>CM062816.1:29560367-30778700 GCA_031772625.1 Pinus tabuliformis
GTGCAGCGGAGGATCATGTTGCTTTCATACATTCCAACGGAGGATCAGGATGCTGATATTCTGACGAAGGCTCTCACCAGGAGCAAATTCGAATACCACCGAGGCAGGATAGGGGTTGCTAATAATCCATATCTTGTCGAGAGGGAGTGTTGAGATTGCAACAAGATGATGGAGCTTAGTGAAAAGAGTCGCCTTCACTAAGTGGGCCCGCAGGCAAATTATGGCGCAAGTTCTATTTTTGGATCCCAGCAGGGATGATCACAGCAGGAGTGACCACAGCAGGGATGATCACAGCAGGAGTGACCACAGCAGGAGTGATCACAGTAGGAGTGACCACAACAGGAGTGATCACAGCAGGAGTGATCAAAGTCTATTTTTAGACTGGCTGTCCAAAATAGAAAAGTCAAATATTATTGTCTCATAATAATATTTGGACTATAAACTTGATCTTATTTTCATGGAGCACTTCAGTTTGAGCTACAGATGTGGCCCATGCAGCTGTTAGAAGGAAGTATGCTTTTATTATGAGTCAATTGAGTTGTTGCATGCATGACTTTAGTTAGAACTCAATCAGTTGAGTTTGGTGGAGTTGATTGTGGAGTTGATGGAGTTGTGTTCAGTTTGACTTGGTTAAACTAGTTGTAGTTAGTCTAATTGCAAATAGACTAATGATGAGTTGTTAAACTAATTATTAACTCATAATACAACTATAGAATACATCAGTTAACTCAGTTGCATGTCAGTGCATGTTCAGTTCAACAGGGACAGGTGTTAGAGAATCAGATTGCTATCAGTTGTGACTATAGTTGTGCATGAGGATTTGCACAATCAAGGGATTGAGTATGCCAATGAGTTTGCTCATGTATTTTCCCAGTATTATAGCCTCTGCTCACGTCTAACACAGTTTGAGTGATTCTTTGGAGGTGAAATACGAGTTTGGTAAACCATTCTCATTCATTCTTGAGCAGGTATTGAGCAGTGGAGGCAGGCAAGCAGTGGAATAAATTTGGAGATCAGATATTAGCTGTATTGTGTGTAACAGGTGGAGCTGGTACTTGATTGCTTGTGATAAGCATTGTACTTTGTAATGTTACATGGTCTCAATCATTAATATACAGATAGTTGGGGTTTTTAGCGAGATGCTTTCCCCGGGTTACATACTGTGTTAATGTGTGAATGCTCTTGATGTTTTATTGTTATTGATGCTGCTATATTGATGATCAACGTAGATGAGCTTATGTATTGTGTATGTATTCCGCAATAGTACATGATCAGGATAATCTCCATTGAATATGTGTTAAATTATTCAAAATTTCTACAAAAATCCCCACATCCATAAAGCATCTGTGAGGATTTCTCGGGTTGACAAGATATTATCCAGTTTGTTAAGAATTATGGGAGAATAGCAGCACCTCTAACAACATTATTGAAGAAAGATGCATCTTCATGGACTCTAGAAGCAACAAAGGCCTTTGAGCATCTTAAAGAGGCAACGTGCCAAGCACCGGTCTTAGCTACACCAGACTTCACAAAAACCCTTATTGTGGAATGTGATGCTTCAGGAAATGGAATTGGTGTTGTTTTAATGCAAGATGAAAGACCCATTGCTTTTGAAAGTGGTCCAATCAAGGGAAAGTTTTTACACAAAGCTATTTATGAGAAGGAAATGTTGGCAATACTCCACGCACTTAAGAAATGGTGACCCTACCTAATGGGAAGACACTTCAAGGTAAAAACGGATCATGATAGCCTTAAATACTTTTTAGAACAAAGATTATCCTCTGAAGAGCAACAAAAGTGGGTCACAAAGATGTTGGGTTATGACTTTGAAATCATCTACAAAAAAGGGAAGCAAAATGTGGTGGCAGATGCACTCTCAAGAGAGGATGAGGATGTGGAAGCATTGTTGTGCACCATTTCTATTATCCAACCAGATTGGATAAACGAAGCAAGGGAGGAATGGAAGAATGACAAAGAAGTGTGGGCACTTATTCGAAAGTTACAACAAGACTCCAGTACGTCTGATACATTTAGCTGGCAAAATGATTCGTTATGGTACAAAGATCACTTATACCTCTGTAAGAATTCCCAGCTAAAACAAAAGATTCTTATGGAATTGCACACTTCTCCCTTAGGAGGGCACTCAGGATTTTTAAAAACTTACCACAGGGTTAAGAAGGATTTTTTTTGGGAGGGCCTTAAATTATATATTCAAAATTTTGTGGTGGAATGTTTGGTTTGCCAACAAAATAAAGTTGAAACAATTAAGACACCGGGTCTATTACAACCTTTATCCATTCGAAGCCAACGTTGGGAGGAGGTTTCAATGGATTTTATCACAGGTTTACCAAAGTCTGAGGGAAAGAGTGTCATCATGGTGGTAGTTGATAGACTTACCAAGTATGAACACTTTTGTGCATTATCACATCCATTTAAAGCTAGTACAGTTTCTACTGCATTTATGGAAACAATTCAAAAGCTACATGGAAACCCAAAGATTATTGTAAGTGACAGAGATCCCATTTTCACTGGAAATTTTTGGACAGAATTATTTTCTTGTCTTGGTACTCAATTAGCTCATAGCTCATCTTATCATCCTCAATCTGATGGGAAAACTGAGATAGTAAACAAATGTTTGGAAGGATATCTTCGTTGCTTTGTATCTGATAAACAGACACAATGGGTCAAATGGTTTCCTCTGGCTGAATGGTGGTATAACACTTATTTCCATATAGCAACAAAAATGACCCCGTTTATGGCACTTTATGGATATCAGCCACCATCCATCACATCATATTTAAGAGAAAATTCCAAGGTTCAAGCAGTGGAACATCACATCGAACATCAACAACAAGTCCTCCAACTCTTAAAGGATAACCTCATGTTGGAACAGAATAGAATGAAACAACAGGCATATCAACATCACAGCGAAAGAAGTTTTGATGTAGGTGATTGGGTATTCCTACGGCTACAACCATATAAGCAATTGTCCCTCAAGAAAGCTAAGAAGGATAATAAATTATCACCAAAGTATTATGGTCCATACAAGGTGTTGCAAAAGATTGGTACTAAGGCATACAAATTGGAGCTCCTGCAGCTTCTCAATTGCACCCAGTTTTCCATGTTTCATGTTTAAAGAAGGTTATAGGTGATAAGCTCCCAGTTCAAATAATATTTCCAGAACTTGACGAGGAAGGAAAAATTATATTGGAACCAGAAGCAGTCACAGAAACAAGAACTCGACAGTTACGAAATCGATCAATTTCAGAGTATCTTATCAAGTGGAAGAACTTATCTGTTGAAGATTCCACATGGGAGGATGAGAATTTTATACAGAAGCATCCAGAACTACTCAAGCGTTGAGGACAACACTTTTTTGAAGGAGAGGGGCATGTTGGGTCCCTATAATACTAGTGATTACCCCATTACTATTGTAGTTGTATCCCTTATTAATATTGTTGTGCCCCTATTGTCCCCATATTTTTATTATTGTGCCCCATAGAACCCCTCTATTGTTATTTTTGTGGCTTTATATTATTATTGTTAGGTCGGTTGGGTTATATTGTGACTCCTTAGACTCCTATATATAGAAAGGAGGTTTTGTCATTTGAATCATCCAAGAATTTTTCATTTATGTAATGTCGAGGAGGTTGCCCCCTCGAAGAGGCTGAATTCTAAGGTGTTGATCTATCTTTTCTATCTTTTCTTGAGCTGGTTTCATAACATCCATCGTCTAACACAAGTATGAAATAATAATTTGAAGAACTATAGATGGAAATTTTGCATTGAAGCAAGGTTTATTTGACAAAAAGGAAAAGGAAAATGGGGTGGCTCAACTTTGTAAGGGAGTTGAATGATTTTATATTTTTGGTTAAGGGTGAGTGAAAATGAGGCATGAAAGTATGAAGATTGCAAGGGAAACAAGTTTTTGGTAGTAGGGAGATGGACAATTATGGATCGACTGCAGGCTTAAAATGTGTAGAAATGGTAAAATTGGTACATGTTTAGTATAAATGGTTTAGTGGATCTAATTTTACATTGAATGATCATGATATTATGAAAGAAACTCAATAAGATAAAAAGGTACTCGTGCATATAGTGATCTTCTTTCATTGTCCTGGAACCTATAAAAACTTAGCAATTTTTGCAATAAAATGTAAGACTATCCAAAGAGAGAGGTGATTAGTCTCTCTTTATTTGATATATACACAAAAAAACTCAGAAATAATACTAATAAAACAAATTTAAGAATGAAAAATTAAATGCACTTTTACCTAATTAGTACCATGGAATACCTGTTATTGTTCTGTTGGTGATTTCTTCATTGTGTTTCTAACCAATTTTTAGCTTGAGACATCTTCTCCACACACGTAACGCTTCATCAATAAACCATAAACCAAATTTACATAAAGCTAGTGAATTGTGTCAATTTTGCAGCTACCAAAAATCTGGATTGTTGCATTGCCTTGTCGCTCTTACAACTTGCATTTAGACTCGGATGGTGGTTTGTCAATTAATGCAGTTGGGTTTTCTAATGTTTGCAGGTTTTAATGAAGGTCAAAGCCTATGACTACGTTTGTCCCTTTTTTCTAGCGCTCCACCCTTGTCCATGATCTCGTGGATCAAGAAAATGCTCAAAATTCTTGGATCAACTTGAAACTAATGCCAAAACGTAGATCTCATCACCCTAAATCCAACGCACTTCGTTTCACTGAAATTTGAATTCAGATGCTCCCAGAATCACGTTCTGTTTGTTTTAGGAAATAGTTAAAAAAAAATGAATTTTTGAGTTGCAGGAATTCCAATTCAGCAGTCCGTACGCTGATTGGGTCATGACATGGCAAGTTTGATTGTTTCTCATTGGCCAATGTGTGTTTGAAACTTGTCATTGGTTGATTGTTTTACACATGTTTGTTTTTAATTGGTTATGGTTTTATTGTGGTGGGCCAACGAGGGAGTGCCACGTGGCCTCCTCCTAATTGAATTTTTTTTGTTTAGGGTCGAACCACCCTCCATGGGAATCAAAACCACAACCTCACATAAACCAACAAATTGCTCTACCAATCTTCCTACCACACGTTTCTTGTTAACCAAAGTTTCAAAATTGTATTTATCATGTGATGGACGAGCATTTGGGGAAAGGGGTCAAGGCTAAGCCCTAGCCCCTGGCCCTCCAACGCCATAGAACCATAGGCGGGGACCAAGGGCTAGGCCTTAGCTCAGTCCACGATCCCATGCATCCACCATATAATCAGCGCTAAGGAATGCAGGTGCCAGTGCAAAAATGAAAGGGGCTAACCCTAAGGAACATGGTGCCATATGACCATGGGCACAACGAAGGAATAGGGCCATAAATTCGTTGGCTCTCGACCCAAAATATTAGGCACCCAACGTGGTCACATGGTGCCACGTGACCATAATATTCAGAACTAGGGCTTAGTGGCAATTTTATCTGTCCTACAAATTTGACTGTCGGTCGGGAATATAGGCCAGGGTTGCGTGCAGTTTCTGCGTTCGGGGCACACAGGCCGAGTTTGGGTCGAATTGTAAGATTAGTAATAGAAAAGTTGGGTAGAAACTTAAAACAATGATATTTTAATCAATTTTTGGCCAAATGAGGTGCAAAAAGAGTCAAAATAGGGTTTTCGACAATGCTAGATCTGTTGGGAGACATTAGTTTT
This sequence comes from Pinus tabuliformis, assembly GCA_031772625.1. Taxonomy (NCBI): domain Eukaryota; kingdom Viridiplantae; phylum Streptophyta; class Pinopsida; order Pinales; family Pinaceae; genus Pinus; species Pinus tabuliformis. Next base: position 29,566,049 of record CM062816.1, read on the forward strand.
GTTGTTTGAGCTTACTAAAAACCTATAATTATACTTTTGATTATGAATTTAGATCTCTTATCCAATTTTTATTGCAAAATTTTAAAACTAACTTGGTTCAATTTTCTTTTATGATATTCTAGATTGCAGAGAGCACAAGAAGAGAGCATACTCAACAATATTGAAACTTTTTATTAAAAAACAAAGCAAAAGGATTCAATTTCTAACTTCAAATTGTGGCTCTCAAAACTCTATTTGCCTCCTTCTCAAATATTCATTCTCTTTCTACATCCTCTTGCAAATGATTAGTGAGTTGGGTGGCTCTTACTGCACCACCAATAAATAAAATTTCAAATAAAATGAAATCTAACTTAAAAACTTAAAAAAAAACACATTACCAAACTTGGTTTTATTCATTGATTCTATCCTACTCTACTCTACTAGAAATAGAAAAAATGTTTCAAGTGTACGCATATTTCCAGTGTAACCATGTGTGTAACAGGAGTAAAAATATATTCATTCTTAGTTCTGAAAAATATGCATTAAAACACATCAAAGCATTAAAAACCAGTTGTTTTGATAATACAATCGATAAGGAAGAATGGAAGAGTGATGTGACTTTATCCTTTTTTGGAACCAGCTTTCAATAAGGTCATGACATTACTGATTCCTTTCTTGGTTTAGATCACATTGAATATCCTCCTTTATTATGCATCCCTTGATCTTAGATTCTATTGGTTGCTCCTCATCAAAAGTATTGCATGATTCTTTAGTCTCTTCAACCGATTGACAAGAGGAATCAAAAGAAACTTGAAGATCTTCTTGTGTAGGTGGAGAGATAGACAAGTTTCTGCATGCAGTTAAAATAAACTCTTCTTGAGAGGTAGATATCCTATCTATTGCTAAGATTTGAGAAATTTCTTGGAAGAACATTCTTCAAACTCTTAATTTTCTGTGAATTACTCCAACTCGTTGATAATTCTTGTCGTGCACACATATTAGTACACTTTTTTTATTTTTTTTTAATTAAATATGAAAAATGATTTTAATATGATTTTAACCATGCATCTAAAAATGAATGAAACTATAATGAGTTGTCTAAACTTTCAAAATAAACACCTATGTATACCTCCCTGGCAATGGTGCCAAAATGTTAGGTGATTTAATTGTGAGTTAAATCCCTGTCATTATTGTCAACCCGGGGTTCGTAGAACTGACGAGGTATACCTGTACTATATGTATTAGGCAATTATTTATCAGAATAGATTAATCTAATGCAATTGAAACTAACTACAAAGTTAATTAAATCAATCCAAACCAAACCAAACATAAACAAATTGAAATCACAGTTGCATAAAAGAAAATCACACTTGCATAAATGAAATCACACGACACTTGCATAAATGAAATCACACTTGAAGAATTGAAATCACACCACAGTTGCATAAATGAAGTCACACTTGCAGAATTGAAATCACGCCACACTTGCATAAATGAAAATCACACCACATTTGCATAAATGAAATCACACTTGCTGAATTGAAATTGCACTCACACCCGCTGAAATGAAATCACACTTGATAAAAGGAAAAGCACACTCGCATAAAATGAAAACACACTTGCTGAAAAAAATGAAACAAAATAAATACACTATGTTACCAATATGTACAAAGGTGTGCAAACTGTGGTTGATGGGGGCCCTCCATTCCTCAGCGAGCACACTTGAACAACTATCACATCTTGGAGATCAAAGTGGCAATATGTATTTCATAAAATGAGTTACAAGATATTACAAGAATTCTCTATCCTCACTTTACAAATCACATCTTTGATGGAACTTGGAACCTCCAACTAGTCACTAACACTAACATCTAACCACTAGCTACCCTCTAACAACATACAACTTATAATTGACAACCCTTTGTATGAAGGATGCACTCCTATTTATACAAAAATTGAGGATAACTATACAATAAATATATATCCTTAGATATCTCCTAAATCCACATTTATCTCTTGGCATTACAACCAATCTCCTAAAAATGTAAGATACAAATCATCTCACCATGTTTTTTCTCCTTTGAATGTGCATAATTAATGATCCACATGTATTCCACAAATCTTCATGAGTTGGAATTTGAAATTCGAATTTGTGGTTGGGTGGCCAAATAGGACCCTTTGAGAATCTCCAAGTGGGCCTACAATATCACAAAACTCATAACACTTTTAGATATATATGAAAACATGTTAATTTCCTAATATTTAATCACAAATTCACTTATAATACTTAAAATAAATGACTTGGAAAATAGTAATGATAAACCCATGTGATGATGAAAATGGTTACTTAATGTAAGGTTATGGAGTTATAGAGTTATGAAATGAGGGTAAAATGATGGAAATGAAGGTGAAAGTGGATGACATTTTGGAGACCCAAGACAAAGTTTGGGTCAAACTTGGACAAGTGGCAGCCTTAACGAGGCAACAAATTGGTAGAATCCCAACGCACGGAATTTGGTGGTCAGAACAAGCGAATTTGTCACCTACTTAATTGTCCTAATATCCCTTATTTTCTAGAGGGAATTTTTCTTATAGTTGGTTCTATATCAAAAAATAAAAAATATATAAAGGGCGGTTGGCTAGCGGTCAAACCTGACCAACCAAACCTAAACGAATTGATATGTATTGTATATTAAAAAGGGGTGGGCCGGCCACCCTCGACGGATCTGCCTACCCCCGGAACCAACAATATACAATCGACCACCATATTTTTATATGTATTAACCATCGGTGGAACCATTACACATAACCATTAACTATATCATAACAAACGACATGTGATCACACCAACTTTAACCATCGGTGCTAATTACAAACCATTCCACTTTTCCAAAAAAACTATAAGCTAAGTTGGTCGGGTGGGGGTTGGAACCTCTGACCACCCCCACCGACTTAAGCGCCTTTGCCAATCCACCCAACGGTCTGGTGTTGAAAAATTGCCGCCCAACTAGAACTCTCATAATTCAGTCGACCAGACCAATGAAGGCGGGCCGATGGAGGAGCGATGGAACTCTGAGCGTCCCTGGGGTGCAGAACCCTGAGCGAGGGTATCAAGCATATGCTAAAATGATTCCCTTAGAGGGCTATAGGTGATAGTGTCATAATTGGGAAAGTTTATAGTCAATTTTGCACGTTTTCACTCCAGGAATCCATTCGTGCATTTCGTTTCTCTAGCTGAGCTCTCCATTTTCAGGCCATCATCCGGATTAGAGGTTTAAGGGCCATTTTTTTAAAGTTGCTTGTAATTGATTTCTTTGATTCCACTTAATAAAAGAAGGCCTCCCCACTACAGAGTAGAGCCCAGAGACATAGCCCACATTGGGTGAACTTCGTAATCAAATCGTTGTGTCCTTGATCTCATGTTTACCTATATTTTCTGCTTCTTGTCATGTGGTTTTTAGTTACTTGGTTAGTGTGCTCTTTTATATGCAATTTTAAATGCATACTTGAAGTTAAAAGATCTGGATCACCCATATTGGGGTTGATCCTCAAGGTGCCTTTCTTTCCTTTCATTTTTGAACCCTTGACCCAACCTTTCAAAGGTGGTTTGATCATATCTATTTATAAATTTTCATTGCGCATTGAAGGATATTTTTTATCAAAGTTTGAAGAAGCTAACTCATGAGCCCACTTCAATACACTCGAAAAAGCATTACTATTCAATATTTTTGTACTTGTCGAAGGAGCATGGTTCACACTATGAGCCTCGGAAAATGATTGAGGGCCTGAGTCTTGGACCTTGTCCCCCAGATATATTTCATCATCATCTTATTAATCATCATTATCCAACGTAAAGGAAGCCTTGCCTCCATAGGAAGAGGGTTGCAGGGCTTCCAACTTTTAGATATAGAATTACGGATGCTCCGCTTATGTTGAAAATTAAACACTGAGAACAAATTCTATAAATGGCTTATTTGATGACAAAAACAACAATGAAAAACATTATTCTCATAGTCTAGAGCCTGATTCCAGTGAAAATCATTGATTTTTAAATTGATTTGGTCTAGAAGCCCTTTATTGATATCAATTTCAAAAAAAATTCTACCATAGGTGTATACACCAATCCACCCACGAGAGGCATCAATAGTAAGGTAACAACCTAGAGTGTCTCCAATGCCCTGAAAGATTGTGTAGTTCCACAAGTGAGCTAGAAGATTCGGAAGTCTGACCCATGTTGGAAAATTGGTAATGAAAATTATGGATGGGTCAACATATAGGAACCAAGGGTTTAAAAATAGTTCAATATTGCCCCAAAACTAGGTCCCTTTAGATAGATATTTTTGTTATTCCTCCAATTCCCCAAATAACACAATGAAGAAGCCTTTTGAGAAGAAAATAATCTTGCAATTTTTGGTCCATACGAAATGGATCCATTGGTAGAGATCAGCCATGCGGAATTAGGAGCCATTAAAACGAAATATTAGGGTTGCCTCTTAATACAACTGATGGAGATCCTCCAAATCTAAGTGAGATATTTCTATGGAGGGAACTTCCTCATATTTTTCCACCAAAAACAACCCAAGAGTTGTCTCAGCCTAATCTGCCTTCAGGAGGGTCGAGCACGGACAACATATTTATAAAAAAAAATTTGCAAGGAGGAAGAGTTACCACTAATCCCCCCTCATATATGAAGAACCATAAAAATAATGAAATCTTTAATAATGTTGTAAATTGAGAGAGGAGAATCATCGTCCAATTGCTTACTTTGAAAAAGCGGGTGTTGCATGTCTGAGGGAATATTTACTTAGAACTCTAAACAAAATTTGAGGTCTCAAACCATATATGAGGAGAAAATCCTAATGAGAAATGATTACCTAGAGGGGGGCTTGACAAATATTTGATAACAAGTTGGTGAATCTGGCACACAATTTCCTGGCATCAAATAAGCAAGGAGTGACACAGAGGTTCCTCAAACCGCCACTCTATAGGAGTCTATGATTTCCTTTGAATGGCACTGTATATTTCCATAAGTTTCAACCCCTGAGATCAGGGTTCTCTAACTATGTGATGCTCCCAGTTGCGCTTTGAATAAGATCCGCCACCATTTCTAGGGCTTTTATCCTGGTTTGCAGAGCTCTTATTTGCCACAAAGATTGACCAGTTGCTTCAAATTTGGGGAATTCATTTCTTCTTTTGTGGTATTGGGAATGAAGGAGGCCAGGGTCGTCACAAATGCTTTTAGGCTCCTTCGACCCACATACAACATAGACCAACAACATCATGGGAGCCAGTAACCAAGTTAACTATTTAAACCGTAGTTTAGGGAATTGTGAATATGTATCAATGTAAATAAATTTACTCATAAAAATAAAATAATTATAAAATTCAATTTAAAAATATTTTTTAAGAGATTCAATATATTTTATATTTATAAAATTAAAAGTATAAATAATACTCCCTTTTACTCTTTAATGAGAATGAAAACCCATCAAGCTACACTAATACACTATAATAAATAAATATTACCTATGATATATTCATGTTATATAAATTTTTATCCAAATCCATTAAAGGAAACAAAACTAACCACATTACAAACTATACCAAATACTATGGCAATTTGTTGTAGCGGCTACAACCACCCTCCAAAATTTTGCCTTCGCTTCGTTTTGGAGCCTCCCTCCTCGAAATCAACGTAGATGCCCTACACTAATCATGTACTTGTCATTATTAGAGTTCATATGTTGTTTCATCGCTTGTGTACAACTCACTTGTCCCATTGGTCAACCACAAGCACACCTAGCACTCGGTCCACATCCGGTCAAACCGGCTATCGGGAAAAATTGCGCAAACCTAGAGAGCAACTTGTATTCCCCTACAGAACTACGTAGAGAAGCCCAACAACAACCCTGCACTTAGAAATTGCGCAAACCAGGCTAGGCAGCCTGGATCTAGAAATTACGCAGAGCAAGCCAACTGACACTGCTTTGGAAATTTGCGTAGAAATTGACCAGGCTGCATTGTTTTCCAGAAATGCGCAGAGCAGCCATGCCATCTGCACTATTCTCCGAAATTATGCAAAACTGGCCCGCTGCACCGCCTTCCAGAAATGTGCAGTGCAACCCAACATCGCTGCTCTTGAAAATTACATAGAGTTGGCCAGTCAGCCAAGGCCCCTCAGTCCAGAAATAGCACATAAGCTCTCCCTTATTGACTATACATCGCATGTACTGGAAGGTTATCCAATTCCCTTCAGAATTGTACAATCCTTCCTTGCATGTCAGTTAGATTTTCCCGAAAAAGAAAAAAGAAAAAAACAAAAAGAATCCCTAGATTTTAGGGATCTATTTTTAGCACCAGGAGTTACATGCAAAACCATTTTTAGAAACTTCCTGCCAAGTGTCACATTTTCCTATATTTGTGGCATGTGCATCATAAACCCTAATTTCACCAAATCTATTTAATCGATGCATCATAGCTCGTTCTTCACATTCGATCTTGGATCTTTGGCATTCCTGAGACATCTAGGAACTTTCAGCACAATCTACGCAACTTTTCTGCGTATGTTTTGCTTTTCATGCCTTTTGTAGCTTTTTTTGTCGCCTTTTAGTTTTCAGCCTGTATGAGTGTTGTTTCCTTGATTTTACTGAATGAAAGTTGGTGTTTCAATGCATTTTATCTTGTAGAAGTGTTGTTTCCTTGATTTTACTGAATGAAAGCTGGTGTTTCAATGCGTTTTATCTTGTAGAAGTGTTGTTTCAATTTTTTCATTACATTTCCTTAGTTTCGCACGCATAACACTGTTTCTGCACCCATAGTCATCATTTCAACAACTTGCTTCTTGAGCTTCTTGGTTGTGTCGATTGATTGATTTATGCACCCGCTTGAATTGCATGCATTTTTATTTCACTCATATCTACACCAAATTTTCATGTGCATTCAGTCCTTAGTGATTTTTAGTTGCCCGTCGACAGGTCTGAGCTGCCTTGGCTTGGACCTTGCCTTGCCTGACTTGCACTGCGCATTTATGGGAAGGAAGGCTCTGCCTTACTCCCAGGAATTGTGTAGAGATTTCCTCCCACTAGCTTCCCAGGATATGCTCTATGCAGTTTTGGGAGACAGTCCCCTAGTTGGCCCCCGGGATTGTGCAATGCATTTTTCCCTAGGCAGCAATCATGTTGATTGAAACTGTGCATTGCGTAGTTCCAGTCCTCAACAAGACAAGCTGGATTGTGCTCTATGCAGTTTCAACAGACAATTAGGTCACTGGCAGCCTGGACTGTGCTTTGCACAGTTTTAGCTGTCAGTTTCCCAACCTCTTCGAGACGAAACTGTGCAATTTTCCCAAACAATCAACCAAGTGTGTTGCATGTCAGTCCTCAAGTTGATTTTGGTTTTCATCTGACATTTGCTTGCAATGAGTGTGGCTCTGTCTCCAAGTACCACAAGTTTTCATCAATCTCTCAATAGTATAGGTACAATGGCTTCTACGAGAGCAAGATCAAAAGACACAATTGAGAACAGTATCAAGGACATGGTTGAACATGTGTCAATGAGCTTGCCCGTGTACACAAACACACATCTATTCATCGAGAAGGATATCAAGATAACATGGAAAGACATCAACACCATATTTTCAAGCAACTTTTAGGAGAATATGGAGGATAGACAGGTCTATGTGAACATCCATAAGTCAGGACTATACAAGGTTGCATGCAGGTTTCTAGTGTTCCCTTTGCAGATGTGATCCAATGGATTGTCTCTCATGTTGATCCTGAGACAATGACAATGAGCAGCATCAGTGGAATAAGCCTTGCTTCCTTCAGGACAAAGGATTATCAGGAGATATATCATTTTCCATTCCCAGTAAGCAGGATGGATGCACTGTTTTACACTCCAAACAACAACACAAACACAAGGGATATCTTGAAGTGTTGGGTAAAGGAGCCAACAAAGTTCAGGACAACACCCAAACAGATATACGAGATGAAGACACTTAGGAAGGTATATCAATTCTTGTTCATCTTCACATGCCACTTGTATGGCCAAGGGAGTACAAAGATCTTCCCATAGAGTTGGGTTGCTATGTTGGATCAGTTGGAAAATGAAGGAAAAACATTCAACTAGTCCAGTTGAAAGTGCATCTGTCTAATGCCCGGAGTACACGCAAGGATAAGCAAGCAAAGTTCTTCATGTCTCCATACTTGCTTGATGCAATTTGTGCCCGTTAATGCTTTCCTAGCATGGGTTGGGCATTGACACCTTCAAAAAGTTCTATGAACATATATTGCAAGTTTCTCTCAGATTGCAGCTACCAACGAGTCATGACTAGAATATGTGACCATTTCATTGCCCCTCTGTACTCGATGATCTTTGAACAAGATCCGCCCCACATGTCCCAGGCAGTAATGGAGGCATTGCTAAACATTGCATATTGGTACGCCACACTCGAGGGAACCTTCATCGCACTGTACAATGTGAAGAAAGCTCCGCATGTGTTTCTGAGGTTCACCATAGACAAGTTGGTCATGTAGGAGGTTGCATACCACATCTCAATAGGGTTATCAGCCAGATTGCACAGGAAAAATAAGGAACCATGGCCCATGCTTCTTATGCAAATTGGGTTGTATGCAGTTGGGAGTTTGAAAGAAGCAGATGTCAAAGTGGAATACTTCAAGAAGTTTAAGTTTAGCACTAGGAGTTTCAACCCGTACTACCCACATGGTTTATGCTGAGACCACTATGAAAGAGTATATTGTCCTTGGATCCACGGAGCATGTCATTGGCCAGAGGAAGACCCATGAAGATATTGTTACAACTCCTCTAAGCTAAATGAACCAGTCAACATTGCAGTGGAGTGGCTAGCAACACTCAAGGTAGTAGCACCGCATGAAGTAGCAACAACAACAACAAACAAAAACTTGTGCAAGACAAAGGAAAGAGGAATATTTTTGAAGGCACAGAGACGGATCAAAACTACAATTTTAAGGAAGACCCACTTTTGGAAAAATTAGCTTGGAGATAGATGCAAAGAGGCGACAACACGACAAGAGGATTGCGCAAAGAAAGAGAGAGAAGCAAAATCTGGAAGATATTGAGAGGATGTTTCAGGAAGTCTAGCAGAAGCTCAAGGAAGAACAAGAGATGCATAGAAGAGAGAAGGAAGTGCAGCATGAGCATGAACAAGAACAGGAACTGGAATAGGAGTAAGTGCAAGGTGTGTAGATAGCGTAAGTTGCGCAAATACAAGTTTAAGACTCTAAACCATCAGCAAATGAGGAATAGGGTGAGCAGTCGCGGGAACAAGAACTTGCTCTATAGGATGAATAGATAATATAATAGATGGACATGGACGTGGAGCAACCGGAACAGGATCAGGATACCGACCTCATGCTAATAGCAGCTGAGGTCACTCCACAAGCTTCACCAACTCCAACGGCTCCAAAAATAGAGCAAGTTCTGAGTGAAAAAGGGGATACTATTCTCCTTGGGGACCATCTGAGGATAGAGATGTACAACATAAACTTTGATTAGTCGCAGCATAGAGTTGTAGAAGCACATAGAGTGCACACCCCGGATGAGCATGCATCACCTGTGAACTTGCAAGAATGGGTGATTGTGTCAGATGTATGAAGACATCCAACTTCTTGGGCCGATGCTACAAAGGCTTATGCCGAAGCCACCAGCTCGAGTGTTAGGTTCTTGATAGTAGAAAAAAAGCGCATGGATAACGAATTGCAAGTGGCCAAGAAGATAGAGGAACAATCAAGAAGATCGTCTAGAGCAGAGATGAAGATGACCATACTTGTTGAAGTATCGACTCTTGAGATAGTCACGTGGAGACTGTATGACAGGTTCGTCATCGTGCATAAGGTAGTTTTCCACCTACATGGTCATCAAAAACGTTGAACCAAGATATCACGAACACTTGTAAACATACATGTCGTAGTTGATCATGTACATATATGGACAACGGGGTACAAAGGAGCCCTGCTTCACTTACACAAGATGATGAAGCCACAGGTGGAGTTGGACAAAGCACGCATCTAGAGTCAGATCCAGAACTATGAGGAAATCTTGTCACTCATTACTAGTATCGAGGCTTCATATGCACGATTGTACAGGAGTTTGGATGTCGTGGTAAGGAAGTATGGCACCCCATTGATTGGTATGCTCATCGATGCCAAAGAGAAGAAATGAGTCAAACTGGAGCTCGATGCGTACTTCGATCAGTTGATGCTCACAACCACCAACGCAGATAACATGCAGATGTACATCGTCGGTCTAACCATGCTCAAGACTAAGTTGCACATGTTATAGGTTGAGTTGGACCGAGATTCCAAAACAATATACTCGGAAGCAATGGAGGCAAGAGTTCGTTTCCAGAAGGACTTCATCAAAGAGTACACGGACACCATTGCACACTATAAAGCATGGTATCAGTTTGTCACCGATGATCATGGAGAGGAGGCTGATGAGTGGTCTTTACATAGTTTCCTGAGTCTTAGTTTTGTTCTATCTGGCTGACTCAAGCCAATTTTGTCCCACATGGGTATATGTGGAAAATGTATCATTTTTGTAGACATGATGTAATGTGAAATTCCAAGTGTCATTAGTGGAATAAAAATAATCATATGTAATGTAAAGAGTCATGAGGGTAGTCCAAGAGTCACAAAGGGAAATTTCAAGGGTCACCCCACCCTTTGTTATAAATAGAACCTCATAACTCATAGAATGGGATTTTCGGAGCCAAGATTTTTCTAGGCATTGCTTAGAGAGGGCTTGGAAAGTATTATGATGAGCCTTGGCTTCTCCACAGTACAGAGCGAGCACATCTCTTTGGAGGAGCAGGTAGTGTTGACTATAACGTCCCACTATTGGGGCTAGTGACTGTCATGGTTATATGTATGGATGGAACTTTCACTTTATATAATATAACAGAGCCAACATGTTTCATGCATATGTTGCTATTGTAGTTCGACTATTCGGGTTACTTTAGCAATGTATGTAGTTTTACTTATGCATTGATGTATGGACCATTCTATATGTTATTGTATGAATCTTATTGAAGCGTGTTGTTGGTTTAACGTATCACTTTGGATTGTCAACTATTCTACTTTTAGTTTGTGATGTCATCTAGCTCGTACGTTCCTTTTAGGCTGCGTACTATTACAGGCTTCTAAGGGATACCCCAACTATTTCAAATATGATACAAATACAAGCTATGTGAAGCCCAACTATACAAACAATACATAAAATTTCTTTTTCCCCTACATGTGTTAGAACCTCCCCATGCATCTCTCCCGAATTGCTTCAAGGTCACACACTTGCTTCCGACAAGGATAGCTTACTTACCTCTGCGCGTTATCGCAGTCAAGGCATAGTTTTACTACCCACTGCTGGGTCTCCTACTCTAAATGGTCTGACGTCTAGTTGGGACTTCTTACCGGGGAGATCACTTGACACGTTGGTGGGTCTAGCATCGTCAACATTTCTGGCGTTAGAAGGAGGGCCAGATGACAAGCTGAGCTCTCGAAATCTATTTTGAATCTTCATGCATCTATCTTGTCTTATGTTACTCTTCATCCTCTGAGATGTTTGTGTTATGGAGATGATTTTGAAATCCCAGAGGAGTTCTAGAATCTCTTGTCATAGAACACAAATGCAGGTGAAGGCTTAAAAACTTGGGATAAGCATAGTCTTGCTTTTTCCAATCTATGTGAACACATTGAATCCAGAGAGGATTATGTGATTTGCATGTTGTTCGCCTTCACGCTTCGTGGGCACCCATTGGAATGGCTTAACACACTACCCGAAAGATATATTCACTCATTTGGTCACCTTGTTTTAGAGTTATGTCATGCTTTCCATAACTTTTACCGTTAAGAACTTAATAAAAAAAATATTTGATTATGGAAATCTCACGATGAATCTGTGGCGCAATTCTGGTATCGTTTTCATCATCTCGCTTACCAATTCCCAGAGGATGAACTTGATTGGGAATTTCTCAATGGAATATTTCAGTATCTTCTTCACATATCTAAGAATCTGCCTATTTTAGAATCATTCAAACCCCTCCCAACATACCTCAGTGTTAGAGCTGCCAAATCCAAGGCAGACACAGTCGCTGTCACAAGTGATTGTTTGTCCTCACCTCATCAAACAACTCTGGCCCCACAGTGTGAAGCGGGAGAAGGTGTGCATCCATCTGGTGAACTATCACATCCTCCCACCCTGCCTGCTCTTGATCTCTATGCAGATTTGGTTGACAATACCGTTGGTTGTCACATGGGTTTAGTTCCTCAACCTCTGTCCCCGTGTTCTGTTGATCCTTCAGATTAGACTGTGTTGCGTTCTCTCGTTTAGGACTCCACACTTGTTGTTCACGAGGATCAATTTGTCGACGGAGTTGGTGTTGAAAACCAACCTGCGCTATCATTTATGATGAGTATGTGTCGGAATATGAAGAATAACTTGCAGTGAAGGATGACCTCCTTCTGTCCGCACCTCATCTGCTTTTTCCTGACATCTTCAGCGATGCTACCATTACTGATTATCCATGTGAAAATACATTCCCAGATGCATATACTTCTAATCATTCACATAATACACCGGATGTCAATCTATCATTACTCAGTAGAGAGGACACATTTGTGTTTGCAAATCCACTCAATATTTCATCTGTCATTTCTGAAAATGTGGAGGGTGAACACTCTTGCTTCTCATCAACTCCTCTGTATGATTTGTTAGACCATGAGGATGTCGATGAACAAATTGAATTTTCTAATTGTGGTTTTCGTGATCTCTTTTCTCCATCTTTCGATCATGATGATGATTCATTCACTGTTGATCTTTCTAAACCATCTGTCTTCAATGATCTACTTGTTGATGAAGTGGAAACCCCACAAGCTGTCGAGTTACTTCAGCCTAAGCTGATGGTTATGTCAGGTCCTCGCTATCTTAAGCTTGATTCCACTCCAAATCAAAAATATTTTGAAACACCCAAGGCTCCTCATCACTCACTTGTTTGCATTGAAGATCAATCTACTTCACAGAATTCACATCCTCCACTTGAATCACATGATCCCATCACTCATGCATTGGAGGAATCCTATATAGTGAGCACTCTTGCTCAGCCTAAGTTGTCTTTCTTCCTCATGTTTGTTCATTTGTCACGATCAAAAGAGTGTACATGTTTGTCATCTGCACGTAGTGTGAAGCATGACCATGATACATTCGCAGAATGCTTGTCTTGTGCTTTTATTCTCTTCTTTTCTGTGGATATATTTAAACTCGGAGCGTGTTGGTCTTCATTGTTATATCTTTCATGTTTTCTGGTTTACACATTTATCATTCTCGTAGACCATGCCTTCACCAACATGGGTCAACCAATGCGCTGATGGTTGCATTGGAAATATCACTTCACGTGAGTTGACCCATGCATTGTTTAGCTTAGGAGTAGGATTAGTGTTTTCTTTCTTGTTTTACTTTTTTTTCCCAAGAAAAAAGTGTAATTTTATTAGTGAAAATAAAATCACATGTTACATTTTCAAAGATTCATAACAGCATCAAGTCCATGACTGATGATAAGTTGAAACATACAGAAATAAAAAGAAAACTAATATACAAATGGGAAGAAAGCTAGGCTTTTCTCCCTTTCTTTTTTTCCACCTTGCACCATTCCCCTTGGGATGGCGAAGAAGAGACAAATGCAAGCTAGTTGCCAGGACTAGAACCAACATTGTCCGTGTCTGAATTTGAATTGTCTGATGTATGGGTACGTTTATACCCACTGGTTTCCATAGCTTCTGGCATGAATTTTGTTTGTACCTGATTGTCCTATATTCCATTGGGTTCCTGAGAGAAATCCCCCTGTTTTTCTGGTACTTGTGATGTCTAGTTGATCCTGGGATGTGGGGATTCCTCCTCAGCTTCGTCTTCCTCCACTTCTTGTTGGGGTGGAGGGAAATTCAATCCTTTTGACTGCTTACCATTCTTCTTCCTTTTGACGATGTCTTTTTTAGCTTCAGGGCATATATTTTGAAGATGCCCTACTTGTCTGCAGATTCTACATCTAAAGGTTATGTTTTCATAGTCTAGAGTCTGAGTCCAGTTCATCTACTTATGGATTAGTTGAATATGGTCTGGCAAACCTTTGCCTAGGTCTACATCCACACAAATTTGGGCATGTGTATAGATCCTTTCGTCCAATATTTGGGAATCTGTCTTGATATATTTACCAATGTTGTTTCGGATACCTGAAAGTATTCTCTCATCCCAGAAATGTAGAGGGAGATTGTGCAAACGAATCCACATCGACATTCTGGAGATGACCATGGTGTTTGCTTCAAAATTTGGGAACCAAGGAGTGATGAAAAGTCATGACTTTCCCCAGAACCATGGTCCCTCCTGCATAATACTAACTCTGGCCTCTGGTGAAGGGAATTTTACTATAAAAAATCCTTTAGAGCAAAGGTGTATTTCACAATCTAGCGACCAATTGGTCAAAATCCAATGAAAAAGTTCCACAGGTTTTGGCCAAAACCAATTAAAACAACAAATAATTGTTGAACCTCAGAATTACCCTCTCCTTGACATTTTTTCTCACCTTTTTCCCTCACTTTCTCATAAGATTACAGACCCAACCAATGATAAATGCTAGGTTTTGTCTTAAGGAAAGCATTAAAATGATCGTCGTATTATATTTTCATGTTCTTGCTATTTGAATAGATTTTTGTAAATTAGTTATAGAACGCAGCTTATTCTGCAACTTATTGTGGATTTCGTAGCTACTCTCATGGTTTGGCAGGTTCTAGGTGTCAAGTGAAGAATTGGGCCACATTGGCATTTCTAGAATCATCTCCACATGGATTCTATCCTATTCACTTGGTCCAGATTGATGGAAAAGCAAGTCTAAGGTCATGGTTAAATATGGAGTCAAAGTACGATATCCGAAACCAGTAGGACTCTTGATTTGCTCTTTCGTAGCTAATCAAGAGTCTAACAGTTCTGTTGTAAATCTAATTCGAATTAGCCACCTATAGCTAATCAAAAGTTTAAACAGTCCTATTGCAATTCGAATTAGCCACCTGTAGTAAGTTTATCTCATAAATAGTCATGTTAAATTTATTTCGAATTATCCACCTATAGCAAGTTTATCTCATAAACAGTTATGTTATTTTCCTTTAAATATTGGTTGCATGGAACCGAGAAGAAGTAAGAAGTTAGAAGGAATTACGTGTTAAGTTCATGCTTTTTACTAATACTCGGTATTCAGACTTCGTTTTTTTCATAGTACAAATTTCGTGTTGCCAATGATAATTTAAAGTGCATCCTTAACTAGCTAGCATTCTAGCCACATAAATTGTAGAGGGCCCCTGCATTGAAGGAGGTTTTTCATTTGTTGTTTTTAGTTCAATTTCAATTACTCTGTTTTCAACAAATCTGTTTTCTAAATTAGGATGATATTTCATTTCAATTTTTAATCAATAGCATAATGATAAATCACAACTGTGCAACCTTGTTCTTCTAAGATATTTCGTGGAGAAAAACGACTCTGTTTCCAAACTGAATTAAGATTGAAGTAATAAGAATACACAGTTGCTTAGTTTTCTTACTGTTTTGTCATTCATTTTCTTAGAACAAAATTGTCAATTAACTGTGTTAATGGATGTTTTCAAAAGCCATTTCAAGATGATGATGATCCTAAACTAAATGGTTAAATGTCTAATTCATATAGTGATTGAATTTACTCAGTACATTGTTATTTTCCTAGGAACTTAGGAACTAAGGTATAATTGATTTCTTGCACAACACTTTAAGAGGGTAATGCTTCACATTTGAATGTTGGAGAAAGTAAAAAATACATTAGTTGTTTACAGTTAGTTTTACATGCTTTTACCTTTTTGCTTTCAGATCCTCACTTAGTTGCATCACTGATATTCCCAATAATCATTTCAAGGAGATTGATTTAATCATATTCCAAAATTGAATGGTTGAATGTTTAATGAATGAAATTATTGAGTTACCTTTTGCATCAATTTCATTCTTGGTTTTAAGAATTAGATCCATGGATTAGGACTAATGATAAGATAAGATAGATGCTTTTTTTATTAGGTTCTAACTAGCCAACAGTTCTTGGTCCATTTTTAGGAAATTAGATTAACTTAGGAACATTTCATTTCCTTTAAAATTCATTAGATTCACTTAAATTTTTTCATAGTTTTAGGTTGTACATTCGTAGACATCAAAGAATAGAAACCCCCCAAAAACAACATAAAATACGAAACAACGAAGTAAGAAAAAGGTTAACTAAGCATGTATAGTGCACCACACTTCATCAGCTTATAAACCTCGGTTGTTAATTTATGCAAGCAATTTAGGACGCTAAATTGACTAAACATTTTGGCACCGTTGCCGGGGAAGTGTAATTAGGTAACCTCATCTCTTACATCTAAAAAATGATATGCATAGAAAAAGAGACTCTAGGGGTAGATTCATAGCTAGAGGCAGGAGTTTAATTCCTACAACACCACTCACTCCACCAAGACTAAGAAGAGATACACCTCCATCTCAAACTCATCTTCCACATTTCACTATCCATAGACTTCTTGAAGTTCTAAGGTCATAAATCCAATTAAGAGGATCTCCTACTTCATCTACTGAGGCAGTCATAGAGGAAGAAAATTTTGGATCTCGAACAGAAGGAGTAGCCTTTTTCACCTCTACAGGGGAACATATTTTAGCTGAAAAATTAGAAATTCCTAGTGGATAGGGAGAAGTAGAACCTTTCTTCCACATACCATTGATAGAGGAACCAGAGGAAGATCAATTAACCTTGTAGGTTGAATCTTATATTAACTCTGAAGAATCTATAATGGTAGGAAGAGAAGAAGAAGGAGAGGGAGCATTGAATGGAGAATTTTCACTATTTGGAGGAGGAAGAGGTAGAGAAAATGATGGAGAAGGTAGATGAAATGATGGAGGAGGTAGAGGAAATGATGGAGAAGGTAGAGGAAGTAGGGAAATTGATAATTATTTTGGATTCCCTATAGTTGATGAAGAAACAGATGCCACAATGAAAAATATCTCACCTTCTGTTCTCCCAAATTTTCATGGATTAAAAAGTGAAGATCCTGAAACCTTTTTATTTGAATTTGAAGTCTTGTGCAGAACTTATGATTATTTACAAGACTCACAAAAACTTAAATTTTTTCCGTCAACATTGAAAGGAGCTGCTTTAAAATGGTGGGATTGATCACTCAGTCTATTAGAACATGGAATGACATGAAGAGATCATTTGTGTACATGTATTTGGATTATCGCATGCCTATCAATCACAAAGAAGAAGTGTTTAAAATGATGTAAAGAGAGGATGAAAATTTGGAGGATTTAATTGAAAGATTCAACTATAACTTAAAAAGAGCAAAAATGGATAACTTAAATCAAGATACTTTAAAAGCTCCTTTATTAAAAGCCATTAGAGATGAGTGGATAGACATCCTTAACATGATGGGGAAGGGAGATATCTCTCAACTCCCATTAAATGACATTAGAGAATTATGTGTTCATCTCTCAAGAGGAAAATCCAAAATTGGGAAAGGTCCAAGAGATCCTTCTCTTGCTAGAGTGAATAAATCTGCAACTGGATCAATGAGTAGGGCAGAAATTGGAAACATGCTTGATGAATTTAAAACAAATATTCTAGGGAGCCTTAGTGAACAGATATACACCCTTAAGTTACAAAACAAGTAAAAAGCTGAGACTGATGCTTTAGCTATTTTCTATCCCAAATGCAGAAAGAAGCATGCTTTAAGAGAATGCCCTTTGGATGCAAAAATCATAGAGACTTGTGTGATTTGTTCAGAAAACCATGAGACCAAGAGTTTTCCTTCAATTCCTGATCTTAAGGCTACTTTTCAAGAGGAAACAATTTCAAATCCAACAGAATCTCTTTGCTTTGTCTCTAGAAGACCTTGGCAAGGGCCACAAAACCAGGGTTTTAACAACCAAATGTATATTTAGCCCCCACCAAATTGGAATTCTTGGTAGCAACCTTGGCCTCAATTTCAATCTCAATCTCAACCTTGGGCTCAAGGAATGCAAAATCCCTATGGAAGATTCTCTCAATACTATCAATATCCTCCATCATATCCAAACTATCCTCCCCAACAAATTCCTCAACAAAATCAACAGCCCCAACTTCAAAACCAAAATCCTCAACTTTCACTGCCATTCCCACAGAGACCAAATCAGTTACCTGCCCAACCATTACCAAACCCCAATAATAAAAATCCTCAGAATACCTATATGGTGGAAGGATATTAATGATGTCCAACTAAGATCTGGTAGGATATTAGAAAAGAAAAATCCTTCTATAGTTATTCAAGAACAAGACAATTCTGAGGAAGATTCTCTACAGCCAAATAAAAGTTTTGAAGGAACATCTCTTCAAAACCAGAATACTGAAAATGAAAAACAGAAAGAACCAATAAACTCAACTCCTATCATAGAGCAACCACCAGTATCTACTTCTACACCTCTTTTTCCTGAAAGATTATAAGTTGATAGAGGGGTAGAATAACATATTATGTTGCCTAATTATGATTTTCTAGATGAATTGAAAAATGTTTGTATCAAAATCCCTTTATTACAAGCCATTAAGGAGATTCCAATTCTAGCTAAAACAATAAAGGAGTTGAGCATGAAGAAACCAGGAAGAAAAACAAAAGAAATAAAAAGAATTCAGCTGGCAGGAAAAATAACAGACATAATTATGGGAAAAAATGCCATACAAAAATATGTAGATTCAGGAAGTCCAGTTGTAAAAACACATATCAATGGAGTTGAAACTCCGAATATATTGATTGATTTAGGAGCAACAATAAACATCATGAGCAAACAAACCATGGAACAGCTCAAACTTCCTAATCTTCTTTATACACCTACATTACTGCAATTGGCAGATAGATATGTAATCAAACCAGATGGTGTGTTAGAAGATATTTCAGTGTCCTTAGACTCTTGGGAGTACCCTGTTGATTTTATGATCTTAACCCCTAAGAAAAATCTAGGAGGACATCCACTTATATTAGGAAGACCTTGGCTGGCTACAATTGATGCTTTCATTAGCTGTAGATCTAGTGATATGTATATCTCTGATGGTAACTCAACTAAGAAATTCACTCTATATCCTCCAGCAAGAACAATCACAGAGATAGATGACAAAGAATGGATTGATGATGAAAATGATATTCAACCTCTCTTTACTATTTCAACCATTAGTGAAGATAGTCAAATCTTAAATATAATGGAAAATTTTGAATCATCTCCAGAATATGAACATGATCAATTTCAAGAAAAATCTAATATTGAATATTTGTCATCTAGGTAGATGTCTCTTTATTCTATGGAATAATTTGGTAGCTCTACAGTTGAAATCTTTCCAGGAAAAACATTGAACATAAACAATAACTTGGAAAAATTACAACAGGAAAAGCTAATCAAAACATTACAACAACATTCTTCTGCATATGCATGGGAATACACTGACATGAAAGGAATTAGTCCTAAGACTTGTATACATCACATCTACATTGAGGAAAATTGTAAACCTATCAGACAACCTCAAAGAAGGATGAATCCAAATCTTAGGGAAATTGTGAAAGAGGAGTTGCAAAAATTGTTGAATGTAAACTTCATTTACCCAATTTCAGACAGCCAGTGGGTTTCTCCTCTAGTGATTGTGCCTAAAAAGAATGGTAAATGGAGGGTATGTATTGATTATTGAGAATTGAATAAATCTACCCTAAAAGATCATTTTCCTTTTCCCTTTATAGATCAAGTGTTAGATACATTAGCAGGTAAGAAGTATTTCTCATTTTTGGATGGTTTTAGTGGTTACAATCAAATTCAGGTAGCACCTGAAGATCAAGATAAAACCACATTCACCTATCCATGGGGAACTTATGCCTACCGAGTACTTCCTTTTGGATTGTGCAATGCACCTGCAACATTCCAAAGAGCAGTACTAGGAATTTTTTTTCGATCTAATACATGATTGTGTAGAGGTGTATATGGATGACTTTACAGTTTATGGGAATACATTTGAAGAAGCTTTAGAAAATTTGGAAAAAGTTCTTAAAATATGTAAGGAAGCAAACCTTTCACTAAGCCATGAAAAATGTTTTATGATGTTTACAGAAGGGATTGTTTTAGGACATCACATTTCAGGAGATGGAATTAAAGTTGATAAATCTAAAGTTGAAGTCATCTCTAAACTATCAATTCCAAGTTGTCAAAAGGATGTTAGAAGTTTTCTAGGATTCATAAGATACTATAGTAGGTTTATAGAAAATTTCACTAAACTAGCATCCCCACTCTTCAAATTCCTCACCAAAGATTATGAATTCAATTTGAATCCTGATTGCCAGTTGGCATTTGAGACTTTAAGAGAAAAAATTTCTGAAGCAGCCATCTTAGGAGGTCCAAATTGGAAAATACCTTTTCACATTTCAACAGATGCTTTAGATACAGCTCTGGGAGCTGTATTAGGACAAAAATATTTGATCCCCTATGCCATATATTACACAAGAAAGAATTTGACTCCCACTAAGTTAAATTACACTGTAACTGAAAAGGAATTCTTAGTTTTTGTTCATGCTATCAACAAGTTCAGACATTACATAACAGGCTATGAAACCTTTGTTCATAAATATCACTCTGCAATTAGGTACTTAATGAATAAACCTATTACTAATGGCAGAGTTACAAGATGATTATTACTCCTGTAATAATTCAACATCACTGTTCTAGATATACCTGGAAAACAAAACACAGTTGCCAATTTCTTGTCTAGAATTCAAAATATCAAAGATGACACTCCAGTTGAAGATAAATTTCCTAATGAATATCTTTTTGCAGTAACTACTCAGACCCCTTGGTTTGCATATATTGCTAATTACTTAGTCATAGGAAAATTACCTTCACATTTGTTTCCTAAGGAGAAAAGAAAAAACATTCAAACAAGTGCAAGTTACTCATGGATTACTAATGAATTGTATAAAACAGGTCTAGATCTCATGATCAGAAGATGTGTTCAAGAAGATGAAATGCTTGAAATTTTTAAGGCATGTCATGATGAACCTTGTGGTGGACACTTTGCTGACAAGAGGACAGCCTATAAAATCCTTCATTTAGGATATTATTGGCCCTCCATCTTCAGAGATGCCAAAGAATATGTCAAAAGGTGTGATAGTTGCCAAAGGGTAGGAAAACCTGCTCCTTCAGATGAAATGCCACTACAAACTCAGGTACTCATTGAACCTTTTGAAAAATGGGCCTTGGATTTTTTTGGACCAATTAATTCTCCATCTAAACAAAAGAAGTATATTTTGGTATGCATTGATTATGTCACTAAATGGGTAGGGGATAAAGCATTACCTTTTTCTAATGAAAAATCTATAATTAATTTTCTTTTTTGAGGGCACCTTCACTCATTTTGGTGTTCCAAGAGAAATTGTGATAGATCATGGATCTCAATTTACATCTAAAATGGTGGAAAGGCTTGTGGAAGATTACAAGATCAAACACAGAAAGTCTACTCCTTATCATCCACAAGCAAATGGTCAAGTTGAATCTACCAATAAGGTGATTGAAGGAATTATCACTAAGACTGTACATCTATAATGGCAGAAGTTTCCTCAGACACGTAATTTTATTAATCAGAAAAAACAATTACATATTTGATTTTGCAAGAGTTTACACCCGAACAACCAAACACTCTTGCTATGAGCTATTTATAAGCTCAATGTCCTAACTACCTCTAATTATGGATCACTTATTAAATAACAAGTGTCCATTTACAATAAATGCTATTCAAAACAACTAGCTAACAAATCTCCTAAAATAGAGCCTAAGATACAACACATTTGGAGAGTCATATCTTATTACAACAATATACTAATTCTAAATGTCTCCATTAAATAATTAAACATTCTAGAATAATAATTATTAATTTAATATCTTAAATTAATAATTATTTTATTCCAACTTTATAACCTATGATAATATTTTATTTTTGGATCATCTAACATTCCCCCCTATGATCCAAATATACATTACAACAGATACCAAGTTCATCCCTGAACTTAGTAAATTTTATTCTGCCAAGTGGTTTCATGAAAATGTCGGAGATATGATCTTCGGAAGGACAATAAACTGGCTTGAGGACATATTTGGCAATGAGAGATCTGATATGATGATACTTGGTGTCCACATGCTTTGTCTTTGAATGAAAAACTAGGTTCTTGGCAAGTTTGATGGCTGACTGGCTGTCAATGAATAATGATGTAGCTTCTGCCTGAGAAATGCCCAAGCCCTGCAAAATTCTGCGCAACCAAACAATTTCACATGCCGCTTCCCATGCTGAAATGTACTCTGCTTCTGCTGAAGAAGTGGCCACTGTAGCTTGTTTCTTACAACTCCAAGATACTATTGCTGACCCCATGTTCATTAAATAACCTGATGTTGATGCTCGATCATCAATACTTCCAGCAAAGTCGGCATCAAAATATCCACCAAGTACAAAGTTTTTAGTCTTTGTGTAAAGAAGACCAAAATCTTTTGTTCCTTGGATATATCGAAGAACTCTTTTGGCTGCATTCCAGTGGCTGTCTCGTGGTTCTTGCATAAAACGTGAAAGAGTACTGACTGCATAAGATAGATTAGGGTGAGTATTTGTCAAATAAATCAAGCTCCCAATCAACTGTCTGTAAGTCGTACTGTCCACCTTTTCCCCCCCTTCAAATTTTGAAAATTTCAAGTTTTGCTCCATGGGGGTGAGAACGGGCTTGCAATCCTACATGCCAAATCGCCGAAGAACCTTCGTTGCATACTTACGCTGAGAAATGAAAATATGATGTGGACATTGGAAGACTTCAACTCCAAGATAGTAGTGAAGTAATCCCAAATTTGTCATCTTAAAACCTGCATGTAACTCCTTTTTCACTTGTGCAATATGATCATCATGGTTGCCAATAATGATCAAATCATCTACATACATAACAAGAATTACCAGATATTTTCCCTGTTGTCACACATACAAAGTATCATCAGATTCACTTCGTTGAAAACCAAATTTCTTAAGGTATTCATCCATCTTTGCATACCAAGCTTGGGGAGCTTGTTTTAATCCATATAAAGCCTTGATCAATTTGCAGACTTTATGTTCTTGCCCTTCAATTTCAAAACCTGGTGGTTGTGTCATATACACTTCTTCCTGTAAATCCCTGTTAAGAAAAGCACTTTTCACATCCATTTGATGAACTTTCCATCCTTTTTGAGCGACCAATGCAAGTGTTAATCAGATGGTGTTCCATTTAGCTGTAGGAGAAAAAGTTTCCTCATAATCAATGCCTTCCTGCTGCGCAAAACCTTTTGCGACAAGTCGTGCTTTATACTTTTCAAGTTCTCCCTTCTGATTATACTTAATTTTGTAAACCCATTTTCATCCTATGGTTTTAACATTTTGTGGACAATCAACAAGTTTCCAAGTGTTGTTATCAATTACTGCTTGATATTCTTCAACCATAGCTTGTTGCCATTCTTTATGTTTTACTGCTTCTTTGTATGTGGAAGGTTCAGTAAAATCATTTGCTATCAAGGAAAAATTTTCTTCACTTCTATGTGACCTTCTGGTGCCTGTTTTATTCTGCTCATCAGGCTTTACATCTTTCAAAAGTTGAACTGCCCATTTTGGTAGTTGATGCTCACTTGTTTGAGATTCTGAGAAGTCCCCATCATTGTAAAGGGGATTAATGTAAACCGATGTTCGTCGTTCAGGTGAAGAGTCTGGAGAATCACTGTCAGAAGAAATGTTGTTGCTTGGAGATGCGGATACACTACTAGAAGACACAGATGATGTTGTTGAAGTAGATGGACTGGATGACTCATCTTCAGAGGAAGGAAAATCAAGTTCATACCAATTTGGTGAAGTTGGTTGACTTTGCATATTTCCTTTTCTTCAACTGCCTTTAGTTTCTAACTTTTGAAGTAGTCTTTCGATTTCTTCTGCACTCTTACTCTCTGTTTCATCAAAAATGACATCCCTGCTCACAATAAATTTTCCATTGGTCAAAATACAATACCCTTTCTTCTCATCAGAATAGCCAATAATTGTGCATTTTCAACTTCTTGAGTCAAGCTTAGTTCGTTTTTCTTTCGGAACTAAGGCATAACATACTGATCCAAAAACTCAAAGATGTTTAACTCGAGGTTTGAAACCAAACCAAGCTTCATAAGGTGTGATTCTGTCTAAAGAAGCATTTGGACATCTGTTTCTTAAGTAGACAGCTGTATGTATTGCTTTTTCCCAATATGTTGGACTTAACCTCTCGAAAGTTAACATGGATCTCGCCATTCCTAACAAGGTGCAATTCATTCTTTCGACTACTCCATTTTGCTATGGAGTGTAAACATTAGTAAGATGTCGTCTTATGCCATTTTCACTGCAATAAGTTTTGAATTCATTTGAAGTGAATTCTCCCCCATTATCTGTCCTGAGAGTACCTATCTTTTCTTTGACTTCATTTTCAACAAGTTGGCGAAATATTTTAAACTTCTCAAATGCTTCTGACTTGTTCTTCAAGAAGTAAACCCAAGTCATTCTGCTGAAATCATCAATGAATAGTAAGAAATATTTGCAACCACCAAAGGAAGTTTGGAGTGGTCCACAAACATCACTGTGAACTAGTTGGAGCCGCCTGTTTGCACGCCATGAACTTGTTGGAAAACTTTCTCGACTTTGTTTCCCATAAATGCAAGCTTCACATTTTGCATTTTCCCTTTTGAAAGTGGGAAGTCCTTTAACCATTCCTTGTTTCTGCAATTGAGAAAGACTCTCAAAACTTAAATGTCCATATCTTACATGTCATAGTCTTACAGGTGAAATACCTATAGTCACTACCCCTGCATAACAGTTTTCCATCTTCATAACTTGTCATGACAGTTTTCAAGCTTTGTTTGACTAAATTAATCTTGACTAAACCATCTTCCATAATCACCTGATGTCCTGCTTGTCGAATCATGACTAAAGAGAGAAATTTTTTCTTAAAAGTTGGTACATACCATACATTGGAAATCATTTTTTCTCCAATGCCAGGGAGAAAAACTTTAACTGCTCCTTTTCCATAAGGATTATGTTTCGTATCATCTGCAAGAAAAATGGAATTAAGTTGGCAATCTTGAAAATTCGAAAAAAAATACGTCGACAAGTCATGTGTTGAGTTGCCCCTGAATCCAAGATCCAGGCATCTTCATAATCACTTCTAAGATGAGAAGAAAATGGTGATGCTGGCGAGGAAGTAAAAACATATTCTGAGTTATCATCATCTTGATCATTTGCAAATTGCACTGAATGCTGCTGAAACTTGGGAATTTTATTAAGAGAAGTTCGACAATCTTCAGAATAATGGCCAACTTTGTTACATCTTCGACACACAATTTGACTTAAGTCTCTTCCTCTTCCTGAAGATTGTCCTCTGCCTCTGCTTTGACTTCTATTTGGAGATTGTCCTCTACCTTGATTATTATTTCCTTGTACTTGAAAATTGCCTCTTCCTTGGTTGTTTCCTCCACCTTGAAAATTACTCCTTCTTGAACTGTTGCCTCTATTAAAGTTGCTTCCTCTACTTTGGCTTCGACCTCGACTTTGTACATTATGTGCTGCTTGATTCTGATTGAAATTCCCTTTGCCTCTGCCTTGAGAATTGCCCGTTGATGATTTACTAGTGCTGGCCTTTGTGAAAAAAACATCTTCACCAACTTTCTTCTTCTTTCCAAAAGTTTTATCATGTTGGGTCAACATTTCACAGAGCTCATCAAAATTTAGTTTCTCTAATTTCCCAGTTAATTGTAGAGTCTCCAAAAAATGCGTGTAGGAAGAAGGAAGTCCAACAATTACAATTGTGACCATAAAGCTATCATCTATTGCTAGAAAACCAACATTAATGATTTCCTGCCTAATATTCTTAAGTCTTGAGATATATTCAAGAACATCACCTGCTTTAGTCAATTTTTGTTGCAACAATTTTAATTGTAAATCAACTTTCTTTGATTCAGGCTGAGTATCAAAGAGGTCTTTAAAAGTTTTCAAAGCATACCATGCATATGTAGCATTTTCTATATGGACATACATTTCATCATTGACAAAATATTTAATAAGAGCTAAGGCTTTGGCATTCTTAACTTCCCATTTTGCTAGTGCAGCTGCATCTGTGGGTTTATTCAGCTTAATATCACCATCACATATACCCTGCCATAATTCATTATAAATGAGAGTGCTTTCGATGAGGCGATGCCATGTTTTGTAGGATTTTGTACCTTCAAGTTTGTCAGAATCAGAGAACAAATTAATTAACTTGGACATTGTAGTGTTGAAGCTTCGCACCAAGAATTAGAACAAAAATGTCAAGATTGGCAACACAACATACAACACACCACGCGAAAAACACGATCTATTGAGGCTTGGCCTTGACCTTCGTATAGTCGTTGAAGCAGGAGAAAAATGATTGATCTTTGCACTTGGCTCTAGTCAATTTCTCAAAAATTACAAGGTAACTTTCAGATTTTGATTTTTACAACTTTTCTCTTGCAAGACTTGGTAAAAAAAAAATTACCCCCCCTCAAAGTAAAATTACTTTGAGTTACACTTATCCCTTTAAAAAATTACAATTAAAATCCCCTTATTACTCCAAAAATTTACTACCCGAAACATTTACAAAGAACCCCTCACACCGTATTTCTCCAAAAATATTATTTTACAAATAAGAGAAAATTCCTTATCTCTCCAAATTACAAATTACAAAATACAAAATATAAAAAAAAACTTTATGATCCACTACATAATCCACTAAACCAACATCTCATGCAGCATCATGGTGAAGTGAGAGGCTCAAAGATATGTCCAACCAAGATGTATCGTCTCCAAGCAAGAATGAGGACATGTATATCTAGTCCACCAGCATTCTTGTAAGTTACGCCTCAGCAAGTGCAGCGTCTGAAGTCTTCCGATTTGAATTAAGATTTGTCGTTCATTTAGATCGTTCTTTATCCAACTATATTCAATAAGAAGAAGCCCCTAATGCATGCGTCGGATTTCTGGTCTGTTTTCACTAAATAAAAAAGGAAAAAAAATATGGTTGATATTCAGTGTGCAAGGGAAGAGAAATCGATTTCAAGTTGACGGAAATGGGCGCTGTGATTTTGTGGAAGATCGATGGAGATAACTCAGCCTGAAATGGAAATCAGTTCACCTCTGTGCATTTAAAGGAAAAAAAGGGCCAAGGGAATTCGAACTTACTCTGCGCTATGGAAATGCAACTAAGCTGTAAAAGCATCAAAGTTCTTATTTCTTACATAATGTAATGTATTCGATATCTTAAGAAAGGAAAACACAAAACTAACCCTTCATAACAGGCCCATCAATTGCAGAAAGTGTTCCAACTCCAGAGTCAACAGAAACTAGTGGCTAGGATTCCAGCAGCACCATGAGTTTGTGGTCGAAACAGATCAGAACGCACCAAACTTATAAGGTTCGCTAATGCTCATAAAACAGCAAGTGTTTGATTCACTTTTCCACCTGCGATAATACAGATCTGCACTGATTTCTATGGACGATCTACGTGCTGTGAGCCTTAATTGTGGACAGAATTCCTTTACACAAGCGCAGATCGAGGTACTTCAAAAGAACATGCCAAGTTTTCAATCCCAACAAGAAACAAATATGGCTTCGTTGATCAGGGAAGCAATCTACGTGGTCAGGAATTCAATTTGACAATGTACGATGGCAATAGTAATTCTTGCAAGTGATTTTTAGATTTAAAAAAATCTAAAATCACTAAAATAATAAAATTTCTTTTATTTTGAACATAAAACTGGACAAATTCATACCAATCATTTGTTGATCAATTGAAAGGAGTTTTCCAAAAACTTGTAGAGCTAGAATCTCCTCCTCACATCCATTGCAGCATTACTGAAGCTCTGATACCATAATAATGGTAGAAGTGTCCTCAGACACGTAATTTTATTAATCAGAAAAAAACAATTACATATTTGATTTTGCAAGAGTTTACACCCGAACAACCAAACACTCTTACAATGAGCTATTTATAAGCTCAATGTCCTAACTACCTCTAATTATGGATCACTTATTAAATAAAAAGTGTCCATTTACAATAAATGCTATTCAAAACAAGTAGCTAACAAATCTCCTAAACTAGAGCCTAAGATACGACACATTTGGGAAGCCATATATTGTTACAAAAATATACTAATTCTAAATGTTTCCATTAAATAATTAAACATTCTAGAATAATAATTATTAATTTAATATCTTAAATTAATAATTATTTTATTCCGACTTTATAACCTATGATAATATTTTATTTTTGGATCATCTAACAATATACACAAAAGAGATTGGGAAGAAAGGCTTCCTGAAGCCTTATGGGCCTATAGAACTACATGGAGGAACACAACAGGACATACTCCCTATGAGCTTGTTTATGGGAAGCAAGTCTTGTTCCCTATAGAGTTTCAAATCAGAACCTTCAAGATGGCAGTCCAATTGGGACTGGATTTATCAGAAGCACAAAAACATAGATTGGAGCAACTCAATGAGCTTGATGAAATCAGGCAAGATGCAGTTCAAAGAACCAGTATAGTCCAACAGCAAAGGGCTAAATGGCATGATAAGTATATCAAGGAGAAGAAGTTTCAAGCAAGGGATTGGGCACTTTTGTTCGATTCAAAATTCAAATATTTTCAAGGAAAGTTTCAGACTCATTGGCTTGGGCCATATGAGATTGAAGAAGTCTTTAATAATGGAGCAGTGAGAATAAGGACAATAGATGAAAGAAAGGTACCTCTTCTTGTGAATGGTCATCGGTTGAAGATATATCATAAGCCAATTTCAAGAGAGGATTTTATCAAGATTTTCCAAGATAACACTGAAATGAAGTTGGTGAAGAAGAATTCTTCTTCTCCACTAACTTAGCTTTTATTTTTCCTATATATATATATATAATCATAAAAAAAAAAACATAAAAAAAAGATAATAATAAAATGTATAAGTATGAAAACCAATCATTAATTGGCATACTTATACAGAAAATACAGGGTGAAAATCAGAGATTTTTGACATCCTATATTTTCCATTTCCTTTTTGTAATAAGTAGTGACATAAAGCTACATTCATTTGCAGTTCATAATCTGCAAATTCATTTCATTTTACAGTCTCATTCCATCTCACCCCATTTTCATTTTATTTTATAGTTTCATTCCATCTCACTCCACTTTCATTCCATTTCCATGTCATTTCACATTCATGTTCCATAGCCATACTTCATTTCTTATCATGTTCCACAGCTGATTCCATTCTGCAGCTAATTTGATTCTACAGCCATATCTCATTCAGCAGCTATGGCATAATTATATAGCTTACAAACAAATGATGATTGCAGGAAATTGAAGAATCTTGTTTGAAGACCAATATGCTAAAAGGGTACCTACGGATCAACACCAAAGAAAACAACAAATGAAAAGGTTAGTTCTAAAAGGTAAAGTGCAAAAATTTATTTTAAATAGAAAGGTTAAAACATAAAGCATATATAATATGGATATTCATATGTTTCCTTGACGAATCATCATTTGATTTGATTGCAATTTCCATCATACTACATATCCGCCACATCCTCCATATTTTGTCACATAACGGTCCATAATTGACTCCATCTTTGATTATTAACGGTCATGACTACAACATGACATGTCTACGTTTCTCCAGAACCCCTACCATCTATTTATTTCATACAAACCCGCAGTTCCTTTCACCATATTCGCAGCCAATTCATTTCATAAAACCAGGAAGGGTAATTATGAAGGTTGAGAACTCTGCGTAGTAGAAGGCATGGGGCTAATTGTTAGATCAGAACCGGTAGGAGAAAAGTACATGGAAGGATACCCACAGCTCAAAGAAATGTTGCAGAAAGCTGGATGGCTTAAATTCATCGAGAAATTTGATGGTTTTCATAAGGATATTACAAAATCCTTTGCTCAATCTTTTGATGGCACAGAGGTAGAAATTGGAGATATCAAGTTTGCAGTGATTGAGTCATTCATGACCAAGGCTACAGAACTTCCAAGGCATGGTGAAAGATGGTTCAAGAACAAGGAGTTCCACAATGAATCATGGAAAGTAATACTCAAAAACCCAGGTATGGATGTCTCTATTTTTAGAAAAGGTATTCCTATTTCAGCTATTAAAAGTAAGTGGAGGAACATGCTCTTGGTTTTATAGAAATTTATCACTTGTGAAGGGAGGTTTGGTTGCATTTATGTCTACCATATCCATTTACTGATGAATTTCTTGGAAAATGGAGAAATCAATATTCCTTTCTTCTTGCTAAGTAGTTTAAGAAGGATCTCCTCAAATGTGCAAAAGAGAATACAGTTCATAGATACAACCATGTATCATCATGGGCTGATAAAAATATTGATTGAGTGTCATTTAAAAAGCATAGGAGATACCTGGGAAAATTTCCTTATTAGAAACCATTTCCAAGAAGCACCAGAGTCACCTCAAGAAGATAATGTCAGAAGAAGTAGAAGAAAGAATACTGGTATAACTATTGAAAATAGACCCGAGTCTTCATTGCAGAAAGATGATGAAAAGTTAATCTCTAAAGAATTGACAGAAATCAGGAAGCAAATCAAAGCAAGAGGGAAGATAAGAAAGGAGAAAAAGGTCACAAATGAGGAGAATGTAAGTCCTCCACAACTTAGAAGGAGCTCTAGACTCTGAAGTTTGGTAAATAAAACATCATCAAAAGGGACAAAGTTTATAACTTTAGACGAGGAAACACCATAAACATCTCCTGTTAACATCTCTTCTGCACACAGTCCTCAAAATTCTCCTGTTCATCATTTTGAAGGTAGCCCAAGTAGAAGATTTCCAAGCATAAACCCAGTGCAGCAACAAATATATGACTATATAGAATCATTGGAGAAGAGAAGTGCCTCAATGACCCCAGAACCTTTTGTCAATCCACAAGAACCTCTAATTTATGCTCTCAAATAAGAAATTTATGAATTAGAGATATTGAACAGACATATCAAACAGGAGAATGAGACCTTGAAGGAACAAAATAAAGTGGACAAGGCAATTCACAATAATACCATTATGCATCTAGGACTGTGGTATAAGAAAAAGAGGAAATTGAAAAGAAAGAATAAGATTTTGAACAGAGTAGTCATTAACCTTAAGTACAAACTTCTTATGAGAAAGCCCAGAATGACAGTCACTTCAAAGAAGAAAAAAAGAAGGAAATTGGATGTACTAGCAGAGGTATCTGAGCAAATGCAGTAGGGAGGAAGAACTCACATTTTTGGCAAATTTCATGAGGACATGCAATGATTTTGCAGTGGGGGTATGTTGAACTTCAGAATTACCCTCTCCTTGACATTTTTCTCACATTTTTCCCTCACTTTCTCATAAGATTACAGACTCAATCAATGATAAATGCTAGGTTTTGTCTTAAGGAAATCATTAAAATGATCGCCATATTATATTTTCATGTTCTTGCTATTTGAATAGATTTTTGCAAATTAGCTACAGAACATAGCCTATTCTATAGCTAACTGTGGATTCCGTAGCTACTCTCATGGTTTGGCAGGTTCCAGGTGTCAAATGAAGAATTGGGCCACATGGGCATTTCTAGAATCATCTCCACATGGATTCTATCCTATTCACGCGGTCCAGATCAATGGAAAAACAAGCCTAAGGTCATGGTCAAAGATGGAGTCAAAGTACGTTATTTGAAAGCAGTAGGACTCTTGATTTTCTCTTTCGCTAATCAAGAGTCTAACAGTTCTGTTGCAAATCTAATTCGAATTAGCCACCTGTAGCTAATCAAAAGTTTAAAAAATCCTATTGCAATTCGAATTAGCCACCTATAGTAAGTTTATCTCATAAACAATCATGTTAAATTTAATTCGAATTAGCCACTTGTAGCAAGTTTATCTCATAAAAATCTATGCTATTTTCCTTTAAATATCGGTTGCATGGAACTGAGAAGAAGTAAGAAGTTAGAAGGAATTACGTGTTAAGGTCAGGCTTTTTGTTGATACTCGGTATTCAG
Source organism: Pinus tabuliformis (assembly GCA_031772625.1). Taxonomy (NCBI): domain Eukaryota; kingdom Viridiplantae; phylum Streptophyta; class Pinopsida; order Pinales; family Pinaceae; genus Pinus; species Pinus tabuliformis. The sequence continues at coordinate 29,598,223 of CM062816.1, forward strand.
ACTTCATTTTTTTCATAAACAAATTTTTGTGTTGCCAATGATCATTTAAAGTGCATCTTTAACTAGCTAGCATTCCAGCCACGTCAGTTGCAGAGGGCCCCTGCACTGAAGGAGGTTTTTCATTTGTTGTTTTTAGTTCAATTTCCATTACTCTATTTTCAGCAAATCTGTTTTCTAAATTAGGATGATATTTCATTTCAGTTTTTAATCAATAGCATAATGATAAATCACAACTGTGCAACCTTGTTCTTCTAATATATTTCGTGGAGAAAAACGACTCTGTTTCCAAACTGAATTAAGATTGAAGTAATAAGAATACGCAGTTGCTTAATTTTCTTACTGTTTTGTCATTCATTTTCTTAGAACAGAATTGTCAATTAACTGTGTTAATGGATGTTTTCACAAGCCATTTCAAGATGATGATGACCCTAAACTAAATGGTTAAATGTCTAATTCATATAGTGATTGAATTTACTCAGTACATTGTTATTTTCCTAGGAACTTAGGAACTAAGGTATAATTGATTTCTTGCACAACACTTCAAGAGGGTAATGCTTCACATTTGAATGTTGGAGAAAGTCAAAAATACATTAGTTGTTTACAATTATTTTTACATGCTTTTACCTTTTTGATTTCATATCCTCACTTAGTTGCATCATTGATATTCCCAATAATCATTTCAAGGAGATTGATTTAATCATATTCCAAAATTGAATGGTTGAATGTTTAATGAATGCAATTACTAAGTTACCTTTTGCATCAATTTCATTCTTGGTTTTAAGAATTAGATCCATGGATTAGGACTAATGATAAGATAAGATAGATGCTCTATTTTTTTTATTAGGTTCTAACTAGCCAACAGTTCTTGGTCCATTTTTAGGAAATTAGATTAACTTAGGAACATTTCCTTTCCTTTAAAATTCATTAGATTCACTTAAATTTTCTCATAGTTTTAGGTTGTACATTCTTAGACATCAAAGAACAGAAACTCCCCCAAAAAAACATAAAATACGAAACAACGAAGTAAGAAAAAGGTTAACTAAGCACATATAGGGCACCACACTTCATCAGCTTACATACCTCAATTGATAATTTATGCAAGCAATTTAGGACACTAAATTGACTAAACAATAATAGCTTGTGATTCGAAAGTGGCACAGTGCGCATATGCTTTTGTATCATCTATATTAAGTTTTGGGATTGAGTTCATTAGCTCCACTATGTATGGGCTAGAGGCTAAACCCTCATGTTTTTTTGGTTATGTCACTATTCTTTGCCCTTGCAGTATATTCTTAAACGAGGGGCCTTCATTCATTTGGTTCTTATTGACTTCTGAGTTTTTTGAAGTATTGCTCCTGAAGCCCTTACTTGCATTGAAAGGTTTTTTTGCAGACCCTGCCCTCCCCCCCCCCTTAATCTCAGGTTGAGGGTGATGGTGGATGCAGATTGAATATAGTAATCCTGCAGAGACCGGCTATCCTGTAAAGATTTGCCTCCATAAATCAGATTTTTCATGTGTGCTAGATATCCAGCCTTCTGCATAATGGAATGGTTTAGGAAATTCACAGTATCTACTTGTTTAACCTAGATCAATAAGGAAATCCCCTCTAGAGTTTTTATAAAAAATTAAAATCGGAAAGGGAATACTCGAAACTAGGAGTCATCTTCTCGCATATTTCTCAAAAGCCTCGTGGTAGGGGGAAGTCTGTTATAGCTCTGATACCTCTTGTTATGGATCTGATATGAAAATATAAGACAATGCAAATAAACCCCAGAAAAAATAAGATCTGAATATAGAAATTTTTCTTTATTGATCAAACCCTTAAGGTAGGGCAACACCATACATTCACTCCTTAAGGAAGGAAAACACTCCACAAGCCATATGCCTATTCATACAATATTTCTTGACATCTCTTAATGGGGAGTCTCTAGCCTCTATATAGGTCTCTTACATACATTACCATGGGTCATTACCATGGTTCCCTCAATACCATCTATCTAATACCATGGGCTTATTACATTATTGTTAACTACTTGTGGTCCCTTACATGATATGGGTTAACCATCTTATTTATTACTATGGCCCATCCCATTATTACATTATTCCCTTGGGTACCTCCCTTTGTACCCCATATTATCCCCCCTAGGTATACTACATTCCACCCCCCTTAACATGTTTCATCTTCGAAACATGGGAAGAACACAAATAATAAGATCTACTCAAAAGAGTAGTCCACTGGTACCATGCACGTGCATCTAGCCATCTAAGAGATAGGTGAACCCTTGATCTAGCTGGTGCCTTGCTCGCTTGAGATGGAAGTTGACCCTGGTGGCTCTTCTGTGTTGATGTGTAGTAGGTGGATCATCGCTCCTCTCTATCTATCATGTGGGGCTTATTTTTCTTATGGCTAATTGGTTGCCATCTTGTTGGTTGTTTTTTTGTGGGGTGATGTGGGTGATGATATGTTGAAGTTTTAACCGACAGTGTTTTTTTCTTTAATTCACCCCTTACTGGAGCCTGACTGTTATCTGGTGCATGTTGTGGTGTCTTATCTTCTAATATTACTTCAACCACTGAGCCCTCATCTGATGTATCAACACCTGTAACCTTTTCTGCTTCAGCCTCTGTTTATGTTTGATTGTTGATCATCAAAGGCTCATCATCTAATGTGTAAGTTTCATTAGATCTTTGTGCTACTACCTCCTTAGTCTCTGTTTGTGGCTTAATGGAAATATACTGCAATGTAATTTTCTTCTTTTTATACTAGAGCTTCAGGAATTTCTTTTGCACATTAATATTGATAGTACCCATGGATTCCATCCAAGGATATCCCAAAACAACATCCATGTTATCCATATCTAAAGTATAAAAAACATCATGCAACACATACTTATCCATAGAAAGCTTCAAATCCTTATAAACTTGAACATCCTCATCATCAACCTGTGTGTTTTCAATGTGTTTGGCTAGAACTTGCAATTTTTTTGCCAAATTGATATTTATGAGATTTTGCTTGCAACTAGGATTTATGGACACAACGATCTTCTCCTTCTGAATGAATCCATGAACCTGCAATAAGGAAATACCAATAGAAAATAACCCCTTACATGTCTCATTCTCCTGTTTTCTAGTATGAGACCATTTGTCTAAAAGGACTCTTTCAAATTCTTCATCTGAAAGTTTGGACAACTGCTGGCAGTCAAGTGAGAACCACCATCTGGCAGCCTCATCTTTCATACTAAGCCCCACTGAAATCTTCCAAAGTGTCCCATATGTGAACTTTTGTCTCTGTATGAATTCTTCAATAGTAGGGCTATCATCTTTTCCTGTAAAATATAGCCTCTCCATGAAGAGGGTTTGGGAAAAACTCACTTACAATTTTAAATGGCCACAATTCCGTCAATATTGCTCAGAATCCCTATTATGACCTATTTTCGGAAATGGAACAACCATTCTGCATCTTCCCATGTAGTAGAAATCCCGATCTAGGCGCTGAAATTGCAGATCTACGTTGCATTTGTCCCGCCGTCACAAAAAATAGCTGATTTTAAATCAGCAATATCTCCCTCATCCGGACTCCGATTCGACTGATTTTTTTTTTGAAATTGGGTATTTTTTCACAAAAAATCGAGATCTACAATTAGATTCTGCAGATTTTGCACTAGAACGTACAGATCTGCGCCACAAAATCGCCTCCCCGAAAAAAATATCTGCAATCTAACTGATTTTTAAATTAGCAATATCTCCCTCATCCGGACTCCGATTCGGCTGATTTTTTTTTTGAAATCTAGTATTTTTTCACAAAGAATCCAGATCTACAATTGAATTTTTCAGATTTTGCCCCAAATAATACATATCTAATTTGCAAATTCGCCACCCCGAAAAATGTCTGCAACACCACTAAATTTTAGATCAGCTATATCTCCTTCATCCAGACTCTGATTTTGCCGATTTTTTTTTTGAACTTGGGTATTTTTCCACAAACAATCCAGATCTGCAATTATATTTTGAATATTTTGCACCAAAACCTACAGATTTGATCTGCAAACTCACCAACCCAAAAAATTCTTGCAAAAAAAAAAAATCTCCGCTTTGCCCAAGAAAGTGCTCCGATCCCACTTATTATAAATCCGATCCAAAAATATATGATAGTAGAAATAAACCCAAGAAATAATAGATAGAAATAGACAGAAATTCTTCTTTATTGATCAAACCCTTAAGGTAGGGCAACACCATACATTCACTCCTTAAGGAAGGAGAACACTCCACAAGTCATATGCCTGTTCATACAATATTCCTTGACATCTCTCAATGGGGAGTCTCTAGCCTCTATAGAGGCCTCATACATACAATACCATGGGTCATTACCATGGTTCCCTTAATACCATCTATCTAATACCATAGGCTTATTACATTATGATTAACTACTTGTGGTCCCTTATATTATATGGGTTAACCACTTTATTTATTACTATGGCCCATCCCATTATTACATTATTTCCTTGGGTACCTCCCTTTGTACCCCATATTATCCCCCCTAGGTCTACTACAAATTCCATGAGCCACAGAGAGTCGGACTGAGCGAATGATGGTGGAAGAAAAGGCCTAGGCCATCACTTCAACAGCCAAAACCAACGAACGGGTCGACTGTGCCTTGGGGAACCTTGTCCTAAAGTGAAACAACATCGAAATTTATCTTGGAATCACACTGTCCACCACCTCTGTTTTTCCAGAAGCCGAAGCTGCCAGGAGAAGGGAAGGATCATCGCTCGAGTTGATAGGTAGCTGGAGAAAACATAACGTTTGACCTGCACCCCCTCCGAGCCAAAAAGTTCACTGAGAACCCCTAGCAAGACACCTTGCAACTTGCATTGAGCGGAAAAAAAACTAAATAGCAAGACATGGTTTTCCACTGGACAAAACTCGAGCTTGGCCTGCATCCTGAGCTCGGAGCAACTTGTGAAAGGAATCCCGCTTCATCTGCCAGGACGCCAAATCTGTCTGATTCAACGGAAAACATAAAGCCCACAGTGACCCAACCGAATTGTGAGTACAGACCTCCAAAGGCCCATGAAGCAAAAAAAGCCCAGGGAGATAGGACGAGGTCGTTAAAGCCTCCTGGTACAAACCCCTCCAACACCCCCATGAACCTTGTCCATCATTTGAGCCATCCAACGAAGAGAGCCAGACGACCGCTCCCAAAAATTCATTTCTGCTTAGAAAAACCCTAGCTCCAGTTTGTTCCATTTTTCCTCTCTGCTCCTTATTTTGCTTTGTTTGCATTCTTGCTTTGTTTATTATGTTTGTGTTTCTTGTTTTCTTTGCTTTCGTTTATCTCTACCCTTTTCTTTCTGTTCATTTGCTTGTTTTTCACCCATAGGTTTAGTTTCACATGAAACCGTGTGTGGCTCTCAAGACAAGCAAGCTAAAGTACAAGAGGACTTGTACTGCTATTAACACTTGGTTATTTGTTGTCCTCTCTCTTTATGAAATAACATGTTGTCTTCAGTCGATGATACCCTAATGGAAAATATGTTATGTTTAGAGTGAGTCTTGGTGAAAACACAACACTTGCACTTTAACTAGTACCACCTACTCTAATCGGTTCTTTTGGGTTAACCCTTGTCAACTCAGTCAAGTAGAGTAAGGTGAGGGGGAAAACCTTAACAAGTAGTGTCAGAGGTATATATAAAATACTTCTCTGAAGGGACAACCTCTTTTGCTCTCAATAAGTTAGGATCCCTCTTCCGCCTCTGAAATAAATAAGTGCCTATGCATAGTTCTTTGAAAAATGAAAAATATGAATAAGGTGAAAGAAGAGAAATGCTTCCTTCGCGGATAGGTGATGCAAGTAACTCCGACGGGGTACTGACCATGCTCACTAGCAGCGGAGTGATGCTTGTGTCCCTGCGTGACTCTATCGGGGTACTATCCAGGCCTGCTGGCAGGGGAGAAACACCAGAGATCAAACTAAGACTGTTACATCTTTATCGTTTGTGTACCAATATACCCCTCATCCCTAATCGAAACAACTGACTTGACTTGGCTTGGAATGTGTGCTGACCAATCAAGAGAATGGTAAGGAACTATATCTTTAACTCAAGATTGGTGTTGAAGCCATGATCCAGGTGGATATTGGTGGCCACTCGCCTATTCCACTTGGACCCCCAACACTGTCTCTTTTAGTTTTTCGATTTCCTTAATTGTAGCACAATTTACTATTTTTGGCACTTTTTCGGGTCCTAAAATTCCGAAGCCGTTTTGATGCTCTAAACGATGTTTTTAGGGAAAACGGAGAGACCAAACATGTCCCAAATTGGCTTGCCAATTTAATTTGGACTTTTATTTGAGAACTTTGAAATGAGGTATTATGATAGCCAAACGAAGATTGTATGCCAAAGTTATGACGCTGGGAAGTTGATGTACCAATTTACCCAAATGGGGCCCACAGTTTTGGTGCTTCATCTCCTAGGGTTACGTTTTTGGATGTTTAGGGTTTTCCATTATTTCACAATAATAAATGGGCCTTTGAGCCTCATTGTAACACAATTCAGAGGCATGTAGCCACCACATCTCTTCTCAAAGATAAGCTACAATCGTCCGAGCTATCTTATTTCCATTTTGTTTGTAGGCATTGTTCAATATTTTTCTATTAATGAAATGAAGTGTTTTTCTGCTGCATCTCTATATTTATGATTATATCTGTAAGTTTTTGCGTCCCTGTTTAAGTTGATATCAAGCCATGATGATCGAAGAATCAAATAATACTTCAGGAGGAGTTAGACTCGCTTTTCATGAACAATGTCCATACAGAGAGCTAGAGTTCTACCAGTGTGTTGCCAATGTTGTAGTAGCTACAACCACCCTCCAAAATTTTTCCTTCACTTCGTTTTGGAGCCTCCCTCCTCGAAACCAACATAGCTACCCTGCAATGATAATGTACTTGTACTTATTAGAGTTTATCTGTCATTTCATTGCTTGTGTGCAACTCACTTGTCCCATTGGTCAACCACAAGCACACCGAGCACTTAGTCCACATCTAGTCAAACCGGTTGTCAGGCAAAACTGCAAAAATCTGGAGAGTAGCTTGTCTTCCCCTCTAGAAATGCACAAAGAAGCCCAACAGCTACAGTGCACTCAGAAATTGCACAGATTAGGCTAGGAAGCCTGGCTATGGAAATTGCGCAGAGAAGGCCAGCCGACACTGCTTTGGAAATTTGCGCAGAAACTGACCAAACTGCACTGTCTTCCAGAAATGTGGAAAGCAGCGAGGCCAACTGCACTGTTCTTTGGAATTGTGCAGAACTGGCAAGTCGCACTGCCTTCCGAAAATGCGCAGTGCAACCCAACATCACTGATATGGAAAATTGCGTAGAGTTGGCCAGTTATACAAGGCCCCTCAGTCCAGAAACAATGCAGAAGCTCTCCCTCACTGACTGTCTGTCGCATGTGCCAATAGGTTGTCTAGTTCCCTCCAGAACTATGCAATCCTTCCTTGCATGTTGGGAAAATTTTCCTGAAAAATATCAAAGAAAAAAGCAAAAAAGCATCCCTAGATTTTAGGGATCTATTTTTAGCAACATAAGTTACATGCAAAACTACTTTTAAAAACTTCCCGTCAAGTGTTTCTTTTTCCTATATTTGTGGCATGCACGTCATAAACCCTAATTTCACCAAATCTATTTAAGTGATTCCTCAGATCTCATTCTTCACATTCGATCTTGGAGCTCTGGAATTCTCAAGACATATAGGAACCTTCAACACGGTCAGCGCAACTTTTCTGGGTAAGTTTTACATTTCACGCCTTTTGCCGTTTTTTTGTTGCTTTTTAGTTTTCGGCTTGTATGAGTGTTGTTTCTTTGATTTTACTTAATGACCGTGGGTGTTTCAATTCATTTTAGCTTGTAGAAGTGTTGGTTCAATTTTTGCATTACCTTTCCTTAGTGTCGCATGCATAGCACTATTTCTGCACCCATAGTCATTGTTTCAGCCACTTGCTTCTTGAGCTTCTTGGTTTGTCGATTGATTGATTTTTACACTCGCTTGAATTGCATGCATGTTTATTTCACTTAGATATACACCATCTTTGCACATGCGTTCAGTCCTTAGTTATTTTCAATCGTCCATCAGTAGGTCTGAGCTGCCTTGGCCTGGACCTTGCATTGCCCGGCTTGCACTGCGCATTTCTAGGAAGGAAGGCTCTGCCTTGCTCCTAGGAATTGTGCATGGCTTACCTCCCAATGGCTTCCCAAGCTGTGATTTGTGCAGTTTTGGGAGACAATTCCCTAGTTGGCCCCCGAGAGATTAGAATTTGGCTTCAAGGAGACACCTTTATGGCTAAGGGGTTTGGCTCAAGCCTTTGGTAGACCCTACTATAGTGGGATATCTACGAAAGTGATTCTTGTGGTGAAAGGAAATGGTAATAAGTTCAAAGATAAATATTGATAAATTTAATGGGAGAATTTTGAGTTTTAGAAGCTCAAAAAAACATATTTGTTAATGTAAAGGGATTAATGGATCATTATGGATCCAAGTTGTGCACAAATAGTGTAATAATCCCATTGTTCGTGATGTGATAAAATATACCTTGATATTTAGGTTGATGAATTAGATATATTTGACTAATAGGTTGGTGAGCCAAAATGATAGTATGGGGCTTGCATGCCCATGTAGCGATAATAAATAGATTGTGGGCCAGTGTACCCATATCGATATGCATGTAAAGGATGTAAGACCTTAGAGCCTGGATTTGTAATTATGTTGTAATTAAATATTATTAATAATAAAATAAGGTTGCATGAGGAGCTCACTCCATAGAAATAACATGGGGATTGCAAATCCAAAGACAAAAGGAAACAATTGGGTTTCTTACAAGGAAAGTGCACCCTAGGGTTCACGTGGCTCTAATGAGTGTCACTTGGACAGTGAAGACTATGCATTTAAAAAAAAAGTGTATGTTCTTGTTATTAATTCATCATTTGGCCAATTATGTTTGGTCATTTTAGGTAACTGATGAGTTAGGGAGTCCTAGGGTTGGACTCTAGAATTGGCTAAGGTGTGCTTATATAGTTAATCATACCAATTAGATGCATCATGTTTATAATGTGAGATCCTATGATAGCTTTGAGAGCTTGGTGCTCTGAGGTTTTGTTGGCCCTGTTGATGGCTTGGTGGGCATAGAGTTCTAGTTAGGAACTCGGTTCCGAGATAGTTGGTGAATCATGTTAGACTTTGTCCTGACTAAGGGGTTTTATCTCAATTCAGTTGTTCGAAACTTGGACATTGGGCGACAAAAAGGCTCCTAGAGTTGCAAGCAGATACTGTCTGAGGTAGTCATAAGTTGCGCTGGAAGGTAGGAACCTGCTGTCTCTTAAGAAACCAATTTCTTGGCTGTGTAGAAATTGTGCTTAAGACATTAATTTTTATTATTATTGTCACTTATTTGTATGATGTATCTTCAAGTGAAGGACCTGAAAGACCTGGTTCTTAACCCTTAATACTTAGGTGATATGAAAGTCTTAGAATGCCATTTGATTGTTTAATATGAATGTTGAGTGGAGAATGCTTTGAGAAGTAAGAGACAATATGTTGTTTTACACAGAAGCTATTATCTGTAACACTTTGGGAAGTTAGAGATAATATGCTGCTTTACACAGAAACTATTATCTGTAACTTAGAAGAAATGTAGAAGTAAGGGTTTTAAGTATATGAGCGCTCTTTTAAGGAATTTTAACTTCATTCACATAAGTAAACAAAGACCTGCAGCTTCATTACTATACTTTAATAAAAGAAGACATATGATGACACATAACAGAGAAATCACAAAATCATACCCAACAATGTGTGGAAAACTTCTGATTCTTTCTTTAATCAACAGTTTATCAAAAATACAGTAGCCTAGTCTCCAGGTTCTTGAAAATTTGAACCCTTTTTCTATAATTTTTCCTCTTTTTATACATCATGTGATAGTTGATAATCACCAAAACTGTCAAACTGCTTAACTATCTCCTAACTGTCTAAATTAAAAGTCATTATAGAAAATTACATTGGGGGGTAAAAGACACCTCATTCTCAAGAAAACAAAATAACATGAAGTGACAAAAATTAGAATATAATTGATGATAGTTGCTCGTTGTTCAAATATGCGGCTTGAATGCTGATGAAGTTTCTCTGTAAATGTCTTGATAATAGCTAGACTGTTTTAACACAATGAAATGCATCTTTACAAGATTTCATGCGTGGTTGTGGGTTATGGGCCCACGTATGTAGAGGAAACGTTCTGATTGGCGGAAGCAAAAAGAAACCTTTATGGTCCACATATATATCGGAAGTGCTATGATTGCCGAAAACACAAAGAAACCCGACCAATCACCATTCCTTTGGAGTTTCGGTCATCCGCCTCTAATTCTAGTTATTCTGCTAAAACAATGGAATTGGTTGATTTACGCGGAATATGGCTTACCACGGAACTGAAAAGAATTTAGACTTTGGTTCATAATCTTATCGTGTCTGCCTTTTCCACAGACCTTTGCCTTCCCCACGGACCCGATAGGAAACAAAACTGCAGTTAAAAGACTTCTCGGGTCCAAAATTTATAATAAAACCCGAGCACTTTTCGACGTGATATCCGTCGGATCTCGTCCCTTCTTGATGAGCGGTTGTGATTGATCTGGACTTCAATGGATTAAACCACATTCTATAAACCATCACGTCCATTTTTCGAATTAAACATTGTCCTTGTTAACCATGCGATTACCGTTGGATTTGCATTCTTCAAGCAGACGACCCTGATCAACTGAGGTTTTAACTTGATTTTATAACTTCTCGCGTCTGATTTTGGAGTAAACCTCGCCCTTGTTAACCGCGCGATTACCATCAGATCTGTTGCCTTCCAAGCAGATGACTCAAATATTCTCACAGGTTTCTCATGTTCAAAAACCATTAATAATATAAAATAAGTCATTTCTTTCAAATTTCCGCATTTCCTTTTATTTCTGTTATAACATAATATTTGATTTTTTTTTCATTTTTGCGATAAAACTGAAAATAAAATTAAAATGAAAATGGATGCTACAACAAAACCAATGAGAGTTTTGGGCTATGCTACTTCGGTGTTGGTCAGGGGGACATGATCATGTGGCTGCAGACATAGGCTGTCGGGGTTGGTGTCATGGCCTGGGTTTCTGTTGGTTGTTATACATTGGTTGTCTTAAGTTGTTGCCCCAACTCAAGGGTGACCAATGGCTAAGATGATGAGCCACATGGTCTATGGTTGGGATGAATGTGGAGATATTGCAACCAGTCAACTCTTTTAATATAAATAAGTACCTTGTTCTATGATATCTTTTATATGTATTTTTATGTAAATTTATGGATTCTAGTTATAAATCCTAATTCAGATATTTGTTGTGGTTGTTGAGTATCATGTGTTATATTTACTTGTATGATATGTAAAAAAACTTAGCCAAGTGTTGGTGGTGCTGGAAATTCGTCAACCAAGGGGGTCTCCCTGATGTGAAGTCCCAATTAGACCTCACACTTTTTGGAGTAGGACCCCCAACCTGAAATGTGGCTGGTAATAGTAGTATCCTAAAATAGACACACAAGAGCATAAGATGATCATTAGTTAACCTACAAAGTAGTTCACAAGAAAACCATGACCATAAAACCAAATACAACACACCTTCAACAAGATAAGTACCAAATCCACTGAAATAGTTCAATTTCCTTAGTACATGTGAACAAAACATATACCAAAAACATATAAATAATAGTCTTAATATATTCATGATACATTCACGGAAATGTGTTGGCTCATCGATCTTCAATATTACGTGGAAGTTCCAAGATATGCAAGTAGAAGACTACCACACTAGCCTCAATAGTGGAACATTAAGTCACCACTTGCTCCTTCAAATAAAGATCTTCTCTCCTATGCCAATGCTAGAGAATCCAAGGTGGGAAGTTCCAGTCCCAAAAGTCCCTTTTTTTGTTACCCAGAGGAACCCAACAACCCGCATGACACATAACTACTATTAAACCTCTAGGTATCTATGACTTGTCCTACTCTCCATAAATTGGGTCGCAAACAGGGGGATTTGAACCTGGGTCTCTCGAGTTTCAATGATTTCACATATCTCAGATTACGAATTGAGCTTCCCTCGTGGAACGTCCCAAAATTCCATTTGCTTGATCTGAGGGTGTATTTATAACAAATGAGGCGACTCTCCACCTCCCATGTAACTCTTGACCTCCCTCATCACTCTTGAGCTTCTACAATGACTATTTGAATTCTTATGTGACCTTTGAGCTACTACACGACTTTAGAAATTTCTAGTGTCTCTTCATATTCCATGTAGGACCCTTGGTCTTCCACATATTTACATTTTCTCATTTTGGGAAATTACATAATTACATTCCACAAATGATGTGGCATGACATTATGACACATGTGATTTTTGAGATGACTCTTGATAATGATGACATGGAACTACATGATGATGTGGCATTTCCAAGCTGCTCCTTTTGTTGCTTTCTTTCCATCTTCATGATGGATCTTGCATGTGTTTCATCTTCATCCTCCAAGGGGTTGATTGATATGGAGTCTTCATGTGATCTAGATCTTTGATCTTCTGTGGTAAGCTAGTGTCCCTTCATCTTCTTTCTTGATGACTTATTCATGGTTCCAACTTCAAAAGTGTCTTCGTGTATGATCTCCTTCTCTTACTCTCTGAGCATCAACTTGTCATGTTAAGATGTAGTACATGCAAGTTGAATCCACTCATGACAATATGATTGTCGGGCAATTCAATTGCTTAAATTGCTTTCATTCAATTATCAACCAGGGATACTCGTAAGCTTGTGATGATGCCAACAAAATATATGCAGGAGTAGGCAACTGACTCTAAGCTCAACAAACTTGGTTTTTGTATGCAAGAAAACATTAAGCTCCCTTACAGGAGGTCCTTCCATAATTTTTCACAAGACCTATCAACAATAAAAATGATCAACTATTCCTAATGAAAATAGTAAAGCATATAAACCTATAGAAAACATTAAGACGAGTTACATAACTTAGTTGTTGTAGGCAAGAAAACACTAGACTCCCTTATAGGAGGTCTCTTCATAATGTTTCACAGGACCTATCAACAATCAAGATTATAACCCAACATATAAATCTTACCAATATTCACAACTATTTATAATGAAATAAAATTCTTCCTTGATCCATTTGGAGTGAGCTCAATTCGCCTAAGATAAAAGTGACAAACTATTCCATAAATTCACACAACGCATTAAATTAATTTACATCTAAAACTATAGAATGTAATTTTATGTAAAAGGAAGCTTTATTCTATTCCATCAGAAGTTGGATACATGCTCCAAGAGTCTTCCATTAGAATGGAGGAGGCACTCCTACTTATACATAAACTTGAGATAACTAACAAAGATTTGAGATCCACAAATGTCTCATGTGGTTATAACCATGTGCTAACACTTAGCAAATAACATCTCTACAAATCCTCTCACAAATCTCTAATATATTTTATAAAAAATCTTATCAAAACTTCCATGATCCTTCTCCATGAAGTATGGTTGAAGGAATCTCCCAAATCTTTAAGGGGTTGAAGACGAAATTCGAATTTGAGGCTTGGTGGTCAAATATGACTTTGTTGGAGTCTTCAAATACACCTACAAACATCATGTATATTAAACCACCACACTTTATTCGTTCATGTTTTAATTTGTTTTGATATTTTTGTTTTATAATGTTTTATGCCCATTTTTAATAACCATGAGATTTTATATGGTTATTAAATAACCATATTTTTATATTTTAAAAATGGTTTTGTTTTATATGGGTTTTGTTTTATGTGGGCATTTTAATAGTATTTTGTTTTGTATTTTCTGCAGGGGCAAGGAGCCAATGATGGAGTGCCATGTGTCAATGGCTTATAGGTTTTCATGTGGGTCCCACTCTCTGACTGGGATTCCATGTGGCACACTGTGGGCCCCTCCTTTTCCTCGTCTTGTCAAACTTTAAAGAGCCATAAGTTGGTCATATAGACTCGGATTTGAGTGTCATCTGCGCTACCAAAATACATAATGAAGAGCACTACATCTTGGTATTGGTTTGGATACATTTTGAAGACTTTGATTTTCGAGCATTTCTGGAGCCACCTTTGACTTCTGAGCCTTTCTTTGACTTCTGAGTCTTTCGGGAGCTACCTGGATCATTCCTCCCCACTGAGTAACTTTTGGTCCTCCAAAAGCATGAACATAATATCAACTGTTGTGTTACATTCTCTGCACCACAAGTGTCCTGACAAGTCACCCTTCCTTCTCCTTCACCTTCTTCATTCAAAGCCATAAGTGATGAGCCGACACTTGCATCCTCTGCAAACCTGTATTGCAATCTTTGCAAATTACATGCTTAATTACATGACCAACCATGACCCAAGCATCCCCATGCTTTCCAAGAGTTTATAAGACACACTCTTTGGTCAAGTTTACATCAGAATATATTTCAATACCCCAGCTATCAAATAAAGGCAAAAACATCATCGTTGCTTTAATAAGCGATAAAAATCACATCATCACTTTACAATATTATTGCAACACATGATTTAAAAAATGTGGCCGTGACAAACTACCAAATATAGTAAAACCATCTATTACTCAACAAAGTAAACCACGAGGAATGTGGGGAATTTTCTTGTTGAATACCTTCACCAGCTGGTTTCTGCACAGGCGCTTTATCCTTAAGATGTTGCTCTGTATGGAGCCTCCAACATGTGGCTCTTTGAGGACCACCTATGTTGCAATGACTACAAAAAGTCTTCTTCCTTCAAACCTGCTTAACCTGCTTCCTTCCCTGATGTGGATAAGGTCATTCACGCCTCATCCTCTTTCTTGTTGCCATGCTCTTCCATAACTCAATGGCCACATGGTTATGTAACCCACAAAAAATACATAGTGTTCTATGTTGTGATCTCTTTTCATCATTAACATGCTTGTAATCAAAATGAACTCTAGAATATTGATACTTTTTATACCTCTCTTGGCTGTCTTTGGTACGATTTTGGCGATTATAACTTGCCTTAGCTCTCCCTTTGCGATGTGCATTGTCATGGGAAGATGGTGACGCGTTCCCATCATTCTCTTTCCTCAACGATTTCAACAATGTCTTGGAAGCTTCTAACACCTTTGAGCACTCTCCTTTAATGTATCCAAAACCTTTGAATTGAGGTCTATGTACCACCTCCAATGGTTGAGTCATTCCTTAGCCATTAACACCAAGTCCTCCTCCTTTATAACCCATCCGATAAAGGAGTCTCATGCCAGTTCCTGAAATGGGTACCTCCATGTTTCCAAAATAAATAGTGGCATGTGAAAATGAAACTAAAGAACGATCAACATTATCTGCCTCAATTGTTGATTCTGAAATAGCTGATGATGGCTTCACTAAGCTTCATTGCGCTTCAATTTTTCCAAGGTCTCTTTCGTGGCTCATAGCTGAAGTTGTAGTCTCTGCTTCATCTATTTCTCTTCTCGTAGGAGTCTCCTCAATTAAAAATTCTTTGCTTGAAGGCTTTGACTGACCTCCTCATCTGAATGACGAGAAGACGATGAAGAAGATGAATATACACTTGAGGGGGTAGATGGAGCATCATCCTCTACTCTTTCTTTCTTCCATTCTTCCCTTTCCATTTTCTCCTCATAAGTTGCATACATTATGTGTACTATTTTGACATCCTGAGGAAGGCATTGTACATATCTCTATCATCCTCCATTTTCTTTCTTGTTGCACATTCAATCGTTCACACTCATAATTCACATTAGCAAGAAGACAACTTTGATACCAAACTTGTGTTGGCATTATGATTCAGGTGTTGTCCTTGATGGCAAACCCATTCAGGTGATAAATCAAGAAGGACGCAGGAAATATGTTCAGCAAGTGCGTCCCCGCAGGTATACCATACAGAACCCGCGTCCAGGGACGCAGGCCAGCCGTTCAGGAGGTGCGTCCGCCCAGTGCACACATTTCAAGGCAGAGAAAAGCACGTGGGGGTTTCTTGTGTGGTATCTAGCCGACGGTTTTGTGTTTCTATGGTGTCGGCTCGTGGTTTTGTTCCATGTTTTGGGGAGAAGCTTGCCTATATAAAGCAAAGGAGTTCATTTGGATTATGTATCATCTTGGTTGAATATCTTTTGGTGAGATCTAGTCCAGATCTATGAAGGCGAATCTTCTAATGGACTGTGATCTCTATGGCGCATGATCAGATCTGTGGATCTGAGTGTTTGGGTTGGTTCTGAAGTCCTCATATCTTTTATATCTGAAGGGACGCAGGTTCAGTGAAGGGAAAGTGCGCCGGGACGCAGTACAGTAAAGGCTCAGGTGCGTCTCTGAGGCAAAGGACGCGGCGCGACTGTGTTATTGGGTGCGTCTCTGAAGCAAAAGACGCGGCGCGATAGTGTTTCTGGGTGCGCCGGTCGCAGCAAAGCATAGAGGAACAGTGCGTCGGCACGCAGAACAGTGGAAGGTAGACTGCGTCCAGTCGCAGGTCACAGAAAGAAAATATGCATCCCTGTCTTAAGATGATCTGTTGACTGTATATTTCTGTTCATAAGGTGTTCTGGGTTATTTCTGTAATTACTGATCTGATATCTGTAGTGGACTGTATCTGTTGTATACTTGTTGATCATTTGATTCTTCATGAAAAGAAGTAGGGGGTTGTAGCTCCCTTCCAGGAGAGACTGGAAAACGAGAGAGAGTTGTAGCTCTCTGCAGGTTGCAGCCTGCGTGCTGGTAAAGGACTGCACCAGTACAAAATCATTGTAAAAAGAATTTCTTGAAAGAAGATAGAGACATATTGCAGCAGGTGGTTTTCTCCCGCATTGGGTTTCCACCTTACATCTTGTGTTCTTTGGTGTGACTGTCTATTTTCTTTATTCATGCTCATTATTTTATGGTACTGATATGCAAGAATAATTCAAAAGATCAAATAAGGAAGATTTGGTAAATTGCTTGATAATACTGATTCACCCCCCCTCTCAGTATTATTTCCAACAATTGGTATCAGAGCAGGTCCTTCAGAAAAGCTTGATCGCTTGAAGGTAGATCGTTCATCATGAGAAACTACGAGAGAGAAGCATCAATCAGGCCACCAGTTTTTGATGGGACAAACTTCAATTATTGGAAGGTAAGAGTTACTGCATATCTTCAATCTCTTGGTACTGAAGTTTGGGACATTGTAGAAACAGGCTATGCTTTTCCTTCAGCTACTCCTACAGATCCAGCTGAGAAAAAGAAGTATGAAACAAATGCAAAAGCAGTCAGTACTCTATTAGGAAGTATATCCCAAACAGAATTCATGAAGGTAATGCACTTCAAATCAGCAAAAGAAATATGGGACAAAATGATCACAAGCTATGAAGGAGATGAACAGGTAAAACAAGCCAAACTTCAAACTCTCAGAATTCAATATGAGACTCTCAAGATGTATAATGATGAAAGTGTGGCTAATTATTTTCTTCGGGTAGATGAGATTGTAAATTGTATGAAAAATTTGGGTGAAGAAGTAAAGGAGTCTCTAGTAGTTCAAAAGATTCTAAGATCATTATCCCCCAAGTTTGAATCCAAAGTATCTGCAATAGAAGAAAAGGAAAATCTCCGTGTTCTTACTATGTCTCAGCTACATGGAATTCTAACTGCTTATGAAATGAGAAAGGGAGGACCATCAGACAGAAGGGAGGCTGCTTTTAAAGCATCAGGCAAAGAAGATTACTATGAAGCAAGCCATGATCCAGAAGAAGAGGAAGAAGAATCAAATTTTGTCAGAAATCTTCAAAGAGGTTCTGGAAGGTTCAGAGGTAAGCTACCTTTCAAATGCTTTGCTTGTGGAAGAGTAGGTCATTATGCTGCAAAATGCTCTTATAAGGATAAAGGAAAGGAACCAGTTAGATGGAACAAGAAACAAAGCGCAAATAAGAAAAGCTACTACACCCATGAAGATAGTGATGGCTTATCAAACAGTGATGAAGATGAACAAGGTAATAAATATAGGTTGTTAATGGCATTTGAAGATGATGATTATGAGGATGCTGTAGATGTGGATAACCTTTATGATGAAATTACTAGACTCAAGAGATGCATAGAAGAAAAGAACATGATTATTGATACTCTACAATTCCAAATTGATGAAAAGGAAAAACATCTTGAAAAATTAGAAGGTGAAATTGTTGGTCTTAGAAAAGAAATTGAGAAAACAAAAACTATTAATCTCAAGTTTGTCAAAGGATCTGAAACTTTGGATGAGATTATCAGTGTGCAGCGGTCTCCACTAAATAAGACAGGTTTGGGCTATAATGGAGAAACTTCTCAAGCATCCACTTCAAAAAGTTATCTTGATGCAGCAAGAAGAAATGAGCAAGAGCACAAGGAAGATCATCAGGTAAAGCAGGGACAAATGTCAAGCAGAAACTATCAGGGGCAATCCAGCTTAAGGGTGAACAAAAGCCACAACCAGCCACAGGTAAAATCTTCTCAATTTGGTTCAAGAATAGATGAAAATAGAAATTACAATCAGTTGGCTGGTAGATCCAATAATCGCAGAAGCTTCTTCAATGGACAATGCTTTTCTTGCCATAACTTTGGTCACAAAGCAGCTCAATGTGTTGCGTATAAAACAATCATGACTAGGGAAGCTCAAAAACAAAGAAGTATGACAGGGATTACAAAAAGGACCTATAACAACTTTTCAGCTCTTGAAAATGAAGTTGAATGTTCTATTTGCAATAATTTTGGACATAAAGACTTTGAATGCAGAAGCAGGTTTCCGGAAAGAAAGGTACAAGAGCAGAAAAAGGAACAAGCCTCAGGCGCCAAAACATGGAGAATAAAGGAACCTCAAACAGAAAGATGTGGGATAGCATTTTATGCAGAAGGACAAGAAAATCTATGGTACATTGACAGTGGATGTTCGAAGCATATGACAGGTGATAAAGAAAAACTTGAGTCTTATTCTAATTTAGAAAAGGGAAAGAAAGTCTCTTTTGGAAATGATACTCCTGCAACTATAAAAGGAAAAGGTATTGCTCCTTTAAAAGAAGATGTTAAGGCTGGAAATGTTTTGTTTGTTGATGGATTGAAGCATAATCTACTAAGTGTCAGCCAGATGTGTGATCAAAGAACCGAGGTTATATTCAGATCAAATGGATGCCTTGTTCGTGATCTTGATACAGGTAAAACAGTTCTCAAAGGAAAGAGAACTCCAAATAATCTATACATATTTGATGAAGGACAACAACAATGCTATCTAAGCAAGAATGAAGAGCACTGGTTATGGCATCGAAGGTTGGGACATCTAAGCTTCTCACAAATAAGGAAAGCTTGCAAATATCAGGCAGTTCGCGATCTTCCAGATATCAAAATTCCTGACAACACCATATGCAGATCATGTCAGTTTGGAAAACAAACCAGAACTAACTTTCCAGAGAAAGAAGGATCAGCCAGCATGCCTCTTGAGCTAGTACATACAGATGTATGTGGACCATTCAGAAAAAGAACACCTAGAGGAGAGGAATACTTGATATTATTTATTGACGATTTCTCCAGGTTTGTTTGGTTAGGACTTATGAAGCACAAAGATGAAGCATTCGAAAAATTCAAAACCTTCAAAGCCTTGGCTGAAAATGAATCAGGTCACAAAATTAAGTGCCTCAGATCTGACAGAGGTGGGGAATTTACTTCAAATGAATTTTTCGATTTCTGTGATGAACATGGGATAAGGAGAGAATTCTCTACAGCTAGAACGCCTCAGCAAAATGGAGTTGTTGAAAGAATGAACAGAACAATCCAACAAATGGCTCGTGCTATGCTTGATGAATCAGGAACCCCCGCAACCTTCTGGGGTGAGGCTGCACATACTGCGGTTATTATTCTCAACAAGACAAATGTCCGGGTGAACAGCACTCAAACCCCTCATGAGCTCTGGAGTGGTAAAACTCCTTCGGTAAAGCACTTCAAAATATTTGGGAGCAAATGCTATATCAAGAATACTGAGGAGCAGCTTGGCAAACTTGATCCTAGAGCAGATGAAGGCATTCTTCTTGGCTATTCTCCACATAGCAAAGCATACAAATGCTACAATAAAAGACTTGGCAGAATTGTTGACAGCATTGATGTAGTGGTTGATGAAAAGGGATATATTCCTAGGCAAATACATCGTGAAGACATCGAAGAAGATGAGAGCTACCCTCAAAGACAGAATGATGAAGAAGAAGAACCTCAAGAAGAATCTCAAGAAGAACCTCACGAAGAAGCAGAAGAACGGACAAGAATAGAAGAAAAGACTCCATCCAGATATGTTCAGAAGAACCATCCAGAATCTCAGATCATGGGACAAAAAGAAGCAGGTATACAAACTAGAAGAACAGTTGCAGAAGCTTCAAGCTATTTGGCATTACTTTCCTCCACCGAACCACAAAATGTGAAAGAGGCATGCAAAGATGAATGTTGGGTGAAAGCAATGGATGAAGAACTTGAGCAAATCGAAAAGAACAACACTTGGGAGCTGGTTCCTAGACCAAAAGATAAGAATGTTATTGGAACAAAATGGGTCTTCAAAAATAAATTGAATGAAAATGGAGAAGTAATTAGAAACAAAGCCAGACTCGTTTGTAAAGGGTATGCGCAGCAAGAAGGAATAGACTTTGAAGAAACTTTTGCTCCTGTTGCAAGACTTGAGGCCATCCGAATGTTCCTTGCTCTCTCAAGTTTTCAGAACTTCAAAGTATTTCAAATGGATGTGAAATCAGCCTTTTTGAATGGAGACTTGGAAGAAGAAGTGTACATTGAACAGCCAGATGGGTTCATTCTTGGAAATGATCCAAATCTTGTATGCCGATTGAAAAAGGCTCTCTATGGTCTCAAACAAGCTCCAAGGGCTTGGTACTACCGGTTGGACAAATATCTTCATCAACAAGGTTTCTTAAAAGGTTCAGCAGATAGCAATCTGTATATAAAAGTTGAAAATGACAAATTGCTAATACTTGTTGTGTATGTAGATGACATTATTTTTGGCAGCAATGAAGAAGCTATGAGTCAAAGCTTTGCCTCAGTCATGCAGAAAGAATTTGAAATGTCCTTGCTAGGAGAACTGACATATTTCCTTGGTTTGCAAATCCAACAGAAGGAAGGAGGAATCTTTTTATCTCAAACCAAGTATCTCAAGCAGATTTTAAAGAAATATGGCATGGAAGATGCAAAACCAGTATGTACACCCATGGTCACAGGATGTAGTCTCAGTGCAAATGATGAATCTGCAGCAGTACATCAACCAACCTACAGATCTATGATTGGAAGTTTACTATATTTGACAGGTACCCGACCAGACATCATGCATGCAGTTGGAATAGTTGGAAGATTTCAGGCAAATCCGAAGGAGACTCATCTTCAAGCAGTAAAGAGAATTTTCAAATATCTTCAAGGGACTCAAAATTATGGCTTATGGTATCCTAGAGATACAGATCTTACTCTTCATGCCTATACAGATGCAGATTGGGCCGGAAGCGTGGATGACAGGAAAAGCACAAGTGGTGGTGCGTTCTTTATGGGTCCCAGACTGGTCTCTTGGTTCAGCAAGAAACAGAGTTCAATTGCCTTGTCTACAGCTGAAGCGGAATATGTTGCTGCTGCATCTTGTTGCACCCAACTTCTTTGGATGATGCAGACTTTGCAGGATTATCACATCACTTGTACACCTCCTATTCCTATCTTATGTGACAACACAAGTGCAATCATCATCTCAAAGAATCCGGTTATGCATTCAAAAACCAAGCACATACCAATCAAGTACCATTTTCTCCGGGAACAAGTACTTGAACAGAAGGTCAAGTTGGAGTATGTTCCTTCTAAGGAACAAGTTGCTGATATTTTCACCAAACCGTTGCCCAAGGACACTTTTGAATACCTCCGGCAAAAGCTGGGGGTTGTTGATGCATCATCTTACTGTTGATCATTTTCCTATTGGTGGTATAGGCTCAGGGGGAGCACATAATGCATTGTTGGCATTATGGAAAAGGAGATCTTGGAAATAGCTGCAATATGTCTCTATCTCCTTCATGATGGATTTCTGGTTACAGATCTGGAGATGCATGAGCATAGGGGGAGCATACCCTTTGCCCTTGATGTCAAAGGGGGAGAATGAAGCTGAAGATTATGTGGTTGCCATCAAGTCCAAAGGGGGAGATTGTTGGCATTATGATTCAGGTGTTGTCCTTGATGGCAAACCCATTCAGGTGATAAATCAAGAAGGACGCAGGAAATATGTTCAGCAAGTGCGTCCCCGCAGGTATACCATACAGAACCCGCGTCCAGGGACGCAGGCCAGCCGTTCAGGAGGTGCGTCCGCCCAGTGCACACATTTCAAGGCAGAGAAAAGCACGTGGGGGTTTCTTGTGTGGTATCTAGCCGACGGTTTTGTGTTTCTATGGTGTCGGCTCGTGGTTTTGTTCCATGTTTTGGGGAGAAGCTTGCCTATATAAAGCAAAGGAGTTCATTTGGATTATGTATCATCTTGGTTGAATATCTTTTGGTGAGATCTAGTCCAGATCTATGAAGGCGAATCTTCTAATGGACTGTGATCTCTATGGCGCATGATCAGATCTGTGGATCTGAGTGTTTGGGTTGGTTCTGAAGTCCTCATATCTTTTATATCTGAAGGGACGCAGGTTCAGTGAAGGGAAAGTGCGCCGGGACGCAGTACAGTAAAGGCTCAGGTGCGTCTCTGAGGCAAAGGACGCGGCGCGACTGTGTTATTGGGTGCGTCTCTGAAGCAAAAGACGCGGCGCGATAGTGTTTCTGGGTGCGCCGGTCGCAGCAAAGCATAGAGGAACAGTGCGTCGGCACGCAGAACAGTGGAAGGTAGACTGCGTCCAGTCGCAGGTCACAGAAAGAAAATATGCGTCCCTGTCTTAAGATGATCTGTTGACTATATATTTCTGTTCATAAGGTGTTCTGGGTTATTTCTGTAATTACTGATCTGATATCTGTAGTGGACTGTATCTGTTGTATACTTGTTGATCATTTGATTCTTCATGAAAAGAAGTAGGGGGTTGTAGCTCCCTTCCAGGAGAGACTGGAAAACGAGAGAGAGTTGTAGCTCTCTGCAGGTTGCAGCCTGCGTGCTGGTAAAGGACTGCACCAGTACAAAATCATTGTAAAAAGAATTTCTTGAAAGAAGATAGAGACATATTGCAGCAGGTGGTTTTCTCCCGCATTGGGTTTCCACCTTACATCTTGTGTTCTTTGGTGTGACTGTCTATTTTCTTTATTCATGCTCATTATTTTATGGTACTGATATGCAAGAATAATTCAAAAGATCAAATAAGGAAGATTTGGTAAATTGCTTGATAATACTGATTCACCCCCCCTCTCAGTATTATTTCCAACAACTTGATCTGGATCTCCTTAGCTACTAGAATTAACCAAGATATTTTACTTTTGTAATGTTAGAAAAATTTCATTTAAAAGAGTATAAGACAACCAGATGTTCATACTGAATGAAGAGGAAACATAATGACGATAAAAAAATCAAGAACACAAACACATTGATAACAGGGTTCACCCAGTGTGGGTTACGTCTCCGGGCCCAAGTGTCAAGAGTGGGGAGGCCGTTTCATTAATGTTGCAAGATGATGATGTACATGGTATTTTTTTTTCATTACAAGGATGATTACCATTAACTAGAGCGGCTTGTCTCTCCACAAGATGTTCTTAGGAACTCTCACTCATATGGGTAATTTCCCTCAACAAGAGTGGCATGTCTCTCCAAGAGACGTCCAATAGGAACTCTCACTAAAATGGACATTCCTTCAACATGAAAAACTAATAAAATATCACAATATGTGGCATACAAGTATCCCTCAACATAATGATAATTAGGGGTTTCAACAACAAAAACATCATATCAACAAATCAGAAGAAAATCATGGCATAACTACATCATATACCACCACTTTCGGGGATGGCCAAAAAATGCAAAGCTCAGCTATTGAAATAGACACCATCACTAAGTTCGTGGCACGAAATCGTGTCAAACGACTATAAACTTTGGTCCTTTCTAACACCATCAAATTCTGGACCCTCGGGCATCTTGAAGATTCCCCCAAAGATTCCTTCCTAAAGATGGCTAAAAAATACACTGCTCAAATGAAGATTTTGAGCACACCATTGCGCTCCCTATGAAATTCTATGAAAAATGACTATAAAATTGGCACCATTCTGTTGAGAAATATAGGGAATTAGTATTATTTGGTTTATCTTCCATTAGTGACTGCTTGTGAATGATTTTTACTTATATAAATTAGGATCTTCTTTATGTTAGATTCTTACTGTTCTTCTTTATCAAACAGTAACCAATGCATGAACATAAATATACAAGAGACACAATATGTAGGCTATGAGCCAAGGCCAAAACCTCTCACTCTTTGATAGGAAAACCTACACAAGTTATTCTTCTAGAGATTCCAATTGATGACTACCAAGACCAAGACCCTTGACCTAGTAGCCTCTCCAAGATCAAGAAACAAGTTCTCATTCGCTCTTCTACTTCAATCTTCTTCATATCTAGACATTCTTCATGAGATAGTACCAAAACCTTGTCACATACTAGTGATCTTCTTCCAAGATCATCACTGTGGTATAGCACTGAGACAGTGAGATGATGTCACTGTGATATCACAGAAATATTGCCAAGCTTCTCTAAAATATGATCTCTGCAATTACACCGAAATAGATAGAGACCCTTCTTGTACTTATACCGAACTATGATTACTGTAGTCTTCTCTGAAATTACTCCTTGCTGTACTGAGACAAAGTTTCACCTTTGTCACTGTAATCTGAACTTGTTGTTCTTCTTTTTCACTGTGATGTATCAATTAGAACTCAGAAAAGGATACAAATTTCTGTTGACTAAAATTAACCTTCTTCACCTCTTCGCTGTCCTTTTTATCCGAACCTGTCTTATGTGCTACCCATCTTAATAACTCATAGACATATGACCAGAATTATATTATGTGGAATAGGTTGAGGTGCCTATTTATAGTGGTCTTTCCGCCATATTGAGCCGACATGAACTTATGAAGTGTCGTGTCTTCAAACTATGAGTCGACATGAGTTTGCTACTCTTTTTTAAAGCGACATGTTGAGGAGGACTTGTCCTTATCTTTGGAGGGCTATTTGACAATGCTAATGACTCATACACTTTTGACACATGCCCAAGAAGGGCTCTTCATATTGACTCTTTGACTTTTAATGACAAATCCTAAGGCTCTCAATGGGATCCATCTAAAATAAAATCACTTTCTCATGAAACCCATGAATCAAGGCTTACAAAAATAATTTTATTTTTCTTCATTACATCATATACAAAAGTCACAATTACATTTCATTATGAAGACCAAACCTAGTTACACTTTTTAGCACATTTTGCCTCAGTAAAAAATCATCCTTTAAGTGAATATTTTAGATTCCACAAGATTCTCTAAAGATTCTTTGTTGTTGGACACTTGAATTTTTGTTGGTTAGATGGATATTCTAACTACACAGTTGGACTCCTAGTGAGAAAATGTGCAAAAATGACTATAAGGTTGATAAATTATGTCACTAACATCTCTGATCCTCAAGGGAATATTTTTGGCATCTCAACATATTCTATACTCATGGTTCCACACCTCCAGGGGCTCAAGGTTCCTCTCCATCTCTTGGTTCCATGACCTCTAGATTCTGTAGAAATTTTGAATAATAAACACATATTCAATGGAGATTATCCTGATCATGTACTATTGCGGAATACATACACAATACATAAGCTCCTCTATGTTGATCATCAATACAGCAGCATCAATAACAATAAAACATCAATAGCATGCACACATTAACACAGTATGTATCCCGGGGAAATCTTACAGCTGAAAACCCCACACTATCTGTATATTAATGATTGAGAACATGTAACATTACATAGTCAATACTTCTCACAAGTATCCAACACTATCTCCACTTGTTACACATAAACCAGCTCAGACTCAAACAAGTCACAAGTTCAAATCTGCTCCACTACTTTGCCTGCCTCTATTGCATAAACCTGCTCAGAATCACTCACACTGGAAATCACGTGAGCACAGGCCATTCTACTGGGAAAATCCACGCAATACTCATTGGCATACTCAATACATTGCTTGTGCAAATCCTCATGCACAACTATAGTCACAACTGATAGCAATCTCATCCTCTAACACCTGTCCCTGTTGAATTGTACATGCACTGACATGCAACTGAGTTAACTGATGTATTCTTTAGTTGCTTTATGAGTTAATAATTAGTTTAACAACTCATCATTAGTCTATTTACAGTTAGACTAATTACAACTAGTTTAACCAAGTCAAACTGAACACAGCTCCATCAACTCCACAATCAACTCCACCAAACTCAACTGCTTGAGTTCTAACTGAAGTCCTGCATGCAATAGCTCAACTGACCCACAAAGAAAGCATATTTCCTTCTGATAGCTGCATGTGCCACATCTGTAGCTCAAACTGAAGTGCTCCAAGATAATAAGATAAAGTTTATAGTCTAAATATTATTATGAGACAATATTATTTGACTTTTCTATTTTTGACTAACAGTCTAAAAATAGACTCTGATCAGTCCTTCTGTGATCACTCCTGTTGTGATAAAAAACTAGAAGTCCATCTATTTTTCCCAACATGATCAATCATCCATAAACAACATTCTGCAGCTCATAGACCATGATCCATATGTCTAAAAATAGACTTTGCGCCATAATTTGCCTGCGGGTCCACTTAGTGAAGGTGACTCCTTTCCACTAAGCTCCATCATCTTGTTGCAATCTCAACACTCCCTCTTGAAAAGATATGGATTATCAGCAACCCCTATCCTGCCTCGGTGGTATTCAAATTTGCTCCTGGTGAGCACCTTCGTCAAGATATCAGCATCCTGATCCTCCGTTGGAATGTATGAAAGTAACATGATTCTCCACTGCACACAATCTCTGATATGATGGTACTTGATGTCAATATGCTTAGATCTATCATGAAATACAGGATTATCCGAGAGTTTAATGCAACTTTGGTTATCACAGTAAATCACAGTAGGATCCAAATGAGAACTGAACAAACCGACCAGGATCTTCCTCATCCATATAGCCTCGCATGCAACCACACTTGCTGCCATATACTTGGCCTCTGCTGAACTAAGTGCCACAGATCTCTGCTTCCTGCTGTACCAAGAAACTGTTGTCGACCCGATACTGAAGACCCCTCCTGATGTGCTCTTTCTGTCCGTTGGGCTCCCTGCCCAATCTGCATCTGTGAAGCCACATAACTTCACCTCATCCTCCTGTCTGTACCACAAGCCATATCTCGATGTGCCTCTCAAATAACTGTTGGAAATAATACTGAGAGGGGGGGTGAATCAGTATTATCAAGTCAAATATTTCCTTTTTCAATTCCAGATGATATACACTACTTCTGTTAATAAAAACCGCGTATAAACGCAACTACAGATAAATAAACCCGCGTATAGAAAGCAGACTTATAATTTGATTTATCTTTCAGATGTCAGTTATTAATCTGTGTATCAGAAGCAAATAAATAGTACCAAAAACAGAGCAAAAGACAGTCACACACAAGAACACAAGATATAAGGAGGAAACCCAATGTGGGTGAAAACCCCCTACTGCAATTCGTCTCTATCTTCTTTTTAATTAGAAACTTCTCTTTACAATGTTTTGTACTGGTGCAGTCTTTACCAGTGCGCAGGCTGCAACCTGCAGAGAGCTACAACTCTCTCTCGTTCTCCAGCTTTCCTGGAAGGGAGCTCCAACCCCCTAAGTTCTTGTACTAGCTTGAGATACTAGTACGCAGGCTCCTACCTGCAGAAGGCTGCAACCTTCTCTTTGCTTTCAGGGACCTCGTTTCATTAATTTTCAGACTGGATCCACAAGTAACATTAATCAAACATCAGGAATTTCTGCATAACCCAAACTCCTTTTCACCAATCAAAAGCTGAACCAAATAAACACTTCTCTGATCGCTATACCCAGAACACAGTAACTGTAATCAAACACCAATTCTGAACCCAGAACACTGCAGTAAAAAACAGAAGCAGCTAGAACATAAATCAAGATATATACGCTACTTCACTGTTCAGCAACCTGCGAGTATACGCTTATGTACCACAACCAACCTGCGTATATGCTTCTTTCACTCACAGAAAAAGCGTGTATACGTACTTGAAATTCACTGAACCTGCGTACAGATCTATAAAGGATAATTTATTCTTTTAAGCATTCAGACATCAGTTAACCCAGATTTATAGATCAAGAGTGCGCCACATATAACAAATCAAAATCATACAGAGATACCAATGTTCAAGCCTTGAGATTTTGATCCATCAATAGTCCTTATCCTTCTTGCGCTCAGGTTCCTCCTTCATTCAGATCTAGATCTGCACCATAACCCAATCACCAGTATTCCATATCTCATACATTATCAGATATTCAATAATAATTCAGATGATCCTTTTCACATGATCTCCTTCCTCTTTTATAGTTTTAGGCCTTCCACAATACCACGGTCCAAAACCATAATAAACCAATACCAAGGGCCCAAAACCTGGGGTCAACACTTCTGACGAGATACCATGGTCCAAAACCATAGGTTCAAATTCCAAGGACTAACAACCATGGACCAAAAATAAGTTTCCCACCATGTACGTGCTTTTCTGTGCATAAAAGTGCGTGTATATGCATACGCGACTTTTGAACGTATAACCCGCGTGCATACGCTTCTTAGGCAAGGTGAACCTGCGTATACAAGATTTCCTTCATTCTAAGCACCTGAACTGAGATCTGTCACCAAAGAGAGTTGCCATCAAGGACAACACTTGTACCATAGCTCCACTCCTGTCCCAAAACACAAACAATCTCCCCCTTTGGACTTGATGGCAACCCCAAGATCCTCAAAGTCCTTCTCCCCCTTTGTCATCAAGGGCAAAGGGCTGTGTTCCCCCTGAGTACATGTAGATATCTCTGCTCTGTTGTGCTAAACATGCTCCCCCTGACTGTAGGCAAGATCTACAAAGGATGTTCTTCAAGAAGAACCAAGACATATACATTATGAAAGACCTTCCTATCACAAAAAGACTCAATACATACATCCATCACTCAACCAAGTGGGGATCATGCACCCAACCAAGTGGGGATACATCAGAAATTTACATATGACAACCAATCACATTGCATCAATCATCCCAGGCATAGTGGGGAAACCAAAATAGGTCGTTACATGACCTTGATAAAAAAGATATACATGACATAGAAACGAAATATCAAGACTATGCAAATCACCAATAACTACTATCAGTAACATCTGACAATCACTGTATATATCAGCAACCATGTTGTTCTTCTGTTCTCCTTTCTGCAGTTGATCCACCTGAAACAAAAACAGCTTGAGTACTAGAACCAAGAGCTTCTAAGGTAATGCCAACAATGCATTGTTAGAAGATTATCTGCTCCCCCTGAACTTGTGCCTGATGGTCTCTGACAGACCCATATCAGAATCTCTTCAACCAGAGTCTGTTCTTGCTGATTTTCTTCAGAATTCCATATACGCGACTGCACCTGCATAAATCTGCGTATGTACGCGGATTCCCCTCATCCAACTCGCGTACACCAACTTTTCTTTGAAACAGACAAGCTTCAACAGCAGGATGAAGCATCAACTACTCCCAGTTTCTGTCTGAGATATTCAAAAGTTTCCCTGGGCAGTGGTTTGGTAAGGATATCAGCAATTTGTTCCTTGGAAGGAACATACTCCAACTTGACTTTTTGCTCAAGCACTTGTTCCCGAAGAAAGTGATATTTGATAGGTATGTGCTTGGTCTTTGAATGCATGACAGGATTCTTTGAAATGCTTATTGCACTTGTATTATCACATAAGATAGAGACAGGTGGAATACAAGTGATTTGAAAATCCTGCAAGGTTTGCATCATCCAAAGAAGTTGAGTGCAACAAGATGCAACAGCCACATATTCCGCTTCAGCTGTAGATAAAGCAGTCGAACTCTGTTTCTTGCTGAACCAAGATACTAATCTGGAACCCATAAAGAATGCACCACCACTTGTGCTCTTCCTGTCATCCACGCTTCCAGCCCAATCTGCATCTGTGTAAGCATGAAGTGTGAGATCTTTATCTATAGGGTACCATAAGCCATAGTTTTGAGTTCCTTGAAGGTACTTGAAGATTCTCTTGACTGCCTGAAGATGAGTTTCTTTTGGATTTGCCTGAAATCTTCCAACTATTCCCACTGCATGCATGATGTCTGGTCGGGTACCTGTTAAATAAAGTAGACTTCCAATCATGGATCTATAGGTTGGTTGATGCACTGCTGCCGATTCATCATTTGCACTGAGGCTGCATCCTGTAACCATGGGGGTACATACTGGTTTTGAATCTTCCATTCCATGCTTCTTCAGAATCTACTTGAGGTACTTGGTTTGAGACAAGAAGATACCGCCTTCATTTTGTTGGATTTGCAATCCAAGAAAGTATGTCAGTTCTCCGAGCAAAGACATTTCGAATTTTTTCTGCATCACCAAGGCAAAGCTTTGACTCATACCTTCTTTGTTGCTGCCAAAGATAATATCATCTACATACACAACAAGTATTAGCAATTTGTCATTTTCAATTTTTATATAAAGATTGCTATTTGCTGATCCTTTTCAAAAACCTTGTTGATGAAGGTATTTGTCCAAGCGGTAGTACCAAGCCCTTGGAGCTTGTTTAAGGCCATAGAGAGCCTTTTTAAGTCTGCATACAAGATTTGGGTCATTCCCAAGGATAAAGCCATTTGGTTGCTCTATGTACACTTCTTCTTCTAAGTCTCCATTCAGAAAGGCTGATTTTACGTCCATTTGAAATACTTTGAACTTCTGGAAGCTAGAGAGAGCAAGGAACATTCTGATGGCCTCAAGTCTAGCAACGGGAGCAAAAGTTTCTTCAAAGTCTATTCCTTCCTGTTGAGCATACCCTTTACAAACAACTCTGGCCTTGTTTCTAATCACTTCCCCATTTTCATTCAACTTATTTTTGAAGATCCATTTTGTTCCTATGACATTTTTGTCTTTTGGTCTAGGTACCAACTCCCAAGTGTTATTCTTTTCGATCTGCTCAAGCTCTTCATCCATTGCCTTAACCCAACACTCATCTTTGCATGCTTCTTTTACATTTTGCGGTTCAGTGGAAGAGAGCAATGCCAAATAGCTTGAAGCTTCTGCTATTGTTCTTCTTGTTTGTATACCTGCTTCTTTTTGCCCCAAAATTTGAGATTCTGGATGATTCTTCTGAACGTACCTAGATGGAGTCTTCTCTTCTATCCTTATATGTTCCTCTGGTGCCTCTTGGGGTTCTTCTTCATCATCTGTCTGATTTGGAGAGTAGTCTTCATCCTCATTGATATTTTCATGATTCACTTCCCTAGGGATGTATCCTTTTTCATCAACCACTACATCAATGTTGTCAACAATTCTTCCAAGTCTTTTATTGTAACACTTATATGCTTTGCTGTAGGGAGAATAACCAAGGAGAATGCCTTCATCTGCTCTAGGTTCAAGTTTGCCAAGCTGCTCATCAGTATTATTAATATAGCATTTGCTCCCAAAAATTTTGAAATGCTTTACCGAAGGAGTCTCACCATACCAGAGCTCATGAGGAGTTTGAGTGCTGTTCACTCGGACATTTGTTTTGTTGAGAATAACAACTGCAGCATATGCAGCTTCACCCCAGAAGGTTGCGGGAGTTCCAGACTCATCAAGCATAGCACGAGCCATTTGTTGGACTGTTCTGTTCGTCCTTTCCGCCACTCCATTTTGCTGAGGAGTCTTAGCTGTAGAGAATTCCCTTCTTATTCCATGTTCTTCACAGAAATCAAAAAATTCATTTGAGGTAAATTCCCCACCTCTGTCAAACCTGAGGCACTTAATTTTGTAATCTGACTCATTTTCAGCCAAGGCTTTGAAGGATTTGAATTTTTCGAATGCTTTGTCTTTGTGCTTCATAAGTCCTAACCAAACAAACCTGGAGAAGTCGTCAATGAATAATATAAGGTATTCTTCTCCTCGAGGTGACCTTGTCCTAAATGGACCACATACATCGGTATGGACTAGCTCAAGAGGCCTGCTAGCTGATCCTTCCTTCTCAGGAAAGTTAGTTCTGGTTTGCTTACCAAACTGACATGATTTGCATATGGTGTTGTCTGGAATTTTGATATCTGGAAGACCATGAACTGCCTGGTATTTGCATGCTTTCCTTATTTGTGAAAAGATTAGATGAACCAACCTCCGGTGCCATAACCAGTGTTCATCATCCTTGCTTAAATAGCATTGTTGTTGTCCTTCTTAAAATATGTATAGATTATTTGGAGTTCTTCTACCTTTGATCACTGTTTCTCCTGTATCAAGATCACAAACACTACATCCATTTGATCGAAATATTACTTCGGTTCCTTGATCGCACATCTGACTAACACTCAGTAGATTATGCTTCAAGCCATCAACATACAAAACATTTCCAGCTTTGACCTGTTCTTTCAACTAAGCAGTGCCTTTTCCTTTTATGGCTGCAGGGGTATCATTTCCAAAAGACACCTTCTTTCCCTTTTCTAATGCAGTATATGATTCAAGTTTTTCTTTATCCCCTGTCATATGCTTCGAACATCTGTTGTCGATATGCCATATATTTTCCTGTCCTTCTGCATAGAAGGCTATCCCACATCTTTCTGGTTGTCGTTCCTTCATTCTCCATGTTCTGGCACTTGAGGTATGTTCCTTCTGAGTTGTCTTCCAAAACCAGCTCCTGCATTCAGAATCTTCATGACCAAAGTTATTACAAATAGAACATTCACCTTCATTTTCAAGGGCTGAAAAGTTGTTATAAGTCCTTTTCGTGATTCCAGTCATATTCCTTTGTTTTTGAGCTTCTCTAGTCATGATTGTCTTATAGGCAACACATTGAGCTGCTTTGTGACCAAAATTATGACAAGAGAAACATTGGCCATTGAAGAAACTCCTGCGATTATCAAATCTATCATCCAACCGATTGTAGTTTCTACTGACATCCATTCTTGAGGCAAATTGGGAGGATTTTACCTGTGGCTGATTGTAGCTTCTGATTGTCCTTAAGGTAGCTTGTCCCCGATTTTCTTGATAGTCTTTATTCGTTCTTGAGGTAACCTGTCCCTGATTTACCTGATGATTTCTATTAGGTCAAGATAACTTTTGGAGGTAGAAGCTTGAGATGTTTCTCCATTATATCCCAGACCTATCTTGATTAGTGGATAACGCTGCACATTGATAATATCATCCAGAGTTTCAGATCCTTTAACAAATCTAAGATTAATAGCTTTTGTTTTCTCAATCTCTTTTCTAAGACAAACAATTTTACATTCCAATTTTTCAAGATGTTTTTCTCTTTCAGCAAGTTGACATTGTAGAGAATCAATAATTGCACTTTTCTCTTCTAAGCACATTTTGAGATTAGTCATCTCTTCACAAAAACCTTCTACATCTATAGCATCCATGTAGTCATCATCTTCAAAAGCCATTAAAAGTTTATACTTATTACCTCATTCATCTTCGTCACTATTTGAAAGTCCATCACTATTTTCATGAGTGTAATAGCTTGTCTTATTTGCAATCTGTTTCTTGTTCCATCTAACAGGTTCCTTCCCTTTGTCAATCTTATCCTTGTGAGGACATTTGGTAGCATAGTGACCGACTCTTCCACAAGCAAAGCATTTGAAAGGTAACTTACCTCGGAACCGTCCAATACCCCGTTGAAGATTTCTAACAAAATTTGATTCTTATTCTTCTTCTGACACGTGTCCTGACTCATAGTACTCGCTTTTGCCTGAAGCCTTGAAGGCAGCTTCTCTCCTGTCTGATGGTCCTCCTTTCCTCATTTCATAAGCAATTAGAATTCCTTACAGCTGTGACATTTTAAGGCTTTGTAGATTCTCTTTTTCTTCTATTGCAGAAACTTTAGATTCAAACCTGGGGGACAAAGATCTTAGAACTTTTTCAACCACAACAACCTCTTTTATTTCTTCACCCAAATTTTTCATACAATTAACAATCTCATCTACACGAAGAAAATAGTTAGCCACACTTTCATCATTATACATCTTGAGATTTTCATCCTGAATCCTGAGGGTTTGAAGTTTTGCTCGTTTTACCTGATCATCTCCTTCATAGCTTAGGACAATCTTGTCCCATATTTCTTTTGCTGATTTTAACTGCATAACTTTCACGAATTCTGATTGAGATAGACATCCCAATAGAGTATTGACCGCCTTTGCATTTGTTTCATATTTCTTCTTCTCAGCCGGATCTGTAGGAGTTGCTGCTGGAAAAGTATATCCTGTATCTATGATATCCCAGACTTCTGTACACAAAGATTGAAGGTAGGCAGTAACTCTTACCTTCCAATATACGAAGTTTGTCCCAACAAAAACCGGTGGCCTGATTGATGCTTCCCTCTCGTAGTTGCTCATGATGAAAGATCTTCCTTCAAGCGATCAAGCTTCTTCAGAAGGACCTGCTCTGATACTAATTGTTGGAAATAATACTGAGAGGGGGGGTGAATCAGTATTATCAAGTCAAATATTTCCTTTTTCAATTCCAGATGATATATGCTACTTCTGTTAATAAAAACCGCGTATATACGCAACTACAGATAAATAAACCCGCGTATACAAAGCAGACTTATAATTTGATTTATCTTTCAGATGTCAGTTATTAATCTGTGTATCAGAAGCAAATAAACAGTACCAAAAACAGAGCAGAAGACAGTCACACACAAGAACACAAGATATAAGGAGGAAACCCAATGTGGGTGAAAACCCCCTGCTGCAATTCGTCTTTATCTTCTTTTTAATTAGAAACTTCTCTTTACAATGTTTTGTACTGGTGCAGTCTTTACCAGTACGCAGGCTGCAACCTGCAGAGAGCTACAACTCTCTCTCGTTCTCCAGCTTTCCTGGAAGGGAGCTCCAACCCCCTAAGTTCTTGTACTAGCTTGATATACTAGTACGCAGGCTCCTACCTGCAGAAGGCTGCAACCTTCTCTTTGCTTTCAGGGATCTCGTTTCATTAATTTTCAAACTGGATCCACAAGTAACATTAATCAAACATCAGGAATTTCTGCATAACCCAAACTCCTTTTCACCAATCAAAAACTGAACCAAATAAACACTTCTCTGATCGCTGTACCCAGAACACAGTAACTGTAATCAAACACCAATTCTGAACCCAGAACACTGCAGTAATAAAACAGAAGCAGCTAGAACATAAATCAAGATATATATGCTACTTCACTGTTCAACAACTTGCGAGTATACGCTTCTGTACCACAACCAACCTGCGTATACGCTTCTTTCACTCACAGAAAAAGCGTGTATACGCACCTGCAATTCACTGAACCTGCGTATAGATCTATAAAGGATAATTTATTCTTTTAAGCATTCAGACATCAGTTAACCCAGATTTATAGATCAAGAGTGCGCCACATATAACAGATCAAAATCATACAGAGATACCAATGTTCAAGCCTTGAGATTTTGATCCATCAATAGTCCTTATCCTTCTTGCGCTCAGGTTCCTCCTTCATTCAGATCTAGATCTGCACCATAACCCAATCACCAGTATTCCAGATCTCATACATTACCAGATATTCAATAATAATTCAGATGATCCTTGTCACATGATCTCCTTCCTATTTTATAGTTTTAGGCCTTCCACAATACCACGGTCCAAAACCATAATAAACCAATACCAAGAGCCCAAAACCTGGGGTCAACACTTCTGACGAGATACCATGGTCCAAAGCCATAGGTTCAAATTCCAAGGACTAACAACCATGGACCAAAAATAAGTTTCCCACCATGTACGCGCTTTTCTGTGCATAAAAGTGTGTGTATACGCATACGTGACTTTTGAACGTATAACCCGCGTGTATACGCTTCTTAGGCAAGGTGAACCTGCGTATACAAGATTTCCTTCATTCTGAGTGCCTGAACTGAGATCTGTCACCAAAGAGAGTTGCCATCAAGGACAACACCTGTACCATAGCACCACTCCTGTGCCAAAATGCTAACAATAACGCAATACATGCTTGCTCGCCTTCCAGAAGAGCTTGGTAGGCTTAACCATAGCTTGTGAAAGCTGGTTAATTGCATAGCATATATCGGGTTGTGTATTGACCAGATACATAAGCGACCCCACCAACTGTCGATAAACAGTGGCATCCACTTCTTCTGCTGAAGTGGCATCCTCCTTCCTCCAACCTCCAGGAAGAGGAGTATCAACAGGCTTGCAGCCATGCATGTTGAACTTCTCCAGTGTCTCCCGAGCATACTTACCCTGAGAAAGAAACAGTCCACCACTGCGCTGCCAAATTTCCAATCCCAGGGAATAATGAAGGAGGCCCATGTCCTTCATCTCAAACTCCTTAGCAATATCATCCTTGCATGAAAGTATCAACAGCTCATTACCCGTTAGAATCAAATCATCTACATACAGTACAATGATAAGCAACTTACCCTCCACCACAATCTGGTATAGGTTAGGATCCGCCTCGCTCTTGGAGAATCCAAGTCCGGTGAAATCGCTATCTATCCGTGTGTACCAAGCACATGGTGCTTGTTTCAACCCATACAGTGCTCTCTTGAGCCCGCACACATGCAACTCGCTACTGAAGATCTCAAAACCTTCGGGTTGCTCAATGTACACCTCCTCCTCAATGACTCCGTTGAGGAACGCAGTCTTCACATCCATCTGATGAATGTGCCATCCCATCTGCGCTAAGAGAGCAAGAATCGTCCATATGGAAGAATACCTTGTGACAGGTGCAAAGGTCTCCTCATAATCGATCCCCTCTATCTGTGAAAATCCTCAGGCAACAAATCTTGCCTTGTACTTCTCCACACTCCCGTCAGCTGCCTGCTTAACTTTGTAGATCCATCTCGAACCCACCACTGATTTCCCTTCCGGTCTAGGAACAATCTCCCATGCACTGTTTCTGACAATAGAATCATACTCTTCCACCATGGCGTCTACCCATGCGGGATCCTCCACAGCTTCCTCGAAAGAGGATGGCTCAGTCACAACACACTTTCTCATAAGAGTCATGTATCCATTGTACCGATCATGTGACTGTCTCTGCCTGCGTTGGGCTGTAGGTGATCCTACAACTTTCTCTGCATCTTGAGCCAGTCGCTCAGCTTCTGTCAAGCACTTTCACCCTCTGATGGTTGGCGCTGCATGAGTGGTCTCTTCCACTCCATGAACCTTGTCCTATGGCTGATCCACGTCCTGAAGCTCACCCTTAGGAACTAATAGCTCCTCATCTACATGCAAGTGTAGCTCCCTCTAAAGCGAACATTTCATGGCTTTCTCCTCCTGAAATTTTATATCCCGTCGCACAACAGTTTTACCACTGTTTGGAAAATACACACGACAGTTGTGGGGCGTATCAGTGTACCCCACAAATATCCCAACCTCTGCGGTCGGCTCCAACTTCTTCCTGGCATCCTTCGTCACATGCATGTAACCGTTAGCACCAAAAATCCTCAAATGAGAAAGATCAGGCTTCTTACCAGAATAAGCCTCCTCGGGTGTACTCATGCCAAGTATCCTGTGAGGACAACGGTTCTGCACATAAACTACTGTATTGCATGCTTCTGCCCACAAGTGAAGGGGTAGGTCCTGATCATGCAACATCGCCCGTGCAGCACCCACGATCATTCTGTTCTTCCGCTCAGCAACCCCGTTCTGTTGTGGGTTATGGAGAGCTATGAGCTCTCTTCGAATCCCTTCTGCCTTGCAGAAATCCTTGAACTCGTCAGAGATGTATTCACCACCATTATCGCTCCTATGAGCCTTCACCTTCTTCCCTGACTCCTTCTCGACCAGTGCTTTGAATTCATAGAACTTTGAATATGTCTCGCGCTTCTTCTGCATGAAGAAGATCCAGCACTTACGAGAGAAATCATCAACAAAAATTACATAATACCTGTGTTTTTTTGTCAAAGCAACTGAGAAAGGTCCACACACGTCTGTGTGAATTCTCTCAAGGATCGTCGTGGCACGACTATCCTTCTCGTGAAAGGTGGCTTTCACAAACTTCCCCAAAGTACACCCCTTGCACTGATCTGACTACGCAAGAGTGCCATTAGGAAGCCCTGTAGTGATCTGCTGCAATATCTTCAAGGCTCCATGGTGAAGGTGACCCAATCTCCTATGCCACAACTCGCCATCATCTCGGCTCACCAATCCTTCTGCCTTGCATGCCATTGATGTGCATCCATCTACATGCAACTGATAAAGGTTCCTCACTCGAACCCCTATCTTCCGGGTTTCTCCAGTTGTCTTGCTGCACAGGAAACCCTTTCCCTCGCTGAAAACAACATCATACCCCTTGTCTTCTAACATCGCCACAGAGATAAGATTCTTCTTCAATCCTAGAACATGCATGACTTCCTTCAATACGAAGGGTTTACCAGACTCCCTCTCAAAGGAAATGGTATTGATATTGGTCGCACTGTATCTACCATCATCGCCCATCTCGATGTGCACTCCAAGATCTTTGTCCTCCAGATCAGAAAACAATTCTCGATCTCCCGTCATGTGAAAAGACGCACCACTGTCCAAGAACCATACCGATCCCATCACACTTGAAACCAAGCATGCGATCAATGAAAAATCAAGCTCAAACTGCGAGGCTAGAGCCTCTCCTGCTGCAGATCTAGAAGCTTGCTTGTTCTTCTTCTTTTGCGGACAATTAATGGCATAGTTTCCGTGTTGGTGACAGTGAAAACACTTCACCTTG
This sequence comes from Pinus tabuliformis, assembly GCA_031772625.1. Lineage (NCBI taxonomy): Eukaryota > Viridiplantae > Streptophyta > Pinopsida > Pinales > Pinaceae > Pinus > Pinus tabuliformis. The sequence continues at coordinate 29,637,197 of CM062816.1, forward strand.
GACATGTCCTGCTTCTTGCCTTTCGCACCAGATTGAGAAGCTTTCTTGCTCTTCCCCTTCTTTGCTTTGGCAGCCAAAGCGCAATTTTCTTCATCAGGTCCCTTTGATGAAGATCCGTCCCTGGTATTCTGCCTGATCTCCTCCTGCACAAGATCTGACCAAAGTCTCTCCCATCCTGGAAATTTCTCCTGACCATTGACAGAGTCCTGATAGGAATGCCAACTCTTCGGAAGACCAAGGAGAGCTAAGCTCACCAAGTCCTCATCATCGACAGTCACCCCCACACTTCCCAGCTCATCCCGACACTGAGTGAACTTCATGAGATACTTGGGCATATTGTCTCCCTTCTCACATTTGATGTTTCTGAGTTTATCCTTGAGCGCCAGCTTCCTCTGATCGCTCTTGCTTTGGAATAGATCTGTCAACGCTTTCCACATCAAGTATGGAGAAGTCTTACCATGCAGACTGGACACAATGTGAGCCTTCACGCCCTCCAACAGAATCCTTCGACACTTTGTTGTCTTCTTTTGCCAAGCATCAACCTGCGCAACATCAGTAGGCTTTGGGACATCAGCCTCTATGAACTCCTTCAACCCGTTATCATCTAACACTGCCTCCATCTTGTCCTTCCATGCAATATAGTTCGAGTTGCCCTCAAGAGCATACTCCAATCGCAATCCGTTGAAAGACATTGCCGCGTTGACACCAAGAAAACACTGCTGCAAATTCGAATTCCACCAGCTCCATACTCAACCGCCTCAGATCTAAGATTTGTGAGAACAAAATATTTCTCGTACATAGATTGAATGTATGGGCTTTTACCGGATATCTCACCTTCCCAAGGAAAGATGAATCCAGAGGCTACCTGGCCCGATTACAGACTCTGCCTGAAGAAATAGAATGTAAACACTTCTTGAATAGTAGATCTGATGATCAACAACTTTGATACCATGTAGAAATTTGGAATAATAAACACATATTCAATGGAGATTATCCTGATCATGTACTATTGCAGAATACATACACAATACATAAGCTCCTCTACATTGATCATCAATTTAGCAGCATCAATAACAATAAAACATTAATAGCATGCACACATTAACACAGTATGTATCCCGGGGAAAGCTTACAGCTGAAAACTCCACACTATCTGTATATTAATGATTGAGAACCTGTAACATTACATAGTCAATACTTCTCACAAGTATCCAGCACTATCTCCACCTGTTACACACAAACCAGCTCAGACTCAAACAAGTCACAAGTTCAAATTTGCTCCACTGCTTTGCCTGCCTCTATTGCATAAACCTGCTGAGAATCACTCACATTGGAAATCACGTGAGCACAGGCTATTCTACTGGGCAAATCCACGCAATACTCATTGGAATACTCAATACATTTCTTGTGCAAATCCTCATGCACAACTATAGTCACAACTGATAGCAATCTCATCCTCTAACACCTGTCCCTGTTGAACTGTACATGCACTGACATGCAACTGAGTTAACTGATGTATTCTTTAGTTGCTTTATGAGTTAATAATTAGTTTAACAACTCATCATTAATCTATTTACAGTTAGACTAATTACAACTAGTTTAACCAAGTCAAACTGAACACAACTCCATCAACTCCACAATCAACTCCACCAAACTCAACTGCTTGAGTTCTAACTGAAGTCCTGCATGCAACAACTCAACTGACCCACAAAGAAAGCGTATTTCCTTCTGACAGCTGTATGTGCCACATCTGTAGCTCAAACTGAAGTGCTCCAAGAGAATAAGATAAATTTTATAGTCTAAATATTATTACGAGACAATAATATTTGACTTTTCTATTTTTGACTAGCAGTCTAAAAATAGACTCTGATCACTCCTGCTGTGATCACTCCTACTGTGATCAAAAAATAGAAGTCCATCTATTTTTCCCAACATGATCAATCATCCATAAACAACATTCTGCAGCTCATAGACCATGATCCATATGTCTAAAAATAGACTTTGCGCCATAATTTGCCTACGGACCCACTTAGTGAAGGCGACTCCTTTCCACTAAGCTCCATCATCTTGTTGCAATCTCAACAAATTATGACCTCCACCCTCTTTTTCCCTTTCGTCAAATGATTTGAAAGGTTCATATATAATTCAGTGGGTTAATAAACCAACCCAAGGTTGTTGGCCCATTGGTAGGTTGTTGGCCCATTGGTAGGTTGTCAGATTAATTGGAAAGTGGGTCAGGTTCAAAACTTGCCCACCCCCATATTAGCTTGTGGTTACCGTTTGCATCGACGTTTTATGTGAATTGGAATGTGCCACGGTTCATATATACTGGCGGTCATATATAAATTATCCAACAATTACGTTTTTGCCGCGTTTGTGGTCGGTAACGCTTTTAAATTTTGTTGTGGCCATATATTATATATGGCTCCCACCATACATGGTTTTTAAACAAATCATGCCCACCATACATAGCTTTAACACAAACCATTCATTGGTTTGCATATTTAATAATAACCATTTTGGATTTTAGAGATCTGTGGCATGAATCTTTTAAATAATTGACCGGAGAATCCACAGTTTTATCATTTTTGGATCCAAAAATGATAAAACTGTGGATTCTCCGGTCAATTATTTAAAAAATAACCATTTTCCATATGTCATATGTTAAACCATGACACTTTATTCGTTCATGTTTACATAGCTTTAACACAAACCATTCATTGGTTTGCATATTTAATAATAACCATTTTCCATATGTCATATGTTAAACCATGACACTTTATTCGTTCATGTTTTAATTTGTTTTGATATTTTTGTTTTATGATATTTTATGCCCATTTATAATAACCATGAGATTTTATATGCTTATTAAATAAGCATATTTTTATATTTTAAAAATGGTGTTGTTTTATGTGGATTTTGTTTTATGTGGGAATTTTAATATTATTTTGTTTTGTCTTTTATGCATTGGCAAGGAGCCAATGATGGAGTTCCATGTGTCAATGAATGATGGGTTTCCATGTGGGTCTCACTTGCTAACTGGGATGTCATGTGGCACACTGTGTGATCCAAGTGGATATTGGTGGCCACCCACCTATTCCACTTGGACCCCCACCATTGTTTCTTTCGGTTTTTCAGTTTCCTTATTTATAGCACAATTTACTATTTTTGGCCGTTTTTTTGGGTCTTGAACTTTCGGAGCCGTTTTGAGGCCCTAAATGACGTTTTTCGTGAAAAAATGGACCAACATGGATCACAAAACATGTTAGTTATTCAAAAGTTTTATTCCTCGGATAGATCTTTCTAACGAGGTATTGTGTGTGTCAAACGAAGATCGTATGCCAAAGTTACGACCCCGGGAAGTTGATGTACCAATTTACCCAAACGGGGCCCATAGTTTGGCGCTTCATCTCCTAGGGTTAGGTTTTTGGATGTTTAAGGTTTTTCATTGTTTCTCAATAATAAATATGCCTTTGAGCCTCATTGTAACACAGTTCAGAGGCATGTAGTTGCAACATCTCTTCTCAGAGATAAGCTACCATCACCCGAGCTAGTCTTATTTCCATTATGTTTGTAAGCGTATTTCAGTATTTGATATTAATGAAATCAAGTGTTATTTCTACTGCATATTTGTATTTATGGTTATATCTATAATTAGTTGTGTTCCTATTTAAATCCAGATTAGTGGTATTAGTGTGGTCTGCTCTTTCTATGCTTTTCTTTGCATGTCCCCAATGAGGTCAGGATATAAGGAGTTAGGGCTCGATCTGGTTGAACCTTTGCTAGATCAACCTTGCAAACCTTGACGACCGCCCATGGCGGGAGAAAATAAAGACGAGGGGGTAGGAGATCCTATCAAAATATTTCTCGAGGAGGCCCTCGAGAAACAAAGGAATGCGATGATGGATAACTTGCCTAGATCCTTCAACAGTTGCTCACCGACTGTGCATCCACATCCAGTGGCCACTCTGGAGGCTCCACTCCTTTTTAGGTACAAGTAAACTTTGACATTCCCATATTTGAGGGCCAAATAGATGCAGACATTGTAGATAAATGGTTAAATCCAATAGAATGATATTTTTTGTTCATGATTTTTCCAGCCGAGAAAAGATTACTTTTTCTCTTCTCAAAGCTGCCCCCCACGTCAAGGACTGGTGGGAAACCTACTGTGAGCAGAAGGATGAAAGTACAACCTCAATGTTTTTAGTCGTACCCACTTGGAGTTCATTCCAGGATTCCATCAAGGAGTAATACTACCCTGTCAGGATATATGAGGATAAATACATAAAGTGGACAACGCTGCAACAAGGAAGGGACCAAGATGTGTCAGATTTTACCAATGTTTTTTATACTCTTCACACTAAGTTGGGTATCAAGGATTCTGAGAAACATTTGGTACTCAAGTACCGCGTCTACCTACACAGGTACATCCAGGACGAGATGGAGTTCCTGGACATCTCCTTGCTCGACACAGCGTATCAATATGCTGTCAAGATCAAGCAGAAGTTTAAATAGAAGAAGCGAGAATTTGGATTTGCGAATCTGAAATAAGAGAAAGGTGAACCCAAACCGTAGAACAAAGGATAAAGCCAAGGCGAGCAGCCCAAGAAAACCTTCCAAAGCTGCAAGCAAAGAACAACACCGCGAAGTCGAAGAAGGATACGGGAAAGTGGTGTGAGTTCCATAAGAGCTCCACTCACAACACAACTGAGTGTCGGGCCAAGCAATCATTGGTGGCCGAGTTGGAGGCTTCAGAATCAAATGCATGTTTTGACTCTAAGTCAAAACCCAACAAAGGGAAGCAGATTATCGATGCGGAGCCCAATGCCACCGTTGCCACCATGAAGATCCAGAAGGAGGAACCCGAAGATCCAAAGGAGGAGGAGCACCTCTTCGACTCCCAGATGTGGGTAAAGGGTTCCTCGCTACAGTGCATTGTCGACAGCAGGAGCCAAAAGAACCTCATTTCGCCAAAGGTTGTGAAGTGGTTGGGCTTACCGACCACAATACACCGACAACCGTACACCATTGGGTGGCTTCACCAAGGATGGGATCTTCGTGTGAGCCAATAGTGCCACCTTCCATAAACCATCAAGCCCTTCACGGATGAGGTATTATGTGATGTTGCTCCCCTTGATGTTTTCGATGTATTATTAGGCCAACCATACTTGTGGAAGTGACATGCTGTGTATGAATCAAGGCCTCGTGATGTTATTGTTACTTTGGGAAATAAGTTGTACAAGATACTAGAGGCAGCACTGCCTACCACCATCTCTTTGGTTACTGCAAAACAATGCAGTAAGCTCATTTCCAAAACCGGGAAATTCATTTTCCTGATGATATGCCCTCAGGGAAAGAAGAAGATAGTGGCCATGACCTCCAGACAGGGCCCCTCCGCACAACAAAAATAGATGGACAAGGTCGTGGAGGAGAACGAGGACAACTTCACCTCCCCCGTAGGGGTACCTCTGCACTATCAGGTCAAGCACTCCATCGATCTGACTCCAGGTGCTTCGTTTCCCAATGGACCAATCTATCGATGCTATGTCCTAGAGAAAAATGAAATTGAGAGGCAGATTCAAGAGTTGTTGCAGAAAGGTCACATCCAGTCGAGTTCATCGCCCTGTGGGAGCCTGATTGTGTTGGTACAAAAGAAGGATGGGACTTGGAGACTCTGTATTAACTATCGAGTGTTGAACAAGATCACTGTCCAAAATAGGTACCTAATCCCACGAATTTATGGCTTTCTAGACCAACTCAAGGGGGGAAAACATTTCAGCAAGATGGACTTGAAGTCTGGATATCACCACATACCAATCGAACCCTCCGATGTGTGGAAGACTGCCTTCAAAGACAAGGAGGGCCTTTTCAAATGGTTGGTTATGCCTTTCAGGTTGACGAATGCTCCTGCAACCTTCATGAGGTTGATGGATGACATCTTGTGGCCATTCACCAATTCATTTGTCGTGGTATACTTGGATGACATCCTGATCTTTAGATAAAGTTGGGAAGAGCACCTCCACCACATCTGATAGGTTATCCAAACACTGCGACAACACAAGCTGTGTGCCAATTTGGAGAAATGCACTTTTGGCATGACCCAAGTTCAGTATCTAGGATACATTATTGATGAAGGGGGGGTGCATGTGGATCTAGCCAAGATCCAAGCCATTTGGTATTGGCCAGCCCCAATCACTCTGACAGAGCTCGACAGCTTTCTGGGTCTTGCCAATATCTACCGTAGGTTCGTGTTGAGATTCTCTCATATCACTTGGCCCTTGAGTCAAGTCACCGAGGGAAGAGCGAAAGAAAAATTCTTTTGGTCTAAATCTCAACAGAAGGCATTTGCAGAGTTGAAACATCACCTCTGCTCTGCACCAGTGCTCACATTACCAGACTTGCAACATCCATTTGAGATCGAGACAGATGCCTCTGACTATGTTATTGGGGCAGGCATTACTCAACAGGGGCATCCAATGGGATATCATAGTGAGACACTTTCAGACACAGTCCGGAAGTATCCCACTTATGACAAAGAGATGTATTCCATTATGTAGGCCTGCCAACAATGGAAGCATTACATTTTGGGGAAGGAAACGATTATCCACATAGACCACCAACCCCTATAGTTCATACAAAGGAAAGGGAAGTTGTAAAATGATCACCATCAGAAGTGGTCCACATACCTGCAACAATTCCATTTGAATATCAAGTATAAGAAGGGAAACACCAATAATGTTGCGGATTGCCTTAGCTGACCACCGATCATGGCTTTAACCATCGTGCTCAACTCTTGTGGGCACGAGACTTCTAATTGGCCACTTCTCTACAAAAGCAACCCATAATTTGGCCACACATACCAGATGTTCTTGGAGGGTCAGTAAGTTCCAGATTTTCACCTCCAGGATGCCCTATTATGCTGCCTGGGACACCTTTGTGTTCCTTCAAGTGAGCGTGGCAAGATGATTTGAGAAGCGCACTACAGTCGGGGCGCTGGGCATTTCGGGGTTGAGAAAACGGTGGCAGTACTGCAAAAGTATTTCTATTGGCCGAATCTTCGACAGGGTTTCGGGAAGTACATCAGATCCTACACTACATGCGCCATTGCCAAACCAGCCATCAAGAAGCAAGGCCTTTATACTCTGTTTCCTACCCCTAGTCGACCTTGGGAATCCATCTCCATGGATTACGTGCCAGGCATTCCTTCTACTAAGCATGGAAACGACTGTGTTTTTGTGGTCATCGATAGATTCTCAAAGATGGCCATTATGGCGGCCTGCAAGAAGAATATCACAATAGAAGCCACTGCTAAACTCTTCTTTGAACGAGTGTGGGTACACTTTGGGATCCCATAGTCTATCATAAAAAATCAGGATATCAGGTTCCTTAGTACATTTTGGTCCAGTCTCTGGTCGATGCTAAACACCAAGCTCACTAAGTCCATAGCTTTCCATCCCCAAATTGATGGCGAGACAGAGGTTGTCAACAAGATGATCGTACACATTATGTGTATGCACAACTCAAAGCATCCATGAACATGGGATGAGAGCCTCCCCTATGTCCAACACAACTATAACTAGGCTCTCCATAGCTCAATTGGCCACAACCCTTTTCAGGTGGGCTTGGGATTCCAGCCACTATGTCCCATTGATGTGGCCATACCATTTGCAACTACTCAGGCAGATTCGTCTCATGTCCAGTCCAAAGCCGATAAGACAAACAACTTCATTGAGCACATACAACATATCCACCAGCAGGTCCATGACATTATGGAGAAATCAAATTCCAAGTACGAACAACGATATGATCAACATCGAGTGTCACATAAGTTTTAGGTGCGCGACAAAGTCTGGTTGAATTTGCAAAAGGAACAACATACTAGAGCCTATCGGAAACTCATACCACTCTTATATGGCCCTTACACCATTAAAAGGTTGTGGGAGACAATGAATTTGAGCTCAACATTCCCCCATTCCTTGACCTGCACCCAGTGTTCAATGTGGACCGCCTTTGACCATACTTCCCACCATTGCTAGACACATCAAACATTGCAGAACATCTCACACCTATAGAGTTAAATCCAGATTGCATGGAACAAGCCACAACTGATCGGATCATTGACACATAGATCAAGAACACCCGAAAGCAAAGGATCCAACTATATCAATTTGTCAAAGCATGCCAATTCCTTCACCAGGGAAAGTGGCTCACCAAGGACCAAGTTCAGCAGAAGTTCCATCATCTCATGGAGGAACTCAACGCAATGGGGACCATTGCCTCCTAAGGGGGGAGGAATTATACAAGTGGATATTGGTGGCCACCTGCCTATTCCACTTGGACCCCCACCATTGTTTCTTTCAAATTTTCAGTTTCCTTATTTATAACACAATTTACTATTTTTAGCAGTTTTCGGAACCTGAACTTTTAGAGTTTTTTTGAGGCCCTAAACGACGTTTTTTGGGAAAAGTGGGAACAAAATGGGACATAGACCAATGTTTTTCATTCAAAAGTTGCAGTCCTCAGATATATCTTTCTAACGAGGTATTGTGCACATCAAACAAAGATCGTATGCCAAAGTTATGACCCCAGAAAGTTGATGTACCAATTTACCCAAATAGGGCCCATAGTTTGGCGCTTCATCTCCTAGTGTTAGATTTTTGGATGTATAGGGTTTTCCATTGTTTCTTAATAATAAATAGGCCTTTGAGCCTCATTGTAACATAGTTCAGAGGCATGTAGCACCACATCTCTTCTCAGAGATAAGCTACCATTGCCCAAGCTAGTCTTATTGCCATTCTGTTTGTAAGCATATTTTAGTATTGCTATTAATGAAATGGAGTGTTATTTCTACTGCATCTATGTATTTATGGTTATATCTGTAATTTGTTGCGTTCTTGTTTAACTCTGGATCATTATGGGTCCCTATTTTTTCCTGTCATGTCAAACTTTAAAGAGACATAAGTTAGTCATACAAACTCGGATTTGAGTGCCATCTGTGCTACTAGAATTGTAATGACAAGCACTAAATGTTGGTATTGGTTTGGAAAAATTTTGAAGACTTTTATTTTCAAGCATTTCTGGAGCCACTTTTGACTTCTCAGCCTTTCCTTGACTTCTGAGTCTTTTGGGAGCCACCTGAATCACTTAGGATGTACTTTACGATGATAGTGACGACACTAGTACGACAATGCATAGAAATTTGGGAATGAGTCTAATACATGTCTATATGATAGATAGGACCCATTGGTACCAAATTTTCCTCCTTAAATGAACCATGACTTTGCTTTTACATCGTGCGACACTTCCCAAGATGGGGAGACGACATTTGCAACAGTAAGAGAAAAGTACAAATCACACTTACAAATGCAAATGACATTGAAAGCGAAAGATGGCAGAGTGGAGATGACATGAAAAAGACACTTATTAAAGTGAAAAAAGAAAAAGTGACAGTTGTAAACATGAAATAAACACTTGCGAAAGAGAAGGTGCACAAAAGCGACAATTGGAAAAACTCACCGAAATAGAAGTAGAATTGCAGCCAAAAGTGATAGACTGTCAATTGGAAGTGTGCATTGATTGTCGACATAGGTTGAACATTGCACATGCACTGTCTTGATGGAATATGTTATGCTTGCTCAAGATTGTGTAAAAATAATGTTCTTATGAACGTATTATGGATTGGACATGTGCGAGCAAGTGACCTCGACATTTAGAAACCAAGAATAAGAGTTAAACACTTAGTGTAACATTAATTGATCATGAAGAAATTATGGAATGTCATATTGTTAAATCCTTAGGAGGCTCCAAAATTCATGTATAGGAGAATTTTAGGAGGGTGTTGATCGCAACGTTAACACTAGAGTTCAATGCTTTTGAGTTAAAGTTCTAATGTGAATTTATGTGAATTTGTTATGCTTAATGTTATTGAATTTGATGAATTATATGTGTGTTATATATGATTAATTACCCAACTGTGGATATTTATTTACAATTATTGCGATGTTAAATGCTTGTATATGGAATATAATGTTGCATTTTACAATAAGTATAATTTCCAGGCAATATGATAATTATGGAAGATTTTTCTACATATGCTTCCATAGATTAAATTTTAATTATGTGTAAGAAATATTGGTTGAGTGGTGTTTCCTAGCAGGGCATCAAGGACACTACAAAGTGGTATCAGAGCCCAGTTTTAACACTGGGTCTGAATTGGGTCGGATTTGGAATAGGGTGGGGAAAAAATTGCAAGTTATAGGTTGTCACCAATTTCTTTGACGAAAGTCACAATGGTGAGAACACTAGTAATTTCTCTAAGTTTGTAAGTAGATACCACAAAAAGATGTATGGTAGAATTTAATGGAATGACAGGTTGGAATTTGTTAGGTCCCTATAATACTAGTGTATTCCATAATTATTATTGTCAGTGTAGCCCCCTTATTGTTATTGTTGTGCCCATGTAGTCCCCATATTGATATTATTGTACCCCAATAGAATCTCTCTATTGCTATTGTTGTGCCCTTACATTATTATTGTTATGTTGACTTTGATTATATTGTGACCCCTTAGACTCTTATATATAAAATGAAGGTTTTGTCATTTGAATCATCCAAGAAATTTTCATTTGTTTAATGTAAAGGAGGTTTCCCCCCCGAATAGGCTAATTTTTAAGTCGTTGATCTATATATTCTTCTATTTTGTGAGCTGGTTGAATAACATTTTGTATTAGAGCTTTAGATTCTAGGGTTTTGCTTCTTCAAACAAGACATCTTGGAATTTGCGCTATAACTTTTTCTCTATGAGGCTTCAGAAGCTGACATTTTTACCACGTGGAGCCAAAATCTCAGAGAACTTCTTGTAAAAAATTCATACCTTGGTTTGCTATATTTCCAGAGATATGATCTAAGGAATTTAAGGTATTTGTGGGCTCCAGAATTCTGTCTCAAACAAGTGACCTAGGGAAAATAGTCATAACGTTTTTTCTAAAAGGCTTGCAAAGCTGAAATTTTCACCATGTGGGGTTGAAATCATAGAGAAATTTGCGTAAAAATTTCAGATCTAGGTTCGCTATAGTTTCATAGATATGATCTAAGGAAGTTAGGGTTTTTGCGGGCTCCATAATTCTATCTCAAACAGGTGACCTAGGAAAAATAGTCATAACTTTCGTTTCATTCATCATATTAGAATTCTGTAAAAAGTGGCTGAAATTTCACTAGCTATAGTTTTTATGTGTAATAATTTTAGGGTCAAAGGTTGAAATAGTGACGTGGAATCTCGTACAACTTCGCTCTACTGAACAAGTTCATAATCAAGTCATCATGGGTGGTTTGTCATAACTCTTTCTTGAAGAATCCAATATCGATTAGACTTGTGGGGTTGGAAATAGGAATCAAAGAGATACCACAAGAAGAAATTTTAGAATTTGGAGATCCAAAATTATAGAGCTACAATAGTTTCAAGATCGAGCTCCTAAAATCAAGAAAAATATGTGTACTTATTTTAAAATTTGCATAACTTTTGTTTGAAAAATCAATTTGAAGTGATTCAAAGGGCACAATGAAGCATAGGTATCATTGTTTTATTTAAAAATGCCTCGAATCAAGAAAATGGAAACATCTAGTAAGCAATCTAAGAGCTCTATTATGATGCATGAAGAAGAGGAAGAAATGCAACATGATATATCAAAATTACGAGACCAAGTGCAACAAATTTTGCTCTCGTAAAGAGTAACCAAAAATGAAATGGAAGCTAAGATAGATGATTTGAAGAATGGTATGGAAGCTAAGATGGATAGTATCAAAGCAAAAAATGAAAGACAACACGACATAATTGAAGATTGGTTTAAAAGCAGACATGGAAGGTTTGAAGGAAAGTTTGACAAAGTTTATACAATCAATGCTTCCTAATAGCAAAAATATATTAGATGAAATTCATGATGAGAAAAAGTTAAATTTTAATCATGATTTCATAGAATTTAACATTGGATTGAAGACCCACCATATTCCAAAGATCGATATGAGGAAGTTTGATGGCAAAGATATGGTAACATGGATACTACAGATGGAGCAATATTTTGATCTCCATAATGTGAAACACACACAAAAGGTACGCATTGCAAATTTATATTTAGAAACCAATCAGTTTGTATGGTATCGATTAGTTCTCGTAACACAATTGTCACTTGGTCAATTGTTACAGAGTAAATGATAGCATATTATGAGGATACAAAGAGCAACACCTTCTCTAGCCAATTGATGAATCCCAAACAAAAGGTTTCAATGATGGAGCACATTGAGGACTTCCAAAAATTCAATATAAGGGTAAATGATATTCCAGAGGAGCATAGTATTGATGTCTTCGAAGGGAATTTAAAGGATAACATCCAACAAGAGGTTCTCCTTTGGGAACCTGATTCATTGGAGAAGGCATTCAGGTTGGCAAGAAAAATTGAAAGAAAAATTATGGCAACAAGGAAGCTTACCACTCATAACTATAGAGATGGAAGTGTTGTTTCTCCTAGCCTTCCACAACCTACAAGGTTGACACCACAACAATTAGAAGAAAAAAGAGTAAAAGGGCTTTGTTTCAATTGTGATAGAAAATACACTAAAGGTCATAAGTGTGTTGAGAAGAAATTAATCTACATAGATTATGAAGAGGACGAAGAAAAGGAACAAGAAACATCAAAAGAAGAGGATAAAAACCATGAAACAACCCTAGAGAAAGAAGAAATGAATCCAACCATATCTTGTAATCCATTGGCAGGAATTACCTCTCCTCAAACTCTCAAGATAGAAGGACATATCAAGAAGAAAAAGGTAATAATGTTGATTGATTTGGGTAGTACCCATTTTATTCATTGTAATATAGCCAAGGAATTGAATTGCTTCCTATATCCAACACCAGAATGTCAAGTGATGGTTACAAATGGAGGAACCATAAATTTCTCTAGAAAGTGCCATAATATCAAGCTATCCATGGGAGAATATGTATTGAATAGTCCAATGCTTTCCATTCCAATGGGTGGTGCTGATGTTGTACTAGGAGTCCAATGGTTACAATCTTTGGGTATGATAAATTTTAATTTTCAAGAACTTTTCTTGAAATTTTTTTTGGAAGGAAAGGAAGTTGAATTAAGGGGTATCATAGGGAAACCAGGAAATATAATCAACTCTAATGGCATGAAAAATATTCTAAAGAAAGAACAACGAGGCGTAATTGCACAATTATGTTCACTAGAGGTTCAAACATCGAAAAATCATATATTTCTCCAGATCTCCAAAAAGTCTTGGACAATCATTCTAAGGTTCAAGCAATGGAAGATCACATAAAGCATTAACAACAAGTGCTCCAAATATTAAATGATAACCTAACTTTTGTGCATAATAGAATGAAACAATAGGCACATCAACATCACAACGAAATAAATTTTGTTGTAGGTGACTAGGTATTTTTATGGCTACAACCATACAAATCAATTACCCTCAAGCAAGCTAAGAAGGATAATAAATTATCATCAAAGTATTATGGTCCTTACAAGGTGTTACAAAAGATTGGTACTATGGCATACAAATTGGAGATTCCTGCATCTTCCTGAGTGCACCCAGTTTTCCATGTTTCATACTTAAAGAAGGTTATAGGTGACAAGATCCTAGTTCAAACAATATTGCCAGAACTTGACGAGGAAGGAAAATTTGTATTGGAACTTGAAGTAGTCACGGAAACAAGAACTCGACAACTAGGAAATCGATAAATTTCAAAGTATCTCATAAAGTGGAAGAACTTACCCATTGAAGATTCCACATGGGAGGATGAGAATTTTATACAGAAGCATCTAGAACTACTCAAGCGATGAGGACAACACTTTTTTGAAGGAGAGGGGCATGTTAGGTCCCTATAATACTATTCGCTCATTATTATTGTCAGTGTAGCCTCCTTATTGTTATTGTTGTGCCCATGTAGTCCCCATATTTTTATTATTGTGCCCCCATAGAAGCCCACTATTGTTATTGTTGTGCCCTTATATTATTATTGTTATGTAGGCTCTGATTATATTGTGACCCCTTAGACCCCTATATATAGAAATAAGGTTTTGTCATTTGAATCATCCAACAATTGTTCATTTGTGTAATGTAAAGGAGGTTTCCCCCTTGAAGAGGCTAATTTTGAAGTCGTTGATCTATCTCTTCTTCCATTTTGTGATTTGGTTGCATAATAGAATTTAACGGCTTCTGGGTTGGAATTGGACCAAATTTGGGACAAAATTAAAAAATTATGGGTTTCATGTCAACTGTTTGACAAAATTCCTATATTAAGAATGGTAAAATTCATCATAGAATCAGATACAGGTGCCAAGAATAGATTGGTAATGGTTAATTTAGTATTAATTAAATAATAATAATAATAAAATTGAGAAGCAATGATTAATTTTAGCTTTTGGACATGAAAATCAACCACATGAAACTTATATATATATATATATATATATATATATATATATATATATATATATATATATATATATATATATATATATATATATATACAATGGCTTATATTTTTTCCCGTGGAAAAAGTCATAATTTTATTCATAAGACAAAATTACATTTTGTAGACGCTGATGCATATGCATAGATACTATTTTGGTTTTCACAGAAACCAAAAAAATAAAAAATGAGATAATAGAAGACTATTCTTTTCTCCCTTTCTTTTTCTCCACCTTTTGCCATCCCCTAGAGTTGGGGGTAGTAGTTATAATGGAGAGCTGATTTTCTGTTGAAGTTCTGGGAGAGTCCTTGTCCGACTTAGATCCTTCTGATCCATGGGTTCTCTTGGTGCCAGTTATTTCCTTTTTTGTTGTTTGGGGATCATGTTGTTGTACTGGATTACTGGGGGCTTCCTCTTGCTTTTGCGTGTTGAGTTGGACTTGTTGTTCATCCTTTTCTGCATTGTTTTCTGTAGTGTCTGCAGTGTCTTCTTCTTCAGCTAATGGTTGTGTGTTTTGCCATCTTTTAGGCTTCCTCTGTTGCTGCTTGTTCCGATTGGGGATGTTTCTTGCCTGTGGGAAAGCACTGTGAAGGTGGTCTATTTGTAGACATCCACGACATCAGAATGCTGTATTTCGTAGTCCAAGGACTGTGTCCACTAAGTGTTATTAAAGTTCAATATTATGCTTTATGGTAGTCCCTGACTGAGGTCTACCTCCACACATATTCTGGCGAAAGTAAAGATTCCTTTTGTGAGTCTGTCTTCATCAAGCTTTAGGAATTTCCCCAAGGTATTCCCAATAGCGATTAAGACCTTGTGGTGCCAGAAATGTAGTGGAAGATTATGTAGCCTGACCCAAACTGATATCTTCGATACCACCATTGTATTGGCATCGAAATCTGGAAACCATGATGTGAGAAAGAGCCCTGCGTTGCCCCAAAACCATGGTCCCTTATTAAGGATGTATTCCTTTTCCTGCTCTGTGTTGAATCTTACAATAAAAAACCCCTTTGGGCATAAGTATATTTCGCAGTTTTGTGTCCAGGTAGTGTGGATCCAGTGGTGCAGATCGTCAGATCTGGGCCAATGCCCATTGAATCTACAAATAATCGAGTTGGAGTATAGATCTGTGTACAGAGCATTTACCTCAGGCATTGCAATGGTGAGAGCAGGGTTCTCAGTTTTTTATTCAACAATGTAGGGCTCGGGAAGTACAGGGGCTGTTGCAGGCTTTGTTTGCGCTTTCCCTTTACCCTTGACAACGTCCTTGAAGGAGCCTGTGTTCTTGGAGCTTGTATTCTTTGAGCTGGTTCCTGAGCATCCACCTTTTAGATGGAGGTTGATGATGATGGTCGAATCTGTGGTTATGTTGTAGTCCTGCAGGGTGTAGTTGTCCTGAAGGCTGCGTCTCATGTAGATCAGATTTTTCCCCTATTCTGGAATACCCAGTAGGTTCTGTCTTTTTTCCCGTAGATCCTGGGTGCTGCTACCCTTCCATAACCTCATGCAGTAATGCCTGCCTTCTGGTGCTTTAATGAAGAGTTGTATGAGATCTGCTTCTCTAGGGTTTGAGACCAACTGAGTTTGCCCCCAATTTGTTTCCCGGTTCATCCAACTCCCGAACCCTAGATCTTCATCGTTCTGGTGTTCCTTTGTGATTTTGGCTTGGGAGTTAGGGCAAAGGGGTATCATGACAGTTGCCTGCCCCCCGATCTGGATTTTGTGAGGGCTGCTTGACCATTCCAAAAGACATGCTGCTGTATTATTCCCTAAGTGAGGGGATTTCCTCCATTTTAGCATCCATGCATTTGAAATGCGCACCCGATCACAAGGGTGATTACGAAAACTCCAGAAATTTATCAAATCCTGCTTCCCTCGAATATTTTCATGTTCCATAAGGTAGATGGCGTCCCTGGAGCATAGATCCACCGTAATATGCTCCTTCCCATATTGAGGAGCCCTGAAATCGGCGGAGACAGTTCCCTTATCCTTGAGATCAGGTTCCTTCAGACCATCATCCCACTTCTTGATTTTGGATTCGCTCTCTGGCTGCCCCTACCCTTGATGGCATCACCGATCCGCGTTATATTAGCTAAGACAGGGTTTTCCTCGAGGGACAAAAGATTGTATGCGTCTACAGGTCCAGATCCGGACTCTTCTGCCTGCAAAGGTGAGGTTACACGAGTCCATGTCCATCAGGGAGGGTAGGAAAACCCCACTCCGGATCCGGTTGTGAGACGGACAGCAGGAGGGTGGGTGGGTCTCGATGGCACTGCTTGCCTATTGAGAGTCGCGACGTTTTGACTGGACACTACGTAGTCTGCGCATGCTGGAAAATTCGCCATCGCCTCGCTCTCCCCTTCCAAAATAATGAAATCAGTCTAGAGATCCATATAATGGCTTATATGTAATGCATTCCATATAACATTTAATATGGCATTAAGCTATGCATATTAAATGATAATGTTTGTTTTATATATGTCATGGACTTTATTTGTTTATTTACCCATGCCAATTCACAAGTTAGTTGCATGAATGCTAATTACAATTTGTCACCATTATAGTAATTGAATATGACATAAGCTTTGAAAAATACGCATCACTTAATTTGAATCTAAGAAAACGAGCTTCTTTTGTCATTCCAAGGAATTTGTTACATGTGTAAGCTTTAGGAAAATGTGAAAATAAACTATTGACAAATTATTTTTAGTATGTTGTCATTGATGTCAAAGTGGGTGTAGGTTATCACCATTGATGTCCTCAGTATTAAGACATGCATGGATGAGGATGCATTAATAAAACCCTAGCTCTAGGGTTTGGATCCCTTGATAGATAATCATACCTCGCACTTTCCCCACACTTGTTGATCATGTTCATCATGATTCCTGGCATGAGACCCCTCCAGGTTGATATCCCTCACCAAGCTACTTTTGTTGATATGTGGAGCGATTCGTGGGCCCTCACAGTTTGAAAGATATGCCCAGTCAAAGATGATAACCCCATCTTATGGTAAAATTCCCCAAAGAATGTTGACGTGGCTTCATATTATTGGCTAAAGCTATTGCACATATCACATGCATAGAAAGAACTGTTATGGCACATATCGTGTGGATAGAAAGGATCTCCATTAAAATGATATTTTATTAAGGGATTAAATTTAATTCTCATTGAGGATAAATTTAAATTTAATATGGTCCAAAATTTTGGAGGTAACATTTGGGTCCTAAATTAAATTTAAATTTCAAATGTTTTTCCCTCCTACTTTGGCAAGTCAGCCTCATTATAAAGTCTCCATAAATATATATAAAGACCATATCTTCCTCTCAATCGAAATATGATTTTGAGCACTCATTAAAGGAAGCAAGTTTTGAAATTATACATATCCAAGGTAGTCTTAAAAACCTTGAGTGAAAGTCATTTTTCTCTGAGGATTTCAGATGCCTATCTTATGAAGGAACACTGTAGTAACCCCATGGCCAAGAGGAGTCTTGTAAATCACCTTGGAGTTCAAAAATATGCATTGAGTTGATCTCTTTAGGGTTATGGGTTTTAGGCTTAAATTCTTGAGCAAGGGTTTCATTGAATTTATTTGCAAAATATAAATTAGCCCATAGTTTTGTTGATAAACCCTTGAAATTTTGCAAATCCTAGAGCAATAATGAAGGAAAAAAATTAAAACAAGGACCTCACATAACCCTCTATGATTTTGTTGAATCAACACCTTTGTGGCCTCGTGAATTAGGCTAAATTCTTATCATTATTTTGGAGGCTCACAGAGGCATTTGTTTCCCTATTAAGGCTTGATCTATCTATAACTCTTAAATAGCATAACTCTAATTCATGTCTTTTATTTTGCACTAGTTTTGCACCTCTATTGTGAGGATTTTATCTTGAAATAGCCTAGTCTGATGTCATTTACTCAACCTTGGAACAAAGGTAACATGTGAAGATTATTTCAGCAAATGGAGTTGTGAAACATCATAGATCTAATTTAATCATGTGCACAATTCAAACATAATTCATTAGGGTTCTAGGAAGTTTTGAACTGTCATTTTTTAGTCTTTCTCTCTTTTGTAGTGGCTACAACCACCCTCCAAAAATTTTCATATGCTTTGGTTTTGGAGCCTTCCTTCCTATCCACAACAACTCATCTCACACTGATCCAGGTATTTTTGCTTTGATTGAGACTTATCATTTCCATTTTGGCTTGTGTTTTCTTACTTAGTTGATTTTCTAACTCACAATCTGATCTCCTAACTTGGTCCCACAATAGTTCTGGGCTTGCCCCCAGAAACTGCACAAACCTTGAGGGAAACCAACCTTGATGATGGGAATTGTGTAGTCTTGATTGCCAGTGAGCCTTGAGCTCAGAAAAGGCGCAGTCATGAGGAGGTATCCAACACTGATCCAAGTGGATCCATACATGCTCAATATTCAGTGGTGGCTATGGAAAGACTCAAAAATAAAAGTCTTCAAAATGTATCCAAACCAATACCAAGTTGCATTGCTCATCATTACGATTCCGGTGGGGTAGATGGCACTAAAATTTGAGTCCATATGACCAACTTATGGCTCTTTAAAGTTTGATAAGATAGGGAAAAAGTGGGGCTCACAGTGTGCCACATGGCATCCCAGTCAGCAGGTGGGACCCACAACATACATGGCATCTCATCAATCCATTAACATATGACACCCTATCATTAGCCTCCTAACCCTGCATAAAAGACAAAACAAATATATTAAATATATATTATCAAAATATCATATTAAATATGGTTATAAACCATATAATCCATAAAACATAAATAAAATAAAAACAAAATTATTTTAAAATATAGAATATGGTTATTTTAATAACCATATAACAAAAAAAATCCAAATACATTAATTCGAATGGTTGGTTGAAAATTTGGTCATACCATATATGGTGAGTGGTTGAACCCCACACACACACACACACATATGTATGTATGGGATATGGGATTATATATTAATATTCCAAAACAACAAAACAAATTGAATATTAAAATATTATAACCATACATTATGGTTATTATTCAACAAATTTGTTATATAATGGAACCATATGTAACGGTCCCATCCAACTTTAAATTTCCATCGTATTTCATAAAACCGAACCACACCAAATAAAACATTGACAACGTCATTATGGGTGGGCCATGGGATTGGAACCCGACCCACCCCAAACCAAATTACGTAAATAAATTCCGCCAACTAGTGTGCCAACAGGGCAATCCTTGGGGATTCCGTCCATAAGAAATTTATTTCAACTGAGTTAATTCATTTTCCCAAATAGTGGTGGAGCGGAGGTCGAGCATGTGGACTGAGGAGACAGAGTGGAACCTTGACATGGATGTCGAAGCGGAACCATGCTTGGCATGTTGTTTGAGACATAATCTTTACAGGAATATTCTTTTATGCAGTGAGGAATCTAAAAGATTCCCTGGAGGCTGATTTTTTACAAAGGCGGAATGATGCCAACTTTATAGTCATTTTCACAAGATTTTGCAGGGAGCATAGTGGTGTGCTCAGAATCTTCATATAAGCAGCAATTTTTTCGGCCATCTTTAGGAAGGAATCTTTAGGGGAATCTTCAAGATTCCTGAGGATCCAGAATTTGATGGTGTCAGAAAGGGGCAGAGTTTATAGTTGTTTCACAGGATTTCGCACCACAAATTCAGCGGTGATGTCCATTTTAGTAGCTAAGCTTTGTATTTTTTGGCCATCCCTGAAAGTGGAGGTATATGAAGCATTTATGCCACATCTTTATTTTGATTTTCTAAGATGATGTTGCTATTGTTTAGATCCTGATTACCATTATGTTGAGGGATACTTGTATGCCACGTCATGTGAGATTTTATTAGCTTGTCATGTTGAATGAGGGCCCATTTGAGTGAGAATTCCTATAGGGAGAACTTCTCGTGGAGAGACATGCCACTCTAGTTAAGGGTATTTATCCTTGCAATGGTGAAGAATGTACTATGTACTCATCATCATCTTGCAACATTAATGAAATGACCTCCTCACTCTTGACACTAGGGCCCAGAGACGTAACCCACACTGGGTGAATTCCATTATCAATTTGTGTGTGTGCTTCAATTTGATGGTTTTGATTATGTTTCATCTTCTTTATAATATGCACATGTGGCTTTTCATACTCTTTCATATGCAATTATGCTAACATCGTAGAAGTAAAAGATCTTGGTTAATTCCAGTAGCTGAAGAGATCCGGACCAAGTTTGGTATTAGAGTGGTCTTCTCGTTGATGTGAATTGCGAGTGTGAATGATGAATGTGCAACAAGAAGGGAAATGGAAAACAACAGATATCTATTTGAGGACCTCCTAAGGATGGCACACATGGTGTACATAATGTATGCAAATTATCAGGAGAAGATGGTAAGAGAGGAATGGGAGAAACAAAGAGCTGAGGACGATGCTCCATCTACCCCCTCGAGTGGACATTCATCTTCATCATAGTCTTCTCATCATTCAAATGAGGAGATCAATTAGAACATTCAAGCAGGGAGTGTTGAATTGAGGATACTTCCACGAGAAGAGAAAGAGGAGAAGCAGATATTGCAGCTTCACTTACGAGCCATGAAAGAGGCCTTAGAAAAATTGAAGTGCAACAAAGGCTTAGCGAAGCCTTCATCACCTACTTCAAAATCAATAGCTAAGGTAAATAGATTTGATTGTTCTTCAGTTTCATTTTCACATGACACTATTTCTGTTAGAAACATGGAGGTACCCATTACAGGAACTAGCATGAGACTCCTTACTAAGATGAGGTATAAAGGAGGAGGACTTGGTGTTAATGGCCAAGGGATGACTCAACCATTGGAGGTTGTACAAAGACCTCAGTTTGTAGGTTTGGGATACACTGAAGGCGAGTGCTCAAAGGTGTCAGAAGATTCCAAGACATTGTTGAAACCATCGAGGAAAGAGGATGATGGGAACACCTCACCATCCTCCCATGACAGTGAACATCGCAGAGGAAGAGCTAAGGCAAGCTCTCATCACCATAATTGCACTAGAGACAGTCAAGAGAGGTATAAATAGTCTTAGTATTCTAAAGTTAATTTTCATTACAAACATATCGTTAATAATGAACATAAATCATGGTGTAGAAAGCCATGTAGTTTTTTTGGTTTACATAACCATGTGGTTTTCAAGTGCTGGAAGAGAATGATAGCAAGAAAGAGGATGAACGTGAAAGGCCTTATCCACATTAGGGAAGGAAGATGGTTAAGAAGCTCTGGAGGAAGAAGAAATTTTGGAGTCATTGCAACAGAGGTGGACATCAAAGAGCCACATGTTGGAGGTTCCATCCATAGCAACATCTCAAGGACAAAGCGCCTGTGCAGGAACCAGTTGGGAAAGTTGTTCGATAAGTGAACCAATCACAGGGAGATGATCCATTCACTTTTATTAGTGAAAGATGGTTTTACTAGAAATGGTATCTTGTAATGGCCTCATTTTTTAAATCACGTGTTGTGATTTAAATTGTAAAAGTGATGATGTGTTTTCCATCGCTTATTAAAGCATCGATGATGTTTTTGGCCTTATGTTGATAGTTGGGGTATTGCATTATATTCTGATGTAAACTTGACCAAAGAGTGTGTCTTATAAACTATTGGCAAGTATGAAGATGCTTGGGTGATGGTTGGTCATGTAATTGAGCATGTAATTTGTAAAGATGTACTACAGGTTTGGAGAGGTTGTATGTGTCAGCTCATCACTTATGGCTCCGAAGAACAAGGGTGAAGGAGAAGGAAGTGTGGCTTGTCAAGACACTTGTGGTGCGGACAATGTAACATGGCAGTTGCAAATTATGTTCATGCTTTTGGAGGACCAAAAGCTGCTTAGTGGGGAGGAATGATCCAGGTGGCTCTAAACAAACTTAGAATTCAGCAGTGGCTATGGAAAGGCTCGAAAATCAAAGTATTCAAAATGTAGCCAAACCAATACCAAGTTGTAGTGCTCATCATTACAATTATGGTGGCGTAGACGACACTCAAATCCATGTTTGTATGGCCAACTTATGGCTCTTTAAATTTTGATAAGATAGGGAAAAAGTGGGGCCCATAGTGTGCCACATGGAATCCTAGTCAGAAGCTGGGACCTACAACGCACATGGCATCTCATCAAGCCATTGACATATGGCACCCTATCATTAGCCTCCTAACCCCACATAAAAGAAAAAACAAGTATATTAAATATATATTATCAAAATATCATATTAAATATGGTTATAAACCATATAATCCATAAAACATAAATCAAATAAAAACAAAATTATTTTAAAATATAGAATATGGTTATTTTAATAACAATAAAGCAAAAAAAATCCAAATACATTAATTTCAATGGTTGGTTGAAAATTTGGTCATACCATATATGATGAGTGGTTGATCATATATATATATATATATATATATATATATATATGGTCTAAATGGTATATGAGATTATATATTAATATTCCAAAACAACAAAACAAAAGGAATATTAAAACCATACACTATGGTTATTCTTCAACATATTTGTTATATAATGGAACCATATGTAACGGTCTCATCCAAATTTAAACTTCAACTGTATTTCGTACAATCGAAGCACAAAAAATAAAACAGAGACAATGCCATTATGAGTGGAACGTGGGGTTGGAAACCGACCCACCCCAAACCAAATGTCGTAAATAACTTCCACCAACCAGTGTGCCAAAGGGGCAATCCTTGGGGATTCCGCTCTTAAGAAATTTATTTAAACCGTGTTAATTCATTCGCCTAGGCAGTAGAGGAACAAAGGCCAGGCACATGGATCGAGGAGATAGAGCGGAAACTTGACACATATGTCGATGCGGAACCATACTTGGCACATTTTTTGAGACATAATATTTGTAGGAATATACTCAAAAGAAACAGAATTTCATAGGGAATGCGATGGTGTGGTCCATTTCCCCATATGAGCAACATAAATTTAGGCGGTCAAAAAGAAAGAACCTTTGCAAAATCTTGCGGAATATAAAAGATTCCCTCGGAGGATGATTTTTGATAGAGGCGGAATGATGCCAAATTTATAGTCATTTTTCACAGAATTTCATAGGGAGCGCAATGGTGTTATGAGAATATTTATTCGAGGAACATATTTTTTGGCCATCTTCAAGAAGCAATATTTGGGGGAATCTTCAAGATTCCTGAGGGTCCAGAATTTGATGGTGTCATAAAGGGGCAAAGTTTATAATCGTTTGACACAATTTCATGCCACGAATTCAACGGTGATGTTCGTTTCAACAACTGATATTTTCATTTTTCGCCCATCCCCAAAAGTGGAGGTATCTGATGTAGTTATGCCATGTATTTATTTTGATTTGCTGAGATGATGTTGTTGTTTTTGAGATTCTGATTACTATTATGTTGAGGGATACTTGTATGCCACGTCATGTGAGATTTTATTAGCTTGTCATGATGAAGGAGGGTCCATTTGAGTGAGTGTTCCTATAGGGAGAACACCTTGTGGAGAGACATTCCATTCTAGTTGAGGGTATTTATTCTTGTAATGGCAAAGAATTTACTCATCATCATCTTGAAAAATTAATGAAGCAACCTCCCAACTCTTGACACCAGGGCCCGAGATGTAACCCACACTGGGTGAACTCCATTATCAATGTGTGTGTGTGCTTCTATTTAATGGTTGTCATTATGTTTCATCTTCTTTATAGTATGCACAAGTGGCTTTTCATACTCTTCCATATGCAATTATGCTAACATCACAGAAGTAAAAGATCTTGGTTAATTCTGGTAGTTGAAGAGATCTAGATCAAGCACTGAGCCCAAAAATTGCGCAACCCTCACTGAGCTTAGAAACTATGCAGTGCACTGAGCCAAAAAGATGCCCAGTTCCCAGAAATGCATTGTCTTTCCTGACATTGTGCATGGCAGGTTTTCCCAAAAAAAGAAGAAGAAAAAAAGCAAAAAAATCCCTAAAAATAGGGATCTATTTTTAGTATCCCGAAGGAGGCACTTGCATTATTTTTAGAAACTTCCGCCAAGTGTTACTTTTTCTTTGATTTTAGGCATGCACATCATAAACCCTAATTTTTCCAAATCTATTTAATCAACGCGGTTAGAGATCATTTGCACATTTGATCTTGGAGCTATAGCATTCCTGAGGAGATCAAGGAGCCTTCGGTGTGATTGTTGTCGCTTTTCTGGGTGAGTTTTGCTTTTGTCATCTTTTGTTGCTTTTTCTGTCGCTTTTTGTTGTTTGGTTTGTGTGAGTGTTGTTTCACTTGTTTCTCTTCATGGTTGTTGGCATTTTAACTTGTTTTAACTTATAGAAGTGTTTTTTCAAGTTATAAACTGTCTTTCCTAAGTGTCACATTAGTTTTCCTGTTTTTGCACCAATGGTCGTCGTTGCAATGACTCTCCTCACTTACTTCATTTTCCTTTCGTTTGATCAATTGTTGCACTGGATTCACATGCATCTATCCACACTTAGTTAGATCTACACCCAACTTCACACTATGTCTCAGGTCTTCTTGTTTTTCACACTTCCCTTAGGAAGATATGGGTTTCCCTTAGCCAGATCTCACTTTGCACAATTGGAACTATGCAATCTGGAGGAAATCTAGAGGCTCAAGTCACAAGCTTGGCCTCAAGAATTACGCAGTGTACAGTCTAAGCTAGATCCAACTACGCACTACGTAGTTCCAGGAGCCAACCTCTCAGCTTGGCCACTGAGACTACGCAATTCATAGTCTCTCCCAGGCCTTTGCCCAAGTTGAATTGTGCATTGCGCAGTTCTAGTCATCAAGCTTCCACCTTGGTTGTTGGGACTACGCACTGCGCAATTCCCATAGTCAGCCAATCCCCCCTGTTAAGAAAAATTGTGCAATCCTTCCCATCTAGTGCCCAACTTGCTGCTTGAACTTGCCTTGAAGTTTTTTGCTTTAAACTAACATTTTCTTGCCATGAGTGTCCTCTCTATCCCACAGGTACAATAGTTGTTGAGCATCTCTCTAGCAGTCACAGTTACCATGGCATCTAAGAGAGATACATCAAAGGAAACCACCAAGAGCAGTACTGGGGAAGTAGTTGAGTAGACATCAGTTGATTTACCAGTGTATGTTGATACTTAGCTATTTATAGAGAAGGCAACAACAATGACATGGCAACAAATCAAAGAAAATTTTGCAAAGGACTTAGAGGCAGATTTAGAGGATTGGAAAGTTTATCTTAGCATCCAATAATCAGTGTTATACAAGGTTGCATGCAGGTATCCCTCCTTCCCGAGTGCGGACATCATCAGCTAGATTATCTCACATATAGATGAACAAACTACGACATTGAGTAGTGCTAGCGGGCAAAATATTGCCACCTTTAGGACATAAGACTTCCAGTAGATGTGTCACTCACCCGAGCCAGTAAAGTGCATGAATAAATCTTCTATGCCACCCACAACTATGTGAACACAAGAGACATTTTCAAGCATTAGGTGAAAGAGCCATCGAAGTTTCGGCAGACACCCACCCATGTGTACAAGACAAAGTCCCTCAAGAAGGCTTACCATCTCTTGATTATATTTTCTTGTAGAATCTATGGTCAAGAGAGCACAAATACCTATCCTGAAGTGTGGGAAGTCTTATTGGACCACTTGGTGAGTGATAGGATGCCTTTCAACTAGTCGGATTTGTTGGCTCAACAATTGAAGGCCCATGTAGCATATGCTTAGAATCTGTCCAACGATGAGTGAGCAAGGTTCTATATGTCCACATACTTACTGGATGCAATTTGTGCACAACAACAGTTCCATGGCATGAACTGGACATGGATACCACGAGAAACTGCTATGAACATCTATTTCAAGTTGCTTTCAGAATTTTGTCATCAAGGAGTAATGGCAGAGCTAACTGACCAATTTGTCATCCCGCTATACAAGCTTATATTTGAAAAATATCCACCTTGCATGTCCTGAGAAGAAATGGAGGTGATAATAGACATTGCAGATTGGTATGCCTCTCCAGATGGCACCTTCATCAGAGTGTTTAGGGGAGAGAAGCCTTTGCATGTATTACCAAGGTATGCCACTGAAAAACTAATCATGCAAGAAGTATCATACCATCTCGCTATAGGGTTTTTAGCAGTGCTGCATAGGAAGAAGAAAGCACCATGGCCCACTCTTCCTTTAGGGTTCAAATTATACGAGATAAAGAACTTGAAAGTTGCAAATGCCAAGGCTAATGAGATAGTGAAATTCCAGTTCGGTACTATGGAATTTAATCCATATGATCCCCACAGTATTTGCAAGGACCATTATATGAGAGTTTACTTTTTCCGTGGATTAGCGGGGAATTTCATTAGCCAGAGGAGGATCCTTGGAGGTACTGCTACAATGTCTCTAGATTCAATGAGCCAGTCAATATAGAAAGGACTTCAAAGGATTCTTCACAGACATCAACAATTTTGGAAGCAACAACAACAGAAGACAAAAATATCATGAAGTATAAGGGAAAGAGGAAGATTACTGACAATCTAGAGGTAGAGAAAATCTGCAAAATGAAAGAAGATCCTCTTATCGTGAAGGCAACTTTGGAGGAAAAATCAAAGAGGAAGCAAAGGATGCAGAGAGAAGAGCGGAGGAAAAGAGAAAATCAGAGGCTGTAGGAAGTAGAATTGAAGTTGTAGAAGACAAAGAATAAGTTGAAGGAAGAACGTGAGTTGAGGAGGAGAGAACGAGAAGAGAAGTAGAAGCAGGAAGAAGAACAAAGAAAAAATTACGATGACAAAGGAAACCTTGTCAATACAAGTTGAAGAACCGAAACAACCAACAACTGAGGAGGAAGGTGAATAGATTCAGGATCGGGAGCTTGCTCAATAGATTGAGCAATTGATCAAAATGAAAGACATGGATTTGGAATAAGAGCTGCAACATGAAGATGTTGACCTAATGCTGAGAGCACCATAGGTCATCCCTCAGTCTCCACCACCTCCACTAGTAGCGCCAGCCCCAAGCGAGCAAGGAGATGTTGTTCTCCTTGATGATGATCTGGTCATGCATGCGTACAATATATCATTTGATGAGTTCCAAAAGATGATTGTACAAGTGCAGAGGAAGCACTTTCCAGATGATCACACATCACCTCCATTCATCAAAGAAAGAGTGATAGTGACATACACTAGGAAGCATCCAACTTCCTTTGTCGAAGACAACTTGGTCTATGCAAGAGAAACAAGATCAAATGTTCAATATCTGCCGGTCGAGAATGAGAAATTGGCAAAGAACTTGCACGCTACCAGGCAAGAGGTAGAAAAAAATTGAGTAGCAGCGCAGAATGCAGTTTCCGCATTGGGGGAGATAAGAGCAGCGATACCTGCTAAAGTATCAACACTTGGAGAAACCATGCGGAAGCTCTATGATGAGTTTGTCACTGTGCATAAAGTAGTTGTCCATTTGCATGGCCTACAACAACAAAGAAAAGAGTTTGTTAAAACTATAAAAAACATACAAGCTGCCATTGCCTATGTAAAAGAGTGGACAATGTGGTTCAAAGGGACCCTGCTTGACTTAGTGAATAAAATGAAGCCACAGGAAGAGCTAAAGAAAGCAAAGGTTTTAATGTTGATTTATAACAACCAAAAACTCACCTCATTCAATGATAGCATACAGGCCTCATATGTGCAGTTGTATAGTAGTTTGGATGTCTTGGTGAGAACACACCAGATCCCATCAATTAGTTCCCTCACCAAAGATAAACCCAAGAACCAAGTTTGGCAAGAGGTCAAAGAGTACTTGGAGTAGCTAAGACAAGAGGCCACAAGGGAAGACTTGGAGTTGAACACACACAACATGTAGAAGTTCATCGATGGTCCTGTCAAGGTCAAAAATATGTTTCTCATGCTTCAGAATGAGTTGGAAACAGGTTCCAAGACATTGTACTCGGATGCCATGGAGGCTAGAGTCCGCTTCCAAGAATACACCGTGAAGCAGTTTGAGGGCACCATCACACAATACCAAGATTGACACCAATACGTGACCGAGAAGTAGCAAGTGGAGCTTGCTGAGATGGACTTCTCCCAAACTCGAACATCATAGTGTTGTGTCTTGTTAGGTTGTCTCTACCCTATTTTGTCTTATATGGGTATGAGTGGAAAATGTAATATTATTTGTAATTATGTTGTAAGTGAAATTCCAAGTGTCAATATTGGAATATGAAAAGTCACCATGTAATGTAATGTGTCATTTTGTAAAGAAGTTGAAGATTCATGAGGGTAGTCCAAAGGTCACAAAGGGGAGTTGAAGAGTCACCCCCTCTTTTTATAAATAGAACCTCATAACTCATAGAACAAGATTTTGGGAGCCAAGATTTTGGCTAGGCTTAGGCTTAGAAAGAACTTGGGAGTATTGTGAAGAGCCTTGGCTTCTCCATAGCGTAGGGCGAGTATACTTCTTTGGAGGAGAAGGTGCTTGTTGGGTGATTTAATTGTGAGTTAAATATCCGTCATTTAATTTTCAACCCGAGGTTTCGTAAACTGACGAGGTATACTTGTACTATATGTACCAGGTGGTTATCTTTCAAATTATATTAATCTAATGCAATTTAAAACGAATTACAAAACATATTAAATCAACCTAATCCAAACAAAACCAAACATAAAGAAATTGAAATCACACATGCTCGAAAATGAAATCACACTTGCATAAATGAAATCACACCACACTTTCATAAATGACATCACACCACACTTTCATAAATGAAATCACACTTGTAGAATTGAAAAGCACACTTTCATAAAATCAAAACACACTTGCTGAAATGAATGAAATAACATAACTACACTATGTTACCAATATGTACAAAGGTGTGTGAATCGTGGTTGATGGGGGCCCTCCATTCCTCAGCAAGAACTTTGAACAAACTATCGCATCTTGGAGATAAAAGTGGTAGTATGTATTTCATAAAATGAGTTACAAGATATTACAAGAATTCTCTATCCTCACTTTACAAATCACATCTTGGATGGAACTTGGAACCTCCAACTAACAACTAACACCTAATCAGTAACTAGTTAACGACTTGACTAATTAGTTAACAACAACTAACAACTTACAACCCTTTGGATGAAGGGTGCACTCCTATTTATACAAGAATTGAGGATAAATATACAATAAATATAGATCCTTAGATCTCTCCTAAATCCACATTTATTTCTTGTTGTTACAAGCAATCACCTAAAAATGTAAGATACAAATCCTCTCAAAATTCTCTCATCCATGATTCTTCTCCTTTGAATGTGCATAGTTAATGATCCACATCTTCTACAATTATTCCACAAATCTTTATCAGTTGGAATTTTAAATTCGAATTTGTGGTTGGATGGCCAAGTAGGACCCTTCTATAATCTCCAATTAGGTCTACAATATCACAAAACTCATAACACTTTTAGATATATATGAAAACATGTTAATTTCCTAATATTTAATCACAAATTCACTTAAAATATTAAAATTAATAACTTGGAAAATAATAATAATAAACCCATGTGATGATGAAATTTTTTACTTAATGTAAGGTTATGGGGCTATAGAGTTATAGAATGAGGGTAAAATGATGAAAATGAAGGTGAAAATGGATGACATTTTGGAGGCCCAACAATGTTCTTGACTATAGTGTTACACTATTGGGGCTAGTGGTCATCAATTGTGTATGCATGGATGGAACTTTCACTTATAATAATAAAATCAAAGCCAACACACTTTCATGCATATGTTGTTAATATAGTAGGACTATTCTTGTTGTATTGACAATGTATGTTATTTAACTTATGCATATGATTATGAACTATTTTGTTTGCATTTGTACGAAGCTTGTTGAATGCATGTTGTTGGATTAACTCATCACTTTAACTTGTGAACTATTCCACATCTTAGCTTGTGATGTCATTTCGCTCATATGTTACATTCAAGTTGTGTACTATTAGATGCTTCCAAGGGGTGCACTTCCTTTTCCCTTCGTGTGTTGGAACCTTCATGCATCGTACTTGACTCTCCACAGGGTCACACACTTTCATGCATATGTTGTTAATATAGTAGGACTATTCTTGTTGTATTGGGCAATGTATGTTATTTAACTTATGCATATGATTATGAACTATTTTGTTTGAATGTGTATGAATCTTGTTGAATGCATTTTATTGGATTAACTCATCACTTTAACCTGTGGACTATTCCACATCTTAGCTTGTGATGTCATTTCGCTCATATGTTACGTTCAAGTTGCGTACTATTAGATGCTTCCAAGGGGTGCACTTCCTTTTCCCTTCGTGTGTTGGAACCTTCATGCATCGTACTTGACTCTCCATAGGGTCATACACTTTCTCTTACCCAAAGTTATCATACTTTCCTTTGCGCGTCTTCGCGGTCAAGGCATTACAATACCACCCATTGTTGGGACTCCTACTCCAAACAATATGAGGTCTCGTTAGATCTAAGACTTTTGTGATCCATAATTTGGAGAACAGTATTCTGGATTAATCACATCATAAGGATTGGGTTGACTTTTCGAACCAACTAATGTGGTTCATCCTCAGGACAAGGTGAGAAATCAATCGATCTAAGAGAATAAATAGCAGGGATGCATCACTGTTCAGTGTTAGCCGTTCAGAATTAGCTGTTAGTGAAATAAATTTATTTAGTTAGAGACTAGCCATTATGTAATAATAAATTAATTACTATCGAAATAGTCACAAATTTATTAATTAAATAATCTAATAAAATAATAATATAAGCAAGAGTTGACCTAGTCAATGTGAATAAGGAAGAAAACTAGCCATTATCATGATATAATAAATAATAATATTAATTAGTTTGTTTATTTAATATTATGTAGAAAACTAGCCGCTATAATAGGTAATTATAATAATATTAGGTAAAAGATTTTAGTTATTATGTAATAAAATATTACAAAAAATTAACATATTCACCAATTTAAATAACTATAAACTTATAAATTCATATAATAATCTCTTACTAATATTATAAATTTATATAATAATAGGTTGAAAATAATTATAAAATTTATATAATAATCTATTACTAATATTATGAAATTATATAAAAAGTTGAAATGAAATTAATAATCAAATTTTACAATACTATGACTAGAACTAATAATATAATTATTTATTTATATGAATAGTAGGTTAAAATTTTTAATTGATTTAGATAATATTATATTAAACATTAACAAACATTCAATAAGGACTATAAGAGGAGGATAGCCACCTCATTGAGAGGAGGACGACAAAGAAAGGAATAACTAACAACAAGATGAGAGTCAATAAATAAAAGGAGGAAAACATCATAAGCCAAGAAAGATAAGGGGGAGGAGAGGGCAACAGAGTTAAGAGGCGAGAGCTGGAATCCAGCTTTTACTTAATTTCCAACCATCATCCCTATTCAGGTTTTTGGCATGCCTCTCAATCTCAATTGCTTCCCTGTGTTTACTGAGGTGGAAATGACCAATTTTAGCAATGACCTTAGATTCTTTAATGCAGACATGGTGCTTTGATTTCTCAACATGTTCTGCAAGGGTTGACGTGCGGGAGCAATTATGTCTGATGTTAGCCATATGCTCATTGATCCTCTGCTTAATAGATCTCCCAGTTTCTCCAATGTAGGGGATACCATAGGAGCAGGGAACAAGGTAGACCCCTTTTGAGTTCGTTGCGTCAATAGGGTCCTTAACCAATCTAAGAGAATTTTTAATGGTATTGGGAGGCTTGAAGGACAAAGAAACATTAGCTTTCCTAAGAATATGGGAAATCCTATCAATGGTTCCTTGGATATACGGGAGATGAACCTTAGAGATAGGATTAGAAAGGGAAGGTTTAACCCTCGGCTCTTTGCTAGCTCTGTGAAAGGCCTTGAGACTATGGGACCTACTATACCCATTATTTGCAAAACCCTCAAGAAGATGAGATTTCTCCTAATCAGGATGATCATCATCAGAGGTTCTCAGAGCACGGGTAGCAAGAGTGCTAAGAACCTCAAATTTCTAAGTAGGGAAATGGTGAGAATCAGCATGGAGGTACTGTTCCGTGTGAGTCTTCTTTGGAAAAACTTGGTGACAGACAGAACCATCGTCCCTCCTAGAAAGGCGGATGTCAAGAAAGGGAAGGTGACCATTCTCCTCAACTTCCATGGTGAATTTGATGGAATTTGATTGAGACTTAAGGTTCTCAAGAAACAAATCTAGTTTCTCTCGACCATGAGGCCAGATGACACAAGTGTCATCGACGAACCTCTTCCATTTTTTAGGATGGTATTTAGTAGGAGCAAGGGCCCTGGTCTCAAAATCTTCCATGAACAAGTTTGCGACAATGGGGGAGAGAGGGGAGCCCATCGCAACACCACAAGTTTGTTCATAGAATTCACCCTGAAAGTTAAAGAAAGTAGAGGTGAGGCAAAGGCCAACTAATTTGGCCGTGTCTTTATCAGTGATATGATTAATGATATCAATGACTTCTTGGATGGGGATTTTGGTGTATAGAGAGACGACATCAAAGCTCACTAGTAAATCACCAAGATCCAGCTTGATATCTTTCCACTCCTGAATGAAAGAGGCAAAGTCTTTCACAAAGGAGTCAGTGGAACCGATGAGAGGTTTGAGCTTTTGGGCAAGGAATTTGGCAAGAGGGTAGGTTGGTCCACTTATGGTATTAACGATAGGTCTCAAGGGAGCACTCGACTTATGAACCTTAGGAAGGCCATAGATCCTAGGGGTAAGGGGGTTGCTCTCAATGAGTTTTCAGGCCAGGGGATTGAGAGAAGGATCTGCTTTGATAGCAGCAACAACTTCTTTAGAAATGTACTTAAGGGGATTTTTCTTGAGCTTGATGTAACTCCCGCTATTAGAAAGATGATCCACCATTTTGTGGAAATAATCAGATTTGTCAAGAATGACAACAACTCCACCTTTGTCTGCCTTAAGAACAACAATGTTGGGATCATCCCTTAGGGCTTTAAGAGCAATAAAGTCGATCTTGCTAAGGTTTTTCTTCAGAGGTTTATCCTTCCTAAGAACAACGCCACAATCCTGTCTGATAGTATCCTTAATATTGTCAGGAAGGTCCTTCATCCCATATTCAATGCTACATATGATGTCATCGGTAGGAATCTTATTCAGGGCAAGGGCAAAATTGAGACCTTTGTTAAGAAGACTGAAGACAGAGGGATCCAAATTCTTGCTTGATAGATCAATAACATTCTTGAAACCTATATTATTCTTATTATTGTTATTGTTATTATTATTATTATTATTATTATTATTATAGTTATAGTTGTTATAATAATAATAATAATAATTATTATTATTATTATAATGATAGTTATTATTATTATTATTATTATTATAATAATATAAATTTATAATATTAATAAGAGATTATTATATGAATTTATAAGATTATAGTTATTTAAATTGGTGAATATGTTAAATTTTTGTAACATTTTATTACATAATAACTAAAATCTTTTACCTAATATTATTATAATTACCTATTATAACGACCAGTTTTCTTCCTTATTCACATTGACTAGGTCAACCCTTGCTTATATTATTATTTTATTAGATTATTTAATTAATAAATTTGTGACTATTTCGATAATAATTAATTTATTATTACATAACAGCTAGTTTCTAACTAAATAATTTTATTTCACTAACAGCTAACACTGAACAATGATGCATCCCTGCTATTTATTCTCTCAGATTGATTGATTTTTCACCTTGTCCTGAGGATGAACCACATTAGTTGGTTCAAAACGTCAACCCAATCCTTACGATGTGATTAATCTAGAAGACTTTTTTCTAAATATGAGGTCTCGTTGGGACTTCATATCAGGGAGATACCCTGAATGTTGGCGGGTCTAGCACCATCAACATTTCTGGCGCTAGAAAGAGGGCTAGATGACAAGCTGAGCCCTTGGAGTCTGTTTTGAATTTCTGCACATATTTAATGACTTCTCACCAAATCATAACCCTGACATGTTTTTTTAACTTTGCAAATTTGAAAGTGTTGGCGAGCATTTTAAATGAGTTCTCTAAATTTAAGTTCAATGGCAAGGGTGGAATAACCTTTGTCAAGCACGCAACTGCTTTTATTAGTTTCTATGACATGCATGACATCTAGTTTGAGGATGTTTCCTATGGGTTGTTTGATCTCACGTTCGAAGGACGCGCAAAGAAATGGTGTCACATGTTTCCCACAACCTCCATACACTCTTTCAAATAGTTTGTTGTTGAATCATGATGCACTTTTGTTCTCTATGATCGTAAAGCCCTTAATAAGAAAATTTTAAAATTGTGAAAAGACCTGATGAATCTCTTTAGGATTTTCACGATAGATTTATTCATTACTACTTTGAATTTCCAGAAAATGAAGTTGATTGGGAATTCTTAACTGGAATATTTCAATATCTTGTTCACATTTATGAAAATCCACACGAGTTAGAATATTTCGAACCTCTCCCAACATACCTCGATGTTAGAGCTTCTAAATCTGAGATGGACAAGGTTGTTGTCCCAAGTGACCCTCTGTCTCCTCATCAAAATGTTCTAGTTCCGCAGGTCAAGGTGGGAGAAGTTGAGAATTCACCTGTTGATCTACCACCATCTCCTCCTACCCCACTTACTCAGAATTTTTGTGCAGAGTTGGACTGTGACTCCGATGGTTGTGATGAAGTGTTATCTCCTCGTCCTCCATCCTTTGGTCCCTCTGATCCTCCATATGTTGGTGTGTTGTGTTCACCTATCTCAGATATCTCTTGTGATGTTCACGAGGATCAAGTTCTGGATGGAGTTGGTGTTGAGTAGCCAACCTGCGATATCATTTTTTATGACTATGTGTGGGAGTCTGAAAAAGAATTTGTGATGAAGGATGACCTCCTTTTATTCACACCTCTTCTGCATTATCCTGACATTTTCCACAATTTTGTCATTTATGTTCAATCTTGTCAAAATTAATTTTCATATGTTTCTACTTTCGATCATTCGCAGAACACGTGGAATATCATTTTTTCATTTGAATGCTAGGAGGACAATTTTGTCATCCTTGATCCTCCCAATCTCTCATCTTACCTTTCTGTGATCATAAAAGGTGAAATTTCTCATTTTCCATCATCCCCTCTTTATTATTCATCAGATCATGAGGATGCCTCTGTTCGTGATCTTGAAATTTCTGATCGTGGTTGTCGTGATATTTTCATTCACTCATCTGATCATGATTCTGATTCTTCCACTATTGATCTTTCTAAGCCACCAATCTTTGATGATCCATCTTCTGATGAATTGGAACCTCCCCAAGTTGTTGAGGCACTTCAACTCGAGCTGATGGTTATGTCAGGTTCTCGTAGACTTGAGGCTAGTTCCACTTCTAATCAGAAATATGTTGAATCTATCCAGGCTCCTCATCACTCTGTTGTTCACATTGAAAATCAATATATCTTACAATTTTCGCATCCTCCATCTCTATCACATGATCCTATCACTCAATCATTGGAGGAGTCACAAGTTGCAAGCACTGTTGCAAAAGGGAAATTTTCTTCTTTCTTCATTTTTTCTCATTTTTCAAGTTCTAAAGTGTGTGCCAGCTTGTCTTCAACTCGCAATGTGTTAGGAATCCATGGTACATCCGCATAGTGCCTTTCATGATATTTTTTACTTTTCCGTGTGTTCATCAAAGATTTAGACATTATGGTTTGTATTATCTTATCTTTCTTGTTTGTTGGTTTTCTTGTATATCCTTCTTGACATGCAAACTCTTGCCTACATGGGCCAACCAATGCGCCAATGCCTGCATTAGAAGTACCACTTCACGTGAGTTGACCTATTTTCACTTTAATTTATTTCACTTTCACTTTGCTTCTTTCCTTTGTTTGTTCACTTTTGCAGCAGTAGGTTGTCTTTCACATGAAACCATGCTTGAGTTCTTATACAAGTTGGGTGAAGTTCAAGAGGAACTTGTACTACTATCAACACTTAGTTATCTCTTTATTCCCTCTCTTTATGTGAATCTTTCATTTCTTTTAGCCGATGATACCCTACTAGAAAATACGTTCCTTTCAAAGAGAGTCATGGTGAAATCATGATGCTTGAACTTTTAACTAGTACCATATACTATAATCAGTTTTCTATTTTCGGTTAACCCTTTTAAACTAAGTCAGGTAGAGTAAGTAGAGGGGGGAAAACTTAACAAGTATGTTAAAGGTGTATATAAATATCCTTCTCTGAAGGGAAAACCTCTTCTTCTCTCAATAAGTCGGGATCCCTCTTCCACCTCATGAAATAAATAAGTGCCTATGCATAGTTCTTTGAAAAAATGAAAATGAAAAAATGAAAGATGAAATAAAGGGCGAAAGAAGAAAGGATTCATGCGAGAAAAGGTGAAGCAAGTAAATCCGTCAAGGTACTGTCCATGCTCGCTGGTAGTGGAGCAATGCTTGTGTTCCTGAAGTGACTCTGTCGGGGTACTGTCGAGGCCTACTGGCAGCAGAGAAACACTAGATATGAAACTAAAACTTTGACAATCTATTTTACTTGTGCATCTATATACTCCTCATCCCCAATTGAAACAACTCAGTTTGACTTGGCTTGGTATGTGTGCTTCCGCCGAAGAGAATGGTAGGAACTACATCTTTAACTCAAGATTAGTGAAGAAGCTATGATAATTAAAGAACTGAATAATAATTCCAAAAGAGTTAGACTCACTTTGCATGAGACAAGGACCATACAAAGAGTTGGAGTTCTACTAGTGTATCACCAATGTTGTAGCGGCTACAACCACACTCCAAAATTTTGCCTATGCTTTGGTTTTGGAGCCTTCCTTCCTATCCACAACAACTTGTCTCGCACAGATCTAGGTATTTGTGCTACGATTGAGACTTATACTTTTCATTTTGGCTTATGTTTTCTTACTTAGTTGATTTTCTAACTCACAAGCTGATCTCCTAACTTGGTCCCACAATAGTTCTAGGCTTGCCCCCAGAAACTGTGCAACCCCTCAAGGAAACCAACCCTGATGATGGGAATTGCGTAGTCCTAACTGCCATTAAGCCTTGAGCTCATAATATGCCCAGTCATGAGAAGACAGCCCAACACTGAGCTTAGAAATTGTGCAACCCTCACTAGGCACAGAAACCGTGCAGTGCACTGAGCCGGAAAGTTACCTAGTTCCCAGAACTAAGATGTCTTTCCTGACAGTGTGCATGGAAATTTTCCCTGGGAAAAGAAAAAAAATAGAAAAAGCAAAAAGACTCCCTAAAAACTAGGGATCTATCTTTAGTATCCTAAAGGAGGCACTTGCACTACTTTTAGAAACTTCCACCAAGTGTCACTTTTTCCTTTATTTTAGGCATGTGCGTCATAAACCTTAATTTTTCAAAATCTATTTAATCGACACTTCTAGAGCTCATTTTCACATTCGATATTGGATCTCTAGCATTCCCGAGTAGATAAAGGAGCCTTTGGTGCGATCATCATCACTTTTCCGAGTGAGTTTTTCTTTTCTCGTCTTCTGCTAATTTTTCTTTCGCTTTTTGTTGTTTGGGTTGTGTGAGTTCTGTTTCACTTGTTTCTCTTCATGGTTGTTGGATTTTTAACTTGTATAAGTGTTGTTTCAAGTTATAGATTGCTTTTCTTAAGTGTCCCATTAGTCTTCCTGTTTTTGCACCAATGGTCGCCATTATGGTGACTCTCCTCAGTTACTTCATTTTCCTTATGTTTAATCAATTGTTGCATTGGATTCACATGCATCTATCCACACTTAGTCCGATCTTCACCCAACTTCACATATCTCTCAAATATGCTTGTTTTTAACACATCCCTTTGGCAGATCTGGGTTTCCCTTGGATGGATCTCACTTTGCACAGTTGGAACTGTGCAATCTAGAGGCTCAAGCCACAAGCTTGCCTTTGGAATTACGCAGTTCATAGTCTAAGCTGGATCCATTTGCACTCTACGTAATTCCAGGAGTCAACCTCTTAGCTTGGCCACTGAAACTACGCAATGTGTAGTCTCTCTCAGGCCTTTGCCCAGGATGAAATGCACATTGCACAATTCCAGTCATCAAGCTTCCACCTTGGCTACTGGGACTGCACAGTTCCCACAGTCAGCCAGTCCCCCTTGTCAAGAAAAAATGTGCAATCATTCCCATCTAGTGCCCAACTTGCTTCTTGAACTTTCCTTGAAATTGTTTTTCTTTAAATTGACATTTGCTTGTCATGAGTGTCGTCTTTGTCCCATAAGTACAAAAAATTTTGAGCATCTCTCCAACAGTCATAATTACCATGGCATCTAAGAGAGATGCATCAAAGGAAACCATCAAGATCAGTATGGGGGGAAGCGGTTAAGTAAACATTAGTTGATTTACCAATGTATGTTGATACTCAGTTGTTTATAGAGAAGGGAGCAACACTGACATGGCAACAGATTAAAGAAACTTTTGCAAAGGACTTTGAGGTAGATTTAGAGGGACGACATGTTTATCTTAGCATAAGACAGTCAGGTTTATACAAGGTTGCATGCAGGTATCTTGCCTTCCCAAGTGTGGATGTCATCAGTTGGATTGTCTCACATACATATGAACAGACTATGACATTGGGTAGAAGAATTTCAACAGATGTATCATTTTCCCGAGCTAGTAAAGCACATGGACTCACTCTTCTATGCCACCCACAAGTATATGAACACAAGAGACATTTTCAAATGTTGGGTGAAACAACCATCAAAGTTTTGGCAAACAGCCACCCATGTGTACAAGACAAAGTCCCTCAGGAAGGCTTACCAAATCTTGATTATCTTCGCTTGCAAAATCTATGGTCAAGAGAGCACAAAAACCTTTCTTAAAGGGTGGGAAATCTTATTGGACCATCTGGTGAGTGATGGGAGGCCTTTCACCTAGTTTGATATGTTGGCTCAACAATTGAATGCCCATGTATCACAAGCTTAGAATCCACCCAAGGATGAGCGAGCAAGGTTTTATATGTATGCATATTTACTGGATGCAATCTGTGCACAACAACAGTTCGCTAGCATGAACTGGGCATGGACACATGAGAGATTTCCGTGAACATCTATTGCAAGTTTCTTTCAGAATGCAGTTATCGAGGAATAATGGCATGGCTAACTGACCACTTTATCATCCCACTATACAAGCTTATATTTGAACAAGATCCACCTTGCATGTCTTGAGAAGAAATGGAGGCGATAATAGACATTCTAGATTGATATGCCTCTCTAGGTGGCACCTTCATCAGAGTGTTTGGGGGGGAGAAGCCTCTGCATTTCTTACCAAGGTATGCCACTGACAAATTGATCATATGAGAAGTATCATACCATCTCTCTACAAAATTGTTAGCAGTGTTTCATAAGAAGAAGAAAGCACCATGGCCCACTCTTCCTTTGCTGATTGGGTTATATGAGACAATGAATTTAAAAGTTGCAGATGCAGAGGCTAAGGAGATAGTGAAATTTGAGTTCGACACTAAGGAATTTAATCTGTATGATCCCCACAATATTTTCAAAGACCACTATATGACAGTTTAATTTTGGTGGATCAGAAAGACATTTCATTAGCCAGAGGAGGATCCTTGGAGGTACTACTACAATGCCTCCATACTTAATGAGACAATCAATATAGTAAGGAATTCAAAGGCTTCTCCATAGACAAAAACACTTCCAAAAGCAACAACAATAGAAGGCATTAATCCTGTGAAGGACAAGGGAAAAAGGAAGGTTGTTGATAGTCCAGAGGGAGAGAAAATCTACAAAATTAAAGCAGATCCTCTTATCGCGAAGGAAGCTTTGGCAGCAGAAGAAAAGAGGAATAAAAGGATGCAGAGAGCATAGCAGAGGAATAGATAAAAGCAGAGGTTGCAGGAAGCATAAATAAAGCTACAGGACAGAGAGAAGAAGATGAAGGAAGAACAAGAGTTGAGGACGAGACAACGAGAAAATAAGAAGAAGCAGAATAAAGAACAAAGGCAAGGTCGAATGATAAAGGAAACATCACCAATACAGGTTGAAGAACCGGAACAACCAATAGTTAAGGAGGAAGGTGAACAGATGCAGGAACGAGAGCTTTCTCATTATATTGAGTAACTGATCGAAATGACAGACATGGAGTTGGAAAAAGAGCCACAACATGAAGATGTTGACCTGATGCTGAGAGAACTATAGGTCATCCCTCAGTATCCAGCACCTCCAATGACAGAGCCAACCTCAAGTGAGCAAGGAGATGTTATTCTCCTTGATGATGATCCAGTCAGGGATGTGTACAATCTATCATTCAATGAGTTTCAGAAGAGGATTGTACAAGTGTAGAGGAAGCACTTTCCGGATGATCACACATCACCTCCATTCATCAAAGAAAGGGTGATAATGACAAACACCAGGAAGCATCCAACTTCCCCTACCGAAGCCAACTTGGTCTATGCAAGAGAAACACGATCAAATGTTTAGTATCTGATGGTCGAGAGTGAGCAACTACAAAAGAACTTGCAAGATACCAAGCAAGAGGTAGAAAAACTCTGAGTAGTAGCACAGAATGCAGTTTCCACATTGGCGGAGATGAGAGTAGTGATACTTGCTGAAGTATCAACACTTGGAGAAACCATGCAGAAGTTCTAGGATGAGTTTGTCACTGTGCATAAAGCATTTGTCCGTTTACATGACCTACAACAACAAAGAAATGAGTTTGTTAAAACTCTCAAAAATATACAAGCCGCAATATCCTATGTACAAGAGTGGACAATGCGGTTCAAAGGGGCCTCGCTTGACTTAGTGAAGAAAATGAAGCCACAAGAAGAGCTAGAGAAAGTAAAGGTTTGAATGTTGATTCAGAAAAACAAACAACTCACCTCATTCAATGATAGCATATAGGCCTCATATGTGCAGTTGTACAGTAGTTTGGATGTCTTGGTGAGAACACACTAGATCCCATCATTTGGTTCCCTAACCAAAGCTAAACCCAAGAACCAAGTCCGACAGGAGGTCGAAGAGTACCTGGAGAAGTTAAGATAGGAGGCCACAAGGGAAGACTTAGAGTTGAATGCACACAAAATTTAGATGTTCATCGGTGGTCCTTTCAAGGTAAAAACAATGCTGCTCATGCTTCAAAATGAGTTGTACATAGGTTCCAAAATAGTGTACCCATATGCCATGGAGGCTAGAGTCCGCTTCCAGCAAGACACCGTGAGGTTGTTTGAGGACAACATCACACAGTACCAAGCTTGGCACCAATACATGGCCAAGAAGTAGAAAGTGGAGGTTGATGAGTTGGACTTCTCCCAAACTCCAATGTCATACTGTTGTGTCTTGTTAGGTTGTCTCTACCCTATTTTGTCTTATAAGAGTAAGAGTGGAAAATGTAATATTATTTGTAATTATGTTGTAAGTGAAATTCCATGTGTCAATATTAGAATATGAAAAGTCACCACGTAATGTAATATGTCATTTTGTAAAGAATTTGAAGAGTCATGAGGGTAGTCCAAAGTTCACAAAGGGGAGTTGAAGATTCACCTGCTCTTGTTATAAATAGAACCTCGTAACTCATAGAACATGCTTTTGGGAGCCAATATTTTGGCTAGGCTTAGGCTCAGAAAGTGCTTGGGAGTATTGTGAAGACCCTTGGATTATCCATAGCATAGAGCAAGTATACTTCTTTGGAGGAGAAGGTGTTCTTGACTGTAATGTTCCACTATTGGGGCTAGTGGTTGTCAATGGTGTATGTATGGATGGAACTTTCACTTATAATAATAAAATCAGAGCCAACACGCTTTCATGCATATGTTGTTAATAGAGTAGGACTAATATTGTTGTATTGGCAATGTATGTTATTTAACTTACGCATATTCTTATGGACTATTTTGTTTGCATTTGTACAAATCTTGTTGAATGCATGTTTTTGGATCAACTCATCACTTTAACTTGTGGGCTATTATGCATCTTAGCTTGTGATGTCACTTGGTTTGTGTGTTCCTTTCAAGTTGCGTACTATTACAGGATTCCAAGGGGCACACCTCCTTTTCCCTTCATGTTTTGAAACCTTCATGCATCGCACTTGACTCTTTGCAGGGTCACACACTTGCTCTTACCCAGAGTCATCATACTTTCCTCTGCTCATCTTCACGGTCAAGGAATTACACTACCACCCATTGTCGAGAATCATACAAATGGTGTGGTCTAGTTGGTACTTCATATCAGGGAGATCCCCTAAATATTGGTGGGTCCAACAATGCAACACTCTTGAAAAGGATAACACTTGAAGATGTGTTTTGAAACCAATTTTGTGAAATTCCTAATCTAAAGTTCGAAGTTTGATACTCATCTCTCAGTTATGATGTTCGATACACATTTGTACAATGCACTTATATTTAGCTCGAATAATATTTGTTTAACTGTAGTGATCTTGTCCAAATATTAATAAAAGAAAAAATGTTGCATGCAAACAAATTTAGCTAGAATCCAAGCAATGTAAACTAGTTAGATTCTACAGTAGCAATAATAGGTAAGCACAAAATCCTGAGAAAATTGGCTAAGCATACAAGTTGCAGTTTGGTTCCAACTAAGGAGCGAAACAAAGGAACAAATCTACAAGTTCCAACATTTGAACTAAGGGATGAAGACATATCTAAGGTAGCACATTATCAAGTCATAAGAAGTGGAAGCCTATTAGTGTGATTGGTCAATGCAACATGCACATAATGTGCATAATCAACAAATCATATGGGTCAAGATGGAATAGTTGTTTCCTATGATTGAAGTGTTGTTATTATGAAAAGTGTGGCAGTGGATAGTGAACATATTGGAAATCTACACATGGTTTTGATGTGGGAAAATTAATGGACCAAGTTTTGCTTTGAATATTGATTAGTTGGTAACAATCGACATAATTTGATGTTGGCAAATGCACACATAGATAAATCATGAGTAGTTAATTGATGGACTTTGCACAGATCTTTACATATTGCGTATTAGACAAAA
This sequence comes from Pinus tabuliformis, assembly GCA_031772625.1. Lineage (NCBI taxonomy): Eukaryota > Viridiplantae > Streptophyta > Pinopsida > Pinales > Pinaceae > Pinus > Pinus tabuliformis. Next base: position 29,680,747 of record CM062816.1, read on the forward strand.
CATTGTTTCACACATATTGTAGCCTTCTTCTAGCCCTGTATAAAAATTACTACAACATGTTGAAAGGTGGAAAAATATTTGGACAGGTTTTGTCTCAATGTATATTTATCAATAGTTGATTTTGGGATTGAAATAGCTTAAGGGATTGATTGATTTAATTCACCAACCTAATGTGCTAGTTAGCATTTCAGATTTGCAAACTATTTCCTTGTGACTACACATTGGAGATAAAGAATTGAGAGTAGATATTTGGTTGTCTTGATAAGGATTTCATTAACCTAGATCTTAATGCCAACAGTCTCATCATTGTCATTTTGCAATAGTAAGGGTTAATGTTTCATCATTATTTATATTTTTTTTGTAGCAATTAGTTGTTAGTAAGGGTTTGACTGTCACGTAATAAGGGTTTCACAGTTAGTTGTCTCATTATCATGTAGCAATAAGAGTTTCATACTCATATCATTTAGAAGCAGTCTAGCAATAAGGGCTTCATTGTCATATCATTGAAGTTTTGCAGTAAGGGTTTCTTCATCTATCTATAAAGGGAAGTTTTGTGATAGTCAGTGGTTCTTAAAGAGTAATGGTAGAAGGACAGAGCAAAAAGGTGGAACTGAAACTACTTGCAAAGGAGGATAGTGGCATCAAGAGTAACCTTAAAAATATAGGCATCAAATCATCTTTAGTTTGCATTCATGATAGAGTTTATAAATATTCAAGGGAGAATATTTTGAAGTACATTGCATAACAGGTTGTGTATTTTTAGTAGTTTGAATTAGTTTACAGTTAGGCATTGTTGTTGGAAAATTGTGATTGATTCTTGGTTTATTGCCGAATATCCTTGTAATTGGATCATTAGCCCTGGTACGAGAGCCCAAGCTTAGTATTGATATTGGTTTGAGGTAGTAAGAGTTGAAGTGCGAGCAGTAAAGTTGAATTGTAAAAGGGGACTGAAGACCCTTTCAAATTGGATCTGTAAAAATCTTCAGGCCTTAGTGAGCACTACATTCCTTCCAGCCCTTGCTAGTAAAAACCTTTGGGAGTTTTGTACTTCCTTCCAGTTCAGCTAGTAAACTTGTATGTAACCATGCATAAAAAATCTTTGTTGAGTGAAATATCTTGTGTATTGATTGTATGATGTGATGATGTTTCATGTTTTGTTTTGATACTATGAATGTTTAACGAAATCTAAATAATTGTGAAAAAGATGGAGATAATGATTTACCCGTGTTATCGCTATGACAAGCATCCTCCAAATATTTTCCCACATCCAAATTTTGGAGCCTCCTTATCATCATGCCATCCTTTGTTTCAAGTCATTAATGTCATGCTTAGTCATGTTGTTCAAGTGCTCAAGTCTTCCTTTGAGAATTCTAAGTGTCAAAGTGACCTTATTTTACATGTCAGTCTTGTCATGCCTCCATAGAAAACTTCTTCTAAGGAAGCCTAATAGTCAATGTGTATACTTGGAAGTCAATCATTGCGCAATCCTTGATGAAAATAGTTGTGCAGTGCCTAATGACAATGAATGGGAAATCTCCAAAACTAGTGACTATGCAATCTTTGATGATAGTGCTTATAGAACCTTGTAGATAGTGCTTGTGTAGTCCTTGATGCTAGTGCTTGTGCAGTTCCTAGAGATAGTGACTGTGTATTCCTCATGGATAGATACAATGTGAGGGAATCTATGTATATAGTTGTTGCACACTATTTGTCGACAGTGAGAGTGTATTTCTTCAAGTTAGTTAATTCACATTTGGCTCTTAGTTCCTGTTGATGGCTTCATCAACATTGGGGAAAACCACCTGGTCAGGATCTTAAATTAGGCCCTTTTCCGTTTGGAATGGTGGATCCAACTAGAATTATGGGATCAATTTTCCTTAAGTAAAATTATATGTAGTGGAATGGAAGGTGATAATGTATTCTAATATTTACTGATAACTGAAATAAGAATTACTATTATACTCGGGTAAGCTGATGACATATGTGCTACAAAGATCTCACAATTAACACAACAATATAGATCATTATGAAATCATGATATTAACCCAATTAAAGAAAATTAATTTAATTAAATAGTTAATTAAATTAGTTTGTTATAACATCACATATGTTTGAGATCCTGTTGCTCAAAATAAATAAAATTTCACTCAAGCATATCAATAGTGACTATGAAAGGTTGTTTTACACATATATATGTGAAAAATAACATATAAAAATTGCATTCAAATAAAATACAAATATAAATAGGATAGTAGTACCCAATACATAGTAGCTCTGGTCATCGCGGAAATGCAAGTGGTTCAACTTAATATTAAGAAAATGTTACACTAGACAATCCCTCTTACGGACAAGAGCGATCTCCCTATATCCTAAATGGAAACTAGAAACAATCATGACAAATGAACTGACTCTTTCCCTAAGTTGAACTTATTCGAATTACAAGCAGTCTAACTAATGGATAGACCTCTTATCGGTTTCACGAAATGCCTGATGAAGATCCCTGGTTGTGACTTGATGCAGCTCTTCAATGCTTGGTAGAACCTACAAACATAAACCATAAAAAGGATCAAAAGCACATGTGATATAGTAATTCAAACAACTTAGCCTAATGATCAAGGAAATTAGGGATTGAACTTTCCTTAATGAACATAATAAACAATTGCAAACTATTCATCATTCACAAAAGACAAAATCAATGGGAGAAAGTGTTCATTTGTATTAATCAGAAGATAAGAGGAGAATTACAACCTTCACCTTGATGCCGTGAGGTCCCTCCCAAATACCTTCAATATCCTCCTTAGATAACAAGCTCTCCAATCTCAAACTAACAAAATAAGTTTGTATTCTCTGAATTCTGACCTCTTTCATCCCTCAACCCTCTAGTCCTTTTATAGATCAAAGAGGGGGAAGTTTCAGATCCCTAAGAAGAGGATGAAACTCCTTTAATGAAGGATTAGGTTACCATGAGAAAAAGGGACGGAGATGCATCTTATGAGGGTTATAGTTCGAATAGTCATCACTTGGAACCTTTCAGTTGGGAATTCGACCAACTATGTTTCTAGAATGTAATTTTTATTTTCACGTTCTAGAAATCACTTGCATGGGTTTATATTTACAGACGGATCGCGGATCTGTGCTGTTCTCAGAGTAAATTTCAGCACATGAGCGGGAAACACTAGAGAAATCGGCGCAGGTGGAACTTAACAAGGTGTGAGAGATATTTGACCCAAATTTCTCATGGACTTTAACATATTTTGAGTTGTTGGACTTCTAAGGGAGCTAGTTTCAACATGTTCACAGATGGTAATATTATCCATAAACTAATCAAGTGTCATGGCGACAAATTGATGTGTAACAGAAAAACTAAAATATAATACTGCAATTTAGGTATGTTCTTGCAAACATTCATAACCCCTTCTCCATATCGGAGAGGGAATTTATAACTTTACATACAAAATATAAAAATAAATTATCCTAACAACTCTTCAACAAAAACAACAATAATAGAAAAATTGAGAAATAGTTACAACAACTTCCCAAGCTTAGGAAGAAGACTATCCAACAGTTAGTTGTCACAACCTGTAGATATCCAACAAGATCGTGAGTTCTAGAGGGTGCTTGGGTTTAATCCTCATATGACTTGTAAAAATAACATTATTTAATGATGGAAACATATGAGAAGTGGCATTTGAGAGACATCGAAGAACTAGCCATTGACTATGTGGCTTGACCAAGAACTGCCAATGATGCTCTATATCCAACTTAGATAATTGTTCAATCATTTCTTCCATTGTTGTACTATGTTCTTACCAAGCCTTCATTAATATATTGGCATATGGTAACGAATCTTCGGAATAGTTGGGAATGATATTTGATTGCAACAATGTATCGTTGACGATTTCTATGATTGAACTAGAAGTATCCCGAATTCATGCAGAACAACTTCAACCTGCTTCATTATGATTTCCCATTCTCTAAAAATTAGGATTTTTTGAGTTTCATCCATTTTAGGCAGGTTTTCATCTCTTCCTTCAACAATTTCTTTCCAATTTAAGAAATCAAAAAGTTTTTCATTTACTCCCTCAAAATAATTTGTCATGTTATACAATTTATCGATCAAAGAGTTTTCAATTTTACACTGATCTTGAATTGTTGTAATCTTATTGCAAAACATTTTCTGATGAAACTTTAATAAAGAATTTAGTTCTTTGGCTTCCTTCTTGAACTCTGATAGTTGGGGATTGACATGCAATTGTTCAATTCTCTACTGCATTCCCTTGATCTGATCATCTTTCATTTGCATCTCTTTCTCATGTTGAATTTGCAGGGAATCAAGTTTTTGGTGCAACTCTATCACTTGGTTCTGGCACTGTTCATTGACCTTTTGTTTTTCAACCTCATTAGTTTTCTCAAGCAAGGAAATCCTTTCTTCTTTCTTCTTAAGAAGTTCCTAGACTTCTACGGCTTTATCAATGGTAGTTGATGCATAAGCATTGGTGAACTGAGTCAATTTCCCCAACTCATTTGTTGGGTTGTAGTAGATCCTCTCCATAAGACTTCAAAGGAAGAGGCCTTATCAGAAATCAATGACTGAGACTGATCCAACTTTCTCTTTTTCTTCCTCTTTTTACCACAACTTTATGTTGAGGACTATAAAAAATGTCTAGAGGAGGAATCTCTTCCACATTTAGGATCACTTCGGAGGTGGGAAAAGCAGGAATAACCTCAACATCCTTCTTATCTAGAATAGAATATATTACAACAATTTTATCTGATTTTTTCTTCTGTTCATCCTTCCTAGTACTCCCTTGAATATTTGTTTGTTGTGAAGAAGTAGAAACTGTAGAAACTAGATTCTGGGTTGTACTCTTGGAATTTAAAGTCATGTTGAACTCATTCCATGCTTCATTCAATTCAGAATTAAAAATAAATTCATCAATTTGAGGAGGAGAAGAAATAACAACAACCTCTGGCTGAGTCTTAGGAAGCACATCTTTTTCCGTATAGGTCTCTACCTAAGTAGTAGAAACAAATGATTGTTATGAAGATAACTGTAATAATTGTAGGGGAAGCTTAGTTATTCGAGAACTGTGATATTGAGAAAATTGGTTTTATTCTTCAGGAGTTAATTGTTCTTCCATTTTCAATAGAACTATAGAATAGGTAGAGGAATTTTCAATCAAATCATCTAATCTATCTAGTTCATGGACAAATTTCCTGCCATTTTGAGAAGCAATGAAATTCTTTACTACATAAACATGATCATATTGCCTGTTGGGAGCATTATGTAGATTGAGGGCATGAGTAGCTAGAATTTCCTTCTCTTCATGGCGATAGTTTTCTAAGGAAAATATACCAAATTTAGCAGGAAAAGATGGCCACATCCTTTTATTTGAATCCTTTAATGTCTTGGAAATGCCATATCCCACTGTTTGATATGCAATTTCTCTACTTAAAAGCTTGTCTGGGATGAATAAGGGTAAGACATGAGGATGGGAGAGACTACCATAAACTCTTACATAAGTGAATAGTTCCTCTCATAAATAATTCCCAACCCTCTGAAGGTCATCTTTATCCTCCTTAGACATCCGAGGTGGCTTGGACCCAAAAATGGCTTTATAAATTGGAAATATGACTCTGTGACAAATTTGATAAAAATGCTCCTGATATTTAGATTCCCATAGGATATCATGATAAATATGTATGGGCTTCAGATCTTGTAGAGTCCATTTCCAACCCATGGTAGGAAAATCCATTGAAAAACATAAGGCATCCATGATGTAGGCAAACATATGGAAAGGAGGAATTTTATTCTTAGAAATATTGTGACCATTTCTAAAAGCTAGAATATGTGTAGCCAAATTATTAGATAGTAAAGTAGTCCAATCAAATATATATCCCTATGAGGCTCCATCAATAATAGGTACCCAGTCATCGGGGAATTTTGACACATTGGGTAGTGCATGAAACCGACACAGCATAACAATGACTTGGGAAAATTGATCGGCAAAAGAATCAACTGAATACTTATCACTTTCCTTCACTTTATGTTTATTCAGGTCCTTTCTCCAAGGTCTTGTTTGACCTGATGGGTGTTCGTTATCCTTTATGAAAGCTTCCACATATTATTTGTTGTATTTATATTGTGGATTGGGTAGGTGATACATGCTTTTCAAATCATTGCTAGAAAAAGACCCAATAAGTGTGCCCTTGCTGGTGTGAATTTGCTTGTTAGAAATGTCCAAATTCTCCATAACCCAACGGACCATATCTGTATAAGGAAGTAGTCGTGGCCTAGATACAATCCTATGCAAGAAAGAATTGACAAAATCTCTAGGAGTAGCTTCTTGTTGAAAATAGCAACAAGAAATGCTAAAAATAGCATTCCTATAGATAGCATTTCAGGATACATTCCAATTTAAATTAGTCCCTAAATTAAAATTTTGAATTAAAATTCGAATTTGAGCTCAGCAGCTGTTTGTAAAATAATTAATTAATTCATCTTGAGTTAATTAGTTGGAGAAAATAAAAAATGAAGTCTATGTGAAGACATGCAACAATTATCCCTTTGATTGAGGAAGTTATCCCTTAATTAAGGAGATCAAGATGAGTTGTAATTAGTTAGCTCAGTTAATTGAGTTAACTCCAGTTAGATTAGTTCCAACAGTTTGTGGAAATGATTGTGAGTTCAGTTAGTCAATGCATGCAGACATGCAACTAGTGTACTTCAGATAACTGAATATTCTCTCATAAATAAATCATGCATGTCAATTCAGACAGAGACCTAGTTGAGATCAAAGGATGGGACAATGTACTATCAGTTGCAAGAATATTCCCATGAGGATATCTCTTGCATGTAGAAGGAATTCTTTCCTTGAGGATTGCACAGTTATTTCAGAGGTTAGTGAGCAGTGTGTGAGGTAATTACACACAGGTGGCAGCTTGAGGACCTAGGAGAAACTGTGCAAGGAAATAGGAGGCTTGGAGGGCAGAGGAAAGGCATATGTGTTGTCTATTCTGTCTGTGAGCAGTACCGAGGGATTGTACTGAGAGCTGGATAGCTTGTGAGCTAAAGCTTTGTGTAATCTTGAGATATTTCCACTTGTATGATAATACAGATAACAGGGTTTTTAGCTGAGGCTTCCCCAGAGTATTCTTCTATGTTCATGTGTGATTGATTTCTTCTTCATTTGTTATATGTGTTCTATTTGATCTTGCTCAAAAATCGATTAAGCTTCCTGTTGAAGCCCCAAAAATCGGGTCGACAACAAGGGGGATACCCACTCGGTCCGGACCTTGGTTGGCAGCTCCTTATCCGTTTGGTGTAGCGGGTCCGACTGGGGATAATGGGACCAGTTTCCCAATCTAAGGGTGTGTGTGTGTGCAGAGTTGGATGATGCTGATCTAAGGGTTCTAATCTAAGCTACTTTAATCTAATTCTATGCTATTGTAATCTAATGAAAACAACACATCTAATCTATGCTAACCTGGGATGTATTTCTTCTATTATGCGATCTAAAGAGATTTCAAATAATAACTGGTAATAAAGATCATTCAGCTATCATAAGAATGGAAATCAATTAAAATGAACCACTTTGCATAAAAAGTTAGGCAAAACAGTTGTGAACAGCATATCGCATAATAAGTTATTCATATATCAAACATAAATAAATGACTCCACCATACAAAAGTGCCAAATGGTAACTCAAACATTCATGCAATAACATATAAACAGCTAAAAACTGTATATCACTTTAAGAATATAAGCAGAAATGGTCAAGAGATAAAAGTACCATTTATGACTGGTCCTACTCATAAGCTTCAAGCAACAATGATTTATCTCTCCTTGTTCTAATATCTACCAAGAGTACAGAAGTGCAACATCAGTAGCAAATATCAAATGCAAACATTAATAAACCTTGATCCATTCATTCATCAAAACCTCCTCTGAGGGTGCAAAAGTGCATGTTCTGAGGACAAGTTTTTGACAAATTTTTGGACCCTTCTTTAAATGCCTGAGAAGGGTTTAAATACTGCTAACTAAATAACTTAATTACATAAATTTAGGATACGGTTTAAATGACCGCCCTTTATCTAAGCAAACTTATTTCTAAAAATTGAATCTAATTTCTAACTATTTCTGCATTTGCTCCTTAGTGTTGCGAGCATGCAACATTTGGCTGGGAAGAGTTGGCTGGTTGTCTTCTGCTTTTTCTTGGGCTACGAAAATAGAAATGGCAAGCGCTGACACCACTTTTTATTAAACTAGAAGATATTTTTGGGAATCATCTTCTGGCTGGGCAAATTTACTGCGTATATACTTGGTAACAACCCAAATTCCTCTTAAATTGCCTCTGCTTTTGCTATCTCGGTTTCCGGACTCGTGGATGACTAAGCAAGTTAGGGACTTTGCTTTCTGAACAATTTTCTTAGCGATGCGCGATTAGCGCTAGGCGCTAATCGCACATCAAAAACTGCCTCCGTTCTTTGATCCGGGCTTTTCTGGTGCATTTTCCGCCTTTAGCACTTTTTCCTTTACCGGGCATAAGCTTCAGAATTTTGTAAACATGCTGCTTTTGTGAGCTTTTGACCTTGAGTGTCGAATCACCTATTGATATCAGCATCTGTTTAGTAATACTCTGAAATCTGCGTTTATGTTGCATGCGGTATCCGTTTATGAGGGCATCTCTTCTCTGTTCTCTGAGCATTGACGCTTTCCCTTTTTCCTTAGATGTTTCCTGCACATTGCTTCATGTTGTTTCCTATTTTTTATTCCTGCAATTCACCCAAAGGAAAAGAGTAGTGATAATAAATTTTGACACGAAAGCTTTAAGCTCTACGAATGTATAAAATCATGACACCCACATTGAACTGACTCTTCGAAAAACACAAAACTATCCTTCATGAATACTTTGGCGTACATTCATTAATTTCCTTTAAGGTGCGCGCCCTATTTTTGGTTTAGGAACAACTTTTCTTGAATGCTGAGCCGAGGAAAATTTGAGATGGGTGATTTCTGCGACTCGCATCGCATCATCGCGGATCACATTATCAAGATGTGTCATCGCAGAGTTTCCTGATCAGTTTAGCGCAGCATCGCAAGATCGCAGATCGCATTTATCGCAAGATTGCAGATCGCATTTATCGCAGATCACATTTATCGCAAGATCGCATTTATCATTGCAATTTGTTAAGTTATTGTGCGCTGTTTATGCGATGTTGCGATATGCGATGTCACATATCGGCCATCGGAGATTTCTTAAGATTTTCATTTATGGGTGCTTCTTAATGTATGCGATGTGATGAATTTCGCGTCGCTTCTTCGCAGTTTTTTATTGTGCTCATAAAGAAATGTTTCACTCTTCTCCGTGCGATGTATTTTTTGAGGAGTATAATACAAAAAATTTTATAAATTTTTTTGAATTTTTTACTAAGGGTCCCCACTTCTTTAGTGTTATTGCTAATACTAAAGAAGGAGGGGGGTTGTTAGTGGTCACAACAATGGCGATTCACTTGGAAGAACCAGTTATCTCTGCTTTTCTATTGAATTTTTTAAACTTCCAAAATAGAAATTTTTTTCATAAATCTAAACTTTGTTATGGACAGATAGAGTACATTATGCCTTATTCTATCAATGATATTTTGTTTCAACCTCTTTCTATTCTAATTGTTTGCTTCCTCAGGCTTGTCCTTGTATTTATATCAGCCATTACTTGGTCTTGTAAAGATAAAATAAAGTCTTCTCTGTGTGCTAGCCTTAAAATATGCTCGTTTGCCGTAGGTAGAGCCTCTGCTGCCAGCAGGCATCCATAGCCTCGACAGGGTTACCTGTTACCCAGCAATGATCCTTTATCCTGTTTAAGGTTATCTACAACCTTCAAAGAAAAATCCATATTGACACTTTTTCCTTTTTTATTCTTAAAGAACAATGTCTTGGTTTGGTAGCCAAATTATGACACAGTCATTCACTTGATTTACACTTTTGCTGAACAAGCTGGCTCGTGATGAGACCCCTTGTCTTTTGATTTCAACAATCTTGAGTCATTGCCCTGTTTTAATGGATAGTGTTTGGCAAAGTCAGCAAAGTTATAATATCTGTGATCATGATAAGCCGGCTTGTGATGAGACCTCTTATTCTTTGAGATATATTGTTTCTCGGATTGTCCCTCTGAATGCTGCGATTTTCTTTAACAGGGAGGAAATCATTTTTTTCCTTAAGAAAGCTCTGGACGACAATAATAGAGTTTGAAAACAGCATTTTTACAGAGAATCTTTATTTTGTTATTGATACCTTTCATTGTGCTGATATAAAACAATTCCTTCGCTAAAGGTTGCTTTCATCAAATTTTTTGAAGTTGAAACTAGTATCATATCTAGGCTAAAGTTTTTAACTGTATCTGTCAATAATAAAGATCAGATTTTCAAAAAAATTCTATTTATACAAGCGAAAAGCTCAAAATCTGAAAGAGAATTGGTGTCTTTTCGCGAATACCGATAGTAACCATTAACAACTGGTTTTATTATGAAAAAGAAAAGAAAAAACAAAACTATTCTACAAAATAGAAGAATAATCTTCTATGGAAAATATACTTTAAGGATTTGACCATTAACAGGCAAAGAATCCCTTCTACTTGCTAGATCCTGTAAGACAAACGTTGATGGACCTATGACTTCAACAATCTGAAGAGGACCAAGCCACATCTTTTGAAATTTTGTATGTTTGCCCTTTTCTTCATGAGCCTTATCCCATTTTAAAACTAAATCTCCCATCTGAAAAATTTTTCTGGTCATTATGTTTGAATCAAAAGAGGATTTTATTAGCGCTTGATGATGAGCATGGGTTTTCTTAGCTTGTTCTCGTTGCTCTTCTAATCTGATTATTTCCATATGTCTTAGTTGTATGGAGGAAGTAGGTACTTCATCAATGTATTGTATTAAAGACAAAGAGGGAATGACTAAGTGAGTTGGAAGAACCACTTCTTTCCCATAAACTAAATTAAAGGAGGAAGTGCCGATCGAAGCTTTTTTTGTTATTCTATCTGCCCATAAAGCATTTACCAAAGTTTTATGCCAATTCTTTTCGTTCTGGTCAACTGTTCTTTTAATAATCCTGATTAGGTTTTTATTTGTTGACTCAGCTAACCCATTACCTTGTAGATAGTAATTGGCCGAATATTTTAGTTTGAACCCTCTTTTAAGTGTGAACTCAGTCATTGCATTTCCAGAAAAGTATGATGCATTATCAAACATTAAAGCCGTTGGCAATCCAAACCTAGTGATTATAAATTGATCTATGAATTCGATAATATTTTCAGAATTAGCTGTCTTGAGAGGAACTGCCTCTACCCATTTAGTAAAATAATCTGTTGCCGTGAGGATGTATCTATGCTGCTTAGAAGAGTGATGAACGATCTCACCTATTATGTCCAAGCCCCACTGGCTGAATGGTTGCTCGATGTTTACCGGTTGTAGTGGCAGGGACGGCTTCTTTTGTCTTCTAGCAGTAGTTTGGAAGACTTGATATTTCCTCACGTAACTGTGTGAATGTTTGAATAGCGTAGGCCAGTAATATCTTGCACGTAAAATTTTACGTGCAGTAGCATCTCCATCATAGTGTCCGCCTGCTGGTCCATCGTGGAGTTCCTGCAAAACTTTTTCAGCTTCAGTTTTTTCAAGACATCTAAGAAGAACATAATCATAATTCTTTCTAAAAAGAATATCATTTATGAGCTGATATTGTTTAGCGTTCAATCTCAGAGCTCTTTTCTTAGTGTGATCCAGGTGTGATGGAGCATACCTGTTCTTAAGATAATAAATGATATCAGCATACAATGATTCTGCATCGTTTAGGCTTACCTCATACATTTGTATCTCTTCGGATGAAATTTCAAAGATTTGCGATGCTCCAGCCAACATTTTGCAGAAGCCTTGACCTCTTACAATGTTTGCTGGTTTAATCTCAAGGTCGTATTCCTGTAAAGCAGTGATCCAATTTGCTCTTTTCTCGCCCATATCCTTCTGTACTAGAAGATTTCTTACCGCTGGAAACGGTACTATGATCTTAGTGTGGGTTTTGAGTAAGAAAGGTCTGAAATATTTGATCGCTTTGAAAACAACATAGGCCTGTTTTTCTACGTCTGAATAATTGAGTTCAGCACCTTGTAAATTTGAGCTAAAAAATGCAATTGGAGCTTCCGCTTTTTCTTGATTTGCTTGAGTTAGAATCGCAGCATATGATTTCTCTGAGGCAAATGTGTATAAAACAAAAGATTCTGAAAAATTCGGGGTTGCTAAAGATGGAGCATTAATAATATCTTGTTTGATCAGGTTGAATGCTTCATGTTCATCTTGACCCCATTTGAAAGTTGAATTCTTTTTAATCATGGTTTGCAAAGGAGACACAATTCGTGAAAAATCTGGGACAAATCTCTTTACAAAATTGATTTGACCAAGGAAAGATTGCATGCCTTTTTTATTATGAGGTAGAGATATTTTAGAGATTTCTTTGATTCTGTCAAGATCAATGTGAATACCGGATTTTGACACTATGAATCCTAGAAGTTTTCCTTCACTTAATGCGAAAAAAGATTTCTTTGGGTTAAGTGAAATCTCATACCTTAAACATCGTTGAAAAATTTGTTTTAAATCTTTGAGATGGTCGCTTCGCTTCTTGGAGTACACTGTTATATCATCCAAATAAATCACTACAGATTTATTGACTAAACCCTTAAATGCGATGTCCATGGCTCTTTGAAATGTAATCAAACCAAATGGCATCTTCCGATATGCATATGTGCCCCATTTAGTTCTGAATGTGGTTTTCAACTGATCATTGGGATGCACCAGCACTTGATTATATCCTGAAAATCTGTCCAAGAAAGACATCAGTTCTGAGCCTGCTACTGCCTGTAATATCTGTTCCATAGGTGGAAGAGGAAAATTGTCTTTTTGACAGGCTTTGTTAAGATTCCGAAAATCGATACAGATTCTAATATCTCCGTTTTTCTTTCTAACGGGTACCATATTGGAGACCCATTTGGAATGTCTGACGGGGAAAATTATTCTGGCTTTTAATAACTTATTTAGCTCAGTTTTTATCTGATTTTCTAAAATGGGGTGGATCTTTCTCAGTTTCTGTTGGACAGGTTTTTCGTTGTCAATCATAGGAATAGTATGCTGAATGATAGAAGTGTCGTACGTCTTCAGCTCATTGTAATTCCAGGAAAAAACATTTTTATATTGTCTCGAAAGACGAATATATGCTAGTTTTTCTTCGGGGACTAGGCCGATGCCTAAATTAACATTTTATGGTTTATCATCGGTTCCTAGGTCTACTAATTCGTAGTTCAGAGTTGGACTATAGAGCTTTGAATTGGTAGACCTTTTAAACCGGTTTTTTAAATCGTATAAGTCTTCTAACTTAACCACCGATTTAGGTATAGCATTATCAGTGCTATTTTGTTGTATTTGTCGATTGTGATAGTCTTCGTCAATTATCTGATTGGAGTAGGATCCTTCAGAAGTGAGGAAATTTACAATATCAGGATCGTCATTGAATACTCTCCAATTTGTAATGTTGTCAGGGATGGATGGTCTAAAGATTAATTCTATTGAGAATCTATCTGGACTAAAGTCTTCGGAGGGAATAAGCCTAGAGGCTACGTTAGCCAAAAGGTCTGTGCTTGCGTTTTGGAGTCTCGGGATTGAAGAAATATTAAATGCTATGAAATGCTCAGTCAGATCTTGTACTAAAGATTGATAGTGTTTTAAATGCCCTGATAGGCAATGTATAGTGTTACGTACCTATTTGACGATAATCTCAGAGTCTCCGAAGACTTGAAGATACTTGACGTTTAACCCGATTGCTTTGTATAGGCCTTGCACCAAGGCCTCATATTCTGTTATATTGTTTGTGCAATTGAATTCGAGTCTGCACGTAAGCATGGTCTTGTTTCCTTCTGGATTAATCAGAAAGCATCCTGCTCCTGCTCCTTCGGTAGATTTAGAGCCATCGAAATATAATTTCCAAAACAAAGATGTATTTACATGTTCATCTACAAAATTAACACACTTTAAACTATCAGTTTGGGAAAAAATTTCGACTTGGGACAAAACTGAATTTTCTAAGTAAGGTGATGTGTGAGCATTGAAATTACCGAGAAAAGAATCTACCGAGTAATTGCCTATGATACTGCTGTTATACGATACTGCTTCATTTTCTCCCTCTAATTCCGTTACTATGTACTTCTGGTGTAACTCTCGTTCAACCTTTATTTGATTCGGTTTACCGTTGTAGGGTAACCACATGTGCGACCAGTCGGTTGCAAAGTATCCATGGAGTTTCTCGGACCAATCCCTGCTAAGAATTAAGCCATAGAATTCTGGGATATCAGCCACTAGAATGTCAATAACCTGAAATACCTTCGGGTTAGATGACAATCTTATGGTTACTTGATTAATTTCACCAATCACTTCGACTTGAGATCGATCAAGCTGAACTATGCGCACTGCGGATTTTTGTGGTTGAACATTTAACTTAGCACATATTGATCTGGGTAAAATATTCGATGAAGCACCGGAATCTACCAAACAATTGTGCACATTTTTGTTGAAAATCTCGTAAGTGAGAAGAAACGGGGGAGTGTGAGATCTTGATCTTCCTCCAATCAAGGCGATATCATTTGGATCAATCTTATTGATCGCGTTAGTTGGAGGTCTTCCCATGTTGTGGGAAGCTTGAGAGAGTACAGAGGTAGGCAAAGGTACAATAGGCACAGCATGTAATTCTTTCATCATTATCTTCTGTTGATGCTTCAATTTGCTCAATTCATAAAGGGTAATATTAGCCCTAGTCTTTTTCATGTCATCAATAATATTGTACTCCATTTCATCCGACACTATCAGTGTTTTTGATGGAGTTGTTTGATCTGCTCGGACTAGGCTAGATTGAGTCGCTTTAGTAGTTGTTTTCTTTGTTGCGACTTTATCTTTTGTTGTAGGGCTTGCGCTCTTCTGCTTAGGGGTAGTTTGGGGAGGATCAAGCTGATTTTTGCTTCATGTGCTAACCGGAAATACTTCTTGATCTTCTTCTTGTGGGAGGATGAAATCCCATATTCCTTGTAATTCCACAACTTCTTCGTCATCGGTCTGCCCTTCAGTGGCACTTTCTTCTGCTTCCTCTTCCTCAGTTTCAGCATTGGAGATGGCATTGGGTGGTTTTGCATCCGTTGAAAGACCTCTTTTAAAAGCTCTGTAGGGCTTTTTTAAAGAAGTTTCTGCTGCTTGTTTTTTTATGTCAACCATATCATTAGACATGGTCTTTAATACTTTCTGCAATCCTTCCAAATCGAAAGGGTCTTTTGTTTGTTTCTTCTTGGAGTCTTCCTTGAAGGTGACTTTTTTAGACTTGCGTTCCTCTATCGCGGATCTCTTTTCCAGGGCTATTACGTGTTTCTCTACTGCTATCGCCTCTGTCATGTTTTCAACTAAGGTTGTTTTATTCGCTCTATCCACGAAGATTGCTATGTTTGATGGTAAAGCAGTAATATACCATTCACATCGTACTTCTTCGCTGGGTTGGGAAGCAGTGGGAATTTTGTTGAGAATTTTATTGAACCGTAAATCGAAATCTTTGATAGGTTCTTTAGCTTGGGCCTTAAGATTGGATAGGTCATTGATTAATGTTGTTGTTGATCTGTCATCACCAAACTTGATAAGGAATTGATTCTGGAAGATATCCCAACTTGTGATAGACCCGGAGGGTAATGAAAAATACCATGACCTGGCTGTCCCTTGCAGTGTATAGGGAAAAATCCGAACAACAACATCTTCGTTAATAACTCCGTTGAGATTGATAGAAAGCATGAAATTGTTTATGTGTTCTTCTGTTAGCATGCCTGCTTCTGGATTGAATTTGGGCAGCCATTTCTCAGGATGGGCCGGTATTTGACTCAAGGGCGCAGGCATTAAAACTACCCCAGGGTTGTTCCATGGAGACTGGGCCATCGTTGAGCTGCTAGTAGAGAAAAGTGCAGAAGATGATCTCTGTGGCTGGGAAGATGAGGATACTATGATCGTAGATGATTGAAGAGGGGTTGTGGGAGTCCCGGTAGACGGATGGATGATGGTTTGGAATGGAGGTGTGGGTGGTTGACTTCGCGGTGAGGTAGTTGAAATGGGCGATGTAGACGAAAGAGTCTCACTGTCAGACTCTTGTGGTGATTTCCTCGCTCTTTTCTTGGTGGGAAGAGGCAACTCAGTTGGCTGGATGCCAAATTTTTCACTCTTTAACCTGGTTAGGGGATGAGCAGGATTGTACTGCGAAGTCACACTGCTTTGAGATTTATCAGACCTCTGAGGAGAAATGGAAAATCCCTGAAGTTTGTGAATCAGAGATTCAACTCCAGGAGGTTTAATGGTAGACTGGTATGAAATATCAGGGTGTGTAGCAGCGATTGATACTCGAGCGACTTCTGACTCTGGATTTAAATATACTAGAGAAGTCGGGGGACATGATGAGGGCGATTTACTCTCAGAATGGTATTTAGATTTTGATTTGAGTGCCATTCATAGTTCAGGCCCTCCTTCTAGTGCCAAATATGTTGAAGCCCCAAAAATTAGGTCGACAACAAGGGGGATACCCACCCGATCCGGACCTTGGTTGGCAGCTCCTTATCCGTTTGGTGTAGCGGGTCTGACTAGGGATAATGGGACCAGTTTCCCAATCTAAGGGTGTGTGTGTGTGCAGAGTTGGATGATGCTGATCTAAGGGTTCTAATCTAAGCTACTTTAATCTAATTCTATGCTATTGTAATCTAATGAAAACAACACATCTAATCTATGCTAACCCGGGATGTATTTCTTCTATTATGCGATCTAAAGAGGTTTCAAATAATAACTGGTAATAAAGATCATTCAGCTATCATAAGAATGGAAATCAATTAAAATGAACCACTTTGCATAAAAAGTTAGGCAAAACAGTTGTGAACAACATATCGCATAATAAGTTATTCATATATCAATCATAAATAAATGACTCCACCGTACAAAAGTGCCAAATGGTAACTCAAATATTCATGCAATAACATATAAACAACTAAAAACTATATATCACTTTAAGAATATAAGCAGAAATGGTCAAGAGATAAAAGTACCATTTATGACTGGTCCTACTCATAAGCTTCAAGCAACAATGATTTATCTCTCCTTGTTCAAATATCTACCAAGAGTAAAGAAGTGCAACATCATTAGCAAATATCAAATGCAAACATTAATAAACCTTGATCCATTCATTCATCAAAACCTCCTCTGAGGGTGCAAAAGTGCATGTTCTGAGGACAAGTTTTTGACAAATTTCTGGACCCTTCTTTAAATGCCTGAGAAGGGTTTAAATACTGCTAACTAAATAACTTAATTACATAAATTTAGGATACGGTTTAAATGACCGCCCTTTATCTAAGCAAACTTATTTCTAAAAATTGAATCTAATTTCTAACTATTTCTGCATTTGCTCCTTAGTGTTGCGAGCATGCAACATTTGCCTGGGAAGAGTCGGCTGGTTGTCTTTTGCTTTTGCTTGGGCTACGAAAATAGAAATGGCAAGCGCTGGCACCACTTTTTAGTAAACTAGAAGATATTTTTGGGAATCATCTTCTGGCTGGGCAAATTTACTGCGTATATACTTGGTAACAACCCAAATTCCTCTTAAATTGCCTCTACTTTTGCTATCTCGGTTTCCGGACTCGTGGATGACTAAGCAAGTTAGGGACTTTGCTTTCTGAACAATTTTCTTAGCGATGCGTGATTAGCGCTAGGCGCTAATCGCGCATCAAAAACTGCCTCTGTTCTTTGATCCGGGCCTTTCTGGTGCGTTTTCCGCCTTTAGCGCTTTTTCCTTTACCGGGCATAAGCTTCAGAATTTTGTAAACATGCTGCTTTTGTGAGCTTTTGACCTTGAGTGTCAAATCACCTATTGATATCAGCATATGTTCAGTAATACTCTGAAATCTGCATTTCTGTTGCATGCGGTATCCGTTTATGAGGGCATCTCTTCTCTGTTCTCTGAGCATTGACGCTTTCCCTTTTTCCTTAGATGTTTCCTGCACATTGCTTCATGTTGTTTCCTGTTTTTTATTCCTGCAGTTCACGCAAAGGAAAAGAGTAGTGATAATAAATTTTGACACGAAAGCTTTAAGCTCTACGAATGTATAAAATCATGACACCCACAGTGAACTGACTCTTCGAAAAACACAAAACTATCCTTCATGAATACTTTGGCGTACATTCATTAATTTCCTTTAAGGCGCGCGCCCAATTTTTGGTTTAGGGACAGCTTTTCTTGAATGCTGAGCCGAGGAAAATTTGAGATGGGTGATTTCTGCGACTCGCATCGCATCATCGCAGATCGCATTATCAAGATGTGTCATCGCAGAGTTTCCTGATCAGTTTAGCGCAGCATCGCAAGATCGCAGATCACATTTATCGCAAGATCGCAGATCGCATTTATCACAGATCACATTTATCGCAAGATCGCATTTATCGTTGCAATTTGTTAAGTTATTGTGTGTTGTTTATGCGATGTTGCGATATGCGATGTTGCATATCGGCCATCGGAGATTTCTTAAGATTTCATTTATGGGCGCTTCTTAATGTATGCGATGCGATGAATTTTGCGTCGCTTCTTCGCAGTTTTTTATTGTGCTCATAAAGAAATGTTTCACTCTTCTCCGTGCGATGTATTTTTTGAGGAGTATAATACAAAATTTTTTATAAATTTTTTTGAATTTTTTACTAAGGGTCCCCACTTCTTTAGTGTTATTGCTAATACTAAAGAAGGAGGGGGGTTGTTAGTGGTCACAACACTTCCGCAAGTTTGTTTGTAGAAGTAGATCAAGTATTTTGCTTTAGTATATTGCATTATCAGGTGATCTACAGTGAGAATTTCTACATGGTATCGGAGCAAAGGTGATCAAAGCAGAGAACAATATACAAAGAAGGGAGAAGTTTGAAATTTGAATTTATTGATTATAGAAATCGAATTCTTATCACATCTCAAAGTTCACAAATGGCGTTCAATGGTTTGAGACTCGAGTATGCCCTGGATGGCAGCTCAAAATATATAGCTTGGAAGGATCGCATGGAAGCGGTATTAGAGGACAACAGTTTGAAGGACTTCATTGATCAAGAATTCCCCAAGCCAGCAGTAGCTAATGCCGAAGAATTGGCGGAATGGAAGAAATGTGTGGCTAGAGCGAGGAGGATTCTTCTGGAGGGAGTATGAAACCATATTGTCTCAAGTCTCCATGGGAAGGAGACACCATTTTCAATGTGGAAGACATTGAAGGATCTATATTAGAACAACAGCGATCAGAGGATGCTGGCGTTGAAAGACAAGCTTTAGAAAATCAAGTGTGAAAAGGGCAACATGATCTCTACATATCTGAACAAGCTCACCACCTACAGGGATGAGCTTGGAAGTGTAGGGATCACGATAGTCGATGATGACATGGTGAGTCTTGCTCTCCTCGGTCTTCCTAAGAGCTGGAATAGCTACCAAGACTCAGTGAATGGAAGAGAGAAACTGTCAGATTGGGAACGACTGTGGTTAGATCTGATGCAGGAGGAGATCAGGAGAAGCACCAGAGATGGTTCTTCATCAAAGCATGATG
The DNA here is from genome assembly GCA_031772625.1 of Pinus tabuliformis. Taxonomy (NCBI): domain Eukaryota; kingdom Viridiplantae; phylum Streptophyta; class Pinopsida; order Pinales; family Pinaceae; genus Pinus; species Pinus tabuliformis. Next base: position 29,700,414 of record CM062816.1, read on the forward strand.
ATGAAGAAAATCTAGCCTTAGCGAGTAAGGCGAGGAAAGGGAAAGGGAAGGCTTCCCATTCCAAATCGAGTTCTTCCCATGGTGGGAAGAATATTGACAAATCTAAAGTGCGATGCTTTAATTGTCATGAGGTGGGCCATTATGTAACAAACTGTCCATAAAAGAAATCCAAGAAGGGATCCTTGAAAGGATCAGATGGTGAGGCACTGGCCTCACAGCTCGAATTGGATTTCACCCTCATCGCATGCATGGTTTCATCAATGGTGGGTTTTGTTTGGTACCTGGACAGTGGAGCCTCATTCCACATGATTGACGACAAGAGTTTATTCAGTATCTTGGAGGAGAAGGACCTCTAGATGCACATAGAGATGGGCGATGATGGAAAGTACCGTGTTTCAGGTGAAGGCACAATTGTGTTTCAGAGGGAGCATGGAGCTCCTCTCACCTTGACTGATGTAAAGTATGTGCTTGGACTAAAGAAGAACCTGGTATCCGTCGCAATGTTGGAAGACAAAGGCTATGATGTAGTCTTTAGTAAAGGAAAGGCGTTCCTGAGACACATCGCCATAGGACAGACCAAGAGGATTGGGATTCAAGTGAAGAATCTCTACAAGCTGGAGGTAGATGACTATGCTGCATTGAGTTCCAAAGAAGAGTTGGTGCAAAGCCAAGATATTGGTGGGCTATGGCATAGAATATTGGGCCACTTGCACCATGGGGCCTTGAAGATCATGCAGCAGATTTCTACCAGACTTCCCAAGGGTAAATTTGAGCAAGTGGATACATGCAAAGGTTGTACCTTGGGTAAGTATGCAACATATTCCTTTCAGGATCGATACAGCCGAGTTGGAGCAATCTTGGAGCGAGTTCATACAGATGTGTGTGGACCATTCTCGACAGCCTCCACTGGTAAACAAAGATACTATGTTATTTTCATTGATGATTTTTCTCATAGATGCTAGATCTATTTCATGCAGAAGAAAGATCAAACCTTCTCAAGGTTTTGTGAGTTCAAATCCTTGGTTGAGAAATAATCTGGAAAGAAAATCAGGGCCTTGCGAAGCGACAATGATGGAGAGTATGTCTCTCAAGAGTTTGAGGACATCTGTGCAATATAAGGAATTAAACGAGAGATGACAGCACCCCATAACCCACAACATAATGGGGTGGCCGAAAGGAAGAACAGAACAATTGTGGGAGTAGCTTGGGCGATGCTGCATGACCAAGGCCTACCACTTCATTTGTGGGTTGAGGCATGCAATATAGCGGTATACTTGTAGAATAGAAGCCCGCATCTCATACTGGGGATGAAGACACCAGAGGAGGATTTCTCCGGGAAGAGACCAGATGTGAGTCACCTCAGGATCTTTGGCTCATCGATATTTTTCCATGTGACCAAAGATGCTCGTAAGAAGCTAGAGCCAACAGCAGAGTTGGGGATACTTGTGGGGTACACTGATACACCCCACAACTATCGGGTGTTCTTGCCTACCAGTCAGAGGACAATGGTACGTAGAGATCTAAAGTTCGACGAGTAGAAGGCCATGTGAGTTTCCCTTGAGAGGGAGCTCAAGTTTCATGCAGAAGAGGAACTTTTGGTTCCTAAGGAGGAGGAACCTCAAAGTGATGTGGAGCAACCACATGTAGAGGATCTAGGAGTGGAGACATCCACTCATGAAGAGTCTTCCAGAGATGGGTAGAAACACTCAAGGGAAGCTGACAAATTGCTGATGGATGCGAGAGAGAATGTGGGAGAGCCATCTTCTCAGTGTAGATAGAGGAGGTCACCTGAGCAGTACACTAGTTACATGGCCCTTGTTGGGGAATGTATAGAGACCGAACCATCTTCCTTCGAGGAAGCAATGCAACAACCAGTCTGGGTTAATGCTGTGGTGGAGGAGTATGACTCCATAGTTTGGAACAGTGTTTGGGATGTTGTTCCAAGACCAGAGAACAAGTCAATGGTGAGTTCCCGTTGGATTTACAAGGTAAAGCAAGCAGTTGATGGTAGTGTGGAGAAACATAAGGCAAGGTTTGTTTCCCGTGGTTTCTCACAGGTCGAGGGGATCAACTATGATGAGAATTTTGCTCTTGTAGCAAGGTACTCATCTATCAGATCGATGTTGGCACTATCAGCACAGATGGATTGGAAGATCTATCAAATGGATGTGAAGACTGCATTCCTCAATGGAAAGATTGAGGAAGAGGTGTACATGGAGCAACCGGAAGGATTTGAGACCTTCGATCGTGAGTCGCATGTGTGCCAACTCAAGAGAGCTTTGTACGGGCTGAAGCAAGCACCTCATGCTTTGTACACCAAGATCGATAGCTATTTCACCGGGTTGGGCTTCACAAAGAGTGAAGCGGATGCGAACCTATACCACATCATGGTAGAAGGTAAGCCATTGATCATTGTTCTTTATGTTGATGATCTAATATTAACAGGTGATGATCAGTTGATCAAGTCTTGCAAGGAGGACCTTGAAAGAGAGTTCCAGATGAAAGACATGGGTCTCATGCACTACTTTCTAGGCATGGTAGTGTGGTAGAAGGATGGGGAAGTGTTTGTGTCTCAAGGCAAGTATGATAATGAGATACTCAGGAGATTCCACATGGAGAAATGCAAGCCCATGCAGACTACTCTAGTAGGTAACTGGAGGAAGGAGGATGCTACTTCAGGTGAGGTAGTAGCTGCTACTGTGTATCAGCAACTTTTGGGTTCATTGATGTATTTAGTGAACACATGACTAGATTTGTGCTTTGCGGTGAACCAATTGAGTCAAGCTATGGTTCAGCCTACCAAGTTGTTTTAGAAGGCAGCAAAGCATGTGCTGAGATACCTCAGAGGCACATCTCAGTATGGATTATGGTACAGATAGACAGAGGGAGTGAAGCTTCAGGTTTCACAGATACAGATTGGGCGAGTCCATCAAATTGGAAGAGCACTTCATGAGGAATTTTCAACAGTGTTTCAGTTGCAGTTTCTTGGTACAACAGGAAATAGAGGTCAGTTGCACTTAGTTCAGTAGAGGCTGAATACATGGTTGCAAGCCAGGCAGCATGTGAGGCCATTTGGATGCAGAAAATTCTAGTTGGATTGTTTTATCAAAGGATGGATCCAACTGTGATCTATTGCGATAATCAGAGTTGTATCAAACTCTCTGAGAATCCAGTATTTCATGACAGGTCCAAGCACATCGATATTTGGTATCATCATCTTCGAGACTGTGTGGTGAAGAGGATCGTGTTGTTGCAGTATGTTTTGACCGAGGAGAAGGATGCAGACATTTTGACTAAGGCATTGTCAAAATGCAAATTCGAGTTCCACAGAGACAGGATTGGGTGACAGATAATCCCTTTCTTGTTGAGAGGAAGTGTTGAAAATAGCAACAAGAAATGTTAAAAATAGAAATGCCAAAAATAGCATTCCTATAGATAGCATTTCGGGATACATTCCAATTTTAATTAGTCCCTAAATTAAAATTGTGAATTAAAATTCAAATTTGAGCTTAGCAGCTATTTGTAAAATAATTACTTAATTCATCTTGAGTTAATTAGTTGGAGAAAATCAAACATGAAGTCTATGTGAAGACATACAATAGTTATCCCTTTGATTGAAGAAGTTATCCCTTAATTAAGGAGATCAGGATGAGTTGTACTTTGAGTTGTGATTAGTTAGCTCAGTTAACTGAGTTAAGTCTAATTAGATTAGTTCTAACAGTTTGTGGAACTGATTGTGAGTTCAGTTAGTCAATGCATGCATGCATGCAACTAGTGTACTTCAGATAACTGAATATTCTCTCATAAATAACTCATGCATGTCAGTTCAGATAGAGACCCAGTTGAGATCAAAGGATGGGACAGTGTACTATCAGTTGCAGGAATATTCCCATGAGGATATCTCTTGCATGCAGAAGGAATTATTTCCTTGAGGATTGCACAGTTATTTCAGAGGTTAGTGAGCAGTGTGTGAGGTAATTACACACAGGTGGTAGCTTGAGGACCCAGGAGAAACTGCGCAAGGAAATAAGAGGCTTGGAGGGCAAAGGAAAGGCATATGTGTTGTCTATTCTGTCTATGAGCAGTAGTGAGGGATTGTACTGAGAGTTGGATAGCTTGTGAGCTAAAGCTTTGTGTAAGCCTGAGATATTTCCACTTGTATGATAATACAGATAGTGGGGTTTTTAGCCGAGGCTTTCCCCAGAGTATTCTTCTGTGTTCATGTGCGATTGATTTCTTCTTCATCTGTTGTATGTGTTCTATTTGATTTTTCTCAAAAATCGATTAAGCTTCCGCAAGTTTGTTTGTAGAAGTAGATCAAGTATTTTGCTTTAGTATATTGCATTATCAGATGATCTACAGTAAGAATTTCTACACTTCTGAAACCGAGACTCTATCATCTGTTGTAATCCTTCTCTGAGTAACCTTGGGATTCTCATCCTCAAAATGTTGATAAATGTCTTCCCATGAAGAAAGTACGTCGTCTTTGGTACATACTGTATTAGTGAACAATCCAAGTCCTAGATTCTTTTCATCTATGTCTTCTGGAAATGGACCATAAGATTGTTGCAGAGGAACCTTCTTTTTATCCTTGCCTCTCTTCTTCATTTCTTCGTATTTCCAAGAACCAAAGTTTACCTATATGAGACAAGTGTTGGAACTTAGCAGAAACAATAATTATCAACAAAATAGTGATGGTGAAAATAAATTTACAATAAGAAATCCCTTGTAACTTAGAAATCGGAGAACCTGTTAGCGCTCGAATTTGCCTCAGGCTGAGGAAGGCAAAAACTCAAGGCAACATCAAACCAAGCTCAGCCTCGTAGCTAGCCCTACGAGGACAGGAGAGGGCTCTCTCCGGGTCTATCTCGGAAAAAGGTCTTCAAAGGGGCTGAGATGACCAATAAAGAATACTGATTTTAGGCTAGTAAATTGATAGGGAAAGTTTGATTTCAAATTTTTAGGGTTTTGTTGGACAACAGGGCAAGGCAATTTTGGGTGCGGGGATGAGACACAGTTTTTGCAGAGGTCTTTTTGGGGCAAGGTAGGTGATTGTTTTGATGCCTTTAAAGGAATTGAATGGAAAGGTATGACTGGTGAGGAGCTAAGGAGAGCAAGAAACTTTCAGGAGTTCTCCTTAAACAGATGAAAACATAGATATTAAGAAAACTTAAAGGCAGAGCATAGAGAACCATGAATTCTACCTTAACACTTTATTTGATTAATTTGCAAAAGAGAATAGTAGGAAAATGATACACATAACAAACTTACAAGTACATGAGAGTAACACACCATCAACACAAATAACCACAGGAATCCCAAATAGTGCTGCAAAACCCTGGTCTTTCCTTTGCCAAAATTGCAGAGATACAAAGTGTAATACAATCTAAGCTTATCCCTCCAGAGTCCAACCCTGAAAATGACTAAGAAGATACATAATATAGGCAAGCTAACACATTTCCTTGCCCCTAGGGGTCGAGCTCATCATCCTAGGAGCTGTTTCAACCAATTCTAAACTGAGGACTACAATCTAGGCAATCAAAACAACTTGCCTCTATAAGCTCGGAAACTAATTCATTCATTAATTTTTTGCCATTTTATGAATGAATATTCTAGAATAGGTAAAAAAGTGTCATGTCAACATGAAAATACATTAATTACTTCAAAGAGGGTGAAAAATCCCATGAAAAGTCAAAACTGGTCAAATAGCTACGTTGTCCTGTACTGTAGATGAAAAACTGGAAAATTTCCCTGATGCGTAGCGCGCCAAATCTCTACGCGTAGCGCGCCTTTCAGCCCACTTTTGGGGCACTTTCCGGCATCCAAATGAGGCTCAGGTGGGCTTGTTGGAAAGGTCTGGATGTCTACTTTCCAACCCAAGTGGAATTTCTCAATTTGGTGCCCATTTTCCCCTCCAAAAATGAATTCTCCCAAGACTGCTTCCTGTGTGTCCAAAAAGGGGCAGAAGGTCATTTTTTGCATGTTTTTTGACCTTTTGGGGGCCCAAAACTTGATGAAATGTCTTGGCAGTGGCTGAGCAGGTGTATTTTATCATGACAAATCCAAAAATGCAAACCTTTCTTGAATTGGGCCTCCCCATCTTCAGGGTAGCGCGCGGCGCGCTACGCGTTGAGCCCAAAAACCTATTTTTTACATAAAAATTCAAAATTGACAAAATTTTCCCCAAATTTCTTGAAATTTGGGCTGGGAGTACCCAATCAAGTACTATGCTCAGCCAAAGAGGCTTCGGCCAAAATCCAAAGACGATCAAGCTCCTTTTTCCGTTTTTGCTTCTTGACCATTTTCCTCAATTTTGCCTTAAGACTCCTAATTCGCGCCTTGCAAACCAGGTTCCGGACCTTGTAATGCATAACCATGTGTTTCAATAATGCATGATCTCTATCGGCCCTTTTCAGCCATTCCTCCAAGTAGATGTTGACCCTCTCGAGATTAGCCTCTCGATCCTCATTTACCTGTTGCTCTAGAGAGGTGAACTCAATTTGCCTATGTTGGGCAGCTTGGCGATTCTCACGGATGTTCTGTAGCTCTATGATCGCATGCTGGTCCTCAAGCTGCTTATTCCGCTGCTCTAGATACCTGATATTTGACTTTGCCATCTCCAGCTGGATTTGCAAGGCTTGAATGTCCGTTTCTTGCTCTTTGATAATCCTGATATATTGGGCCTCCTCTGATTCTGAAGCTGTCTCATCATCATGAATGATAACAAATCCCGATGGCTCACCTGAAAACCTCTCCTCATGCTTGGGCTTCTTGCCCTTATCCTGTACCTGTGGTGAAGAAGAAAGCGAGACCCTTTCCACATGATGTGGAGATAATACTCGCTTTGCTGCTGCGAACAAAGGTCTAGTGCCTCTCTGATATGTAATGAAAATAGGCCTGGTCTCATGATGCTCAAAACACTGCATAGCAAGAGGACAAGCATGCAATTCTCTAAGGTTGATTGGTTCTTCCCTGACATGTTTGCCACTTTTCCGAGGCCTCCGGGATTCCTGTTCTCTCAAGGGAGAATCACTTTCGGTCTCTGCCTCATATTCAGATGAGTGACCAGATGACATGACTGCTGATATACAAACTGCCTTGAATGAAACTGTGGTGTGCAATTGAATGTGAACTGCTTTTTTTCTCTAACAATGCTGTGACCAAGGGGACACAAATGCACAAGGGAATATTAGGAAAGGGGAAACATTAGGGAATTAGGGAATTTGGAAATAAAAACAAGGGATTTAGAGAAGGGAAATGAAAATCTTGGATTTTAGGGTTTTGGGATGTTAGGTAAGGATAATGTGTTTTGGTAATAGAGGTGAGGGACTAGGATTTGAGGGATTATAGTGTAGGATGAAGGAGGGAATTAATGGGGAAAAATAAGGGTGAATTTGGGAATGGGAAACAAAGGGAAATGGGGAAATAATGACAACCTTGGTTACACTCTGTTTTTGAAACCCTACAACACTTTTTTTGCATTCAAACCCTACAGCCATTTCATTGATAAAGGAGGGCTTTCCACTTGGATTTCTAAGGTGAACATATCATGAACCCATTACATTTATCTTTCAAAAGCCAAGCACAAGTGGTGGATGTGAGCCTACCTGCAATTTTGTGCGGAGAGGAGGCGTTTGAATGTGTTTCAGGCAAAGTTCTGGGCATAAACTCCAACGCGTAGCGCGCCTCACCCAACGCGCCGCACGCTCCTGATGTGTAGCACCCGTGCAAAATAACACTGCAAATTGTGGCCTGATGCGTAGCGCGCCCCTGGTGCGTAGCGCGCCCACCCTGATGCGTAGCGCGCACCCAGCTACATAGTGCATTTTGCAGGAGGCTTTTGGAGGCCTTCCCGGTGTCGAAATCAGGCGCAGGATAGCTTGTTGTAAAGTCTTTGAGTCTAATTTCCAACCCAACTAGAATTTTTCAATTTGGAGTTCATTTGACTTGTCAAAAATCAAATCTCCCAAGACTGGTCAAAATGTGCCAAATGAGGCTGCCTCAAGGCAGAGTGCTGTTGCAGTCAACTTTTGAATGCCTTCCTCAACTCCAAATTGAGCTCATGATATCTCATTGGAAAGCTCCTTGTGTCTAGTTATCATTTGACTCATCAAAAAAGTTATTTGGCCAACCAAGCTAGGATAAAACTTGATTTTCCCAAGGTCACTTCAGAAGTGCATTAATTCTCCCGAGGCAATTGTATTTTTGACATTTCTCTAAAACCATGACACCTGTGTAAAAAGTGAGGGAGGTTTTTATTTTTTGGCATGTTTTGGACAAAAACCTCTCTCATTTTTCCAAAATTAATCTTTGATTGCTCCGAAACATCTTTTGAGTGAAACTTATCCCGATGTGTGGAACAAGAGAGTTTGTCGAAATGAAGCGAAATGAAGGGGATAGGGGGCTTCTAAATTCTTGAGAAAATTTTTGGAAGTAGGGAGGGATATTAGGAAGCAGGGGAAAGTGGAATCTCAGAGATCGAGTGAGGGGAAGGGGTCCAAAAGGGAAAAACACAGGCCCAACCTAGAAAATTGCCAAGTTGTAGCAAGAAACTAGGGTTTGTGGAAAAATGAGGAATTTGGGGGATCTCAGAGATGGGAAGTGTTTGATAAGGTACATGAAGGATAGGGGAAGGTGTATGAACATCTGGATACAAGTTTTTCTAATGATTTGACCATCCAAGAGAAATTGCCTTCAAAACCCTAGGAGAGGGAAATGAACCTTGCCTAGGTGCAACTGAAGCATGAACAAGGTGTAAAATGACCCAATGGAACCTGTCATGATGAGGACAACCCTATGAATGATGATAGACTCAGCTGAATGATGAAATGAACCGACATTTGGACAATTTTAGAAGGAGTGAAAGCAAACCCTAGACCTAATGCCTAGTGACCAAATTTTGCTTGAAGACTCACTGAAATGACAAAATTTGACCTTGACACTCTGAGACCACTTTGTAAGAGCATATTTGATCATTGGAGGAAGGCTGGAAAGACTGAAACTAATAGAACCCATAGTAAAAACCATTTTTCCGTCAACGTTTCAAATCCCAATAGGGATCCATCATCAAGACTATTTTGAATGTTGATAGTAGAAGAGCTCAATTGCGCTGCAGCTCAATTGCATTTTTCAAAACGAATTGATGATATCAAAGTGAATTAAATGTAAATAATTTATGTTTTCGATATGCATGCAAATCACCTTTAAATCTAATAAGTAATATAATGGGAAACCATGTGAAGGATGCCACGTGGTATTTTGGAAGTTAAAATTTTCGGAGAACAATTTAAAATAAACTTACAAAATCCAATTCTCTGAAATGAGAAGTTCCGATAACAACTAGTCTCGAAATGGATATCCCTTAAATATGAAGTGGGTTTTTAGAAGTATTTGTTTTCAGAAGTGTTTTTGAAATGTGGTTCCAAAATGCGATGTTCAAAAATGGAATATTTTAAGTATAAAGACATCGAGGGTTGTTATTTCGGGGCTATTCACATTGTAACATTTATTTTATAATGTTTTGAGATATAAAGGCATTTAAAGGAAGCACCGAGAAATTTATTGTTGATGAGCCATTATATTTCAGTTACAGTATCGAAAATCCCAAATATGCAAAGTTTTTAATTACTAAAAGAAAGCATCGGGGTCGGATTTTAGAGTTAATTTTTTCATAACTCTATATTAATAAAGCTTATGAAATAAAGAGGCATAAATGACCCGATAGCATAAGTTTAAGTATAAAGGGAACTTCAGTACTGGGTCCACCGGAACTTTAGTATTTCGTAAAAATTTTAAAATTCACCTCCGATAACGGAGTTCCAATGATTCATTCTGCTATGGAATTGCTTTAAGTTTTATAAAAATTATTTCATGCTTTTACTAACATATTTCCCTATTGTCCATTTATTAAACAAAGGAAAAATGTTTTAACCACTAACTTAAGCAAAATGGGTCCCCATTATTTATTCCAAACTAAGCAAAAATAGGGGGTTATTGTTTTCTACAACAATTGGCGATGCACTGGGCGAAACAATTATCTCTGAATAATGAATTTTTTAAAAGAAAGGGATAAAAATTAAAATATAAAAATGTTGAAATTCAGATTTCTGGTAAAACTTCTATGAATAAATTAATAATTGTCGGGCCATGAGGTAACTCCTCAAAATGAATTGTGTTTGTGCATTAATGTTGATCATAGATATATACATGGAGGGAAAGACTCTTGGGCTTCATCTCCTTGTGTCTCTACATATTCCAATTCTCCTTATTTTCTATTTACACTATTCTACATATTCACCTAATCCCATGATTATGTGTCAACATTCCCCTCCTTAATCTGAAGGGATGTTGGTGAGTACAAGCATCATTTTGAATCTTTCAAGTTTTTCTCTTCCAAGCACTTTGGTGAATATGTCTACAATCTTCTCATTTGTGGAACAATGGCATAGATGGATTGTCTTGGCCTCAACATGATGTCGAATCAGATGGTATTTTGTATTGATGTGCTTCGTTCGATCATGGAACTTTGGGTTCTTGGCCAACTTTATTGCAGAAGTGTTTTTAATCATGAGTGGAGTTGAATGAACTTATCTCACCTGCAAATATTCTAGAATTTTCCCGATCCACATAATTTCCTTTGCTGCTTCAATTGTTTCCGCATATTCTTCCTCTGTTGTGGAATCTGTTGGAAATGATTGTTTGCGTGACCTCCAGGAGAAAGCTCCTGATCCAAGACTCAGAGCATAACTTGAAGTAGATACTCTAGTTTTTCTATCTCCATCGAAGTCTAAATCAGAGTATCCAATCAATATGAAGTCACCCACCTGTGTATACTTAAGTCTAAAGTCTTAAGTTCTACCGATCCAAGACTCCTAGCATAACCTGAAGTAGATACCCCAGTTTCTTTATCTCCATCGAAGTCTAAATAAGAGTATCCAATCAAGCTGAAATCGCCCACCTGTCAATACTTAAGTCCAAAGCCTTGAGTCCCTTTTAGAACTCTTTTCGCAGCAGACCAATGTCCCTCACAATGATTTTGCATAAACCTGAAGAGGATTCCAACAACAAACAAAATGCCTAGTCTGATAGTAGTCAGGTAGTTGAGACTTCCTATAATCTGTCTATACTTTGTTGCATCCTCAAATTCTTTTCCTTTAGTGGATGTGGTCTTTAAGTTCTGTTCCCTTGGAGTATTCAAAGGATTGCACTCAACCATGCCAAACTTGTTCAAAAAATCTCCAATGTACTTCTTTTGAGAGAGGAATATAAAATTCAGATGTTGAGTTAGTTCAATACCAATATAGTTGAGAACATACCCCAAGTATGTCATTTCAAAATCTTTCCTCAATTCCTTATTTATGGATGCAATATAGCTCTCATTGTTCCCTGCCATCAAAAGATCATCTACATACACCACAAGATATACAACTGTTTTTCCAACTTTCTTGATAAACAAATTTGCATCATCGCGATCATAATGTTTGAAGTTGAATTTCAGAATATAATCTGTTAATTTCTCGTACTAGGCTCGTGGTGCTTGCTTGAGGCCATATAAGGATTTTACAAGCTTGCATACTTTATGTTCTTGACCCTTCACAACAAATCCTTCTGGCTAAGACATACAAACATTCTCTTTCATATCTCCATTCAAGAAAGAAGTTTTTACATCCATTTGATGGACTTTCCAACTATTTTGAGCTGCCAATGAAAAGAGTGTCTAGATGGTATCCCATTTTACTGTGGGGGAAAAATTATCCTCATAGTCAACCCCTTCCTTTTGTGCAATTTTTTTTTCCACAAGCCTGCCTTTGTGCTTGTCAAGTGAGCCATCAACTTTATACATGTTCTTGTAGACCCACTTGTAGCCTATGGGTTTGTTTCTCAATGGAGGATCTACCAACTTCCAAGTGACATTATTTATCAAGGCATCATACTCTTTCTGCATTGCTTATTTCCATTCATCATGGGAAGAGGATTATTTGAAAGAAGTTGGTTCAAAATCTATAGACAAATTCAATTCACAATCATAAGAAACATCCATATCAATAGGTGAATCAAAAGCATCTATATCACCTCCATTTTGCCTGGTTGAATTTCTTGTTCTTGTCTTTCCAACCTCGTCAGGATGAAGACTTTCAAGTGTCTTTACCATCCATTTTGGAGGACCTTTTTGAGATGGCCTAAGTTGTTCAGTTGAATGAGTTGGGACTGAATCATGATTGAGTCTCCCAATTATGTCAAACACATCACTCAAATTTTCATCAGTGGTTGGAGCTTCATGTGGGGGAGAGAGTGGTTTAGAAGAATATTACACAGATTGATCTAGTATAGGAATCCCCTCTTCAAGATGTGGAATCTCATTATCAAATTCTTGAAAGGACTTGGAATATACGAATCTATCCAAGTGATCAAGATTCCGTTCAACAACATTGTCAGCCTTGGAATATTAAAGAAGATCACATCTCTAGACACTACAAACTTCTTATTAACTTCACCAGAAAGACAATATGCTTTGGAGGTATTTGAATACCCCAAGAAGATACACTTACAACTCCTTGCACCAAGTTTGTTTCTTTGTTCCTTAGGTATCAAGGCATAATAGGTGGAACCAAATATCCTGAGATGATTTACCGAAGGAATGTGGCCATACCACATTTCATAAAGAGTCTTGTTTCTAATAGAATTAGATGGACGCCTATTATTTACATACACAAAACATAGAACTGCATCAAATCAAAACATCAATTTTACATTCTTGAAAAAAATCATGGAATGTACCATATTTAAGATTGTCCTGTTCATTCTTTCAGCTACTCCATTTTGTTGGGAATTATAAGGCACAATTATTTAATGTTTGATCCCATGCTAGCGAAGATAGTTTTCAAATTCATTTGAAGTGTATTCCTTTCCATTATCAGTGCGAATAGAGCCAATATGAGATTGTGCGTCATTTTCAATCCATGCATGAAAGTTCTCGAATGTTTGAAAATCATATAATTTGTTCTTCAATAAATAAGCCAAACACATTTTGGTGTACTCATCAATAAATGCCATCATATATTTATTTCCATTTGCAGAAGGAACAAATATTGGGCCACATAACTCTGAATGAATAAGTTTGAATTTTCTATGTGCTATGGAATGTGAATCATGAAAAGGCTGTTTGATGTGCTTTCCTAAGATATACGCATCACATTGCTTAAGTTTCCTAATAATGGTAGGCAAACTAGTATCATCACTTTTCTTCCACATATGAAGGCTGTCATAATTCAAGTGTCCAAATCTAGCATTCCATAAAAGAATTGATGGAAATGTACCTTAATCATAATGAGAATTGTATGAGAAGTTTTGTGCACGAGTAGAGGTACATTGTAGCTTCAGAAGTCTTTCTTCTTCTATCCTCGTCATGACAAGTGAGCGATCTAATTCTTTTTTGACCTCAACCGTGCCGTCAAATATATGAATGGAGTGTCCTTGCTGGTGGGCGTGGACCAAAGAAAACAAGTTTCTCCTCACCTCCAGGAGATATAAAACATCATGTAAAAGAAAATCTGGAAGACCGGGCAATTTGAGCCTAATTGTGCCAAGCCCCGATGGCTTAGTTTTGACTTATCCACAAAGTATACTGCTCCATCAACATTGTTAGTAAATTATTCAAAATAATATCTTCTAAAGGTCATGTGACAAGTTGATCCTGAATCTAGCAACCAATCATTTTTCAAATAAGGAAGTGAAGCATTAAATAAGTCTTCAGTTACTCCAATATTAAAATGTGCCACAACATAGTGAGTGGATTTAAGTTCTTTACCTTTCCCTTTGTCATTGGTTTTACCTTTGGCTTCATTTATTTCCTGCTCAATTCTGTTCCAAGGCAACTTACATGTGGATGCATCATGTCCATCTCTATTGCAACATATGCAATGAAAGTCAGACTTTTCTCCTTGGAACTGTCTGCCCCCCCTGCCTCTAAAATTCGTTCTTCCTCTTCCTCTTCAACCACCTCTTCCTCTAGAAGAATCTTGTGCATGATTCTTCTCTTTATGTGCAAGAAACACAACATCTTCAGAAGACTAAGGAGATGTCTTCTTCTCAAAATCCTTCTCTCTCTCAACAAACTTATTCTCAAGGGATTCAAAGGTAATATCCTTGAGGTTTCCACTTTCTTGTAGTGACTCAAGATAATTTCAATAAGTGGGATATAGTGCTTTCACATAAGCTATGAGAGGAATGTCCATTTGAACACCAACAATTTTCATATCATGCATAATAGATCTTAGTTTTGATGCTAAAGCAAGAAGGTCATCATTTTTCAATTCAAGACCGAATAATTTAATTATCAATTGGCGAACTTCAAGTTTAAAGTGTGAGCCATAGAATTACTTCAACTTCTGTAAGACTTCAAAAGCATTTGAAAATGGTGAAATATGGTGACTCACCTCTTCATTTACAGATGTTGCAATCAATGCATAGGCTTTGTTGTTCTTGTTTTCTCAAATGGAAATCTCGTTATCTGAGGTGGCCTTTGCAGGTTCATTATCTCCTTCTCATACATACACTCCTTTCCGAAAATCATTGAAAATGAGAGTGTGTTTTATCTTCCTTGACCATTCAAGATAGTTCTCTTTTCCTGAGAAAACTACTCCACAATAGATATGAGTGAATGCATTTTAAATATGTGTACTGTAAAAAAAAAATGTACTTTTGCTACCAATATATTGTAAGAAATTCCACTTCCCGTGATAATTTTGTAAAAAAATTATAATTCGGATATAAATATGGAGAAGAGGATTGTAAGAAATTCCACTTCTAGTGGTAATTTTGTGAAAAAATTACAATTCGGATATAAATATGGAGAAGAGGTATTATATAAGGGAGGGAGTATATGAGGGAGGGTTATATATGGTGGAGGAGGGAGCAGAGTTGTAATACATTCAACGTAATATATTCAATGGAGCGAAGTTGTAATAGATTCAACGTATGATAGTTACGATACCTGCTATCATTTAACGCAACAACATGGTGGCCACCGTGGACCAAATACAATGGAGTGATATGCAATGACAACATAATATGGGGCAGGCAGTAATATATGGGACTGCAACATATTATTCAACGTGCAAGAAAGCACAGTCGGGCCTTGTTATATATGGAGTGGTGTATAAACGCAGCTGAGTGGTATGGCAGTCTATCACCAAACCGAGAGTGGGATTGGTATGGGTGGTATGGCAGCACATCACCAAACAATGGTTTCAGTTCTGCGTGGAATGTTGACAGCGGTGGTGGGAGGTATTAAGAAACAACGTAAACAGTGCGGAGAGGTGTGATGCCATAGTGAAATAGTGGTATCATACCGATGGTATGTAGTGGGAGGAGGCAGTGGGAGGTATGATACCGATGCTATACTTTCAACACAATGGCAACCATTCGACGTAATGGAAACTATTCAACGTAATGTGAAAGAGGACGTAAGGAAGTAATGTGTCATGGTACACAGTAATATATTAAAAACGACATGTATTAAAAAACGGGAGTGGAGTATGGGAGCAATCATGCGTTATATTAAAATTCCAATGTTATATTAAAAAACCGCACCGCGTGGAGTATTGGAGTATTGGGAGCGGATTGGTATGGGAAACGTGGAGGTATGCGAAGAGCAACGTTCATATGGCATTAACGTTTAGGAGCAGAACAACAGAGGTAGTGTGGTATTAACCCAAAATACGACGAAGAAGGTTACTGTGCACAACACAAAAATGCGCTCAACATAGTAAAATTGCCAATATGCCAACATAAGATAACATACCATGAATACTTTGCATTAGATGAACCAACGAACTAGGCCAACTTACATCCCAACATTCAACTAAACACACATGAGATCAATCGATAGAGAACAGATTGTAAAAAAATTGGCAAAAGGGAGTTACAAGGGCATTGATCTGAAAATGAGATCTTAGAATAATATTAAGGTATTACAGACACATAGGATTTTTTTTTTTCTCGGTAAATACTATTCTATTAAAAAAGTGAAAAAGATATGTACAAAGTTCAGAGCCTCAAAGGAGGCCGAGGCCAATCCTCTAGCAAAGACTCAGGGATTTTACAGTGGGTCCTGTTCACTGGATTTACAATGCAGACCTTGAGAAATTGATTACTATCCCTGACATTCTGACAAAAAATATCCAGACTATGATACGCCCACCCTTCAGTAGTTTCAAAAATACATTGATGTCTATCAAGACTGACTTTATAACAGAAAAAGGAGTCTGAATTGTCTAAGACTGCTATAACCATCTGAAGCCTAAGACTAAAACAGACACGAGACTTAAACTGTAAAACCATAGACACAGAGTCAAAAAACATATCGAGCACCCGGAGGAGAATCAGTCTGCTTGACTTGGAGAGGCTTGCCTTTCCTCCTTCACCGGACTTGGAGAGGCTACCCAAGTGACATAACCTTCTTCGTCCAGCAGCGGTTCTCCAGCTGAATCCGTTACTAGGTGTAAATTTCCAGAAGGGAAATGAGCTGGTTCTCTGTCTTTGTCTTCTTCCATGGCCTGAGCGGGTTGCTGAGGAACATTCGAAGCAGGGGCTCCCTCGTTGATGCAGTCCGGGTGATAAACCAGCCCCGTCATATCTCCGAGCAGAACGCCTTCATCCTGAGAACTGGGGGAAGCCGGAGGGGTCGAGCTGGGATGGTGGGTTTCC
This sequence comes from Pinus tabuliformis, assembly GCA_031772625.1. Lineage (NCBI taxonomy): Eukaryota > Viridiplantae > Streptophyta > Pinopsida > Pinales > Pinaceae > Pinus > Pinus tabuliformis. The sequence continues at coordinate 29,717,121 of CM062816.1, forward strand.
TCCTCAGAGATAAACACAGAAAAGTTCACTGTAACCGTCGGTCTATTGAGCCGACTCTGGAAAACAAAACTGGAAGACTGGTATGAGCTGTTTGGGTTGGCTCTCTCCTGGTCAGACTGCGGAGAAGAGGGCTGAGCCAAAGCAATTGGGGTTAAATGCTGGGGCTCTGAAGGCGAGGGGCTTACTCTGATTCCAGAACGACCCCCCCTTCGCGGAATACCTCGACTGCGAGGCATTGAAGGAGCGCCGGGGAAACTGAGAAAACGGCTGAGACAGAGTAGACCCGGCGGGACAGGGATGCTATGGAAGCCCGAGTTATTGCAGAGCCAAGCAACTGAGGCCACAGGAGGGACAGGATGAACTAACTGAGACCACATAATAATATAAAGAGCGAAGGCAAAACCCGCAGCGGGAAAATGAAGGCGCGTCATGCTGAAGAGCTCGAACCAGGACGAAAGGGCCATGCGCGCATTGAATTGCAGCGCAGTCCGAGACTGAGCTAACATTAACTCACTTACCATGAACCTTAAAATGGCGTCGATCATGCGTGCCGGATGATCGCTCTCCTGCCTGCTGTCAAGCCAGATGGCTGGACGGAAGGCCATATCATTAATTGCCAAGGTTAACACCCGCATCCGGGTGCTTATTCTTCCCCTGAGAATTGTCCTGAGTGACAATTTCCTGTATCTTGGCAATTTGTTCCCTGGAGTCTAAGTTGTCTATAGTACCCTCATAGTTCCCGTCCATAGCATCCACTCCGATATTGGCAAGTAGATCAGCAAGCTTATTTCCTTCCCTTCTGGTATGTTTGAATACAATTGCTTGGTGCTGGGAGAGCCAATGATTTATTAGCTCAAGCCTCTGGGCCATCCTCCAGCTGTTGCTTACCTTGTGAATGGATGAACCATGCTGAAGCTTTGTGATCATTCTGATTAGTATTTGCGAATCGCCTTCTATGATGAGAGGAAAATATTCCTTTTCATGAGCTAGTTTGAGACCTCGCCATAAACCTTCCAGTTCTGCAGAGTTGTTGGTGTCCCATCCTATCGATCCCATGAAGATACATTGAGGGTTACCCATATGATCCCTGAAGGCTCCCCCGTATCCAGCTTTCCCAGGATTTCCTTTGGAAGCTCCGTCAAAGTTGAGCTTGTGCATCTCTAAGGGCGGCGGTGACCAAGAGGTTGCTTCCTGACTGTGCAAATTGGGGTTCTTCTTATTGATTGAGTTTTGCTTTATTTGGAGTTCCCAGTTGCCCCAGATTGTTTTTTCCAAAGGTGTAGTGGGAAGGTCTTCTGAGTGCCATTCTCTAATTGAAAGAGTCTCCATGATGTTTTGATGTAACTTGTTCCAGATTTGGTCTAGAGGCATCGTTTGATCTTTGAATATTCTTCTGTTACGCTCTTTCCATATATTCCACATAAGAAGACCGGGTATAAGTTGCCACAAGTTATTGAGAAGGTTGCTTTGAAAAGGCTTTTGACTCCATTCTCGTAAGGTGGCTTTGAGGTCTCCTTGCACTCTTCCCTCTCTTTGACAGCGGAAGGCAACCTTCTCCCAAAGTTTCCTCCCTGTTTGACAGTTTTGCATAAGATGGAGTGTTGTTTCCTCATCTTGCCTGCACATGTAACATATAGAGGGACCCGAGAAGCTTCTCTTCCTGAGATTGTCCCACGTTAAAATTCTGTTGTGTCCTAGGAGCCATAGAAATGTAGAGACTTTCGGCCAGTTGGATGTGTGCCAGATTCTTTCCCATAGGTTGTCTCTGTTTATCTGCTCTTGTATTATGATGCTGTAAGCTTCCTTTGTGGTGAAGATTCCTTTTTCTCCATAACCCCATCTTAAGATGTCCACTCCTTCTGAGACTGCTATTTTCCTTTTCTGTAATTCTACGTTGAGAAGATGTTGAATTTGTGCCGAGCTGTTGGGTAGAATTTGACTTGCGTTTTGCCAATGCCTATATCCTTGAGCTGTATCTGTGGTCCAGAATTGATTGACTTTGGAAAGTTCATTTATCTCCCTCTCAGGGATAGGAGTGTCCTGGAGAATGTCTTTTATTTTTGGAAGTTGCTGCCAGGAGTCCTTCCAGAAACGAGCTGTAGAACCATTTTTGATTTCCCAGAAGCAATGAGCTTGGATGAGATTTCTGTGTTGTATGGCTGAGTTCCAGATGACTGATCCCGTGCTCATCTCAGTCATGCGTATTCTTTCTTCCATGGGGCAGTTATTGGCATACTTGGCTGTCCAAAGGGAAGCCCATGGAGTATTGGGGTGGGCAAGCCATCTCCACCAGATTTTTGCACCCATTGCTTTGTTGCTGTTCTCAGGATCTCTCAGACCAATACCTCCTGCTTTTTTAGGAAGACAGACTTTGTCCCATTTTATCAAAGCCCATTTGCGGTTTTGGCCTGAGCCTCCCCACAGAAAATGGCGTTGGAGATTTTTGATTTCTTTTAGAACCCATTTGGGAGCAGCCAGAATGGAGAAAAGATAGAGGGGCATGGAGTGAAGGACTGCCTTGATAAGAACAATTCTACTGGCCATATTCAGAGCTCGATTAGTCCATAGAAGTAATCTCGACTCTAGCTTTTCCAGCAGTTGTTTCCAGGATGAATGCTTGAGGGCGGAGGCCATAAGTGGGGCTCCAAGATACTTGGAGGGAAGGGAGGCACAGGTAAAACCCAAAATTCGACTTATAGCTTTCTGAGTAGGGACAGGGGTGTTGAAGAAAAAGATTTGGGATTTGACTCGATTGATTAGGGCTCCAGACGCATCAGAGAAAGTAGACAGAATGGATTTGATGAGACTGGCTTCCTGGACCGAAGGATGGCCAAAGAGCATGTTGTCGTCAACAAATTGCTGGTGGGAGTGAGCAGGGGAATTGTTAAAAGAGAGACCTCTTAACCGATTTTCGAGCCTAGCTGCGGTTATACTTCTCCCCAAGCCTTCAGCCATGATTACAAAGAGAAAAGGAGACAAAGGGTCTCCTTGTCTGATCCCTCTGGAGGGACGGAAGGTAGCTGAGGGAATGCCATTAATTAACACAGAGAAGAAAGCTGAAGATAAAAGGTTAAAAATCCATCTGACCCATGAGTTAGCAAATCCAAAGGCAAGAAGAATTTTTTGAATGTAGACCCAACTGAGACTGTCAAAAGCTTTGGAAAGATCTAGCTTAAGCAACATACCTGGCTTCTTGGTTTGCTTTAGGGAGTGGATTATCTCATGAGTTAAGATTATCCCGTCTGTTATTTGTCGACCTTCAACGTATCCAGATTGCTCAGGCGAGATGATGAGAGGGAGGAGCGGCTTTAATCTCGTTGCTATTACTTTTGAGGTAATTTTGTAAATGAGATTGCATAGAGCGATAGGTCTGTATTTGTCAGGGGTATTGGAATCTTCCCCCTTAGGAATTAAGGCTATGAAGGTAGCATTTAAGCCTGGATACATCCATCTGAGAGTTCTGGATTCCTCCACGACCTGCCATACCTCATATTTTATCAGATCCCAGAATTTATGGAAAAAAATCGATGTAAAGCCATCCGGACCTGGCGCTTTCCCCTCCTTCATTTGTTGAACAGCTTCTTCAACTTCCTGTGGGCTAATGGGCTTGATGAGAAGACTGTTATGTTCCTCTGTTATTATTTTGGGTATACTCTTTAGAAGTTTGTTGATAGCCGGTATTCTGTTGATGTTGGGTTCCTGAAGGGCTTTCTTGAAGTAGTTGAGAAATTCCCCTTCAATCCCGTCATGAGTTTCAATTTTCTCCCCCTGGACATTCTTAATGTGAGTGATGCAATTTGTCATGCGGCGCTGCACAGTTGTTTTGTGAAAAAAATTTGTGTTTTTTTCACCATTCTTTAACCATCTGATTCTTGATTTTTGCCTCCATAGTATCTCCTCCTGTTTGTCTCTTTCTATGATTTTTGATTCTGTGACCTGTTCTTGTTTGGTTAGTTCCTCCGTTCGCCCAGCAGTGATGATGGTTTGCTGAATTTTCTTCATCTCTTCGTTGAGCATGGCTTGGGCTCTGAAGATGTTTCCAAAGGTTGTGTGATTCCATTTTTTGATAACCCCTTTTAGGTGTTTGAGTTTTTGTTGGAATCGAGACATGCAGGTCCCTTCAGGCGGAATGAAGTTGGTCCAGGATGATTTGACTAGCTCTTCAAAATCCGGGTGAGAGAACCAAAATTCCTCAAACCGAAAGGGTCGTTTGAGATTCTTGCCTGGCCTGTTCCATTGAAGCTCAATAGGCCAATGATCGGATCCAGAGAAGGGGAGAATGGAGGCTGTGAACTCCCCTCCTAAGTGAGTTGCATTATCTGAGATGAGGAATCTGTCAAGACGTGAGGCTATCTGCTGCGAACCTTCCCTTTTGTTGGTCCATGTAAAGAGGCCGTTACTGGTAGGAATGTCTATCAACCAGTTATTATTAATGAAATTTTTTAGAATGTTGCCATCACTGTTCGCTTTGCTTCTACCTCCTTGTTTTTCTTCCATGCTGGCTATCATGTTGTAATCACCTCCTGAGATCCATAGAGGGAATGGCCTATCTTTATTAAGATCCGACAGTGAGGTCAGGATTTGAGCTTTTTGAGCAGTGTCCTGAGGAAAATATACATTGGTTAGCATTCCATGAGTATTAGTACCTGAGAGGTGGAAGGTAGCCTGGATGAAACTTTTATTAGCTTGCATATTGTTGAGATGGATAGCTCGGGCATCCCAAAGGATTGCTAGACCTCCCGAAGCTCCTTGAGCGTCGACAGCTGCAACTAGTCCACCTGGCCAAACTTTCGCTGCAATTTTTTCCAAAATTGTTGAGCTACATTTCGTCTCCTGCAAAAATAGGATACTTGGTTTTTCTTGCATCAGCATATTTTTTAGTAGTCTGCCTTTTCTGGGGCCATTGAGGCCTCTGATATTCCATGATATCAATTTCATTGAGAGGGGTGGGGGTTTGCATTGAAATATTTGGTCAGTTTGGCATACCTCCCTGACTCCACTAGTATCTCTCCAATCTTGATAGTTCTTTCCAGTGTAGTTTTTCTTCCTCTCTTTTTGTTGTCCTTGGTGATGAATTTGCCATCCCATGGACTTCCTGTTTGGACTCCTAGAGAGTATTTTTTCCGTGCCTTGTTTAGAACTTCTACTAGGTTGTCCACTTGCGTCTCCGGTATTTTTTCAAAATTCCCTGTCTTGCATGCAAGTTCCAAGCTTAGAATGTCCAGCTCCCCAATGTCTAATGGTTCCGTGTCCTCTTCCATGTTTTGTGGTGCTTGAGAGTTTTCCTCTCTCTCCTGTGAGTCTTTTTTGTTTCGCTGCGAGTATTCAACCTCCATTCCTTGAGATTGCCCTGGCGGGGTTTTGGCTGGAGTAATCAGGCTTGCTGGCTCGTGGGATTTCTTCCCTGCTTGCCTTGATGTCTCGGCTGAATGTTCCTGATGTTCCTCTTTTTCTTTCGCTTTTTCTTTCTCCGGATTCTGCTCATCATCTGTGTCCAGAGCTTCGAATCTATTACTGATTGTGGGCATTGCCTTGGTGACTGGATTTGTCCGGGGGTTTCCTGTAGCTTTCTTGTTACCCCTCCTTCGATTTTTTACTTTGGTGAATCCATCTGAATTTTGATTATCAGTGCTTCCTTGGGGAGGGGGTTGCTTGTTTTGAGGACAGTCTCTGTAAAGATGCCCTATTTCATGGCATTTTCTACATCTAAAAGGCACATGTTCATAATCTATAACTTGAGTCCATTCAGAGTCTTCATGGAAGAAACTTACCGTGTCTGGTAGCGGTTGCTTGAGATCCATGTAGACACAGATCCTGGCGTAGGATGTGTAACCGCATAGTTTTGTTTCTTCAGCAATCTTGACAAACTCGCCAATGGCATTCCCAATCTCTTGCAGAGACTTTTCTTCCCAGTATTCCCACGGCAGTGAGTAAAGCCTTATCCACACTGGTGCATAGCTCAGATCCTCCTTGTCTGGGTTGAATCTTTCTACCCAGCCTTTGAGATATAGTCCCGCGGAGTTGAAAAAATAAGGGCCTTGATCCAGTATCCTATTGCGGTCTTCCAGGCAGTTAAAAACTACAGTAAAGAAGCCCTTGGCTCCTAGATGCAGCGAGAGGTGCCCCTTTGGGTGCCATTTAGTGTTTATCCAGCTTCGCAGCGCCCTTTCCGTCGGCCATATTCCTATGAATTTACCGATCAGCGCGTGGTCTCTCATGTATTGTATTCTAGCGTTGATGCGTTCGCTCGGGAAGTACACTTTTGGTTTATTCGCTGCTACAGGCTTACAAGTTGAAGAACTTGCTTTGTTTCTTTCATCTGCATCAATGTCCTTTCCCTTCTGCTGTCTGTTATCCAAGTCGTCGCTGCTCATCTCATTTTCAGTCTCTTTGTCGACCGTATGCTTAAATCCATTTTCCGGATTGGGGGGAGGCCCGTGGCCCTCCCCCTGAGGGGGTTTCATGCTTGTTCCGTATGGGCACTTTCCCCTGATTAATGGTGCGCCAGAGTCTACTTTGCAGTGCCGTGAATGACAGTTCTGCAGTTTGCAGGGTTCTCAGAAACCCTAGGGTTTGCAGCAGTCCCGCTCCCGCTCTTGCCTGAGTTGATTAATGTGGGAATGACCATCAATGAAGCAGTATATTACTTAGTGCAACGAATCGAAAAGATTGCGAATAATATAGACAATGAAGCAGTTAGAAAAACATAACAGATACACACATAACACAACAAATAATCAAGGAGTTCACCCAAAACTCTTGGGCTACGTCTCCTGGTCTAGCTTTCAGTGGCGACCTCTCTATTATGTCTTCAAGAGCAGAGTTTTCACAAATGTGAGCTCAAATTGAGTGAGTCAACACAACAGGAATAAACAATACGGGTTTTGCTTGAATCCCTCAAGCCTTTCTGAGTACACAAACTCTCCCTCTTGTTCTCGCTCTCTGTCTTTTCTCTGTCTCTATCATTCAGTGGCTTTTAAGCCAATCGACGCTTGTCTGTTCGTCTTCCCTTTCAAGCTTTCTGGCTTCCAGCCTCTGTCTGTTCAAATCCCCTCTGAGCGTTAACCAATCAAGGTGTAACATCTTCAAGTATGGTGGCCACTTGTTTTGTAACAGAATGAACCATTGACGCGTTATAAATCTCAAAACAGTCGTTCTCTTTTTACACAGGGAAATACACAAAAACACTGTAAAAATCCACCCAAATGCTTTTTATCGGACCTGAAATATTATTAATTTCGCCCTATAATCCTTTCGGATCCGTCTTTGGGCGCTATCGCAAGTCCACCATTGATCTATGTGATCTTTGATCCAACGGTTGCTATTGATTTCGGGTGGCTTATGCGCCCGGAGATTACCCGTCCGAAAAGGCGGTTTTCTCTCTCTGGTGCCAAGCCATGTGTCGGCCAGTGTATGGGCTCGGGCGGAACCTATGCAATACCGCTTACCGCCTGAGGCCCACCCGAAATCCCATTCATTACGGAACTCAAAATATATGTCGCCACATGTATAAACCCTTTCGAGTCCATTTTATCGCTCCATTCACATTTCCTTTGTTTTTCGTTTATTTAATGAAAATGCGATTTTACATAGAAAAACCCCTTTTCCGGAACTCAAAATATATATATTTGTACCCACAAAACCTGTCAGGTCCGGCCATCGCAAATCACATATGTATTGGCCCCGCTCATTTGTATTGCCGCGATGTGATTTTGTGATGCGATATATCGCAATCGCATATTGCATAGTCCTCGGGCCCCGGTAAGTCCTTCTATGTGTGTATTGGTGATGCAATAGAGCGAGTAGATCTAGACTGTTGATCTCCGCACATAGATCAACAACCCTCGTTTAATTGCGCTAATCGATGTCGCGATTTCCCATAAGGCCGCGCCTGATTAACTCCGCCTGCTACCGCCGATTGCGATATGCTGATCAGATCTGGACCGTTGATCGGCCAGATCCAACGACTCCTGTGCGATGTTGCTTAAGCCTCCGTTTAGCTCTGTTTTCGCCATTTCTTCTTGTTTTTCCTTTGCGATAGTGTTTTCCGCCTTTTATAAGGGTTTATGCAATAGTTTTTTATTTTTTGAAGACTTAGAGGGTTTTTTGAATCAATTTTGGATCATGTCTTCCCACTGAAAAGCTTTTGGACCACCAAAAGTTGGTTTTTAATCATCAATCAAGTAAAGATAAAACTTCCTCACTTGTCCAATCTCTATCCATCGTGTACTGCTTGGTTTTGAACCTTTGTGTCCGATTCTGAGGTACTCAACATCCCATCTGCGCGTAGTTCTCACCTTTCTATCCAGAACTGTGTCTTCCTGCAACTCATTAAGATATTCAGGCAATAGATCATCAGTAGAAGGCAACTGACTTTGCTCTTCGGGATCTTCAATCAATGAAGGTTCATATAGTCTCAAGTTCTCTACATTAACGACTGAATAGATATGCCTATAAGTTGGCAAATCAAGACGAAAAATGTTTTCACCAATTTTCTCAAGTATCTTGAAAGGCCCATACTGTTATGAAACCAGCTCAAGAAAAGATAGAAAAGATAGATCAACGCCTTAGAATTCAGCCTCTTCGAGGGGGCAACCTCCTTTACATTACATAAATGAACAATTCTTGGATGATACAAATGACAAAACCTCCTTTCTATATAGGAGTCTAAGGAGTCACAATATAATCCAGCCGACCTAACAATAATAATATAAAGCCACAAAAATAACAATAGAGGGATTCTATGGGGCACAGAAATAACAATATGGGGGTAATAGGGGCACAACAATATAAATAAGGGGTATAACTACAATAGTAATGGGGTAATCACTAGTATTATAGGGACCCAACATGCCCCTCTCCTTCAAAAAAGTGTTGTCCTCAACGCTTGAGTAGTTCTGGATACTTCTGCATAAAATTCTCATCCTCCCATGTGGAATCTTCAGCGGATAAGTTCTTCCACTTGATAAGATACTCTGAAATTGATCGATTTCGTAGCTGTCGAGTTCTTGTTTCTGTGACTGCTTCCGGTTCCAATATAATTTTTCCTTCCTCGTCAAGTTCTGGCAATATTGTTTGAACTGGGAGCTTGTCGCCTATAACCTTCTTTAAACATGAAACATGGAAAACTGGGTGCAATCGAGAAGCTGCAGGAAGCTCCAATTTGTATGCCATAGTACCAATCTTTTGCAACACCTTGTACGGACCATAATACTTTGGTGATAATTTATTATCCTTCTTAGCTTGCTTTAGGGACATTTGCTTATATGGTTGTAGCCGTAGGAATACCCAATCACCTACATCAAAACTTCTTTCACTGCGATGTTGATCTGCCTGTTGTTTCATTCTATTTTGTGCCAACACGAGGTTATCCTTTAAGAGTTGGAGGACTTGTTGTTGATGTTCGATGTGATGTTCCACTGCCTGAACCTTAGAATTTTCTCTTAAATATGATGTGATGGATGGTGGTTGATACCCATAAAGTGCCATAAATGGGGTCATTTTTGTTGCTGTATGGAAGGAAGTGTTATACCACCATTCAGCCAGAGGCAACCATTTGACCCATTGTGTCTGTTTATCAGATACAAAGCAACGAAGATATCCTTCCAAACATTTGTTTACTATCTCAGTTTGCCCATCAGATTGAGGATGATAAGATGAGCTATGAGCTAACTGAGTACCAAGACAAGAAAATAATTCTGTCCAAAAATTTCCAGTGAAAATGGGATCTCTGTCACTTACAATAATCTTTGGGTTTCCATGTAGCTTTTGAATTGTTTCCATAAATGCAGTAGAAACTGTACTGGCTTTAAATGGATGTGATAATGCACAAAAGTGTGCATACTTGGTAAGTCTGTCAACTACCACCATGATGACACTCTTTCCCTCAGACTTGGGTAAACCTGTGATAAAATCCATTGAAACCTCCTCCCAACGTTGGCTTGGAATGGATAAAGGTTGTAATAGACCCGGTGTCTTAATTGTTTCAACTTTATTTTGTTGGCAAACCAAACATTCCGCCACAAACTTTTGAATATCTGATTTAAGGCCATCCCAAAAAAATTCCTTCTTAACCCTGTGGTAAGTTTTTAAAAATCCTGAGTGCCCTCCTAAGGGAGAAGTGTGCAATTCCATAAGAATCTTTTGTTTTAGCTGGGAATTCTTACAGAGGTATAAGCGATCTTTGTACCATAACGAATCATTTTGCCAGCTAAATGTATCAGACGTACTGGAATCTTGTTGTAGCTTTCGAATAAGTGCCCACACTTCTTCGTCATTCTTCCATTCCTCCCTTGCTTCGTTTATCCAATCTGGTTGGATAATAGAAATGGCACACAACAATGCTTCCACATCCTCATCCTTTCTTGAGAGTGCATCTGCCACCACATTTTGCTTCCCTTTTTTGTAGATGATTTCAAAGTCATAACCCAACATCTTTGTGACCCACTTTTGTTGCTCTTCAGAGGATAATCTTTGTTCTAAAAAGTATTTAAGGCTATCATGATCCGTTTTTACCTTGAAGTGTCTTCCCATTAGGTAGGGTCGCCATTTCTTAAGTGCATGGAGTATTGCCAACATTTCCTTCTCATAAATAGCTTTGCTTAAAAACTTTCCCTTGATTGGACGACTTTCAAAAGCAATGGGTCTTTCATCTTGCATTAGAACAGCACCAATTCCATTTCCTGAAGCATCACATTCCACAATAAAGGTTTTTGTGAAGTCCGGTGTAGCTAAGACCGGTGCTTGGCACATTGCCTCTTTAAGATGTTCAAAGGCCTTTGTTGCTTCCGGAGTCCATGAAAATGCATCTTTCTTCAATAATGTTGTTAGAGGTGCTGCTATTCTCCCATAATTCTTAACAAACTTGCGATAATACCCTGTCAACCCAAGAAATCCTCGCAGATGCTTTATGGATGTGGGGATTTTCCATTCCTTAATGGCTTTAATTTTGCTAGGGTCTACCTTAACTCCTTCATGAGATACAATATGACCCAAATATTCCACCTCCTGGACTCCAAAGAAACATTTGGATCTTTTTGCATATAATTGTTTCTCCTCCAATAGTTGTAGCACCCTGTCAACATGTTCAACATGATCCTTCCAAGACTTGCTGTAGATTAGTATATCATCAAAAAATACTAACACAAATTTTCTAAGGAATGGTTTGAAAATTGAATTCATCAAACCTTGAAATGTTGAAGGTGCATTGGTAAGGCCAAAAGGCATGACCAAAAATTCATAATGACCCTCATGAGTTCTAAATGCCGTTTTCGGAATGTCTTCAATCTTCATTCTGATTTGATGATATCCCGAACGAAGATCCAACTTGGTGAAGTAAATTGATCCATGCAATTCATCCAGTAATTCATCAATGACAGGAATGGGGAACTTATCTTTAATAGTGAGCTTGTTGAGCTCCCTATAATCCGGACACATGCGCCATGATCCATCCTTCTTGTGCACCAATACTACTGGAGCAGAGAAAGAACTTTGACTCGGTTGAATTATACCAGCCTCTAGCATTTCTGCAACCATACGTTCAATTTCACTTTTTTGGACATAGGGATATCTGTACGGCCTGATGTTTGGAGGAACACTTCCTGGAATCAGATGAATAGCATGATCATGATCACGCATAGGTGGGAGACCTTTGGGAGTCTCAAATACCTTGGAATGATTGTCCAGGACTTTTTGGAGATCTGGAGAAATAGATGATTCCAATGTGGAAACATCTAGCGAACATAATTGTGCAATTACACCTCTTTGCTCCTTTTTTAGAAGCTTTGTCATACCATTAGAGCTGATTATCTTTCCTGGTTTCCCTGCAATACCCCTTAATTCAACTTCCTTTCCTTCCGTAGAAAATTTGATGAAAAGTTCTTGAAAATTAAAAGCTATTGTACCCAAGGATTGTAGCCATTGGACTCCTAGTACAACATCAGCACCTCCCATTGGAATGGAAAGCATTGGGCTAGTCAATACATATTCTCCCATGGATAGCTTGATATTATGGCACTTTCCAGAGCAATTTATTGTTCCTCCATTTGCAATCATCACTTGACACTCTGGTGCTGGATATAGGAAGCAATTCAATTCTTTTGCTACCCTACAATGAATAAAATTGTGGGTGCTTCCTGAATCAATCAACACTATTACCTTTTTCTTCTTGATTTGTCCTTCTATCTTGATGGTTTGAGTGGTAATTCCCGCCAATGCATTACAAGATATGGTCGGATTTATTTGTTCTTCATCTAGGCTTTGTTCCTGGAGTATATCTTCTTCTTTTGACCTTTCTTGCTCCTTTTCTTCTTCCTCTTCACAATCTATGTAGAATAATTTCTTCTCAGCACACTTATGACCTTTAGTGTATTTGCTATCACAACTGTAACAAAGCCCTTTTGCTCTTTTTTCTTCCAATTGTTGTGGTGTCAACCTTATAGGTTGTGGAAGACTAGGGGCAACAACACTTCCGTCTTTATAGTTGTGAGTGGTATGCTTCCTGGTTGCCATAATTTTGCTTTCCATTTTTCTTGCTAACCTGAATGCCTTCTCTAATGAATCAGGTTCCCAAAGGCGAACATCATGTTGGATATTATCCTTTAAAGACCCTATGAACACATCAATCCTATGCTCCTCTGGAATATCTTTTACCCTTATGTTCAATTTTTGGAACTCCTCAATGTGCTCCATTATTGAACCCTTTTGTTTGAGACTTATCAATTGGCTAAAAAAAGTGTTGCTTTTTGTATCTTCATAATGTGCTATCAATTCTTCCGTAAAAATTGCCCAAGTGATAAATTGTTTACGAGAGCAAAGCCATTGATACCATACAAACTGATTTGGTTCCAAATATACAGTTGCCATACGTACCTTTTGTGTGTTTTGCACATTATTGAGATCGAAGAATTGCTCCATCTGTAATATCCATGTGGCGGGATCCTTGCCATCAAACTTCCTCATATCGATTTTTGGAATATGGTGGGTCTTCGATCCAACATTAGAGTCTATGGAATCATGATTAACATTTCTTTTGTTCTCATCATGAGTTTCCTTTACTACCTTTTCACCATTAGTAAGTATTTCTTGTAGAAAATTTGTCAAATCTGTCTTCAAATCTGCCTGTCTGTCTTCAAATCTGCCATGTCTCTCTTCCAATCTGTCTTCGAATCATCCATCTTAAATTCCACACCATTTATCTTAGCTTCTGTTAGCTTTTGTGAGCGTGACATTTGTTGCACTTGTTCTTGTAATTTTGATATATCATGTAGCATTTCTTCCTCTTCTTCATGAGTCATGCTAGAGCTTTCAGGTTCCTTACTAGGTGTTTGCATTTTCTTTCCTCGGGGCATCAGTTACCGATAATAATGCTTTACTATGCCCTTTGAATTCCGTTAAACCAAGCTTACACAAAAATTTAAAAAAAAACTACACACCTTTTTTCACTTTATAGAAGCCTGATATTGAATCTGATGTATCTCTGTAATTTCGGATCATCTAGTTCTGAAATTGCGACCTGTAGTAGCCTTCTGCTTCCTCTTTCCAATGCCACAAGTCTGACCCAAATTGGATTCTCCAAGGAAGAGTTATGTGAAATCTCCCACAGTGACTTGCTTTTAGACTAGTTCAGTAGAGCGAACTTGTACGACGTGCCACGAGTCACTGTTTCAACCTTTGGATCTGAAACACACATACAAGAAACTACAGTCCGTCCTCTTTCTGTACCTTCTTACGAAATTTCAATCCGATCCCCAGAGAGAAAGTTATGACGATTTTCCCCAGGTCACCTGTTTTGAATGTAATTCAGGAGTCTGCAAAAAGACCAACTTCCTCAGATCATATCTCCGCAAATATCGCGCAAAAAGCTCTGAAATTCGGACCCAAGGTTCAGCATGATTTCTTCTCAAATGGGTTTTTTTTGCGACTTCTGAAATGTCACAGAAAAAAGTTATAGCGAAAATGCCACGATGACCTGTTTGGAGCAGCGAAACCCTAGAATCCAAAGCTCTGATACCAAATGTTATGAAACCAGCTCAAGAAAAGATAGAAAAGATAGATCAACGCCTTAGAATTCAGCCTCTTCGAGGGGGAAACCTCCTTTACATTACATAAATGAACAATTCTTGGATGATACAAATGACAAAACCTCCTTTCTATATATAGGAGTCTAAGGAGTCACAATATAATCCAGCCGACCTAACAATAATAATATAAAGCCACAAAAATAACAATAGAGGGATTCTATGGGGCACAGAAATAAAAATATGGGGGTAATAGGGGCACAACAATATAAATAAGGGGTATAACTACAATAGTAATGGGGTAATCACTAGTATTATAGGGACCCAACACATACCTTATTGGTTTCAACTTCTTACTTTCACCTTGCATTCTGTCTTTGCTGATGTACAGCCAGACTTGATCACCAACTTGGAAGCTATGCTCAATCCGATGCTTGTCATGCCTTGCATTGTACTTGGCCTGGCTTCTTTCTAGCTGTTCCTGCACTGCCTGGTGAATTTCTTGGATCTGTTCAATGAACTTGGTTGCTTTGTCCACATCATTATGTCCATCAACTGCTATGTCTTTACTAAAGACAAAATCCAAGGGAGACTTCGGTGTAAAACCAAAACAAGTCTCAAAAGGTGATCTCTGAGTAGAAGAGTGCTTGGCACGATTGTAAGCATGTTTCACAAAGCACAAATGTTCATCCCAAAGCTTGGGATGCTTGCTGCAATAGCCTTTGAGCAACTGGATCACTGTCATGTTGACCATCTCTATTTGACCATCTATTTGTGGATGAAATGCTATGCTTTTATTCAATCTGGTGTCCATCAACTCCCATAGACTTGACCAAAACTTTCCAACAAATCAAGAATCTCGATCAGATACAATGGAAGTGGGTAATCCAAAATGAATCCATACATGCTGAAAGAACAACTTCGTTGTTTGTTCAACTGTAATCTGCTTTTTACAAGGTATTAAAATACACATTTTGCTGAACCTGTCCACAATAACATATAAATAATCATGACCCTTTATAGATTTTGGCAATCCCCCAACAAAGTCCATGGAAACACTTTTCCAAGGACGAGAAGGAACTGGAAGTGGAGTGTACAAGCCTAATTTTCTATTACTGGGCTTGCTTTTAGCACACATAATACACCCTTAAATATATCTAGAAACTGTTTCATGCATTCTTGGCCAATAACAGAACCTTTGCAACTATGCAACTGTTTTACTTACACCAAAATGACCTGATATAAGATAAGTATGTGCTTCTCGGATTATGTTAACTCTTTCAATTTGTGGAATGCATAACTTTTCCAAATGATACAAGAGTTGGTCCTTAACCCGATAATCCAATTCTTCTATTTGTTTGCCCTGACTTAAAGTTGCATATACATCTTTAAAATCTACATCTTGAGCATATTGTTCAATGTAGCTTTCATGCAATATTGAGTTATGCGTAAGTATAGTAGATGCATTTATGATTGATCTTGATAGCATATCTGCAACCTTATTGTGTATGTCTTTCTTATATTTGATGACAAGATGAAATTGCCATAGAATACCCATCCACCTATCATGTCTTGATTGCTGCAATTTAGTTTGTGAGTGCAAATATTGAAGTGGTTGATGATTTTTATGTATGATTGTTTCCTTGCCCATTAGGTAATGTTTCCACTTTTTCACACTCTGTACTAATGCATACAATTCTTTATCATATGTGGGATAATTAACTATTGCAGAAGTAAATGTCTCAGAATGATAACATATGGGTTTACCGTGTTGCTTCAACACTGCTCCCATGGAATAGTCACTCGCATCTGTTTCAATCTCAAATGGTTGTTGAAGATTTGGCAGTGCTAGTACTGGTGTTATACTATTTTTTTCTTTCAAGGTGTCGAAGGCTTTCTGTTGTTTGCCTCCCCCCTGAAACACCTTATTCAATCCTATTAAAGCATGTAAGGGAGCTGCAATCAAGGAAAAGTTAGCAATAGACTTTCTCCAATATTGTGCTGCTCCTAGGAAACTCCCAACTTCTGTAGCAGATTTGGGTTTAAGCCAGTTCACAATGACTTCAACCTTAGAGGGATCTATCTTCAATTCACCACCCCCTACAATATGACCCAAATAATTTAAAGATGTTTTGCCAAATTCACATTTTGATAACTTCACATAGAGATTTTCTCTTTTCAAAACATCTAAAGTCTGCTTTACATGCTTCAAATGTTCTTCCCATGTTTTACTGAAAACAAGAATGTCATCTAAATATACAATTACAAAATCATCAATAAAAGGTCAGAGTACATCATTCATAACTCTCATGAAAGTGGTAGGAGAATTAGTTAAGCCAAAAGGCATAACCAAACATTCATACAACCCTTGCTTTGTTTTGAAAGCAGTCTTCCATGCATCTTGTTCTGCAACTCTGACCTGATGATAGCCACTACGCAAGTCCAACTTGGAAAAGTAAACTGCTTCTTTTAGCTGATCTAATAGATCATCAATGCGAGGAAGAGGATAACGATTCTTGATCGTTATTTTATTCAGTGCTCTGTAATCAATGCACATCCTCCACGAACCATCTTTCTTTCTCACCAGTACGATTGGAGATCCACATGGTGATGTGTTTGGTCTTATGAACCCTTTATCGAGCAGCTCCTGTTACTGCTTCTTGATTTCTGCATTCTCTGAAGCGGATAACCTTTTATACCTGTGGTCGTGACTGTTGTCTCATCACCTAAGTCTGACCCCAAGTCTTTCTGAACAACAGACAATGTTCTTCTTCTTACCACCGAACTTCTTGGGTTTCAGCTCCAGATGCAAAGACCATCAGTGTTCATCATCATGTCCATCCTTCTTGTAGTGAGTGCATGAAGGTTTGTCTTTCTGTACAATTTTTGTCTTCCTCTCCTTCCATTTAGGCTTCTTCTTTTCCTTGTTCTTGCTTGCAGAGGGTTTTGATGATCCCCCAATCTTTGGGTTCACATTCTTGCCTCTAGCTTCTAGATGTGTAGCCTGAACTGATACATCATCTAGGCTAGTGGGATTAAACATGAGAATGGTGTGCTTCAAATAGATATGCAAACCACCTATATACTTCAACAAAGTTTCAGGTGAGTCTAGAGATATGCCTAGAGTTGAAGCTCTTTTTCTAAATTCCTGGGTATAACTTTGTACACTTTGGCCCTTTAATTGGCGAAGAATTTGCCAACTCTTCATTGCTTGCTACATATAAGCTAGAGGATAGAATTTTTTTTTGATGGTAGAAACAAATTCATTCCAGGCAGGAAGAATTTTACCATGTCTCTTCAGATCAGCTTGTGTCTTGCCTTCCCACCACACTAGTGCAGTTCCTCCAAGGCGAAGGCTAGCCAGCTGAATCTTTCTCCTTTCTGAATCAATGTTATGCACCTTGCAATATACATCAATCTGTCTAATCCAGTTATCTAGCTTTTCTGCATTTAATTCTCCATCATAAATTGGCAAATCAAATTTTACATCTAATTTAATCAAAGATGTTTTCTTCTTTCTCTTTTCAGGGCTAAGAAATGGGGATGATGGAGGTGATGGTGGAGGAGATGAGGGAGGAAGCTTTTCCCCTTTCCCTTTGCCCTCTGGGGCATCTAGAGAGGTTCCTCTGCTCCTCTCTCTTGTTTGGGTGAAGAAGTGCTTTCACCTCGGGCCTTCTTAGATTCTCGATACATCTCATCCACCACGGCTCGCATGGCCATGAAACTGTCCATGAATTGAGATTCTAATTCCAATTAGACTTCTCCAGCCATTCTCCTCTAAGAGTAGACTCTTCCAATCTCTGGATTAGCCTCAACAAGTTCTCCTTCTCCCAGTTTGATCTTTGACCTAGTTAGCATTCAAGAATCCAACATAAGCTTGTCTAACCTTAGCAAACCTAAAGCTCTAATACCACTTGATCTGAAAATGAGATCTTAGACTAATATTAAGTTATTACAGACTCATGTGCAGGATTTTCCTATATTACATAGTGCAACGGATCGAAAAGATTGTGAATAATATAAACAATGAAGCAGTTAGAAAAACATAATAGATACACACATAACACAACAAATAATTAAGGAGTTCACCCAAAACTCTTGGGCTATGTCTCATGGTCCAGCTTTCAATGGTGACCTCTCTATTATGTCTTCAAGAGTAAAGTTTTTACAAATGTGAGCTCAAATTGAGTCTCAACACAACATGAATAAACAACAGGGGTTTTGCTTGAATCCCTCAAGCCTTTCTGAGTACAAAGACTCTCCCTCTCACTCTCTGTCTCTGTCTTCTCTTTGTCTCAGCACTGCCTTCTCCTGTCTCTGTCATTCAGTGGCTTTTAAGCCAATCAATGCTTGTCTGTTTGTATTCCCTTTTGGGCTTTCCGGCTTCCGACCTCTGTCCGTTCAAATCCCCTCTGAGCGTTAACCAATCATGGTGTAACATCTTTAGGTATGGTGGCCACCTGTTTTGTAACAGAATGAACCATCGGCGCATTAGAAATCCCAAAATAGTCGTTCTCTATTTACATAGGGAAATACACAGAAACACTGTAAAAATTCACCCAAACACCTTTTATCGAACCTGAAATATTATCAATTCTGCCCTATAATCCTTTCGGATCCGTCTTTGGGCGCTATCGCAAGTCCACCATTGATCTATGTGATCGTTGATCCAACGGTTGCTATTGATTTCGAGTGGCTTATGCGCCCGGAGATTACCCACCCGAAAAGGCGGTTTTCTCTCTCCGGCGCCAAGCCATGTGTCGGCCAGTGTATGGGCTCGGGCGAAGCCCGTCCAATACCACTTATCGCCTGAGGCCTGCCCGAAATCCCATTCATTACGAAACTCAAAATATATATCGCTGCATGTATAAACCCTTTCGGGTCCGTTTTATCGCTTCGTTCGCATTTCCTTTGTTTTTCGTTTATTTAACAAAAATGTGATTTTACATAGAAAAACCCCTTTTTCCGGAACTCAAAATATATATACTTGTACCTATAAAATCCATCAGGTCCGGCTATCACAAATCACATATGTATTGGCCCCGCTCATTTGTATTGCCGCGATGTGATTTTGCGATGCAATATATCGCAATCGCATATTGCATAGTCCTTGGGCCATGGTAAGTCCTTATTTGTGTGTATTGGCGATGCGATAGCATGAGTAGATCTGGACCGTTGATCTGTGTGCATAGATCAACGACCCTCATTTAATCGCACTGATCGCTGTTGCGATTTCCCATAAGGCCGCTCCCGATTAACTCCGCTTGCTACTATCAATTGCGATATGCTGATCAGATCTGGACCATTGATCGACCATATCCAATGGCTCCTGTGCGATATTGCTTAAGCCTGTGTTTAACTTTGTTTTCGCCATTTCTTCTTGTTTTTCCTTTGCGATAACGTTTTCCGCCTTTTGTAAGGGTTTTTCTCATGCAATAGTTTTTGATTTTTTGAAGACTTAGAGGGTTTTTAGGATCCATTTTGGATCAGGCATAGAGAGATGCCAAAAAATGGAGTTGGCTCTGATACCATGTCAGGCCAGGAGGTAACTCCTCAAAATGAATTGTGTTTGTGCATTAACACTGATCATAGATATATACATGGAGGGAGAGTCTCTTGGGCTTCATCTCCCAGTGTCTCTTCATATTCCATCTCTCCTTATTTTCCATTTACAATAGTTTACATATTCACCCAATCCCAATGATTAGGTGTCAAAAATAATCATTACTTGCAAACTTCACATCCTATTGGTATGAAATACTTTATTTATCCGTGACAGTCATTTAGGGGAAATTTTAAGAACCCCCCTTAAATTTACAAGTATAATAAATGGGCGAATCTCCATGGTATATAGGAAAAATGGAAGGCGATTTTATCAATAATATGATATGTATATATAATTTTTTGGCGAATCTCTCACCAGGCATGGCGAATATTTTACTCAATTATAAAATCTTGTGTTTATTGAATACACAAATGAAATCATTGCATTTCTTTAAAATATCTTTTGAAATCAAAATTACCAAAATTACATATCGATAACCTAGTGGGTGTAGAATAAAATTCACCCGTGCCATTCACAAAAATCATGATAAAAACCTAATACTATATATAAAACCAAGAAAAATTCAATTTCATCACTTCTAGGGACCTCGTAACCACCCTGCGAATACACAAGTATGTTCTTGTTTGCAATTAGAAAAATTACCCAAATTACAATCTATTTACTCCAGCATATGTTGGAAAGTTATAGAAGGATGACTAGTGCAATCAATCCATTCCTTTTATCCCTGGATTTGTTTCAGTTTAAAACAGAAGTATACAAATATACTTGTCAAATGTCTATGCTTTAACCATTCATCTTAAGATGTTTTTACAATATAATTTCCTAAGTCTATTTAATATCTTCATTATCATAAAAACCAGCCTATATCCATCTTAACTCCACATCTACCACTCTTAGGGGGATGAAATCTATTTATCCCTCAGAATTAAAATGGATCTAAGATGATAGAATTTCCCCTTTAAATAGTCTATGCTCACATGAATACCATGGTATTACCATGGGTCAATACCATGGGTTACCATAAACCTAGAGCTTAAAAATTACTATTAGTAATTTATAAAAATTAATAAAATTAATAGTTGATTTTTATTTTATTTTTTATTTTAACCAAGCTAAAATGTTTAACGTACATTAAATTACAACATCCACTTTTACTCTTGGTCGGATCAAATATTTTTTCACTCTATCCTAGTTTGCATATCATGATATTTGATACCTCTCGGGGGTTAGTAGATCCAGAGTAAAGATGGATCTATGCTGGTTTAATTCCCCCATTTAAATAGGCTACATTCTAGGTGAATACCATGGGTCAATACCATGTGCCATTTTGGTGAATACCATGGGTCAATACCATGTGCCATTTTTATTTTTATTAATACTAATATTGGGGTTAATAATGTTTTTTTGCATGGTATTAATAACAATCTAGTCCATGGTATTTGTCCCATAGTATTTTGCTCATAGGTTTCACCTTTCGTAAATATAAAGTGACTTATGGAGTAAATATAAAAAAATGTTTTATTTGTTTACCATACCTCTCGTTTATTTATATTTTTATTAATTTACCATACCTCTTTTACAAATATGGTATTTGGCCCATAGGATTCACTTAAATAAAACCTCTTTCTTGAGCCTTCATAAATAGAACGAAGGTTATGGACTAAATATAAAAAGAGGTTTTATTTATTTACCATGCGTTAGTTTATTTATATTTTTATTTATTTACCATACATTTTGAGTAAGTATAAAAAGACGTTTTATTTATTTACCATACCTCCACTTTACTTATATTTTTATTTGTTTACACCCTTGCACTTATATAAGGTGACTTATGGAGTAAATATAAAAAATGTTTTATTTATTTACCATACCTCTCATTTATTTATATTTTTATTAATTTACCATACCTCTTTTATAAATATGGTATTTGGGCCTTTGGCCCATATGATTCACTTAAATAAAACCTATTCTCGAAAATGGGCAAATGGATTCACTTAAATAAAACCTATTCTTGAAAATGGGCGAATGGACGGTTGTAAATCCTAATTTCAAGGGCTAAATTTACCTTTTTTACCCTCTCCCTTAAAATAAGGTGGGCTATTTGAGGTGATTTGTAAAAATGTACTATGATACAAAATATTCGCCCACTAAAAATTTAAAACCCCTTAATTTCGCCAAAGGGCGAACATTCGCCCCTAAAATTTTCTATGCAGTCATTTTAAAATATCAATTATAATGATGAAATAAAGACTATTTGAAGTTTGCAATTAAGATAGACTTTGTTGTCACTGGTAGTGCCACTGCTACCAAAAGGTATCCATAGCCTCGACAAGGTTACCATTTAACCAAGAAATACCACAATCCCATCCACTATAATAGATTTTAGAAACATTTAGTTCAGATTTTTAACTTTTTCTTTTTCTTGAAAGCCATTGTCCTGGTTTGGTGGTCAGATATTGATAATGCCATTCACAAGTATTAATGATATTGAACAAGTCGACTCGTGATGAGACCTCTTGTCTTATAGATTTTGGCTATAAGCCACTATCCTAGCTTGGTGACCATATTTGATAATGTCAATACCATTAGTTCCCCATGATCATGGTAAGTTGGCTCTTAATGAGACCCCTTATCTTTCAAGTTTAATATTTTTGAATTACACTCTAAAAATATTTGATTAATGGATGGGGAGGTAAATCTTCTCCTTAAGAGTTGTGGATGACAATTAGATTCATAAGATGCCAAACGTTTTTATTAGCCTTTACTTATTTCATTAATTGTTCTAGAATATGACTTGTCATAAAAAAAAATAGTCTTTTTAAAGTATTTAGGCTATGAATAGTTCACAAAATAATGGTAATAGAATTAGAGATTACAATATTTATGAAATTCTGAACATCAAAACAACGATCATTTTCTTAATAATTTTCCTTTTACACGAATTTCATAAAATGATTAAAGAATATAGATATAAAATCCCAAGTACAAAGTCAAGAGAGTAACATTCAACAAAACTAACCTAAAGACACACCGATAATTACATATGATTATTTAAATATTTACAACAAAGCATGAGTTCTCAATATAAATATTTTTTAAAGATTATCCCATTTACAAGGAGGGTTTCTTTCCTACACTGTAAGTCCTGAATAGTAAAAGTAGATGGGCCATGTTTTTCCACAATCTAAAATGGTCCAAGCCAAAGTCTCTAGAAATTTGTATGTTTACCTTTCTCCTCATGGGCCTTGTCCCATTTCAAAACTAAATCTCCAGCTTCAAAATTTTTCTTCCCAACTGAACTTGCATCGAACCAAGACTTAATAATTTTTTGATGTTTGGCATGAATCTACTTTTCCTTCTCTCCCTTCTTATAATTTCAATATTTGAGACAATTTTAATTGAAGAGAATAACAAGGTTGTTCTTCAATTGATTTCACCAGGGCTAATGAAGGTAAAGTTGCATTAGGAGGCAACACAAATTCTTTTCCATAAACTAGATAATAGGGAGAGGTCCCCAAGGAAGTTTTGTGAGTTATTATATCTTCCCATAGAGAAAAAATTAAAGCTTTATGCCAATTCTTTTGATTTTCATCTGTGGTTCGCTTTATGATTCTCAAGCGGTTTCTGTTAGTGGATTCTACTAATTCGTTCCCTTGGGGATAATAATTTGCAAAATATTTAATTATAAAACCCCTTTTTAGTGAAAATTCAGTAATTACATTACTAGAAAAGTACAAAGCATTATCAAACATAAGATCATTAGGAAGGCCCAACCTGGTAATAATGTGTTGATCAATGAAATCAATAACAACCTCAGAACTGAACACCTTTAAAGGTAATGCCTCCACCCACTTAGTAAAATAATCAATAGCAGTGAGGATATATCTATGCTGCTTAGAAGAATGTGGAAAAATATCACCTATGATGTCTAACCCCCAATGTTCGAAGGGTTGTTCAATATTGATTGGTTGCAAAGGCAAGGCTACTTTATTTTCTCTTCCAGAAGCAGTCTGATAGATTTTACATTTTCTCACATACACATGTGTGTCTTTGAACAAATTCGGCCAATAGTATCCAACATGGAGGATTTTATGAGCAATTGTATCTCCACTATAATGTCCACTAGCTGATACATCATGCAATTCTTGTAAAAGGTTTTCAACTTCAAGCTTCTCTAAACATATAAGCGGGACAAAATCATAATTTTTTTTTCTGAACAAAACATCATTAACAAGTTGATATTGATTGGATTTTAGTCTCAATGTTCTTTTATTTTTGGAATCTAGTTCAGCTAGTGCATATCCATTCTTTAAATAGAAAATAAAATCAACATATTAGGATTCAATATCGTTAAGACATACCTTTGATACTTCAATGTTATTACCTAAATCATCTTCAGATGTATTCTCAGATGCATCGACTGCCAACCTGCAAAAACCTTGACCTCTAACAATCTTAGTTGGTTTGATTTCAAGGTCAGATTCCTGTAAGGTTGTGACCCAATTAGCTCTCTTTTCTCCTAATTCTTTTTGAGTAAGTAATTGTATCACAGATCGAAATGGCACAATTACTTTTGAGTGTGATTTTAAGAGAAAAGGTCTAAAATTTTTAACTGATTTAAAGACTGCAAAAGCTTGACTTTCAACTTCTGAGTAATTTAATTCTTCTCCTTGTAATGTGGAACTATAGAAAGCAATATGAGCTTCAACTTGTTCTAGGTTCTGTTGAGTTAAAACTGTTGTGTATGAATGATCAGAGGCAAAAGTATATAGAACAAAATATTTAGAATAATTAGGAGAAGACAATGGAGGATCATCAATAATAGCTTGTTTAATAGATTCAAAAGACATTTTCTCATCTTATCCCCATTTATAAATCATCTTCTTTTTAATCATGTTCTGAAGAGGCATGACAATCTGAGAAAAATAAGGAACAAAACGTTTAACGAAATTAATTTTCCCTAGAAAATATTGCATCGAATTATTGTTGTGAGGCATGGGAATTTCTGAGATGTATTTCATTCTTTATGGGTCTATGGTGATTCCATCTTTTGAAACAATAAATCCTAGAATTTTTCCTTCACTTAGAGCAAAGAATGATTTTTGAAGATTTAGAGATATTCCAAATTTTTTGCACCTTTCAAAGATCTTCTTTAAGTCATCAAGATGATTGTTTCTTTTCTTCAAATAGATCATGATATCATCTAAATAAACAACTACTAATTTATTAATCAGACCTTTGAAAGTAATATCCATAGCTCTTTGGAATGTTGCTCCAACATTAATCAAACCAAACAACATTTTTTGATAAGTGTAGGTTCCCCATTTGGTTCTAAATGTCATCTTTAATCTATCTGTAGGGTGAACAAGGATCTAGTTATAACCTAAGAAACCATCTAAGAATGACATAAGCTCAGAACCTACAATAGATTGTAGTATTTGTTCCATCGAAGGTAAAGGAAAGTTGTCTTTTTCAGATGCTTTATTCAAATTTCTAAAATCAATATAAATTAGGATATCCCCATTCTTGTTTCTAACAGAGATGAGGTTTGACATCCACTTGGAATGTTTGACCAGAAAAATAATTTTAGCTTTAATAAATTTATTCAACTTGTGCTTGATTTGAGTTTCAAGATTGGGGTGAATTTTTCTAAGTTTCTGTTGAAATGGTTTGACATCAGGCAACATGGGTATAATATGATGGATGATAGAAGTGTCATATGTCTTCAAGTCATCGTAAATACAGGAAAAAACATCTTTGTATATCCTTAATAATGGATAAAATAAATCCTTTCGTTAAGAGAAAGTCCAAGTCCTAGATTGATATTTTGAGTTTTCTCCTCGGACCCTAAATTAACAAGTCTGAACCTTAAAGTGCTACTCTAGAGTTTACAATTGGTAGGTTTTTTGAATCTATCCTTCAAGCCATACAAATCCTCTAACTTAACGATCGATTTTGGTAATGAATTTTCATCAAAAGACTTATTAAGCTACCTATCATGTTCATCTTCATCAATGATCTGGTCTGTGTAAGTACCTTCTGAAGTCATAAAACTTAGAAGATCATTATCATCGTTAAACACTCACGAGTTAGTGATGTTATCAGGAATATAAGGCTGAAAAATCAACTCTATTGAAAACCTATCTACATTGAAGCCCAATAGTCTTCACTGGCATTTTGAATTCTAGGAATTGGAGTTATATTAAATGCCATAAAATGTGAATTCAAGTCTTGAATCAAATATCGATAATGCTTTAAATGATTTAAACATAATGAATAGTATTCCTTACCATTTTAATAACAATTTCAAAATCACCAAAAACCTTGAGGTATTTCACTCCAAGACTAATAGATTTTTGCAATCCTTGAACTAGTGCTTCATATTCAGCTGCACCATTAGCGCATTTAAACTCTAACCTACAAGAAAGCATGTTTTTTTCTCTATTTGGGTTAACTAGTATACAATCAGCTCTTGCGCCATCATTGCACTTCGATTCGTCAAAATAAAGTTTCCAAAATAAATCATCAGACTTATTTACAGGATATTCTACAACATCGATACACTTTGATAAATATGTTTGTGATTTTTTTTCTATTTGTGATGAAACAAAATCAACCAGAATAGGAGAGCATTAGGAAGAAAAATTGCTAATGAAATATTCTGAAGAGTAATTTTCCAAAATGTTATTTGTAAAAGCTACAAGTTCATTCTCTTCATCTAGATTAGTCATAGAGTACTTCATATGTTTCTCCCTATCAACTTTGATTTGATTTAGTTTACCATTGTAAGGGAGCCAAAGGTGCAACCAATCTGTTGCGAAATAACCATGTAACTTTTTGGACCAATCCCTGCTTAAGATGAGACCATAAAATTTAGGGATATCAGCTACCAAGATATCAATGATTTGAAATAATTTTGAATTGGAAGATAATCTAATCAATACATCATTCATTTCTCCCAAAACTTTGACTTTTGTTTTGTCGAGCTGAACAATTTTCACATAATATTTCTAAGGTGTTACATTTAATTTTTTTCACATCGAATAAGGCATGATATTAGAAGAAGCACCAGAATATACTAGACTATTATGAACATTTTTGTTAAAAATTTCAAAAGTCAAAAGAAAAGGAGGAGTGTGCAAATTAGATCTATCTCCAATAAGGATTGCATCAGAAGAATCCAATTTAACTAAGGGGAAATGAGGTGGTTTATTTTTCCCTTTCGATACTTTAGAATTAACAGCAGTTGAAGTCAATGGAGACGCAGGTACACCATTTAACTCACTTAGTAATAGCTTCTACTATTGTTTTAATTTACTAACCTCATACATGGAAATATTTTCTTTGGTATTTTTCATGTCCTCCACTATGTTGTATTCAATGGTATCAGAAAATATCAAAGTATTTGATGATGAAGAAGAAGGATAAGGTGATTTATAAGTACTTGGAGTAGGATCAGTGGGTTGATTAGAATTTTTTCTAGATGTATCTTTCTCCTTGGTCGAGTTATTGGGGCTCTTCTGATTTTTTCTTGTTGGTGTGGTATCTACGGATCCTTTACTTCGGGTAATAAATGGAAGAGCTTCTTCTTATGCTTCATTCTCTGAAGTAGTGAGGATATAATCCCATGAGCCATGAGCTTCTACTATTTATTCTTCCTTTGTTTCTTCAGTAGATGTAATTTCTTCATCTTCTTCATCTTCATCATTAGAATCTGCATTTGAAATTTGTGCAGGTGGTTGAGGAGGTTGATTCTTCTTCAATGGTATATAAGATATCCTTGAAGATTCGATAACCTTCTTCTTAAGATCTACCATCTCATTAGACATAGTTTTAAGGACCTCTTGCAAACCTTCTACATCAAAAAGATCTTTGGAAGCTTTCTTCGTAGGTTCTTCTTTGAAAGTAACATTTCTTTCTTGTTTTCTTTCTTCTATGGAAGATTTGTCTTCAAGGGCTAGTACCCTTTTTCGAAAGCCAAAGCTTCTTTCCTATTATGAACAAGTATGGTCTTTTGAGCTTTGTCCAAAAACATCACAATATTTGAAGGTAGGGCACTGATGTACAATTCAATCTGAACATCAACACCTCGTTTCAATGCAATTGGGATTTTATTCAATAATTTATTAAATGTTGAATTAAAATATTTGATTTTCTCATTTGAGGTAGCTTTAATATTTGATAAATCATTAATCAAAGTAGCAATCATTCTATCACCCCAAATTTATTAGTAAACTGTTCTTCGAATGTATCCCAATCGGTAATAGATCCAATTAGCAGGGAGAAATTCCAAGACCATGTAGATCCTTCAAATGTATAAGGAAATAGTCTGCAAACCACACCCTCTTCGGAAACACCATTAAGGTTGGTTGCCAACATGAAATTGTGAAGATGTTCCTCTGTAGGTAAACCATCGTCTGAATTACAGTTTGGCAACCATCTCCCTGGATGCTTAGGAAGAGGGTGCAGAGGAGGTGTCATTGCAATTTCTCCTGGATTGTTCCATGGTCTAACATGTTGATTTTCCATTCTTAGATTAATGTTAAGTCTAAGGAGTCACAATATAATCCAGCCAACCTAACAATAATAATATAAAGCCACAAAAATAACAATAGAGGGATTCTATGGGGCACAGTAATAACAATATGTGGGCAATAGGGGCACAACAATATTAATAAGGGGTATAACTACAATAGTAATGGGGTAATCACTAGTATTATAGGGACCCAACATGCCCCTCTCCTTCAAAAAAGTGTTGTCCTCAACGCTTGAGTAGTTTTGGATACTTCTGCATAAAATTCTCATCCTCCCATGTGGAATCTTCAGCGGATAAGTTCTTCCACTTGATAAGATACTCTGAAATTGATCGATTTCGTAGCTGTCGAGTTCTTGTTTCTGTGACTGCTTTCGGTTCCAATATAATTTTTCCTTCCTCGTCAAGTTCTGGCAATATTGTTTGAACTGGGAGCTTGTCACCTATAACCTTCTTTAAACATGAAACATGGAAAACTGGGTGCAATCGAGAAGCTGCAGGAAGCTCCAATTTGTATGCCATAGTACCAATCTTTTGCAACACCTTGTACGGACCATAATACTTTGGTGATAATTTATTATCCTTCTTAGCTTGCTTGAGGGACATTTGCTTATATGGTTGTAGCCGTAGGAATACCCAATCACCTACATCAAAACTTCTTTCACTGCGATGTTGATCTGCCTGTTGTTTCATTCTATTTTGTGCCAACACGAGGTTATCCTTTAAGAGTTGGAGGACTTGTTGTTGATGTTCGATGTGATGTTCCACTGCTTGAACCTTAGAATTTTCTCTTAAATATGATGTGATGGATGGTGGTTGATACCCATAAAGTGCCATAAATGGGGTCATTTTTGTTGTTGTATGGAAGGAAGTGTTATACCACCATTCAGCCAGAGGCAACCATTTGACCCATTGTGTCTGTTTATCAGATACAAAGCAACGAAGATATCCTTCCAAACATTTGTTTACTATCTCAGTTTGCCCATCAGATTGAGGATGATAAGATGAGCTATGAGCTAACTGAGTACCAAGACAAGAAAATAATTCTGTCCAAAAATTTCCAGTGAAAATGGGATCTCTGTCACTTACAATAATCTTTGGGTTTCCATGTAGCTTTTGAATTGTTTCCATAAATGCAGTAGAAACTGTACTGGCTTTAAATGGATGTGATAATGCACAAAAGTGTGCATACTTGGTAAGTCTGTCAACTACCACCATGATGACACTCTTTCCCTCAGACTTGGGTAAACCTGTGATAAAATCCATTGAAACCTCCTCCCAACGTTGGCTTGGAATGGATAAAGGTTGTAATAGACCCGGTGTCTTAATTGTTTCAACTTTATTTTGTTGGCAAACCAAACATTCCGCCACAAACTTTTGAATATCTGATTTAAGGCCATCCCAAAAAAATTCCTTCTTAACCCTGTGGTAAGTTTTTAAAAATCCTGAGTGCCCTCCTAAGGGAGAAGTGTGCAATTCCATAAGAATCTTTTGTTTTAGCTGGGAATTCTTACAGAGGTATAAGCGATCTTTGTACCATAACGAATCATTTTTCCAGCTAAATGTATCAGACATACTGGAATCTTGTTGTAACTTTCGAATAAGTGCCCACACTTCTTCGTCATTCTTCCATTCCTCCCTTGCTTCGTTTATCCAATCTGGTTGGATAATAGAAATGGCACACAACAATGCTTCCACATCCTCATCCTTTCTTGAGAGTGCATCTGCCACCACATTTTGCTTCCCTTTTTTGTAGATGATTTCAAAGTCATAACCCAACATCTTTGTGACCCACTTTTGTTGCTCTTCAGAGGATAATCTTTGTTCTAAAAAGTATTTAAGGCTATCATGATCCGTTTTTACCTTGAAGTGTCTTCCCATTAGGTAGGGTCGCCATTTCTTAAGTGCATGGAGTATTGCCAACATTTCCTTCTCATAAATAGCTTTGCTTAAAAACTTTCCCTTGATTGGACGACTTTCAAAAGCAATGGGTCTTTCATCTTGCATTAGAACAGCACCAATTCCATTTCCTGAAGCATCACATTCCACAATAAAGGTTTTTGTGAAGTCCGGTGTAGCTAAGACCGGTGCTTGGCACATTGCCTCTTTAAGATGTTCAAAGGCCTTTGTTGCTTCCGGAGTCCATGAAAATGCATCTTTCTTCAATAATGTTGTTAGAGGTGCTGCTATTCTCCCATAATTCTTAACAAACTTGCGATAATACCCTGTCAACCCAAGAAATCCTCGCAGATGCTTTATGGATGTGGGGATTTTCCATTCCTTAATGGCTTTAATTTTGCTAGGGTCTACCTTAACTCCTTCATGAGATACAATATGACCCAAATATTCCACCTCCTGGACTCCAAAGAAACATTTGGATCTTTTTGCATATAATTGTTTCTCCTCCAATAGTTGTAGCACCCTGTCAACATGTTCAACATGATCCTTCCAAGACTTGCTGTAGATTAGTATATCATCAAAAAATACTAACACAAATTTTCTAAGGAATGGTTTGAAAATTGAATTCATCAAACCTTGAAATGTTGAAGGTGCATTGGTAAGGCCAAAAGGCATGACCAAAAATTCATAATGACCCTCATGAGTTCTAAATGCTGTTTTCGGAATGTCTTCAATCTTCATTCTGATTTGATGATATCCTGAACGAAGATCCAACTTGGTGAAGTAAATTGATCCATGCAATTCATCCAGTAATTCATCAATGACAGGAATGGGGAACTTATCTTTAATAGTGAGCTTGTTGAGCTCCCTATAATCCGGACACATGCGCCATGATCCATCCTTCTTGTGCACCAATACTACTGGAGCAGAGAAAGAACTTTGACTCGGTTGAATTATACCAGCCTCTAGCATTTCTGCAACCATACGTTCAATTTCACTCTTTTGGACATAGGGATATCTGTACGGCCTGATGTTTGGAGGAACACTTCCTGGAATCAGATGAATAGCATGATCATGATCACGCATAGGTGGGAGACCTTTGGGAGTCTCAAATACCTTGGAATGATTGTCCAGGACTTTTTGGAGATCTGGAGAAATAGATGATTCCAATGTGGAAACATCTAGCGAACATAATTGTGCAATTACACCTCTTTGCTCCTTTTTTAGAAGCTTTGTCATACCATTAGAGCTGATTATCTTTCCTGGTTTCCCTGCAATACCCCTTAATTCAACTTCCTTTCCTTCCGTAGAAAATTTGATGAAAAGTTCTTGAAAATTAAAAGCTATTGTACCCAAGGATTGTAGCCATTGGACTCCTAGTACAACATCAGCACCTCCCATTGGAATGGAAAGCATTGGGCTAGTCAATACATATTCTCCCATGGATAGCTTGATATTATGGCACTTTCCAGAGCAATTTATTGTTCCTCCATTTGCAATCATCACTTGACACTCTGGTGCTGGATATAGGAAGCAATTCAATTCTTTTGCTACCTTACAATGAATAAAATTGTGGGTGCTTCCTGAATCAATCAACACTATTACCTTTTTCTTCTTGATTTGTCCTTCTATCTTGATGGTTTGAGGAGTGGTAATTCCCGCCAATGCATTACAAGATATGGTCGGATTTATTTGTTCTTCATCTAGGCTTTGTTCCTGGAGTATATCCTCTTCTTTTGACCTTTCTTGCTCCTTTTCTTCTTCCTCTTCACAATCTATGTAGAATAATTTCTTCTCAGCACACTTATGACCTTTAGTGTATTTGCTATCACAACTGTAACAAAGCCCTTTTGCTCTTTTTTCTTCCAATTGTTGTGGTGTCAACCTTATAGGTTGTGGAAGACTAGGGGCAACAACACTTCCGTCTTTATAGTTGTGAGTGGTATGCTTCCTGGTTGCCATAATTTTGCTTTCCATTTTTCTTGCTAACCTGAATGCCTTCTCTAATGAATCAGGTTCCCAAAGGCGAACATCATGTTGGATATTATCCTTTAAAGACCCTATGAACACATCAATCCTATGCTCCTCTGGAATATCTTTTACCCTTATGTTCAATTTTTGGAACTCCTCAATGTGCTCCATTATTGAACCCTTTTGTTTGAGACTTATCAATTGGCTAAAAAAAGTGTTGCTTTTTGTATCCTCATAATGTGCTATCAATTCTTCCGTAAAAATTGCCCAAGTGATAAATTGTTTACGAGAGCAAAGCCATTGATACCATACAAACTGATTTGGTTCCAAATATAAAGTTGCCATACGTACCTTTTGTGTGTTTTGCACATTATTGAGATCGAAGAATTGCTCCATCTGTAATATCCATGTGGCGGGATCCTTGCCATCAAACTTCCTCATATCGATTTTTGGAATATGGTGAGTCTTCGATCCAACATTAGCGTCTATGGAATCATGATTAACATTTCTTTTGTTCTCATCATGAGTTTCCTTTAGTACCCTTTCACCCTTAGGGACCATTTCTTGTAGCAACTTATTCATATTTATCTTCAATTCGTCCATGTCTGTTTTCAAATCTATCTTCAAATCATCCATCTTAGCTTCCACATCAATCATCTTAGCTTCTACACCTTTCTTTAAACAGTCCATCTTAGCTTCTACACCTTTCTTTAAACCATCCATCTTAGCTTCTACATCTTTCTTTAAACCATCCATCTTAGATTCTGTTCATTTTTGTGCAAGGGACAGTTGTTGCACTTGGTCTTGTAATTTTGATATATCATGTTGCATTTCTTCCTCTTCTTCATGAGTCATGCTAGAGCTTTCAGGTTCCTTACTAGGTGTTTGCATTTTCTTTCCTCGGGGCATCAGTTACCGATAATAATGCTCTACTATGCCCTTTGAATTCCTTCAAAATAAATTTTCAAACCAAGCTTAAGCAAAAATTTAAGAAAATCTACACACCTTTTTTCACTTTGTAGGAGCTCGATATTGCCTCTGATGTATCTCTGTACTTTCCAATCATCTAGTTCTGAATTTGTGACCTGTAGTAGCCCTCTGTGTCCTCTTTCCAATGCCACAAGTCTGACCCAAATTGGATTCTCCAAGGAAGAGTTATGTGAAATCTCCCACAGTGACTTGCTTATAGACTAGTTCAGTAGAGCAAACTTGTACGACGTGCCACGAGTCACTGTTTCGACCTTTGGATCTGAAACATGCATAAAAGAAACTACATCCGTCCTCTTTCTGTACCTTCTTATGAAATTTCAATCCGATCACCAGAGAGAAAGTTATGACGATTTTCCCCAGGTCACCTGTTTTGAATGTAATTCAGGAGTCTGCAAAAAGACCAACTTCCTCAGATCATATCTCCGCAAATATCACGCGAAAAGCTCTGAAATTCGAATCCAAGGTTCAGTGTGATTTCTTCTCAAATGGGTTTTTTTTGTGACTTCTGAAACGTCACAAAAAAAAAGTTATAGCGAAAATTCCACGATGACCTGTTTGGAGCAGCGAAACCCTAGAATCCAAAGCTCTGATACCAAATGTTATGAAACCAGCTCAAGAAAAGATAGAAAAGATAGATCAACGCCTTAGAATTCAGCCTCTTCGAGGGGGAAACCTCCTTTACATTACATAAATGAACAATTCTTCGATGATTCAAATGACAAAACCTCCTTTCTATATATAGGAGTCTAAGGAGTCACAATATAATCCAGCCGACCTAACAATAATATATAAAGCCACAAAAATAACAATAGAGGGATTCTATGGGGCACAGTAATAACAATATGTGGGTAATAGGGGCACAACAATATTAATAAGGGGTGTAACTACAATAGTAATGGGGTAATCACTAGTATTATAGGGACCCAACAGTACTACTACCAATAACATTGGTTGAGTGTGGAGGAGGAATATGGGTGGAATAAGATGATAAAAGGAAATAGGAAGAAGATAAAGTAGGTTGAGAAGAAATGGGTTTAATGGAGGGAGTATGAGGTGGAGAAGATGAAATGATCTCACTAGATAAAGACTCAATGCTAGAAATATGTTTCTTTTTCTTATGGGTCGGTAATGGAAATTCAAAAGGTTGAATTCCAAGCTCCTCAATATGTGATCTGGTAAGAATTATAGAATAATTTAATGATGAAGTAACACTACCCTCAGAAAGTTTTGTCTGAGAAGTTTGTTTTCCCAAAATGGAAATTCCTTCCAATTTTTGTAATAAAGTTTGAAGTTCAAGAGCTTCGACACGCTAATCTGGAAGAGGCATTGAAGTTTCACCAACTAATTTCGCAGTCAGGATAGAAGATGAATATTGGGTAACTTCAAATCTAGAATCAAGGGAATTAGAATGTGATTTACAAGTTGGAGGAGAATTTGAGGGGGAGTGACTCTCAGAAAGAACTCTAGATTTTGAGTGAGACTTTCTTGACATTCATAGTCAATTGACCCTCCTTTTAGCACCAAAAATGTTGATGGTCCTAAATTACTTCATTAACATTGGGGAAAACCACCTAGTCGGGATCTTATATCACACCATTTTCTGTTTGGAATGGTGGCTCCGACTGTAATTATGGGATTAGTTTCCCTTAAGTAAAATTACATGTAGTGGAATGGAAGGTGATAATGTATTCTAATATTTACTGATAACTGAAATAAGAACAATTATAAACTACTATTATACCATGGTAAGCTAATGACATATGTACTACAAAGATATCACAATTAACACAAAAATATAGATCATTATGCAATCATGATATTAACACAATTAAAGAAAATTAATTTGTTATAACATCACAAATGTTTGAGATCTCGTTGCTCACAATATAAAGAAAATTTCAATCAAGCATATCAATAGTGACCATGAAAGATTGATTTACACTTATATATGTGAACAATAACATATAACAATTCCACTCAAATAAAATACACAGATAAATAGGATAAAAGTACCCAATACATCGTAGCTCTTCTCATTACGGAAATGCAAGTGGTTCAATTTAATATTAAGAAAAGCTTAAATACAATAATGCAATTTAAGTTTGTTCTTGAAAAAGTCTAGAACCCCTTCTCCATCTCGAAGATGGAATTTATAGCTTTACATACAAAAGATAAAAATATAACAACTCTTCAACAACAATAACAATAATAGACATATTGAGAAATAGTTACAACAACTTCCCAAGCTTAGGAAGAAGACTATACAACAATTAGTTGTCGCAACCTGTAGATATCCAACAAGATTGTGTGTTTCAAAGGGTGCATGGCATAGAAAATTTTAGGGGCGAATGTTCGCCCTTTGGCGAAATTAAGGGGTTTTAAATTTTTAGTGGGCGAATATTTTGTATCATAGTACATTTTTACAAATCACCTCAAAGAGCCCACCTTATTTTAAGGGAGAGGGTAAAAAAGGTAAATTTAGCCCTTGAAATTAGGATTTACAACTGTCCATTCGCCCATTTTCAAGAATAGGCTTTATTTAAGTGAATCCATTCACCCATTTTCGAGAATAGGTTTTATTTAAGTGAATCATATGGGTCAAAGGCCCAAATACCATATTTATAAAAGAGGTATGGTAAATTAATAAAAATATAAATAAATGAGAGGTATGGTAAATAAATAAAACATTTTTTATATTTACTCCATAAGTCACCTTATATAAGTGCAAGGGTGTAAACAAATAAAAATATAAGTAAAGTGAAGGTATGGTAAATAAATAAAACGTCTTTTTATACTTACTCAAAATGTATGGTAAATAAATAAAAATATAAATAAACTAACGCATGGTAAATAAATAAAACCTCTTTTTATATTTAGTCCATAACCTTCGTTCTATTTATGAAGGCTCAAGAAAGAGGTTTTATTTAAGTGAATCCTATGGGCCAAATACCATATTTGTAAAAGAGGTATGGTAAATTAATAAAAATATAAATAAACGAGAGGTATGGTAAACAAATAAAACATTTTTTTATATTTACTCCATAAGTCACTTTATATTTACGAAAGGTGAAACCTATGAGCAAAATACTATGGGACAAATACCATGGACTAGATTGTTATTAATACCATGCAAAAAAACATTATTAACCCCAATATTAGTATTAATAAAAATAAAAATGGCACATGGTATTGACCCATGGTATTCACCTAGAATGTAGCCTATTTAAATGGGGGAATTAAACCAGTATAGATCCATCTTTACTCTGGATCTACTAACCCCCGAGAGGTATCAAATATCATGATATGCAAACTAGGATAGAGTGAAAAAATATTTGATCCGACCAAGAGTAAAAGTGGATGTTGTAATTTAATGTACGTTAAACATTTTAGCTTGGTTAAAATAAAAAATAAAATAAAAATCAACTACTAATTTTATTAATTTTTATAAATTACTAATAGTAATTTTTAAGCTCCAGGTTTATGATAACCCATGGTATTGACCCATGGTAATACCATGGTATTCATGTGAGCATAGACTATTTAAAGGGGAAATTCTATCATCTTAGATCCATTTTAATTCTGAGGGATAAATAGATTTCATCCCCCTAAGAGTGGTAGATGTGGAGTTAAGATGGATATAGGCTGGTTTTTATGATAATGAAGATATTAAATAGACTTAGGAAATTATATTGTAAAAACATCTTAAGGTGAATGGTTAAAGCATAGACATTTGACAAGTATATTTGTATACTTCTGCTTTAAACTGAAACAAATCCAGGGCTAAAAGGAATGGATTGATTGCACTAGTCATCCTTCTATAACTTTCCAACATATGCTGGAGTAAATAGATTGTAATTTGGGTAATTTTTCTAATTGCAAACAAGAACATACTTGTGTATTCGCAGGGTGGTTACGAGGTCCCTAGAAGTGATGAATTTGAATTTTTCTTGGTTTTACATATAGTATTAGGTTTTTATCATGATTTCTGTGAATGGCACGGGTGAATTTTATTCTACACCCACTAGGTTATCGATATGTAATTTTGGTAATTTTGATTTCAAAAGATATTTTAAAGAAATGCAATGATTTCATTTGTGTATTCAATAAACACAAGATTTTATAATTGAGTAAAATATTCGCCATGCCTGGTGAGAGATTCGCCAAAAAATTATATATACATATCATATTATTGATAAAATCGCCTTCCATTTTTCCTATATACCATGGAGATTCACCCATTTATTATACTTGTAAATTTAAGGGGGGTTCTTAAAATTTTCCCTAGTGCATGGGTTTAATCCTCATTTGAATTGTAAAAATAACAGTCTTTAATGATGCCAGGATATGAGAAGTGGCATTTGAGAGACATCAAAGAACTAGCCATTGACTATGTGGATTAACCAAGAAATTCCAATGATGCTCTAGATCTAGCTTAGATAACTATTCAATCCTTTCTGCCATCGTTGCATTCTGTTCTTGCTAAGCCTTCAATAATATATTGGCATTTGGTAATGAATCTTCAGGACAATTGGGAATAATATTTGATTGCAACAATGTATCGTTGAACATTTATATGATTGAACTGGAAGTATCACGAGATTCATGCACAACAACTTTAGTATGCTTCATTTTGATTCCCCATTCTCTAAAAATTATGATTTTTTGAGTTTCATCCATTTTAGGCAGGTTTGTAGCTCTGCCTTTAACAGTTTCTCACCAGCTCAGGAAATCAGAAAGTTGTTCATTTACTTCCTCAAAATAATTTTTCATGTCAGATAATTGATCAGTCAGAGAGTTTGCAATTTTACACTAATCTTGAATTGTTGTAAGCTTATTGCAAAACATTTCTACTGAAATGTTAATAAATAATTTAGTTATTTGGCTTCCTTCTTGAACTCTGATAGTTGGGTATTGGCATGCAATTGCTCAATTCTCTGTTGCATTCCCTTGATATGATCATCTTTCATCTGCATCTCTTTCTCATGCTAAATTTGCATGGAATCAAGCTTCTGTTGCAAATCTGTCACTTGGTTCTACCATTGTTCATTGACCTTTTGTTTCTCAACCTCATGGGTCTACTCAAGCAAGGCAATCCTTTCTTCTTTCTTCTTCAGAAGTTCCTGGACTTATATGACTTTATCAATGGTAGTTGATGCATAAGCACTGGTGAATCGAGTCAATTTCCCCAAATCATCTATTGGGGTTGCAGTAGATCCTCTGAATAAGACTTTGAAGGAATAGGCCTTATCAAAAACCAATGACTGAGACTGGTCCAACTTTCTCTTTTTTCTTCCCCCTTTTACCACAACTTTATGCTGAGGATTATACAAAATGTCTAGAGGAGGAATCTCTTCCAAACTTAGGATCACTTCAAAGATGGGAAAATAAGGAACAAACTCAACATCCTTCTTATCTAGGATATAATATATTACAACAATTTTATTTGATTTATTCTTCTATTCATCCTTCCCAGTACTCCTTTGAATATTTGTTTGTTGTGAAGAAGTAGAAACTGTAGAAACAGGATTATGGGTTTTACTCTTGGAATTTAAAGTCATGTTGAACTCATTCCATGCTTCATTCAATTCATAATTAAAAATAAATTCATCAGTTAGAGGGGGATAAGAAATAACAACAACCTTTGGCTGAGTCTTAGGAAACACAACTATAATAACTGTAAGGGAATATTAGCTATTCGAGAACTATGATATTGAGATTAATGACTTTTTTTATTTAGGAATTGATTGTTCTTCCACTTTGAATAGAACTGTAAAATAGGTAGATGACCGTTCAAACAAATCATCTAATTTATATGGTTCATGGGCAAATTTCCTGATATTTTGAGAAGTGGTGAAATTATTTACTACATAAACATGATCATATTGCATGATGGGCACAAGAGGTAGATTTAGGGTTTGAATAGATAAAAGTTCCTTCTTTGCATGGCGATAGTTTGCTAAGGTAAATATACCAAATTTAGCAGGAAAAGATGACCACATCCTTTATTTGAATCTGTCTTCGAAATTCCATATCCCATTGTTTGATATGCAATTTATCTGCTTAAAATCTTATCTAGGATGAACAAGGGTAAGACGCGAGGATGGGAAAGATTGACATAAACTCTTACATAAGTGAATAGTTCCTCTCCGAACCAATTCCAAGCCCTCCGAAGGTCATCTTCAGCCTTCTGAGACATCTGAGGTGGCTTGGACCCAAAAATGTC
The DNA here is from genome assembly GCA_031772625.1 of Pinus tabuliformis. Taxonomy (NCBI): domain Eukaryota; kingdom Viridiplantae; phylum Streptophyta; class Pinopsida; order Pinales; family Pinaceae; genus Pinus; species Pinus tabuliformis. The sequence goes on from CM062816.1 coordinate 29,756,321, forward strand.
TTTATAAATTGGAAGTATGACTTTGTGACAAATTTGATAAAAATGCTCCTGATATTTAGATTCCCAGAGGATATCATGATAAATATGTATTGGCTTCGGATCTTGTAGAGTCCATTTCCAGCCCATGGTAGGAAAATCCATTGAAAAACATAAGGCATCCATGATGTAGGCAGACATATAGAAAGGGGGAATTTTATTCTCAGAAATATTATGACCCTTTCTAAAAGATAGAATATGCGTAACCAAATTATGAGATAGTAAAATAGCCCAATCAAATGTATATCCCTATGAGTCTCCATCAATAAGAGGTACCCTATCATCGGGGAATTTTGACACATTGGGTAGTGCATGAAACTGACACAACATAACAGTGACTTGGGAAAATGGACCGACGAGAGAATCAACTGAATACTTACCACTTTCCTTCGCTTTATGTTTATTCAGGTCCTTTCTCCAAGGTATTATTTTTTCGGATGGGTGTCCATGCTCCTTTATGAAAGATTTTGCATATGATTTGTTGTATTTATATTGTGGATTGGGTAGGTGATACATGCTCTGCAAATCATTGTTGGAAAAAGACCTAATAAGTGTGCCCTTGTTAGTGTGAATTTTCCTATTGGAAATGTCCAAATTCTCCACAACCCAACAAACCATATTTGTATAAGGAAGTAGTCGTGGCCTAGCTGAAATCCTATGCAAGAAATAATTGGAAGCATCTCTAGGAGTAGCTTCTGACACCGAGACACTATCACTTGCTGTAATCATTCTTTGAGTAATCCTAGGATTCTCATCATCAAAATGATGATAAATCGATTCCCAGGAAGAAAGTCTAGCATCTTTGGTGCAGATTGTATCAGTGAACAATCCAACTCGTGGATTAGTTTCATATATTTCATCTACAAATGGACCAAAAGATTGTTGTAGAGGAACCTTCTTTTTAGCCTTGCCTCCCTTTTTCATTTCTTCGTATTTCCGAGAATCAGAGTTTACCTGTAAGAGACAGGCACAGGAACTTAGTAGAAATAGTAATTATCAACAAATTAGTGCTAGTGAAAATAACTTTACAATAAGAAGTCCCTTTTTCGAAACAAATTAATGATATCAAAGTGAATTAAATGTAAATCTTTCAAGATGCATTCAAATCACCTTTAAATATAATAAGTAATATAATGGGAAACCATCTGAAGGATGCCATGTGGAATTTCAAAAGTTAAAATTTTCGAAGAATGATTTAAAATAAACTTACGAAATCCAATTCTCTGAAATGAGCAGTTCTGATAACAACTAGTCCCGAAATGTATATCCCTGAAATATGAAGAGGTTTTTCAGAAGTATGTGTTTTCGGAAGTGTTTTTAAAATGTGGTTCTGAAATGCAATGTTTTGAAATGGAATATTTTAATTATAAAGACGTCGGGGGTTGTTATTTTGAGGCTATTCGCATTGTAACATTTCTTTTATAAGGTTTTGAGATATAAAAGCCTTTAAAGGAAGCATTAGGAAAGTTATTTTGGAGGAGCCATTATATTTCACTTACGATATCGAAAGTCCCGAACATGAAAAGTTTTTAAATACTAAAAGATTGCATCGAGGTCGGATTTCATATTTAAAGTTTTCGCAACTCTATATTAATAAAGCTTACGAAATAAAGAGGCTCTGATAACAAATGATCTGATAGCATAAGTTTAAGTATAACGGGAACTTTGGTAGTGGGCCCATCTGAACTTTAGTATTTCGTAACAATTTTAAAATTCACCTTCGATAAGGGAGTTTTGATGATTCATTCCACTAAAGGAATTGCTTTAAGTTTTATAAAAATTATTTCAAGTGCTTATTAATGTATTTCCCTATTTTCCATTTATTAAACAAAGGAAAAATGTTTTAACCACTAACTTAAGCAAAAAGGGTTCCCATTATTTATTAAAAACTGAGTAAAAGTGGGGGGTTGTTGTTTGCTACAACAGTGCCCTAAGTGCACACACCAATCTTAACTCTAATTGCATATCTACTCTCCCTGTATGAAGGGTCCAATCCAGCATTCATCATTATGTTCATCTTTCTCTTTTGAGCTATGTGCACTATTGTAGTATAAGGAGTATTCTCTCACCCATGGTTGCAAATTCCCTATCATTTGGGTGGGTTACTCAACTGTTTCTTTTGCTTTCACGAGTGCCACTTTTTTTTTCATTGTTTTTGCTTTCTCTATATTTTACAAGTGTTGATTTTTACACTTTCATTCTTGTATGTGTTGTCTGTGTCTTCTTTGTGTTCGCGAGTGTCACTTTCACTCTTGCATGTGTCACTTTCGCTTATTTTTACACATCTTAAGAGCACCATGGAACACCTCCTAGAGGCATATCCAACACATTATATTGAACTATTTGATATTATTTATTATTGGAATATGTGTTGGACACATTCTTATGGCATAGTGCACCTTTTCGTTGCATTGTGCCACTTGTGCCTTAAAGGTACATCTTAAGTGTCGCACTCAGAGGTAAGTGTTGTTTTACTGTCGTTTCACAGTATGCTTATTGGTTTTAGGTATTGTGTTATGAAACCAACTCACAAAAAGATAGAAAAGATAGATAAACGCCTTAGAAATAAGCCTCTTCGAGGGGGCAACCTCCTTTACATTACCAAAATGAACAATTCTTAGATTATACAAATGACAATAGCTCCTTTCTATATATAGGAGTTTAAGGGGTCATAATATAATTAGAGCCGACATAACAATAATAATGTAAGGGCACAATAATAACAATAGTGGACTTCTATGGGGCACAATAATAACAATATTGGGACTACACAGGCACAACAATATAATAAGGGTGTTGTACTAATAACAATAAGGGGTTACACTAGTAGTATAGGGACCTAACATGCCCCTCTCCTTCAAAACGTGTTGTCCTCAATGCTTGAGTAGTTATTGATGGTTCTGTATAAAATTATTGTCCTCCCATGTGGAATCTTCAGCGGCTAAATTCTTCCACTTGATGAGATACTATAAAATTGATCGATTTCGTAGCTGTCGGGTTCTTGTTTCTATGACTGCTCTAGGTTCCAATATGATTTTCCCTTACTCGTCAAGTTTTGGCAATATTGTTTGAATTGGGATCTTCTGCAACTTTTGAATGAGTGGACACACTTCTTCGTCCTTCTTCCATTCATCCCTTGCTTCGTTTATCCAATCTAGTTGGATAATAGAAATAACACAAAACAATGCTTCCACATGCTCATCCTTTCTTGAGAGTGCATCTGCAACAACATTTTTCTTCCATTTTTTGTAGATGATTTCAAAGTCATAACCCAACATATTTATGACCCATTTTTCTGTTCTTCTAAAGATAATCTTTGTTCTAAAAATTATTTAAGACTATCATGATCCATTTTTACCTTGAAGTGTCTTCCCATTAGGTAAGATCACCATTTCTCAAGTGCATGTAGTATTGCCAACATTTCCTTCTCATAAATAGCTTGCTTGAGATGTAGCCATAAAAATACCCAATCGCCTACATCAAAAATTCTTTCACTGCAATGTTGATCTGCCTGTTGTTTCATTTGATTATGCACCAAAGTGGTGTTATCCTTTAAAAGTTGGAGAACTTGTTGTTGATGCTCGATATGATCTTTCACTGCTTGAATATTTTTCTTCTTGATATGTGCTTCTATCTTGAGAGTTTGAGGAGTGGTAATTTCTTCCAATGCATTACAAGATATGGTCAGATTCATTTCTTGATGCTTGATGTGATATTTCACTTCTTGAACATTTTTCTTCTTTATATGTCCTTCTATCTTGGTAGTTTTAGGAGTGGTAATTCTAGCCAATGAATTAGAAGATATGGAAGGGTTCATTTCTTCTTTCTCGATGTGGTCTTTCACTTCTTGAACCCTTTTCTTCTTGATATGTCCTTCTATCTTGAGAGTTTGAGTAATAATTCTTGCCAATGCTTTACAAGATATGGTCGGATTCATTTCTTCTTTCTCTGGGGTTGGTTCCAGGTGTATATCCTCTTCTTTTGATGTTTCTTGATCATTTTCTTCCTCCTCTTCATAATCTATGTAAAATAATTTCTTCTCAACACACTTATGACTTTTTAGTGTGTTTTCTATCACAATTGTAACAAAGCCCTTTTTCTATTTTTTCTTCCAATTGTTGTGGTGTAAACCTTGTAGGTTGTGGAAGGCTAGGAGAAAAAACACTTCCATAATTATAGTTGTGAGTGGTGGGATTCCTTGTTTCCATAGTTTTGTTTTCAATTTTTTATGCCAACTTGAATGCCTTCTCCAATGAATCAGGTTCCCAAAGATAAACCTCATGTTAATTGTTATCCTTTAAAGTCCCTATGAAGACATCGATCCTTTGCTTCTCTGGAATATCATTTACCCTTATATTCAATTTTTTAAATTCCTCAATGTGCTCTTCCATTTAACCCTTTTATTTGAGATTTATCAATTGGCTAAAGAGGGTGTTTCTCTTTGTATCTTCATAATGTGATATCATTTCCTCCGTGAAAATTTACCACGTAACAAGTGGTTTACAAGAACAAAGCCCTTTCTACCATAAAAATTGATCCGGTTCTAAATATGAAGATGCAATACGTACCTTTTGTAATAGTTTCACCTCATGTAGATCAAAATATTGCTCCATTTGTAGTATCCAATTTATCGGATCCTTGCCATCAAACTCCCTCATATTGCCTTTTCTTGATTTTAGGAGCTTGATCTTGAAGCGACTATAACTCGGTAATTCCAGATCTCCAAGTTCTAAAATTCCGTCTTGCAGTAGCTCTATGAGTCCTCTTTCTAACCCCGCAAGTCTGATCAGAATTTGATTCTCCAAGAAAGAGTTATGCCCAATCTCCTAAGGTGACCTGATTATATAATGTTTTAGTAGAGCGAACTTGTACCATGTGCCAGGTGTCAGTGTTTCGACCTTCAGATCTGAAAAATAGATACAGAAAACTACAGTCTATCCTCTTTCTGCAATTTCTTATGAAATTTCAATTTTTCTCTCAGAGAGAAAGTTTTGACAATTTTCCCAAGGTCACCTGTTTAAAATGTAATTCGGGAGTTTACAAAAACCCTAACTTCCTCAGATTATATCTCCAAAAATATAGCAAGAAAAGATTTGATATTTGTACCCGAGATTCACCAAGATTTCTACTCAAATGGGTTTTAATTTTAGAGTCTGAAACTTTGCATAAAAAATATTATAGTGCAAATTCTACAATGACCTTTTTGAGATGAAATTCTGGAGCTTGCAAAACCCTAAATTCCTTAGATCATATATCTAAAAATATAGCGAGACAAGATTTGAAATTCACACTCGAGGTTTAGACCGATCTCTTCTCAAATGGTTTTTTTTTTTTTAGCTTCTGAAACTTCGTAGAGAAAATGTTATAGCAAAAATTGCACAATGACCTGTTTGGAGTAGTGAAACCCTAGAATCCAAAGCTCTGATACCAAATGTTATGAAACCAGCTCACAAAAAGATAGAAAAGATAGACCAACGCCTTAGAAATAAGCCTATTCGAGGGGAAAACCTCCTTTACATTACACAAATGAACAATTCTTAGATGATACAAATGACAAGACCTCCTTTCTATATATAGGAGTCTTAGTAAGGGGTCATAATATAATCAGAGCCAACATAACAATAATAATGTAAGGGCACAATAATAACAATAGTGGACTTCTACGGGGCACAATAATAACAATATGGGGACTACATGGACACAACAATATAATAAGGGGGTTGTAATAATAACAATAAGGGGTTACACTAGTAGTATAGGGACCTAACATATTGTGCATCTTATTTTCATGTGCTTGAATGCATATGTGCGTGTGATCATGTTTGAGACTTGTTATAGGCTTTTACCTTCTTGTCTTGTTGATCTCACACTTAGCCAATTTTGGAGTTCATATATGTCCTCACATCTTACAAAACTCACGCTCACACTCAATCTTCAGTTCAAAGAGATGAGTGTACTACACACTCCTAAGACTTGGTAATAAAAAAAATACCTCTTGGACCTATGCACTATACCCACCTTGAATACAACCTCCTCCAACTATGTATTGAGCAACCTTAGAGTACAAGCCTCAATCTTGTTGCTTAGCCTTGACCACTGTGCAGTTCATGATCCCTCCTGCCATGTATTATGCATTGTGCAGTTACAGTGGACAATGGAGTCATCTTAGGACTCTTGCAAAGATAAACCACATAGTCCCCTAAGCCTCCTCTTCAATTACTACGTACTACATAGTTATAGTGCACAACCTTGCCTCCCTTGCCTCATTATCTTTCTAACTACATAATTAATTGTCCTTCCTTACCTAAAATAGGCATTATGCAATTCTAGTGGATAATAGGTTCTTGTCTAGGTTATTACAATGCCCAATTGCACAATCCCAAAGTATTCTCCTCAAACACTGCACATTGTGTAGTTACAGTGCCTAGTCTTGTAACCCTTATTGACTAAACCTACCTACGACGTAGTACCTTATCCTGACTTTCCTCCTACTATGCATTGTGTAGTTCTAGTGGATAGTATGGTCATCCCTCATTCTGTACAAATCTCAACTACACAATTCCTAAGTCTCTCTCTCTCTTAGTTGTTGCGCAATGTTTCATCACAGTCAGCATGATACATGAACACACATAGGTAGAATAGGTGATTATGGGATTGATGTTGTATTGTCATGAATGAACTTCACTTGCAGGTGATGTCATCCTATCATGGAAATATGACGCTAAAGGAGGTTAGCAAGAAGAGGTTATAAGAAGGACACTCATGGAGACAACACACAAGATGTTAACATGCGAGGGTAAAGGAATTATGGACCATGATGGAGAAATGGAAACTCACGTTGACTTAGAAGGTTCCAACATTGATCCAGACCCTTTGGAGGGTGAAGATGAAGTACAAGAAAATATCCATCATGAAGGAATTGAAAACATAGCAACGAAGAAAGGAACCTCACGTAAATACATTACCATCAAGTCTCATTTCACAGTCACGAACTATAGTCATGCAAAGTGTGAAAAAAATATTGTTGTTTGGTCCCCATGTGTTTTTGATACATGATTTGTGGAATGTAATTATGTAATTTTTAAAAATGAGAAAATGTAAAATGTGTGGAAGCCCAAGGGTCACACATGGAATGTGAAAAGTTACAAAAGAGTCCTATAGACATGTAGAAGCCTGATAGTCACATAGGAATTGAAAAAGTCACATGGGAAGGTCAAGAGTCATGAGGGAGGTCAAGAGTCACAATGAAGGTGGAGAGTCACCTCATTTGTTATAAATACATCCTCATAGCTCAAGAAAATGGAATTTTCGCCTTAGCTTTTCTATCTTGGCATAGGAGAGAAGTTCATTCTTTGGAGGAGCAAGTGGTGATGTAACGTTCCACTATTGGAGCTAGCATTGTATCATTTTAATTATGTATCTTAGGGCTTTCACTTAATAATTATAAGCTCTTGGAGCCGGTGCACTTTCATGCATATGACGTGAATGATTGCAAGACTATTCTTTCATTGTTTGTGATGCATGTTTATGTTTCTACATACTAATGAAAATGAACTATTTCGTTGCATTTGGTATGCATCTTATTGAATGTGCATTGGTACTTGCTTTTATGATTGTTGTTATCTTGTGAACTACTTTGCAAGTTAATAAATGGTTCTTTCTATGCTCTTGTCTGCCTCTTTTAGGATAGCACTATTACATTTATTTTAGAGGCTCACACTTTCTTTCCCTTTTGTAAAATTAACTTATATACATTGCAATTGTATTCTTCATAGTGTCAACTTTCTTGTTTCAAAGGTTGTGTGCATACTCTCTTATGTTCATAATTGTAGCCAAGGAAAATCTCTAAGAATAATGGTGGCATGGCCTATTATCTAGATGGGGATCCTACTCCAAATGATGTGAGGTCTAGTTGGACTTCATATCAAGGAGGCCCCATACTGTTGATGACATCCAACGTCAAAAATATTTGGCGCTAGAAGGAGAGATAGATGACAAGTTGAGCCTGTGAAGTCTATTTTGAATCTCTAATCTTAAATGGCTCATTCCAAAATCATAATCCTGGGATGTGTTTATAATAGAGCGAGTCTTATAATCCCCATGGAAATAATCTACAATTGTCGTAATTAAAGTTTGATGGCGAGGGTAGAACAACCATATTTGAACAGAACTTCAATTTCTTAAGTTTTATGATTTTTATGAAGTGAACAATGAAGATGTTGCTTGTAAATTATTCACCCTCACACTTGAAGCTCGAGTTAAAAAATGGTTTCATACTTTACCATCTGCTTCTAATTATTCATTTGAACAATTTTTCAAGGAGCTTCATCAAGCCTTTGATAGGTATGGTTATAAAAATGTATATAAGAGGATCAATCAACTTATAATGAAACCCGATGAATCATTAGAGGACTTTCTGGATCAATTTATTCACTTTGCTATGAATTTTCCAAGGAAGATGTGGATTGGGATTTTATGAATGAAAAGTTTCAATATTTAGTTCATATTTATTTACAACCATATGAATCTGAATCTTTTATGAGTCTCCCAACTTTTCTCGATCATGGGTCACTTGAAATCTCAAAGGAGGAACCTACCACTTCTCTTTCCCCTTCTCCTCCTCCTTTCTCAATACCAAATAAAGTAGTCCCGTGTAATATTGTTGAAGTTGGAAAACCTGAGAATCAAATCAAAAATCCACTTATCCCATCTTCATGTCCCCCCCCTGGCCAAGATATTATCGAGGAAAACTTTGAATGTTCTAATAAATCCATGGATCCTAAGGTGAAGATTGATCCCTTGATTCCTCCTGATGACATTGATGTGCATAATTCGAATATTGAAGATTTGATTGAAAGTATTGCTTCTTCGAAGAATACCTTTCATTATCTATCATTTACACCCCATGACTCTTTGTACCTTGATTTTCTTAGTCAATTTGTTCCACTAGTAATTTCCCTAGATGCTTTTGATTCTCAATTTGCTAATTCAATTAGTAATTAGGTACAAGGTGGTCACATTTAAGAGATCAATGAGCAAACTGATGAAGATAATTTCAATATATCTTATCTTTTTCAAATTCCTCTATGTAAAAATGATGTTTCTCCATCATTGGAGAAAGGATGTTGAGGTCATAGTGTTAACCAGTCACTTATTCACCTAAAGTCTAGATATGTGTAGTGAGGCTTTGCACTAAGACTAATAGATTTTATGGCAACAAGTCCTAACACTATAAAAACAAATTAATTAATACTCACATCATAACCTTTATGCATTTGAGATATTTAATTAGTATTATCATCCAAAACCTCAACCATTGATAACTTTATCATACCCCTTCCTTCATGTGCTCATGCACATTATCATGATTACGCTACAACAATTTATCAACACATTGATCCTTGATCTAATTTTCCAAAATTACCTTGTATTACAATTCATGACATACAAGAACCACTTAAATTTTATTAAAATAATTTTTTTTGGATGTTTACAACACCAATCACCGTTCCCCAATAACAAGACTTCCCTTATACAACTTACAAATAATTTTCTCTAGAATTAATTTTGAATAGTTAAAGACAAATTGAAATTTTCCTTGTTTCGCCTTCTAGGTAAACATAAACATTTGAAGCCTACAAGCATATGTTTATTTCAGTATCCCACCTAGGTCAAAATACAATTTTTTAAAGATAAGCTCAAATTTACATACTTATTTCCCTTTTATTTTCTGAAATAATTCTTTTTCTTCAAAATTTCATCTTTTATCCCTTAAAGGATAATGTCTTGGTTTGGTGACCAAAATTGACAATGCCATTCACTTGATTATAACTTAATTGAACAAGATGGCTCTTAATGAGACCCCTTGTCTTTTGATCAATACAATCTCAAGCCATTACCCTATTTTGATATGCAGTATTGGTAATGTCAACTAGTTATAACCTTATCATCATGGTTAGCCAACTCTTGATGAGACCTCTTATCCTTTAAGTTTAAGTATATTTTAGAATTACACTCTAAAAATGAAAAATAAATAGATGGGGAGAATCATTGGCTCCTTAAGAGCTTCTGGATGACGATTGTAAAGTTTAAAGATACTTTTCTATGGAGAGACTTTGCTTTGTTATTGATACTTTTCTTGACTGATGTAGAGGTAAGTTTCCTTTCTAAAGTTAAGTTTCATCAAAGATCAAATAATTTTGGCAGAGAACAAGCAATTTCAAAGCAACAGAACTTAACCCTATGTTTTATGTGTGAAAGTCATTTTCATAACAATCTTTACCTATACAAGCGAAAAGTCAAAAATAAAAAGAGACTATTATTTGCAAAGCCAAAAATAAATTTTCTTCGACTAGTATTATTCTTTCTAAAAATAAAAATAAAAATAAAGGCAATAATATATAGGGAATAGAAGAGATAATCTTCTATGGAAAATATTTCTTTAAGATCTTCCCATTAATAGGTAGAGGTTCTCTCTTGCAAGCCTATAATAAAAATGTTGATGGGCCTATTTGTTCCATAATCTGAAACGGGCCAAGCCACATTTGTTGGAACTTGGTATGCTTACCTTTTTCTTCGTGGGCTAGGTCTCCAAGTTGAAAAGATTTTGAACATAAGAATTTGAATCAAAGGAAGATTTGACTAACTGTTGATGATGTGCATGTGTGATTCTGGCCTTTTCCCTTTCCTCTTCAATCTTAAGGATTTGTAACTGTCTAACTTGCATAAAAGAGGAATGAATTTCTTCAATGAATTGAACTAGGGCTAGAGAGGGAATAGCTATATTTTTAGGTAGGACAGCTTCTTTCCCATAGACCAAATTAAAAGGAGAAGTGCCAATGGAGGCCTTCTGAGTTATTCGATCTGCCCATAGAGAAAATATTAAAGACTTATGTCAGTTCTTCTAATTTTGGTCAACAGTTCGTTTAATAATCCTTATGATATTTTTGTTTGTAGATTCAGCTAACCCATTTCCCTGTGGATAATAGTTAACAGAGTATTTAAGCTTAAAACCTCTTTTAAGAGAAAATATTTTCATAGCATTGCCTGAAAAATAAGATGCATTATCAAACATCAGGGTAGATGGCAGACCAATTTTGGTAATGATAAATTGATCGATGAATTCAATGATGTTTTCAAAATTGGCTACCTTGAGTGGAATGGCGTCCACCAATTTTGTGAAGTAATCAGTTGCTGTAAGGATATATCTATGCTGCTTAGAAGAATGAGGAAAAATCTCACCTATTATGTCCAATCCCCATTTCTCAAATGGTTGTTCAATATTGACTGGATGTAATGGTAATGCGGGTTTTCTCTGTTTCCCAGCAGCTGTTACACAAACTTTACATCTCCTTACATAACTGTGTGTATCATTGAATAATGTTGGCCAGTAATAGCCAGCGTGCAGGATTTTATGTGCGGTGGTATCTCCTCCAAAATTTCCACCAATTGTTCCATCATGGAGTTCCTACAACTCCTTCTTTGCCTTATATTTTTCAAGACATCTTTTGTGTGTCCCCATTTAAAAAGATAATTTTTCTTTATCATAGATTGAAGAGGTAAAACAATCCGTAAAAATCCAGGGACAAATCTTTAACAAAATTTATCTAACCTGGGAAAGATTGCAAGGATTTTTTGTTATGAGGTAAAGGAATTTCATAGATTTCTCTTATTCTATCAGGGTCAATGTGAATCCCTACTTTGGATACAATGAATCCAAGGAGTTTTCCTTCACTTAACGTGAAGAAATATTTCTTAGGATTAAGAGAAATTCCATACCTTTGGCAATGCTCAATGATTTGTTTTAAATCTCTGAGATGATTACTGCGCTTTTTGTAATATACAATTATATCGTCTAAGTAGATAACTACTGATTTGTTTACTAAACCTTTGAAGGCTATGTCCATGGCTCTTTGGAAAGTAGCACCAGCATTAATTAGTCCAAATGGCATCTTCTGATAAGCATAAGTGCCCCATTTTGTCTTGAATGTAGTTTTCAGCTGGTCATCTGGATGTACTAGGATCTTATTATAACATGAGAATCCATCCTAGAAAGACATTAGTTCTGAGCCTGCAGCTGATTACAATATCTATTCCATAGGAGACAATGGAAAGTTTTCCTTCTGACAGTCTTTGTTGAGATTGTAGAAGTCTATACATATTCGAATATCACTGTCCTTCTTTTTGACTGGGACAAGGTTGGAGAACCACTTGGAATGCTTGACAGGGAAAATAATCTTGGATTTCAGCAGTTTGTTCAATTCATATTTAATCTGATTTTCTAAATTAGGATGGATTTTTCTTAATTTCTGCTGAACAGGTTTTTCATCAAACACCATGGGGATAGTATGTTGAATAATAGAAGTGTTATACATTTTAAGATATTCATAGTTCCATGTGAAGACATTCTTATATTTCTTCAACAAACGTATAAAGGTTGATTTCTCATCTAACGTAAGTCCGAGGCCTAGATTAATATTTTTGATGTTTAAGGTCAGTTCTAAGGTTAATTAATTCAAATCTCAGAGTTTAACTCTAAAGTTTTGAATTGGTGGGTCATTTGCATCTATCCTTGAGGTCATATAAATCTTCTAACTTAACCACAGACTTTTGTATAACATTCTTGGTTATTTCTTTCTTAAGTTGGTTGTCATGTTGATCTTCGTCAATTATCTGGTCATCATAAGAGCCATCTGATGTAAAAAATATTATGATATTCGGATCGTTATTAAAGACTCTCCAGTTGTTCATATTGTCGGGAATAGAAGGCCTAAAAATCAATTCAATAGAAAAGTGATCAGGACTATAATCTCTTGGTGGAATAAGCTTGGAAGCCACATTAGCTAAGAGATCGACGCTTGCGTTTTGGAGTCTCGGAATAGGGGAAATATTAAACACTGTAAAAAGGGAAGTCAGGTCTTGGACTAATGACTGATAATGTTTCAAATGTCCAGACAAACAACGTATAGTATTTCTTACCTGCTTTATCACAATTTATGAATCTCCAAACACTTGGAGGTGTTTGATATCAAGGCCAATGGCTTTATACAAACCTTGAACTAATGCTTCATATTCAACAGTGTTGTTTGTGCAATCAAATTCAAATCTGCATGCTAACACAATCTTTTTCCTTTTTGGGCTAACTAATATGCATCATACTCCTGCTCCATCATTGGATTTAGATCCATCAAAAAATAATTTCCAAAATAAAGAGCTAACTACATGTTTATCTACAAAATTTACTCACTTAGAAGTATCTGTGTGGGAAAAGTTTTTCAACTTGAGATACAACATAGTTTTCCAAGAAAGGTAAAGTATAAGCATTAAAATTTCCTATAAATGATACTGCTGAGTAGTTTCCGATGATATTGTTGCTATAAGCAACTGGTTCATTTTCTCCTTCTAGTTCTATGACTATGTACTTTTGATGTTTTTCGTGATTAACCCTTATTTGATTTGGCTTGCCATTATAGGGAAGCCACATGTGAGAACAGTCAGTCGCGAAATAACCATGAAGATTTTCTAACTAGTCTATACTAAGGATTAAGTCGTAGAACTCGGGAATATCAGTTACAAGAATGTCAATGGCTTGAAAAACTTTGGGGTTTGACGAGAGTCTGATAGTAACTTGATTAAGTTCCCCAACATCTTCGACTTGAGATTGATCTAACTGTACAATGCATACACCAAATTTTTGAGGTTGAACATTCAACTTTGCACATATTGTTCTAGGTAAAATGTTAGATGAAGCTCTTGAATAAACTAAACATTTGTGTAAGTTTCTATTAAAAATTTCAAAAGTAAGGAGAAACGAAGGAGTATGGGATTTAGATCTTCCTCCAATTAGAGCAATGTCAGTTGGATCAATTTTGTTTAAAGAGGTCCAACTATGTCCTCAGGCTAATGATTTCTTCCTTGTACTCGTGCTCTTTCTCATCACATCTGTAGTACTTTCTTTTTATCTCTATTTTCATTTACAAGTCTTTCTATTTCAATAAAAGTTGATTCTAACTTAACTTGGTCTTCATCTCTCTTCTCCTTGTGATAATCAAGTTCTTTCACGCTGGAAAAAATAGGTCTCATTCAACTGAACAATTTCCTTCTAAGAGGCCTTATTCTTCTTCTTCTTTCTTCTATTCTTCTATATTGTAGTTACTAGTATCTCCTTCATGCATGACGTGCAATCTATCCCATATTTCTTTTGCATTTTTGAGATCTATAACCATCTAAGTTCCAGATTGTGAAGATTGTTGTAAAATGCACATTTAGCCTAAGCATTCCATTGTTGTTCTTGCATTGAGGGGGAACCTTTATTATATACATCACATTCCAATCAGTTCAATTTTTACTTTTTCTCTCCAATCCTAGAATTTTCTTGTACTAAGCACAAATATACTTTGACAATCCATGATTTAACTAGGTCTACCTTCTAGTGGTTAAGCTGATACAGAAGGAACCGACTCTAATACAAATTGTTGGAACCCTGACTATACCTAAAGGGGCGTGAATCAATATAGTGCATTCATGGATATCAAAATTTCACTTTACTTTTCTTTTCAATCTTTATCTAAACTATTAAATGACCAAAAAAACATCATATCAATAGCATATTTAATATGTAAACAACATTTAAATCACAACATAAGAGACACATAAAAGAAACACACGTGGACAACAAATATAAGCAATGTTCCATGGGGACATGTCCCCCAGGGTGGGATGCACACACTTCATGCTTCCCACACACCTGGGATGGGGGAACACCTGGGGAAACATTTCACCATATCCCCCTTTTTGGGGAAATGTGGGTAACATAGGGGGGAATCTTTCCCCAATGTGGGGGATATGTTTCCCCAAAAAGGGTTTCTCATTGGCATCCCCCATCAGAAAGGGCTAGCCCCCACCCCCGCTCCCTTAATTTTGCTTGAAAACAATGATTTATGAGTGGGGATGTTTAATATTCAACCCTAGGGCCCTACTAATGTTATGTAATTAATGGTAATGTTAAATTCTTAAAGAAAAATGGCATTTTCCTTTATCATTCATTTTCATCATTTTACTTGAAATTTTAACATTACCGTGAAATGACTCGAGATGTTTGAGAGTCGTTCTGAATTCATTGGATTTCATATGGAAAAAGTAGAATTTTAGATCTCACTCAAAACCCAACAAACTTAAGATTTTTTCAATATTTCAGGATTGAGAGGATTGCAATGTTTCCATTGGATTTTTTCATGTATGAGGGTATGGAATTAGTATTTAATCAAGAGCACCAAGCCCTCTATGTGCCTTAGACTACCTCTTTGACTCGTCACTCTTTACTATTTTTTAGTTTTAGTTATATCAATTTACTATTCCAATCTTCATATTTCATTGTCTACTGTAGTCTATTTTGCTTTAGTACTAATTAGATTCTAGAATGATGAATTTTAATTTTAAATCAGTTTAGAATCTAGAATGATGAATGGTGAATTATTTTTAAATCAATGTAAACTCTAGAAGGTGAATAGGTATCAATGCATTTCATTATTGAATCTCATGGCCTATGGATGAATGATGTAAGTATCAGTAAGAATGATAAAAATGGATCAATATTTCATTATTTAATTAAATTATGTATAGATAAATGTATTTATGCTTTCATGATTGAATATATATATATCTATATATATATATACACTCTGAATTCCCCTCATTCCCACAAAATATACCTAAAATTTGAGGGTACTCCCACACGTCCCCAGTGTGCATCTCCCCACACCCGCGTCCTAGAGCCTTGGTGGAACATTGGATATAAGTGATAACCCATAAAGGGAAAAACCATGACTTTGTTGTTATTGTGATGCAAAGGAAAGCTCCTACTTCCTCTGTTACATTAGCTTTTGGAGGCTTCAACCTACTTGTCTGCTATTTTTCAAGCTACAACTCGTTGGGAAACTCTTACTCCCTCTTTTACATTAATTTTTGTTGGCTTCTACCTATAGGAGGCTCCTACCTTGACTTTCTTCTACAAGCTACTACGTGTTGGGAAGCTCCTACTTCCTCTTACAAGCTCCAACCTGTTCTTTTTAAGGCTTCTATATGAAAGGAGACTATAATCCCCTGATAAATAACAGATACAATGTGCTAGTTTACCTAGTCTTTAATTATGCATATCTCCATCTCTTTGTCTTTGCCTTCTCTTCCTTAAATTTGTTTCACATATGTTCTTCTTCCTCTTTCTCTTTGTGTTGGTAAGTCACAAACAAGGTCTCTCTCGTAACTCAATCAACTCTCTAACCTTCTAACTCTACCCTACAAAAGCACATCTTTTATAAACACAACTTGCTCATTGTTATTATTCCATACAAGAATATGAGGTGAAAATCTTACCTCCTTACATTCCATCTATTCATTTCCCATTCTTTCAAATTTGAATATAAAAAAAATGATCCTCTAAATAATATTAAAATATTTACATCAACCAAATCTAATGATTTCCTAAACCATGGATAAACCAATGTCAATCAAACTACCATTTAATGTAACTACATTTGGAGAATATCGAAATATATTCATGCACTTTCATCATCTTCACATATTCCAGCATCACATTCCTTGACAAGCATCACATACTCAACAACATCAACATATTACATAGTAGTACACCCTCAACAACATTAATGACAAAGTTACTCATTGAATCAGTCAAACTAAATTGAGCATATTGCCAATGGACATTTGTACAATAATTTAACTCAAATTATATTGTGTGAGCAGGAAACCTTCAACCATTTACATAAAAAAATTCATCAAGTACTTCTTCAACTCTGACCTTTGCAACATCTGGAACAAAACCAACTCAACAAAATAGCCCTTAACATCAAAACATCTTTGTGTAGAAAAACACCATCATCCAATACTTTTTCCATCTTTGGCAACACATCTAGGCCATACTCAACAACCTTATCTCTGTGGTTGCTCACAAGCTACTCTGAATACTCAACAACACAAGAAACCTTCTACAACACAATATATGCAAGCATATTAGTGACCATAACTCTGACAAGAAACATACTCAGCGACTTCAACAACATACTCAAAAACTCTCTGCCATCAATGACAATTTTTCTAACATGCTTGAACTTTGGTGAAGATTATCAAAGTAATTCAAGCTTTGCCAATACCCTATCCCATCAATAGACCTCATTCGTCACCTTGAGCCATTCCTATTGAGTATCTTGCAGGTGGTGCAGTCACCACTAAATAGCTGGATAAAGGATGTTGAGGCCACAATTTTAGTCGATCACTTGTTTTCCTGAGGTCTAGATCTCCCTAGTGAGGCTTTTCACTAGGCTTGCTAGATTTTGTGGCAACAAGTCCTAACACTATAACAACAAATTAATTAATGCTCACATCATAACCTTTACGCATCTTAGATATTTAAATAGTCTTATTAGCCAAAACCTCAACCATTGATAACTTTAGCATAACCCTTTCCTCATGTGCTCATGTAAATTATTACGATTACGCTACAACATTTTATCAACACATTGCTCCTTAATCTAATTTTTCAAAATTACCTTCCATTACAATTCATGGCATACAAGAACCACTTAAATGTTATTCATATAATTTTTTTGGATGTTTACAACACCACTCACCTTTCCCCAATCACAAAACTACCTTTTTACAACTGACAAATAATTTTCTCTGGAATCAATTTTGAATAGTTAAAGGAAAATTGACTTTTTCCTTATTTTTCTTCTAAGTAAACATAAAACTTCGATGCTTGGAAGCATCTATTTATTTTTCTTGTGCAATGTGACATAAGTAAACTTACTCTATAATTTGCAATGACACTTACAATCACTGTGAGCCAATTTAATATTAACATATCTACAATTTTAATAGCTCAAATAAAAAATCAAATAAAAACACAAAATCTATATTAAAATTGAATAGTGCTAAAATATATAAATCCATGCATATAATATCCATCTATAAATCATTATTATAATGTCCATAAATGAATAGAGATAAGATACAAATTTATATGGAAGATGGAACTACCTAACATGGATAATATTCTCTAGAATGGCAAGAGAGCATGAGATCTTCACAAACTTTAGACAAATTAGAGAAGCACTTATGCTTGGGGATTAGGTGAAGCAACCAACAATGATCAATACATATTGGCGTTGTATTAATGAGTCAACCTAACTCTACAAAAACAATTTAACACAATCAATGTAGTGGGAAATTATATCATTATATTCCATGTCCTAGATACACACAACTTCGTTATCCCCTGCACTAACTAGAATACCTATTAGAGTTAAAAGCATGTTGGATGCTTTCCTCTTAAAAAAATGTGGTGTGAAAAAGAATTAGAGGCTAAAAGAAAATTAAGTTATTATAAGAAGGTCATCAATCCCACCCTAGAAGATCAAAAGTATCTCTCTATTTTAACTAGCTCAAAGAAGAAAATTAATATAGCAAAGATTAGAACGAATTCTCATGAGCTCCATAGTGAAACGGGTCGTTGGGCAGTTCCTAAAACGCCATGGATGGAAAGGATCTGCCATATATGTGAGAATAGGAGCATCGAGGATGAAAACCACTTCCTCTTAGAGTGCCCTGCGTACAACCACATTAGATCTCAGTGTCACAATCTTTGTTACAATACTGACCTTCCTAGCCTTTTACAATGTCAAAATTATAGTGAGCTCGGGAGGCTTCTCTCCAAGCTTTTTGAGCATAGGAATAAAATCTTAAATCAAAATAAATAATTTGTTTATTCAGGTCCGATAGATCATTGTTTGGTCTCAGTGGACGTTAACCACCACCACCATCATCATCATCATAATGTCGAGAAGAACTCAACTCAAAAGAAAATCATATGGAAAAATTAAGGGTCTCATAATTGCAAGTGGGAAACATCATGCAATGTGAAGGAGAAGAGCACTCCTATCACGATGTTATTCCATGAATTCTAAAGGTGAAAACACGGGGATCACACCTTTTGCATGTTCCGCAAGTGCTCATCACAAAGTATTACAATACTGAGGCAATCACAAAGTATTACAATACTGAGGCAACACACACTTCATCACCAAACACATAAGCGAGTGTGAAGCTGACTCAATGAAGGCATCATGATGATATTTCACATATGGGCATGCAAACAAAGACCTTACCCATCATACCATCTATTGACGATGGTCAATGTTAACAATGTGTAAACATTGCGCAACTTAAACTAATTCCTCCCGAACTGGTTTCTATTTTTACGGATAATAGGTGGGACCCTTCTCAAAGTTACACCTCCTCTCAAGACACGATTATCTAAAGTTATTGAATGCAATGAATCACAAGACATCAATGTTATATGTTGAGGTTGTTTTTTCATTGAAAAATGTCAAGTCGTGAATTGATATGGCGTGTTGTTGTGCTTAGCCATGGTGTGTTTAGATCATAAACAAATGTTGTTATTTAGATAATTCAAATGTGCCTACCATATGGAGTTATGAAATGTCGATGGGTAGATACGCGAAGTGTTCAGCGCATGAAGGTTTTACAATATGTTTTTTAATTGATGAACTCTTTGATCTACATTGGGATCCCGGTGATCGTGTAGTCCTGACATTAATGAAATTGATTAAAATTGCAATGTGCTCATCTATGTGATTGTAGACGTGTCTAATTATTGTATTTGATTAATGTGCCAACCATGAAATGTTTTGATTTTGGTTTGATAAATATCTCAGTGGAATTTGGGCCTTCTTT
Source organism: Pinus tabuliformis (assembly GCA_031772625.1). Classification (NCBI taxonomy): domain Eukaryota; kingdom Viridiplantae; phylum Streptophyta; class Pinopsida; order Pinales; family Pinaceae; genus Pinus; species Pinus tabuliformis. The sequence continues at coordinate 29,776,124 of CM062816.1, forward strand.
CTCGACATAACCATTTGCCAGCGGAGGGCTTATATTTTATTAATGGTCAATATTATACACATTAATATTATGTGCGTCCTACAGTGGTAAAATGGTTGGGCATGTGACATAGCTTATTTGTATTGGTTATTTTACTGGTTCTTGGTTATGTGGCTTTTCCGTGGAAATTAATATAAGCCTGAGCCAATATTTCGCATGATGATAATGGAATTGGGAAGTGTGACACATGCCTCACACCCTCCCTGCATTTACTTTGCCACCTTTTCATTTGGTTGGCTTTTCGATTCTTGCCATTCTAGTAAAACCATCCAGTGCTCTAATTTTCTTCTGCAAATCAAATAACCCTACTATTTGGATAGAAAGGTTGGCTCCTCTACAATATTGACACCACGACAAAGAACTAATTGTGAAAACTCTCTCTCCTTTAATTCTAACGTTATTCCAGGTATGGTTACACAACGTCATTGTTGTCTTCATGTGAAGTACATAGAGTTCTCCCTTTCTTTCCCTGTTTCCCTTGGATTATTTGTAAAACTTGGTAGGCATGTTGTTTGTTCTTGTCATATAGTTGAAACCCTTTGTATCTACGCCTTTAGTGAACAGATTTTTGTGAGAATTATGAGTTTTTTTCTATGTGCATTTGAGGCTCAGAAGCCTTTGAGGCCTTCAAGCCTTGGGCTTAGTAGCCAGACAGTTCACTTGAGTCATGACCATAGTGACTATGGCAATTTTCAATGAATTAATTGCTTATTAATTAGTGGGTATTAATCCCAATTTACCATTTGTTAATTCTAAACAGTTTGTATATGTAAGTTGTTAATATATTTGTTATGCTAATGATGCCAAAGGAGATTACTACTATCATCGTGTTTACTATTTCTCCTTTCCCTAATTTACCGCATGCAGGAGTTCTGGGATCTCAGGGTTCTGAGCAAAAAATCCATTCGTCGGGATTGCTCATTTTCGTCAAATTCAGTCTTGGAATTGCAATACATATTTCCTTCTTTTATTCCTCAATTCAAAAGTCTGAAATAAAATGTGTCGTTTTATTATTACCACGGTCTTGTTATGTGTTAAATATTCCCAATATTTTGCCCAAAATCCTAAGTTATTGTCCATTCACAGGTATGTTATGAAATTATAGAAACATAGTCAATGTATTTGGTCTCTCTTTTAAATTCAACATCGAAAATTGTCATGTAACCATTGTCGATGTTATTCAATTTATTACTTCTACTACAAACTTGTTTCGAAAACTAAAAGGTAAATCAACTCTATAGGCTCTTTTACTAGTAATTTGTCTCGTATGTTAGTGATTGATTTTAAAAGGAAAATAAATAAAGAGAGACCTCTGCATCGTAGTGGTCATCAATGTATTTTTAATACTTATTTGGTTAATAATGAGTCCTTGCATGAAAGTTCCCCCCGTCCCTATCAGATTATTCCTCCCACTTTCTTTTTTAAAAATACTGAGTGTTTTACTCACAAGAAAACCCATTTCATTATATATTTAATTACTTGTGATTGTGAGAAATGGGTTTCCAAATATTTTCCCACAATATTCATTTTTTCTCAACGTTTGGAGTTGAGACCGAGACCAAGACCCATCATCAAGAGAAATATTTCAAATTAGTCTATGAATAATTAGTCTTCCAAATTTTATGTAGAATGAGATTTTTAACAGAAACAAGGGAAGAGGCAAAGGCAAAGGCAGAGGGACTGGAAATAGAGATCAACATTTGGGTATAAGAAGGGACAAGAGACCCACGGTCTCTATCCACTTTGATGTGGATCCCAAGGAATTAAGGAAATTGCTTAATAATGGTGTCATTAATTTGCTGGGTTAGATTGATTCTTAGTCTATGATTCAACCACAAACAGAACAACCATCTTTGATACAAAAAAAATTTGTAGGTGTTCCTATTCCTCCACATGGTTTAGCCCCTCTTGTTAACCCAAATAATGATGGTTGGGGAACTGCAATCCCTACACAACTTGTGCAATCAATACGTGGTTGGCCTGTTATTTCTCCAATGAATCCCCCTCCTTAGGCACATGCATCACATTTACAGTTTCTTACTTCTCGCATTGTTTATATGCCTCTCACAACACCTCAATTGTCCACTCTTATTTCACACCATTCTTCCTCTGCAAAGCAAACCTCTTGACAATGAAAAGTTATTTCAAACCCCACTCCTCAACCATCCAAATTCCATGTTTTCCCAGTGAATAGTGAACATGATAAGAAATGCATAGGATTAGTCCTTCGGTTCATCTCACGGATCAACACGTTCAATATCTTCACGTTGTTTGCAACAATGGGAGAAACAAGTAGAATCAACCCCTTCACATGGGCAGAGGGGATGATCAAAGTTATTCAAGGTGCATTTTATTTGGATTACTTTACTTTCAAAATTTTGTCTAAGAGATGGATTTGTTTGTTTGAAATACTATCTTAACATTGCACTTACCATATTTTTTATCAATCCTGAAATGGTTGGTTATATTTATACACTTTATTTTTGTGTATGGTACCATGTGAAGATGGAGATCTCATGGAGTAACAAGGGGCATATGAGATACAAGGAGTTTGGGTTTTCATGGATGAATATATTAATGATGAATTATGTGATGGTTGTTTTTCTTATTATATGATAAACTCATGTTTACATCGTGTGTTGCGGCCAACGATTTATTTTTTGATTTCTTAAAAAAAACTCAAAAAAAGTTGAGCATTAAGTTATATGCAAGAAAAGAGGAAACTAATCCAAGTGGATTAGAGAGGGTGGTGACGATGTATTCGATGTAAATATTGTTATTGGGATTTTATGTTATTGTATTAATATGCGTGTCGGTCACTTCTTACCGGTTAACCTGGTCACGATGCTATACCCCTGTAGCTTCTGAAGAAAGTTCTGGAATTGCTTTATGTTGTGACTCTGCCTATGCGCCTGCTACTGCGACTACTTAGCCTATTGATGTTATTCTTCACTTTGCCAGTCTGTGCATGCTTGTTACGGTTCTGTCCGTGTGAGGGTCTTTGGTGTTTCTGTCTATCAGCTGGTTAGCACTGTATTCTAGGTTGTTTTAGCGACCTCAGCTCGGTTTAACAGGTATTCTGCTCACAATGCATCGTCCTGTCTTCAATGAGTTGGTTGACTGTGTTTTTGGGTTGTATTTCCCTTAGGGCTTCAACGTTCTTGCCTGGTGCTCTGCTCTCAGTCAGTCTCTCTAGTTCAGTTGATACTCGGCCCTCTCGTCTCTGCAGTTCTTTCGGTGGCTCGGTGGTTGGCTCAGCCTCTAAGGCGCTCTGCAATGCATCCAAGGTAAGTTTTAGCTCTGGTTATACTTGTTTTATCCTCTTTTTTCGTTCTGTTAATCTCTTGGCTCCTTTGTGAGCAGGGTGTTCATGCATACCCAATCTATGGTGCTCTGTTCTCAACGTCAAGTTCGTCAGTCGATCGCATTTGCTCTATAGGTAATGTTTTAATGGATTCCACTTAATGCTGGTCATTATTTTGTGTTTCCTTCAGGTTTTCAACTCGTCATACTAACAATTTACTGGTCATTCACTTGCCTGTTTGCTTGTGTGCAGGCTTCCAAGCCTGGAGCGTGGCTCTGCTGTTCTTGCTTGGTCAGATTTGAACCCTCTTGGTTCTTCTCTCACTCTGCTCTATAGAGTCTTTCCATCTAGGGTTTTAGCTAGGGTTTAGTGGATGTTTGGTTGACGTCTTCAATAGTGGGAAGCCCTATACCTTTCGGTTGCTAGTTCGTAGTGCTGTCAGACTTGGATTGAATACTGTGTGTTTTCTTAGGCATTGTGGTGAAGTCGTGCCTTTATCCGGCTGTCACGTTGTGTTGTATACTTTTGTTTGTGTTTTTGGTGAAGTCGTGCCTTTAACCAGCTGTCACGATTCTGCTACTCTTAACTTATACTTGTATAAAGAGGACTCTGTCAGAGTCTAGCACCCTTTTGATTTACAGTGGAATAAAATCTTGACTCTGAATGTTTGTATTTAGCTTAATATTCTGGGCACGAGAATGTGTGCTCTTATGGTATGACGTCGGTATTCAGTTTAGAATATTTTGTTTGTTATATCCAGGAATGTGTAAATGAACTATTTAATCTTGAATGCAATATTTATGCTTCTCTGTAAATGAAAATGTAATGGTTTGGAAAGTAAAAGGGTTACCTGTTCATTCGCCTTAGGGTTTTCGTCTCTGGTTTTTATGTAGAAGTTTATCCTTCCAATGGCATCTAATGCTTTCTTCTCTGGACAATATTCGCCTTGTCACTCTAGGGTGATTCTCTATCTGTTGATTCTTAGCACTTGCAATTTCCCTTCTGTCTTCTTACACACACAGAAATTTACATCTCACTGATAAACATTACACAAGAATTCTTTTGACAAATAATCTGTTAATAACTGTTATTTATGGAAATAAATTCCTGTGAACACAATGAATAGTTCATAAAACTCAATAGAATCAACAAATTCTGTTAATTTCTTTCCCCTTTCTCTTGGCAGCCGCCCCTCTATGGGAATTGGGATTTGCTTTTAAGCCTTTCCATCTTTCATTACAGTTGGGCAACTGTTTCCCCAGTTAGCCAAACAAAAAACAATTCCTAATTAAAAGAAACATTTAACTAATCTAACTTAACTAACCTTAACAGTCTTGTGTAAATTTAAATAAAAATTAAAAACTCAAACAATTCCAAGAAAAGGTTTCTGTCTCTGCTACCTCGGCAGGAAGCGAAAATGTTTCTTCCAGCGATTGCCTGTTAATGAGATGCTCCTGCATCATGCTCCCGCGGTAAATTAAATGCATGGCTCCTGTCCATGAGATCATCAATGGAGTACTCGTCACGTTGAATCTGACCAATGTCTAACCAGGAACTGTCCTCAATAGGATGGTCCCTCCATTTAATCAAATACTGTAAATACTCCTTCTTCTGAGTCCGTCTGGCCATGCGTGTGTCTAAAACCTGCTTGATCTCCAAAGGCTTTGCTGGAGGCATTTGTTTGATCCAAGGTGCTTCCTCTTCCTAGGTGTCTTGTGTTCATCTCTCCGAACTATCTGCTTCCTGAACAACAATGTAAGGATACATATCTGCAACATTAAAAATGGGTGAGATTCCTATACCTGGGGGTAACTGCAATTCGTAAGCATTTGCAGAAAAATTCTGGAGGATTCTGCAAGGCCCAATCTTCTTCATCTTCAACTTATTGTATTCGCCTTTGGGGAACCTTTCCTTGCGCAAATTTGCAAGTACCAGGTCTCCAACTTCAAATTGTACCTCCCGTCTTTTCAGATCTGCTTTCTGTTTATACTTCTGACTATTGTCCTGTAACTTTAGTTTCACCTGCTCATGTAGGTCACTGACTGCTGTTGCGAAATCTTCACCATCAACACTCCTATGTTCTAACTGTCTCAAATCCTGTAATTTGGATACTCCTCGTGGATGCATTCCATATAGAATCTGGAAAGGACTCTTGCCCGAACTTCTGTTGGGCAAGTCATTGTAGGCAAATTCTTCTTGTGCAAGCACGCGATCCCACTGCCTAGAATTTTCACCAACTAGACTCCTCAACAGATTTCCTAGACTGTGGTTTACCACCTTAGTTTCCCCATCAGTCTGTGGATGATAAGTTGAGCTGAAGTTCAGCTTGGTGTCCAACTTCTTCCATAACGTTCGCCAGAAATGCCCTTGTGAACTTCACGTCCCTGTCTAAAATAATGGACTTTGGCAAGCCATGTAATCTAATGATCTCGGTGAAGAACAAGTGTGCTACATGTGTGGCATCACTAGTCTTCCTGCATGGAATAAAATGTGCCATCTTGGTGAAATGATCCACCACCACCATGATAGAGTCGAATCCCCTCTGCGTCTTCGGCAGTCCTAAGACAAAGTCTAAACTAACTAAGTCCCAAGGTCTGTTCGGAATAGGTAAGGGTGTGTACAACCCTGTGTTCTGACTCCGTCCTTTCGCATACTGACACACTTTACACCTGTTCACAAATATTTGCACGTCTCTATGCATCTTTGGCCAATAATAGAAGTGGCTCAACTGATCCAATGTTTTGTCGATGCCAAAACGCCCGGCTAATCCTCCACTGTGTTTCTCCTGGACCAAGTTCTCTCTCATAGAATAGTCTGGAATACACAATTGTCCTCCTTTGAACAACAACCCTTCCTAAATATTATAATCCAGCCATAAACTGTTATCCCTTAACAGTGGATTTTGGCAAGCTTCATAAGATTCTTTAAAATCTGCATCAGCCTCATACAAATCCTTAAGGTGCTCGAATCCCAACACCTGTATCGTACTCTCCTGTAGGATCAAACTTCTCCTGCTTAATGCATCTACCACTTTATTAGCTTGGCCTCTGATATGTTTCAAAACAAAAGTGAAACTCTACAAGTACTCTACCCACTTTGCATGTTTGTGGTTCAGCTTATGATGCTGCATGATATACTGCAACGCAGAATTGTCTGAAAACAAGACAAACTCCTTAGCCAGCAAATAATGTCTCCAATGCTTCAATGCTTGGATGATGGCATAAAACTCCTTATCGTAAGACATGTATTTATGTTGGCTTTCATTCAATTTCTCGCTGAAATAAGCCACTGGCTTATCTTCCTGGTTGAGTACTGCTCCAATCGCTATCCCACTGGCATCACAACGAACCTGAAATAATTTATTGAAATCTGGTAATCTGAGAATGGGTTTTTCAGTGATTTTTTTCTTCAACAATTGAAAACTTCTCTCAGCCGATTCTGTCTATCGAAAAGGCTGGTTGGACTTCTTGATTGTGTCCAACATCGGTGCACAAATCTCACTGAAATGTTTAATAAACTTTCTATAAAAACTTGCCAACCCATGGAAACTTCTTACATCAAATAAACTCTTGGGAGATGGCCAGCTAACTATGGCTGCAACCTTCTCTGGATCCATCTTTAATTCATTCTCAAATATTACAAAACCCAAATAAATTAGTTCCTTCTTGAAAAAAGAACATTTCTTCAAATTTATCAGCAACTTGTTTTTCTATAATTTTTCCAATACACACCTAACATGTCGAAAATGCTTTTCCTTCATCCTACTAAATATGAGAATATCATCCAAATACACAATCACAAAATTGCTAATGAATTCTTTCAGCATCTCATTCATCAATCGCATGAACGTGCTGGGGGCATTGCTCAACTCGAATGGCATAACTAGCCACTCATACAAGCCTTCATTGGTCTTGAAAGTTGTCTTCCACTCGTCACCTTCTCGAATTCGAATCTAATGGTAGCCACTCTTCAAATCAATCTTTGAAAAGTACGCTGCCCCACTCAGACAATCCATCATATCATCCATCTGAGGTAAAGGAAACCTGTACCTAATGGTAATCTTATTGATCGCTCGGGAATCAATGCACATCCACCATTCTCCTCCTTTCTTGGGAGCTAGAACAGTCGGAACAACACAAGGACTCAGACTCTCCCGAATCAGTCCTTTATCCAGTAATTCTTGCACCTGTTTTCTGATCTCCTCATTCTCTTTTGGGCTCATCCAGTAAGCAGCCTTGTTTGGCAAACTAGCTCCTGGGATGAAGTCAATATGGTGACTAATACTTTGTTTTGGTGGTAACTAATCTGGCAGATCATCTACCACAATATCATTAAATTCCTGCAACATATCCTGTATCTCCATAGGAAAATCAGTAAGTTTGGTGTGTACTAACACTACCCTTGGTCTTCTCACAACTGCATAACCCAATTCACTCTCCTCAATCTATCGCAGAAACTCCTTTCCTCCTAGCAGCAATGCTTTCGTTCCACTTGTTTCTGCTATCTCCTCTTCTTTCATGGGTACCAAGGTATGCTTTATCCCATCTTTGACAAATCTGTAACATTTTTTCTCTCCGTCATGGACTACCTTTCTATCGTACAACCATGGTCTACCCAGCAGAATATGGCACACATCCATCAGCATTACGTCGCAAGTCACCTTATCTTTGTACTTGCCTATCTAAAAATCTACCTCGCATTGTTCATCAAATAACAATTGGTGTCCCTTCTGCAACCACGACACCCTGTATGGAGTTGGGTGTTTTTCTCTCTTCAAACCTAGTTTCTCCACCATCTCCGTAGCTACCAAATTATCAGTGCTCCCGCTGTCAATAATCAATTTACAACATTTTCTGTGTGACTTACATACAGTCCGGAACAATGCTTTTCTCTGCATCACATTTGCCACTTCTTTCACTGGTTTCAACAAAACCTTGTTCAATACCAAGGCTTCCCCTGTTTCTGGTACATTCTCCACCTCCTGCTGTGGTTCCTCTGCTGCTTCAGGCTGAGCAACATACACTCCTCTCTGTCCAGCAGGTTCATTTTCAGGACATTCAAACGACCTGTGTCCCCACTTGTGACACTTGTAACACTGAAAGGCATTCCATCTGCCTCTATCATTACCTCTTCCTCTTTGGTATGGCCTTCCTCCCCTAGTGTTACCTTCCCTCTCGGTTTGTCCCAAAGTTTTGGAACTGCTACCCTCTTCACGGCTATTGGCAGTCTTACCTCTGCCATAAGATTGTCCCCTTCCTCTGTCGGAACCATGTCCTCTTCTCGCATTCTGCTTCCTAGTAAGCTTCTCCTCTACCTTCAAGGCACATTGGTATGCCTCCTCCATAGTTTTAGGAGAAAGAATGTTGATCTCGTCTAGGATCTCCATCTGTAGACCATTCACAAACCTTGTTGTCTTTTCAGGGGTATCTTCCACATATCCTGCTCTCAAATTTACTTTATAAAATGCTTCAATGTACTCCTTTACAATCATCCCTCTCTGTCTCAGGTTTTGTACCTGTCTGTAAAGGTCAATTTGATAATCTTTAGGCAGAAATTTACTCTTCATCTTTGCTACCATTCTGTCCCAACTTCTAATCAATGGTTTATTTAGTCTTCTTCGTTCTGCCTGTACACCATCCCACCACAACGCTGTGTGTCCTTTCAACTTTGTAACAACAAATTTGATCTTCTTGTCTTCACTAATTTCTTCGTATTCAAAATACTTATCTAGTTCACTAATCCAGTCCAATAGTGCCTCTGTGGACAAGCTGCCATCGTAACTAGACAATTCTGGTTTTGGCTTACTACTGGCCAACAAAACTGATCTTAACAATCTAAGTTCTGGTGCCTCCTCATTTTGCCCTTCTATTGCTGCTACATTTTCTTCCTCTTCACTATCATCCCCACCGTCAGGATCCCTGTGTCTTCCTTCTTCTAATGCTACCAATCGTGCATTCAAAACTCTAATCTCTTCTCTTAATCCATCATCTTCTGCTCTTCTGTTACCTATGCCTCGGCCTCTCCTGCCTACCTCCATCTCTGTTAAGAAGAGCAACCTGCTCTGATACCAAAAATTGGTGGCGATGTATCTGATGTAATAAATACGGTTGTTGGGATTTTATGTTATTGTATTAATATGCATGCCGGTCACTTCTTACCGGTTAACCCAGTCACGGTGCTATACCCCCATAGCTTCCGAGGAAAGTTCTAGAATTGCTTTATGTTGTGGCTTTGCCTGTGCGCCTGCTGCTGCGACTACTCATCTTGTTGATGTTGTTCTTCACTCTGTCGGTCTGTGCATGCTTGTTATGGTTCTGTCTGTGTGAGGGTCTTTGGTGTTTCTGTCCGTCAGCTGGTTAACATCGTATTCTGGTTTGTTTTAGCGACCTCAACTCAGTTTAATAGGTATTCGGCTCACAATGCGTCGTCCTGTCTTCAATGAGTTGGTTGACTGTGTTTTTGGGCTGTATTTCCCTTATGGCTTCAACTTTCTTGCCTAGTGCTCTGCTCTCAGTCAATCTCTCTAGTTCAGTTGATACTCGGCCCTCTCGTCTCCGCAGTTCTTTTGGTGGCTCGGTGGTTGGCTCAGCCTCTAAGGCGCTCTGCAATGCATCCAAGGTAAGTTTTAGCTCTGGTTATACTTGTTTTATCCTCTTTTTCCGTTCTGTTAATCTCTTGGCTCCTCTGTGAGTAGGGTGTTCATGCATACCCAATCTATGGTGCTCTGTTCTCAACGTCAAGTTCGTCAGTCGGTCGCGTTTGCTCTACAGGTAATGTTTTAATGGCTTCCACTTAATGTTGGTCATTATTTTGTGTTTCCTTTAGGTTTTCAACTCATCATACTAACAATTTACTGGTCATTCGCTTGCATGTTCGCTTTTTTTCAGGCTACCAAGCTTGGAGCATGGCTCTGTAGTTCTTGCTTGGTCGAATTTGAAACCTCCTGGTTCTTCTCTCACTCTGCTCTGTAGAGTCTTTCCATCTAGGGTTTTAGCTAGGGTTTAGCAGATGTTTGGTTGACGTCTTCAATAGTGGGAAGCCCTATACCTTTCAGTTGCTCGTTCGTAGATCTGTCAGACTTGGATTGAATACTGTGTCTTTTCTTAGGCATTGTGGTGAAGCCATGCCTTTATCCGGCTATCACGTTGTGTTGTATACTTTCGCTTGTGTTTTTGGTGAAGTCATGCCTTTAACTGGTTGTCATGATTCTGCTACTTTTAACTTATACTTGTATAAAGAGGACTCTATCAGATTTTGGAACCCTTTCGATTTACAGTGGAATAAAATCTTGACTCTGAATGTTTGTATTTAACTTAATATTATGGCCACAAGAATGTGTGCCCTTATGGTATGACATCGGTATTCAGTTCAGAATATTTTGTTTGTTATATCTAGGAATGTGTAAATGAACTATATAATCTTGAATGCAATATTTATGCTTCTATGTAAATGAAAATGTAATGGTTTGGAAAGTAAAAGGGTTACCTGTTCATTCACCTTACAGTTTTCGTCTCTGGTTTTTATGAGGCAGTTTATCCTTCCAATGGCATCTAATGCTTTCTTCTCTGGACAATATTCACCCTGTCACTCTAGGGTGATTCTCTGTCGGTTGATTCTTAACGCCTGCAATTTCCCTTCTGTCTTCTTACACATAGAAATTTACATCTCATTGATAAACATTACACAAGAATTCTTTTGACAAATAATCTGTTAATAACTGTTATTTCTGGAAATAAATTCCTGTTGACACAATGCACAGTTCATAAAACTCAATAGACTCAACAACTTCTATTAATTTCTTTCCCCTTTCTCTTGGCAGCCGCCCCTCTATGGGAATTGGGATTGGCTTTTAAGCCTTTCCCTCTTTCATTACAGTTGGGCAACTGTTTCCCCAGTTAGCCAAACACAAAACAATTTCTAATTAAAAGAAACATTTAACTAATCTAACTTAACTAACCTTAACAGTCTTGTGTAAAGTTACATAACAATTAAAAACTCAAACAATTCCAAGAAAAGGTTTTTGTCTCTGCCACCTCGGCAAGAAACGAAAATGTTTCTTCCAGCCATTACCTATTAATGAGATGCTCCTGCATCAGAGGGTCCCACCTATTAGAACCTATTTCTAATTAAGTTATTTTAAAAAGTGACCTTTAGAAATTTCTCCTCTTTCCTATCTAATCATTCTTGATTAGAAATGCAATTAACATAATCCTATGTCTAAAGAAAAATTTCCCAAACTACTTCAAGTTACTTTAAAAGGAGGAGAAATATATGAAGGCGAGAGAGAAAAAAATTTTGGGAGAGAGGTATGCAATACGTTTTGGGTTGTTATCATTCCACTATTTTTTCTCTCTTTATAAAGTTAGAGGCTAATCCTGATGGTGAAAGAAATTATATATCATCAAGGGGCGATGAACTAGGTGACTTCATTAAGTTCATTAATCTTCATTCATGTATCTTGTATTTTTCTGATTATCTTTCATTGATGTTGGAAGGTTAGGCTAATTTAACAACTTTAATTTGCAGAAAGCAAGTTTCCCACATCTTACTCATTGGAAGGATTTCATTTTGCTTACATTATTGTTCCTCGCTTAGATTATTGTATATGATAACTATAAATTGTAGTCGTCTATGATTGGGTTGGTCAAAAGTATTCGTAGAGGCTTTCCTTTCATGATTTTCATTGTACTTTGTTATATTTTATTAAAATCAGTCTTTGATTAATTTTTTATATATCTCTCTTTTGTCTACTTTACACATACCCTTTTTTTATTTACTTATTTATATTAGCTTATGCTCTACAAAACCTGGGCTACAAGTCTAGGATCTGATTAGCTCATTTCCCTTGTATAAACCTTTCTGCAATTTTTGTATTTAACATGTATGTTATGAACATAAGTTATGTAAAAATAAATAAAAATAGATAATAAATAATAATCATAATAATATAAATACAATAATACATAATAAGTAATTAACTAATGATTAGTTCGTTAATAATGAAAACGCATGTCTTAGACACATGCCTGTTCGTGAAAGGGTATTTACCTGGCTATATATACAAGACCCTCATTCTCATTTGTACTCATCCTGTATCAATTCTTTATATAATATACAATTTACACTTATTATCCTACGATGGATGTATTTGTCTATGAAATATTTTAATATTTCCACTGCATATACGACTTTTGGTCGTTACATTGGTATCAAAGCTATTCGATTCTCTGGTCGCTGAACCGCTGCATAAAGTTGTGTTCTCTGATCCAGGTCTTTGACCGTCAAATTCATCAACATTGTTGTCGTCGAAGCGTTTCGCTACAAGAATTTGGAGTTTCTCCATTTCGCTATCAAGCATTTGGTCATTCAATAATAATAATAATAACTAATATATATATATATATATATATATGTATATGTATATGTATATGTATATGTATAGATAGATAGATAGATAGATAGATAGATGGAGAGAAAATAAAAAGTCAAAAACAAAGATTAAAAAAAAAAATCAAATTCAAAAAAAGGAAAAAAAAAGTACATATAAAGATTAAAAAAAAAAAAATTAGTTCGATGTAAATTTTGAAGGAGAACATTTATATATATAAAAAGGTTCTACATTATTGATAAAAAGTGCATGATAAAGTTAAGAGGGAATCCTTTCAAATATATTTAAAACTATACATAAGAGAAGGAGGAGTAAATAATATTATCTTGATTCTTCATTAAATGGTTTACAAGCACGTGGTTTTAGAAACCCATGGCATTTTAAAAGTAAAATAAAAACAGAAGGAATACAAAATCTCTTTATGTGGATGGTAAGTTTTACTTTTTACGTGGAGAACATTACCCGAGTCAAAAGTACGTAAGTGAACATATATTTTATATTATACCCCAAAGTGGAGAATAGCCACGTTTCACTAGGGTTGTAACTTTTCTAAAAAAAAAAAAAAGACATTATAAATAAAAGATATATAAAGAGAAATATTATATTATAAAGGGGTATTTAAAGAAAATTTTAAGTCATAAAATTATTGAAAATATATATAAGTACAAAGTGGATATTATTATAAAACGTTACATAAAGAGAAAATATCAGTTAAGAGTTTACACTAAAGTGAAGTTGAATTAAAGTTTAAAGAGTTATATGAGATTTTAAAAATGAATACCAAAGACAATAAAATATTTAAAAGAAGCCAATTGAAACAATATTTAAATATCTTTTAAAGTACAAAAAAAAAAGAATTAAAGTTTAACGAGATATGAAATTTAAAAAATAAATACCAAAGACAATAAGATATTTAAAAGAAGCCAATTGAAACAATATTTAAATATCCTTTTTAAAGTACAAAAAAGAAAAAAAGTGTAAGTAGAATTATATAAAAAGAATACAAAGGAGTTTTGAAATATTAAGGATAATAGGAAATTGGATTACAAGATTTTTGAAGATATATATATATATATATATATATATATATATATATATATATATATATATATATATATATATATATATATTCACTTTTAAAGGATGCTTGAAGTACAAAGTCCAAAGGAACTTTACATATAATACCTTAAGTCATCTCGACAAAACAAATGGGATCAGTCATTGAAAAAAAATGATGGAGCTCAATTCTAAAATGATGAAGGAAGAAAGGTTTTCCTATAATGGTCTTTCTGTTATAGATCACAGAGTAATTACATTAAAAGGAATTATCCAAGGAATAGAAGTTAATGTCGCCATCAACCCAAACAATGAAAGAAATTACATCAACACCAACTTGGCAAATCAATTATTAATTCCAGAGCTAAGCATTGGTGTAAAGAAAATTATTTTTGACCAAAATGAGTATAAAATTAGTGATCTACAAGTGACAATAAGTCATTATGACTACATATCTCAATTTCATGTTGTAGGGATGGATAAAAACACTGACATCATACTCGGTCAACCTTGGTTTAAGGATTTGGGTACATTCATGTTAAACATAAAGAAACAAGTTTTGACGTTTCCTTATAAAGGGAAGATGGTCATGTTTCGAGACATAACAAGTAAATCAAAATCAATAAAATCTTCATTAAAAGACCTTAAGGATATCTCATATTTGATGTTTCAAGATAATGGAAAACTATATCAAAGAAGCAAAAAGAGCTTGAAGAAGTCATCTGTGGCAAAGACAAAGAAATTTCGCGCCTCAAAGATCACCAAGAAAAACTACTCGAACAAGTCAAGAAAGCTAAAGAATCAAAGAAGGATCTCAAGGAGTGCTTATTAGAACAAGAAGAATAAAATTTACGTTTAAAGAGCCTTAACCAAACATTAGTAGAACAAATCAAGTGTTTAAAAGATGAGAAGCGTGAAGGTCGAAATAAAGTTGACTCAAAGAATGAAGAATCTTATATCTAAAAAATCATAATCAAAATCTGCTAAAACAGATTAAAAAACTTAAGGACAAAAATAAATCATTGACGAATAGGTTCAAAGAACTTGTCGCAAAAGAAGCATAAAAAACTCCATATGTAGCAATCCAAATTGAATAAACAAAGATCAAGACCACTAATCTTGCAATTCAAGCAAATCCAAAGCCTATTGAAGTAAAAACGTACTTTGAGGTTGTCGTTAAAATAGAGGACACCCCAAATAAAGATTTAGTAGTTAAATCAACAACAACAATGCCTGATGGAAATTAGGAAACTGTCATAAAAAACGTTAAAGGAAGTTCAAACAAGGAAAACTCCTTATCTACATCCGAATCAAAAGAGTATACACCTTAATCAAACTACAAATCTGTATCACTCATAACATAAACAAAAAACTTATGTTACAAAGAATACTGAAGTGAGATCAATTCAATGTACTAGTAACAATTTGTTACAAAGTTCCAGTGATCAGAAGATTCCACAGAAGGTTAATCTAGGATGGTCCAATCCATTCTCAGTAAGACAATTTTATATATCTCTCCAAGGATCATATCAACTTGTATCGATAAAGATGATTGTTCCAATATGAGAAGACATTGTAGCAGAAAAGATATCAAACCCTTTTATCAACAAGCTTTGATGACAAAGATTTTTTAAGGAGAAGGCAATGTTATGAACATAAATTATGTAAAAATAAATAAAAATATATAATAAATAATAATCATAGTAATATAAATATAAGAATAAATAATAAATAAATTAACTAATGGTTAGTTAGTTAATAATGAAAAGGCATGTCTTAGAGACATGTCTGTTCGTGAAAGGGTACTTACCTTGCTATATATACAGGACCCTCATTCTCATTTGTACTCATCCTGCATCAATTCTTTATACAATATACAATCTACACTTACTATCCTAAGATGGGTGTATTTGTCTATGAAGTATTTTAATATTTCCGCTGCGTATACGACTTTTTGTCGTTACAATGTATATATCTCTTTGTTTCTTTTTTGTTGTTGTTTTGATTTATCAAATTTCTCAAAAAAACCCAAAAAAAAATTATAAAACATAAAAAAAAATATCTTTGCATTCTTTCATATATGAGCTAACATTTCAAGATTCAAGGGATTTTAATTGTTAAGATTGGTTAATCTCATAATAAGATCAACATTTTTTGGTGACCAAACTGGGGAAGACTAGTTTCCTTTCCCTTAATTTCCCTAAAATCCTATTCGGTCTATAGCTATTCAATCATCCGAACAACCTACTCCCAGCTTTGGGTTCATAATCAGACCGAAATAGCTCTTTCTATTCTCAATTTTATAGTTCAAAATTTTATTCAATCAACATTCTAATTTTTCTTTATGACAATTCGTTCTAATCAACAACCAGGTTTGATTCCTCAGTTAGATGATCAAAGAAGAACTTCTAGCTCTTTACTAGCATGTGTCTTGAATAACACCCTTAGTGTCCAAGAACTGAATCACGACCTGTTTTCCATCACCCAAGAAACTGACAAGGTTGAAGTACATGAAGCTCTAAACAATCAGAAATGTGAGTGTGAAGGCCAACGTGTCCACGATCCTCATCATTAACTTTTCATGAATAATGAACGATAAGCTTCTCGATGCCTTAAAGATGAGAGTCCTGAGTGTACCACTATTAATGAGATCCATCGACAAAAAGTCATTTTAGAGATAGAATCTCACCGTCAGTTCCTTCAAAGCCTTACTAGTTCTTCTCGAACTACTTCACCAATAAGAAGAATCATGTCTAGGACTCAAACTCAATCCTCTAGTGGATCTCAAGGTTCCACATCTTCCGAGTCATATTCTTTCAATTTCGGTTTAATCGCAATCCCATCTATCTCCATCATATTTATTTACTCCTATTTCAAACCTTACCCATTGGTTACTAACCCTGATAAGGTTATTAGGAAATTTGGACTCTTCCAGTTTGAAGAGGGTGAAAATACCACCCCCCAACATATTCAGTCACCTTTAAATATTTCCCTTTCCAATGTGCCTCTTCCCAAATTCAACAATCATCTCCCTAAATTCTCTGTTGATGGTACGATTAATGCTAATGAACAACTAATTGCCTTTTCAAATGTCTGTCACAATATTGGGGTGAATGATAATGATACTTATATGAGATTGTTCGTTAACTCTCTAGATGGAAAATCTGCCACTAAATTCTTTGAATTACCTTCTAAAACTTTCAGTACTTGGGATGAACTTTGATAATGGTTCAAATCTACTTATGGGGAACCTCGCAACCCTCTTGACTTATTACACGATTATAATAATGTCTCCTTACCCAAAGGAGAAAACGTTAAGAACTTCAATCAGCGCTTTACTAAACTCTATAACCAAATACTTGAAATCATTCATCCCCAAAATCAAGCTGCTATGATGCATTATTATAGTGCATTACTGCCTATCTATTGTCAACGCATTGAAGAAAAGAATGCTACCAGTTTGGAATCTGCCCTACAATCTGCCTTGAGTATGAAGAACAACATAGGTGAACAGGGGTCCCACTTGAAAGTCAAACCAATCAAATTGATGAGACATTGATCTTACATTTGATGGAAGACATGAGAAATAGGTTAATCTCTTATGAACATGGGTTTAATTCCCAATCGCAAAACCCCGCTCCAAGACATGCCCACCTAGATCAAAAAGTTCATCATCCTCCTTTCCTTCTTTCATGTCCATGGTGTGAATTCTGTGAAGATCACCATGATGGTAAAACTTGTCAAGTGCGTCAAGCTGCTCGAAAAATGTCCTTCAGAAATAAGCCTGATACCATCGTGGCTACTCTTGATTGGGTAGAAAACATGGAAAATTTTAGGGGTGAATTTTCGCCCTAGGCGAAATTAAGGGGTTTTAAATTTTTAGTGGGCGAATATTTTGTATCATAGTACATTTATACAAATAGCCTCAAATTTATTTTATAAAAAAATTAGGTATGGAGGTTAGCCCACCTTATTTTAAGGGATAGGGTAAAAAAGGTAAATTTATCGCTTGAAATTAGGAGTTACAACCTCCCATTCGCCCTAATTTTCAAGAATATGTTTTATTTAAGTGAATCCTATGGGCCAAATACCATATTTATAAAATAGGTATGGTAAATTAATAAAAATATAAATAAATGAGAGGTATGGTAAATAAATAAAACATTTTTTATATTTACTCCATAAGTCACCTTATATACATGCAAGGGTGCAAACAAATAAAAATATAAATAAAATGGAGGTATGGTAAATAAATAAAACCTCTTTTTATACTTACTCAAAAGGTATGGTAAATAAATAAAAATATAAATAAACTAGAGGTATGGTAAATAAATAAAACCTCTTTTAATATTTTAGTCCATAACCCTCTTTCTGTTTACGAAGGCTCAAAAAAGAGATTTTATTTAAGTGAATCCTATGGGCCAAATACCATATTTGTAAAAGAGGTATGGTAAATTAATAAAAATATAAATAAACGAGAGGTATGGTAAAGAAATAAAACATTTTTTTATATTTACTCCATAAGTCACCTTATATTTACGAACACTTATATTTAGGTGAAACCTATGGGAAAAATACTATGGGCCAAATACCATGGGCTAGATTATTATTATTACCATGCAAAAAAACATTATTAACCCTAATATTAGTATTAATAAAAATAAGAATGGAACATGGTATTGACCCATGGTATTCACGTGGAATGTAGCCTATTTAAAGCAGGGAATTAAACCAGCATAGATCCATTTTTACTCTGGATCTACTAAGCCCCGAGAGGGATCAAATATCGTGATATGCAAACTAGCATAGAGTGAAAAAATATTTGAACCCTCTCGGCTTGGTGGATCAAGAGTAAAAATGGATGTTGTAATTTAATGTATGTTAAACATTTTAACTTGGTTAAAATAAAAAGTAAAATAAAAATCAATTATTAATTTTATTAATTTTTATAAATTACTAATAGTAATTTTTAAGCTCCAGGTTTATGATAACCCATGTTATTGACCCATGGTAATACCATGGTATTCATGTGAGCATAAACTATTTAAAGGGGAAATTATATCATCTTAGATCCATCTTAATTTTGGGTCTATCAAGTGCTTAGAGGGATATATAGATTCCATCCCTCTAAGAGTGGTAGATGTGGAGTTAAGATGGATATAGGTTGGTTTTTATGATAATGAAGATATTAAATAGACTTAGGAAATTATATTGTAAAAACATATCAAGGTGAATGGTTAAAGCTACATTTAGTCACTTCAGAAAATTTAGTAAAATAATACCAATATCTCCATTAATATTGGTTTTTCTCATTTAACAAAAAAAATTCAAAACAGTGAAACCTTATCACTCTTTCCGCATCACCCTCACAGAAGATTTCCCACCATTTTTCAAACATTCTCAATATGATATCTTCATGAAAAAGTTTAGGTACTGATGTTGGATTAATTGTTTGAAAAATAAGTTGGTTTGTACAACATTTCATCTTCTATGCTATTCTTAGTTTGTCCTAATGATCTATAGGGGTTGGAGCCACTGCTCCATATTTTCCTAAAAGGTGGAGATTTTTCACCACAAAGGAAATTAATCTACATGTTACAACAGTGTTAAAAAATGTGAGACATATGAGGGTAGTGAATTATGCTAATAAGCAATTTAGATTGGGAGAGACGTAATTAAATTTTATTATTTAATTAAATATTTCCAATTAAAATAATAATAAATTTACATTTATATATTCATATATTGATTGGAAGGCTTCTCACAATGGTCACTTCTTTCAATTATATCCCTTCAAGCCTTTGGGATACCTAATACTTTCTTATATTATATAGTTGGGGCTTGCTACTTGTTGGCGTGTTGAGGTAAAAAAACTTGATGTGTTTTTTTATCTCGCAGTTGGAGTCTATGTAATAAGAAAGAAATTTGATAACTTGAAAAAAGTGGTAGCTTGACAAAAGTTGTAGAGAAAAGATTAATCTCTCCTACCTTAACAGAACCCGTGGTACAAGAACTTTGTTGTGGAATATTATCAAAACTAATAGAAGGATATGAAAGAGTGTATTGTAAGAACCTTGACAAACACGGCCACTGAAACTTGGAACATTGTTTGTAGGAAGAAAAAATTATGTTTCTTTTTTCCAAACATGTATGTTAATATATTTCAGCTTAATGAATATGTTTTCTTATTATCATATATGGTTTCATACTTTAACAAAACATTCGCCAAGACTTCACAATGTTTTATTATTCGGTAAAAGATTTGCCAAGACCTTTCAAAATTTTATAATTCAGTGAAAGATTCTCCATCATTGTACAAGATAATATAATATGGTGAGAGATTCGCCAAAAAAATTATATATACATATTATATTATTGATAAAATCTCCTCCCATTTTTCCTATGTATCATGGGGATTAACCCATTTATTATACATATAAATTTAGGGTGGTTCTTAAAATTTTCCCTGGTAGAAGAGGAAGATGCTTTAGCCATTGAAACAAGAGGTGCTTATAAATCTCGTATAACCAAAGAAAAATCCTCTAATCATCAGTCAAACCTGAACTCTTCAGGTCCCCTTTATAACCACCCTGGAACTTGCTCCCCTAACCAACTTGTACGTTCATCATCTCCTCCTATGACTATATTACCTAGTTTTAATATCTTGTCCTAGACAACCCACACTAAAGTTGATGTTTCACTGCTCGATATAACTACCAATCTTGAGCAAAAAGAGTAGTTAAAAGTATTCTTGGAAAATAGGATCCCTTCACCAATCCATTATCTAAAAATGCAGGATAAATCAGTCCCTCAACAAAATACCTTTGTCGTGAATACATTTTCTGTAGGAATTTACAGGGTAAGTTCCTCAGATAGAACACCAAAGGACCCCGCTCACAAACAAATCACAAATCCATACACTAGTATTCTTGACGTGGTTAAAACCATCAAAGAGGGAAACAGTCCACGGCCTTAGCCAACGCAGCCACTTCAGGAAATTTATTAATAAAAGAAAGAAAATTTACATAAGTTTCTCTCATGAACGGTCACCCTACAAGTGACCCTCCATGCTCTTTAAATAGATATCATGGACCAATCGGGTGTTAAGCCACGAATCAAGTGTCAGTAATACCGAGGAGAGAGTGAACCGTTGGATCACTTCATGTCTAGAACATATCGTGACCGTCAGATTGCATGTTACAAAAGTACATAGTAAAGAAACACACTTTACCTAACTCTACACCAGACCAAGTTATACTTAACTATTTCCTATGTCGGAATATCTGAACATCCCCCCTTAAGAACAACTTGGGATAGGATTGAAGGATGTAAAAATATGACACAATAGGAGAAGGAAGGAGGCATTAGATCCCTCCTAACAGAACCCCTCCTTTCTATTCCTATGAAAATTTTTGACAAAATTGCTCATTGTTTCCTTGTAGATGGAGGGTCTGGACCGAATGTGATGTTGAAAATCATAATGGAAGAATTAGGATTTTAGTGCATAGATGATACCCCTACGAAGATCATAGGGTTTAATAATTCTCTGCAAGAATCCATAGGTACCATCAGAGATGTCACTCTTGTTGTTTGTTCCCACCCAGAGGTTAGGACAACTTGTAACATACAAGTGGTCGATATTGTTGGAAATAATACTGAGGGGGGGGGGAATTAGTATTATCTAGCAATTTACCAAATCTTCCTTATTTGATCTTTTGAAATATTCTTGCATATCAGTACCATAAAACAATGAGCATGAATAAAGAAAATAGACAGTCACACCAAAGAACACAAGATGTAAGGTGGAAACCCAATGCGGGAGAAAAACCACCTGCTGCAATAATGTCTCTATCTTCTTTCAAGAAATTCTTTTTACAATGATTTTGTACTGGTGCAGTCCTTTACCAGCACGCAGGCTGCAACCTGCAAAGAGCTACAACTCTTTCTTGTTTTCCAGACTTCTCCTGGAAGGGAGCTACAACCCCCTACTTCTTTTTCAAAATGATCAACAAGTATACAACAGATACAGTCTACTACAGATATCAGATCAGTAATTACAGAAACAACCCAGAACACCTTATGAACAGAAATATACAGTTAACAGATCATCTTGAGACAGGGACGCATATTTTCTTTCTGTGGCCTGCGACTGGACGCAGTATACCTTATGCTGTTCTGCGTGCAGACGCACTGTTACTTTTGCTTGTCTGCGACCGACGCACACATCAACACTATCGCACCGCGTCTTTTGCTTCAGAGACGCACCCAATACCACAGTCGCGCCGCGTCCTTCGCTTCAGAGACGCACCTGATTCTTTACTGTACTGCGTCCCGACGCACTTTCCCTTCACTGAATCTGCGTCCTTTTAGATATAGAAGATAAGAGGACTTCAGAACCAACCCAAACACTCAGATCCACAGATCTGATCATGCGCCATATAGATCGTAGTCCATTAGAAGATTTACCCTTAAAGATATGGACTAGATCACACCAAGAGATGATCAACCAAGATGATACATAATCCAAATGAACTCCTTTGCTTTATATAGGCAAGCTTCTCCCCAAAGCGTGGAACAATACCACGAGCCGACACCATAGAAACACGCAACCGTCGGCTAGATACCACACAAGAAGCCCCCACGAGCTTTTCTCTACCTTGAAATGTGTGCACTGGGCGGACGCACCTTCTGAACGGCTGGCCAGCGTCCCTGGACGCGGGTTCTGTATGGAATACCTGCGGGGACGCACTTGCTGAACAAAATTTCCTGCGTCCTTCTTGATTTACCATCTGAAAGAGTTTGCCATCAAGTACAACACCTGAATCATAATGCCAACAAACTCCCCCTTTGGACTTGATGGCAACCACATAATCTTCAGCTTCATCATTCTCCCCCTTTGACATCAAGAGCAAAGGGTATGCTCCCCCTATGCTCATGCTTCTCCAGATTTGTAACCAGAAATCCATCATGAAGGAGACAGAGACATATTGCAGCTATTTCCAAGATCTCCTTCTCCATAATGCCAACAATGCATTATGTGCTCCCCCTGAGCCTATACCATCAATAGGAAGATGGTCAACAGTGAGATGATGCATCAACAACCCCCAGCTTTTGCCTGAGGTATTCAAAAGTGTCCCTGGGCAACGGTTTGGTGAAAATATCAGCAACTTGTTCCTTAGAAGGAACATACTCCAACTTGACCTTCTGTTCAAGTACTTGTTCCCGGAGAAAATGGTACTTGATTGGTATGTGCTTGGTTTTTGAATGCATAACCGGATTCTTTGAGATGCTGATTGCACTTGTGTTGTCACATAAGATAGGAATAGGAGGTGTACAAGTGATTTGATAATCCTGCAAAGTCTGCATCATCCAAAGAAGTTGGGTGCAACAAGATGCAGCCGCAACATATTCCGCTTCAGCTGTAGACAAGGCAATTGAACTCTGTTTCTTGCTGAACCAAGATACCAGTCTAGAACCCATAAAGAATGCACCACCACTTGTGCTTTTCCTGTCATCCACGCTTCCGGCCCAATCTGCATCTGTATAAGCATGAAGAGTGAGATCTGTATCTCTAGGATACCATAGGCCATAATTTTGAGTCCCTTGAAGATATTTGAAGATTCTCTTTACTGCTTGAAGATGAGTCTCCTTTGGATTTGCCTGAAACCTTCCAACTATTCCAACTGCATGCATGATGTCTGGTCGGGTACCTGTCAAATATAGTAGACTTCCAATCATAGATCTGTAGGTTGGTTGATGAACTGCTGCAGATTCGTCATTTGCACTGAGACTACATCCTGTAACCATGGGTGTACATACTGGTTTTGCATCTTCCATGCCATATTTCTTCAAAATCTGCTTGAGATACTTGGTTTGAGATAAAAGGATTCCTCCTTTCTTTTGTTGGATTTGCAAACCAAGAAAGTATGTCAGTTCTCCTAGCAAGGACATCTCAAATTCTTTCTGCATGACTGAGGCAAAGCTTTGACTCATAGCTTCTTCATTACTGCCAAAAATAATGTCATCTACATACACAACAAGTATTAGTAATTTGTCATTTTCAACTTTTATATAAAGATTGCTATCTGCTGAACCTTTTGAAAAACCTTGTTGATGAAGATATTTGTCCAACCGGTAGTACCAAGCCCTTGGAGCTTGTTTGAGACCATAGAGAGCCTTTTTTAATCGGCATACAAGATTTGGATCGTTTCCAAGAATGAAACCATCTGGCTGTTCAATGTACACTTCTTCATCCAAGTCTCCATTCAGAAAAGCTGATTTCACATCCATTTGAAATACTTTGAAGTTCTGACAACTTGAGAGAGCAAGAAACATTCGGATGGCCTCAAGTCTTGCAACAGGAGCAAAAGTTTCTTCAAAGTCTATTCCTTCTTGCTGTGCATACCCTTTACAAACAAGTCTGGCTTTGTTTCTAATTACTTCTCCATTTTCATTCAATTTATTTTTGAAAACCCATTTTGTTCCGATAACATTCTTATCCTTTGGTCTAGGAACCAGCTCCCAAGTATTGTTCTTTTCGATTTGCTCAAGTTCTTCATCCATTGCTTTCACCCAACATTCATCTTTGCATGCTTCTTTCATATTTTGTGGTTCAGTAGAGGAGAGTAATGCCAAATAACTTGAAGCTTCTGCAACTGTTCTTCTAGTTTGTATACCTGCTTCCTTTTGTCCCATGATCTGAGATTCTGGATGGTTCTTTTGAACATATCTGGATGGAGTCTTTTCTTCTATTCTTGTTCTTTCTTCTGCTTCTTCGTGAGGTCCGTCTTGAAATTGTTCTTGCGGTTCTTCTTCTTCATCATTCTGTCTTTGAGGGTAGCTTTCATCTTCTTCAATGTCTTCACGATGTATTTGCCTAGGAATGTATCCTTTCTCATCAACCACTACATCAATGCTTTCAACAATTCTGCCAAGTCTTTTATTGTAGCATTTGTATGCTTTGCTATGTGGAGAGTAGCCAAGAAGAATTCCTTCATCTGCTCTAGGATCAAGTTTGCCAAGCTGCTCCTCAGTATTTTTGATATAGCATTTGCTCCCAAAGATTTTGAAGTGCTTTACTGAAGGAGTTTTACCACTCCAGAGCTCATGAGGAGTTTGAGTGCTGTTCACTCGGACATTTGTCTTGTTGAGAATAATAACTGCCGCATGTGCAGCTTCACCCCAGAAGGTTGCAGGAGTTCCTGATTCATCAAGCATAGCACGAGCCATTTGCTGGACTGTTCTGTTCATTCTTTCCACTACTCCATTTTGCTGAGGAGTTCTAGCTGTAGAAAATTCTCTCCTTATTCCATGTTCATCACAGAAATCGAAAAATTCATTTGAAGTAAATTCTCCACCTCTGTCGGATCTGAGGCACTTAATCTTGTGACCTGATTCATTTTCAGCCAAGGCTTTGAAGGATTTGAATTTTTCGAAAGCTTCATCTTTGTGCTTCATAAGTCCTAACCAAACAAACCTGGAGAAATCGTCAATAAATAATATCAAGTATTCCTCTCCTCTAGGTGTTCTTTTTCTGAATGGTCCACATACATCTGTATGTACTAGCTCAAGAGGCATACTGGCTGATCCTTCTTTCTCTGGAAAGTTAGTTCTAGTCTGTTTTCCAAACTGACATGATCTGCACATGGTGTTGTCAGGAATTTTGATATCTGGAAGATCGCGAACTGCCTGATATTTGCAAGCTTTCCTTATTTGTGAGAAGCTTAGATGTCCCAATCTTCGATGCCATAACCAGTGCTCTTCATCCTTGCTTAAATAGCATTGTTGTTGTTCTTCATCAAAAATGTATAGATTATTTGAAGTTCTTTTTCCTTTGAGAACTGTTTTACCTGTATCAAGATCACGAACAAGACATCCATTTGATCTGAATATAACCTCGGTTCTTTGATCACACATCTGGCTTACACTTAGAAGATTATGCTTTAGTCCATCAACAAACAAAACATTTCCAGCCTTAACATCTTCTTTTAAAGGAGCAATACCTTTTCCTTTTATAGTTGCAGGAGTATCATTTCCAAAAGAGACTTTCTTTCCCTTTTCTAAATTAGAATAAGATTCAAGTTTTTCTTTATCACCTGTCATGTGCTTTGAACATCCACTGTCAATGTACCATAGATTTTCTTGTCCTTCTGCATAGAATGCTATCCCACATCTTTCTGTTTGAGGTTCCTTTATTTTCCATGTTTTGGTGCCTGAGGTTTGTTCCCTTTTTTGTTCTTGTACCTTTCTTTCCGGAAACCTGCTTCTACATTCAACATCTTCATGTCCAAAATTATTGCAAATAGAGCATTCAACTTCATTTTCAAGAGCTGAAAAATTGTTATAGGTCCTTTTTGTATTCCCTGTCATGCTTCTTTGTTTTTGAGCTTCCCTAGTCATGATTGTTTTATACGCAACACATTGGGCTGCTTTGTGACCAAAGTTATGGCAAGAAAAGCATTGTCCATTGAAGAAGTTTCTGCGATTATTGAATCTACCAGCCGACTGATTGTAATTTCTATTTTCATCTATTCTTGAACCAAATTGAGAAGGTTTTACCTGTGGCTGGTTGTGGCTTTTGTTCACCCTTAAGCTGGATTGCCCCTGATAGTTTGAAGTTTGTCCCTGCTTTACCTGATGATCTTCCTTGTGTTCTTGCTCATTTCTTCTTGCTGCATCAAGATAACTTTTTGAAGTGGAAGCTTGAGAAGTTTCTCCATTGTAGCCCAGACCTGTCTTATTTAGAGGAGATCGCTGCACACTGATAATCTCATTCAACGTTTCAGATCCTTTGACAAACTTGAGATTAATAGTTTTTGTTTTCTCAATTTCTTTTCTAAGACCAACAATTTCACCTTCTAATTTTTCAAGATGTTTTTCCTTTTCATCAATCTGAAATTGTAGAGTATCAATAATCATGTTCTTTTCTTCTATACATCTCTTGAGTCTAGTAATTTCATCATAAAGGTTATCCACATCTATAGCATCCTCATAATTATCATCTTCAAATGCCATTAACAATCTATATTTGTTACCTTGTTCATCTTCATCACTGTTTGATAAGCCATCGCTATCTTCATGGGTGTAGTAGCTTTTCTTATTTGTACCCTGTTTCTTGTTCCATCTAACTGGTTCCTTTCCTTTATCCTTATAAGAGCATTTTGCAGCATAATGACCTACTCTTCCACAAGCAAAACATTTGAAAGGTAGCTTACCTCTGAACCTTCCAGAACCCCTTTGAAGATTTCTGACAAAGTTTGATTCTTCTTCCTCTTCTTCTGGAACATGACATGCTTCATAGTGATCTTCTTTGCCTGATGCTTTAAAAGCAGCTTCCCTTCTGTCTGATGGACCTCCCTTTCTCATTTCATAAGCAGTTAGAATTCCATGCAGCTGAGACATAGTGAGAACACGGAGATTTTCCTTTTCTTCTACTGCAGATACTTTAGATTCAAACTTGGGAGATAAAGATCTTAGAATCTTTTGAACTACTATAGTCTCTTTTATTTCTTCACCCAAATTTTTCATACAATTAACAATCTCATCTACTCGAAGAAAATAATTAGCCACACTTTCATCATTATACATCTTGAGAGTCTCATATTGAATCCTGAGAGTTTGAAGTTTAGCTTCTTTTACCTGTTCATCTCCTTCATAGCTAGTGATCATTTTGTCCCATATCTCTTTTGCTGATTTGAAGTGCATGACCTTCATGAACTCTGTTTGAGATATACTTCCTAATAGAGTACTGACTGCTTTTGCATTTGTTTCATACTGCTTTTTCTCAGCTGGATCTGTAGGAGTAACTGAAGGAAAGGCATAGCCTGATTCTACAATGTTCCAAACTTCTGTACCAAGAGATTGAAGATATGCAGTAACTCTTACCTTCCAATAATTGAAGTTTGTTCCATCGAAGACGGGTGGCCTGATTGATGCTTCTCTCTCGTAGTTGCTCATGATGAACGATCTACCTTCAAGCGATCAAGCTGTTCTGAAGGACCTGCTCTGATACCAATTGTTGGAAATAATACTGAGGGGGGGGGGAATCAGTATTATCTAGCAATTTACCAAATCTTCCTTATTTGATCTTTTGAAATATTCTTGCATATCAGTACCATAAAACAATGAGCATGAATAAAGAAAATAGACAGTCACACCAAAGAACACAAGATGTAAGGTGGAAACCCAATGCGGGAGAAAAACCACCTGCTGCAATAATGTCTCTATCTTCTTTCAAGAAATTCTTTTTACAATGATTTTGTACTGGTGCAGTCCTTTACCAGCACGCAGGCTGCAACCTGCAAAGAGCTACAACTCTTTCTTGTTTTCCAGACTTCTCCTGGAAGGGAGCTACAACCCCCTACTTCTTTTTCAAAATGATCAACAAGTATACAACAGATACAGTCTACTACAGATATCAGATCAGTAATTACAGAAACAACCCAGAACACCTTATGAACAGAAATATACAGTTAACAGATCATCTTGAGACAGGGACGCATATTTTCTTTCTGTGGCCTGCGACTGGACGCAGTATACCTTATGCTGTTCTGCGTGCAGACGCACTGTTACTTTTGCTTGTCTGCGACCGACGCACACATCAACACTATCGCGCCGCGTCTTTTGCTTCAGAGACGCACCCAATACCACAGTCGCGCCGCGTCCTTCGCTTCAGAGACGCACCTGATCCTTTACTGTACTGCGTCCCGGCGCACTTTCCCTTCACTGAATCTGCGTCCTTTTAGATATAGAAGATAAGAGGACTTCAGAACCAACCCAAACACTCAGATCCACAGATCTGATCATGCGCCATATAGATCGTAGTCCATTAGAAGATTTACCCTTAAAGATATGGACTAGATCACACCAAGAGATGATCAACCAAGATGATACATAATCCAAATGAACTCCTTTGCTTTATATAGGCAAGCTTCTCCCCAAAGCGTGGAACAATACCACGAGCCGACACCATAGAAACACGCAACCGTCGGCTAGATACCACACAAGAAGCCCCCACGAGCTTTTCTCTACCTTGAAATGTGTGCACTGGGCGGACGCACCTTCTGAACGGCTGGCCAGCGTCCCTGGACGCGGGTTCTGTATGGAATACCTGCGGGGACGCACTTGCTGAACAAAATTTCCTGCGTCCTTCTTGATTTACCATCTGAAAGAGTTTGCCATCAAGTACAACACCTGAATCATAATGCCAACAGATATGACTGTCTCAAATTACTCTCTCATACTAGGCAGAGACTAGAAAACTCGAATAGGTGGCTACTTATCACTATATGGATATTCTTAAAAGTGCAAGAAACATTTTCGTGTTTAGGAAAGGTCATATATCTCCTTTTGTCGAATGGTTGCCTCAGCAACATGCCAATTACATTAACCATCAAATGGGATTTTACTCCCTTTTTATGGAAGAAGATATTCCTCTACCTCTAAACTATAGTATGACAACTTGCTTTGGTATCTAAATTTTGATGGAGCCTCATCTCGTGAAGGTAATGGGGCGGGTATCTTATTATTTTTACCACAAGGAAATTACATCAATATGCTTATCAACTTGAATTTAATTGTACTAACAACGTAGCTGAATTTGAAGCTATTTTCATTGGGATTGAACATACCCTCATAGTTGGATGTAAGGTCCTCACTGCTTATGGGCATTCTGAACTTATAGTTAATATTGTCAAGGAAATTTACTCTCTGAGAGATAAGATCATTAAACGCTACACTCAAGCGGTTTGGGAAAAGATCTCCCAATTAGATGCTTTTAACATCATGCACATTTGTAGGGAACTTGATGCTCTAGCTGATTCACTAGCTTTTTATGCTTCCAGTATCTCTCAACAGAACCTTCCTAATAGACCTGATTGTCTTTTACAGTCTCTATACAGGCCCCATATCCAAAATAACGAAGAAGACTAGTAAGTCTTCCAAGACAATGAAATTGTATGCTCCTTCCTTCAGAATCAAACAATTGATGATAATCATATTATCTCTCTGAAGGATAATAGGTATCCTTCTCGTCTTTCTCCCTTAGAAGGTTCATTTTCCACTAGTGATCTCTCTATGTTGAAAAGGGAACACAAACAAGAGTCAAAAATGAAAATAGGTACCCAAGATGATACTAAAATATTACAAGTAGGTGCCCAATGCTCAGAACAAGAAAAAGAGAAATTCATCGCCCTTTTTAAGGATTTTTTTTATGTCTTCGCATGGCCATACAAGGATCTTTGTGATTTTGATCCTAGTATTATAACACATACTATTCCTATTAAACTATATGAAAATCTTGTACGACAAAGACAAAGACCTATCAACCTAGCGTTAGAAGCAAACCTTCGTAAAGAAGTGCAAAAAATGCTTGATGCCCACATTATCTTTCTGGTAAAATATTTAGAGTGGGTAGCCAACTTGGTTCCTGTTAGAAGGAAAAACGGGGATATTTTCTTTTGTTGATTATAGATCTTTGAATAAATCTAGCATTAAAGATAAGTTTCCTTTACCTAACATGGACCAAATTTTGCAATAGGTTGCAGGGTCACAAATGATGTCGCTTCTAGATGGCTTCTCTAGTTATAACCAGATTCGCCTCAAGAAAGCTTACAAGTATAAAACCACATTTACCACCCGTTGGGTTACCTTTGCTTATGAACTTATGCCCTTTGGGCTAACTAATGCAGGTGCCACCCTTCAAAGAGCCATGTATTTGGATTTTGATGACCTCATCGGGAAGATCATTCAAGCCTATTTCCATGACATGACCATTTACTCTAAAAAATCAGTTGATCATTTCGAACACCTTAGACGTGCCTTACTGCGATGTAGAAGATTTAGTATTTGCCTTAATCCTCATAATATTATCTTTAACGTTACTGCAGGTAAGTTGTTGGCACATATTGTCTTAGAGGAAGAGATCAATATTGATCCTGATCAAATCGCTGCAATTAAAAACCTTCCACCTCCAAAATAAAAATAAAAATTCAATCCTTGATGGGAAAAATCAATTTCAAACGCAAATTTATTAAATGTTTTGCTAGGATTATGAAATATATTCATAAACTCACTAAACAAGATTGTGATTTTAAATGGAACGACTCTGATCAACAAGCCCATGTGGATATTAAGAAAGCAATCACATCTTCCATTGTCCTAGCCAAACCTGACTTCACAAAAGATTTTATTATTTACACTAACACAAATGAAGAATCCATATCAAGTATCTTAGTGCATAAAAGTGATCAAGGTAAAGAACATATGATTACCTTTATGAGTCAAAGTTTGTCTGAGGAAGAATTCAAATAATCCATAATTAAGAAACATGCTTTTTCTTTAGTCAAGTCAATTAAGAAGTTTGGACATTACATTCTAGGTATGAAAATAGAGGTTAAAGTCCCTTTACCAAGTGTTAAATTCCTTTAATCACAAACTTTACTCTCAAGAAAGCTAGCACATTGGCTTGCTAAAATACACGAACATGATTTAAATATTTCTACATCCAAGACCATAAAGGGAATCAATTTGGCCCTAAATTTGGCTCAACTTCCAGAACCTATCAACCTTAATGGCGAAGATGATGATTCCATATATTCCTTGTTCACCATCAATGAAAAATCAATTCAAAACCAAAAATTCACAGAAAATTTAGATAAATCTCAACGTAGGCATTTATGCTTAGGCTCTTCGAAGTATCTGAATCTTAAATACAATGTTGTATCACAGGTCTTATGTCCGATTGTTACTCAGAGATGTAGACGATAAAGTTGCTACTAGGTTACTATTTGTCTCTCATGGGTCATCTCAAGACAACTTTCATATAGGAGTCCATTTTGCGGCTAAAGCCACTGCTCATAAAATTCTCAGATCTAGTTTTTATTGGCCTACCATTTTCACTAATTGTTACAAGTTTGTACAAAGCTGCAAGGATTGCCAACAAGCAGCAAGGAGAGAAAATTTTCATGTCTTTCCCCTTCACCTAGTAATTCCTAAATTACCATTCACTAAATGGGGATTAAATCTTATTGGTCCTATAAATCCTCCTACAGGTCATACTTTTATCCTAAGTATTATTGACTATTTCACAAAATGTCAGAAGTAGTTCGAAAAGTGTACGTGATGAACAGGTGATTGAGTTCATTGAAAATAACATTTTCTCTCGTTTTGGAGTTCCTATCAAATTGATCTCTCATAACAATCTTGCATTCATCTCTGCTAACTTCACTCGATTTTGCAATCAATATCATGTTCAACATTCCACATCATCAACATATTATCCCCAAGGTAATGGTTTGGTTGAATCAACTAACAAGAACCTTATTATAATTTTGAAAAATTTGATCAATGATAAGCCTCATATCTAGCATACTATGTTGAAGTTCACACTGTGGCATGACCTACCACTTGTAAATATAGCACAGGAGCTACTCCCTTTCAATTAGTGTATGGACAAGAGGCTATCCTTCCCGCCGAATTTCAATTGTTTTCCCTTCATCTAACTGTTCAAGCTGAAGAACTCTCTCCAAATAATACCTCTCAAAAGCATTTAACTCTTCTAGATTTGAAAGAAAAGAAAAATCAATCTTTAGAAAACAATGGAAAACACCACAAATTTCAAAAACTATGGATTAGACCATTTAAAATTGCAGTTGTAGTCGGGCCAATTACTTATCTATTGAAAGATCATGATAATTGTATGCTCCCATATACCATCAACGGCTCTCACCTGAAGTCATTTGTGGAGATAAATTCCTGAGCTGATAACTTATGCAACCATCTATATATACTCATTTTGTCTTGTTTTCCTTCTTTGTTTTTCGATCATTTCGTTTTTGGTTTTTCTCAGTTTCCTTTTAATAGCATTTGCATTGGTAGTTTTGCATGTTTTCCTACTATGTTCTCGTTTTCACATAGCCTCTTAAAGTTTATAGGAAGAAAATAATCCTTCAACAAGTATGATGTTTTATGGCATTAATTCTTTTGTTAATTGTTCGCTGACATATTTATCCTTCCACAGTGATGATTTTATAGAAATAAAGAGACCACTTCCTTATTTCCAATGGGTCATATTACTTTATTTTTACCCAACTATTAACTACATAAGTCACTCAAACAAATGCTTTTACTGTCCCATTTTCTCACGACCCTTGCATCCTTCCCCCCATAACAACCTGTGACCTTCTCTCCATCAGTAAAACCATTTCAATTCCAATTAAAGTTCTAAGTTATGCCTTGCTCACAAATCAAGCCTCCCCATGGAGTCGCTAATGTTGACGATGGTCAGCGTTAACAAGTTCAAACATTGCACACCTTAAATTAATTCCTCCCGAACTAATCATTTCTATTTTTTAGGGCTAATGGTGGGACCCTTGTCAAAGTTACACCTCTGAAGGCATGATTATCTAAATTTATTGAATGCAATGAACCACAAGACATCAAGGTTATATGTTGAGGTCATTTTGCATTGAAAAATGCTAAGTGGCGAATTCATACGACATGTTGTTGTGTTTAACCATGGTGGGTTTAGAACATAAACAAATGTTGTCATTTAGATAATACAAATATGTTCCTACCATATGGATTTATGAAATGTCAATGGGTACATACGTGAAGTGTTCATCGCATGAAGGTTTTCAATATGTTTGTTGATTGATGAACTCTTTGATCTACATTTGGATCTCGGTGATCGTGTAGTCTTGGCATTAATGAAATTGATTAAAGTTGCAATGTGCTCATCTATGTGATTGTAAATGTGTCTGATTATTGTATTTAATTAATGCACCAACTCTGAAATGTTTTGATTTTAGTTTGGTAAATATCTCGATGGAATTTGGGCCTTCTTCCTCGATGTAACCTTTTTCGACGAATGGCTTATATTTAATTAATGGTCATTATTCTACACATTAATATTATGCAAATCCTACAATGGTAAAATGGTTAGGCATGTGACATGGCTTATTTGTATTGGTTATTTCAACTGGTTCTTGGTTATGTGGCTTCTTTGTGGCAATTGTTAGAAGCCCAAACCAGTTTTTCACACGATGATAATGGAATTGGGAAGTGTGACATAAGCTTCAATGCCCCCCTGCATTTACTCCGCCACCTTTGGTTTCCTTTTCGATTCTCGCCATTCTAGTAAAACCCTTCAGTGCTCTAATTTTCTTCTGCAAATCAAATAAATTTGCAATTTTGAGGAGTTCATTTCTTGGGTTGCCAATAGAAAGGTTCACTCCTCTACAAGATTGGTACAACAACAAAAAACTAGTTGTGAAAGTTCTTTCTCTCCTTAAATTCTAATGTTATTCCAGGTATGACACAGTGTCATTATTATCTTCCTGCGAAGTACATAGAGTTCTCCCTTTCTTTTCCTGTTTTCCTTAGATTATTTGTAAAACATGGTATGCATGTTGCTTGTTCTTTTCATATAGTTGAAACCCTATGTCTCTACACCTTTAGTGAACATAGTTTTGTGCAAATTAAGAGCTTGTTTCCATGTAAATTTGAGGCTTAGAAGCCTTTGAGGCCTTCAAGCCTTGGGCTTAGTAGCCAGGCAATTCACTGGAGTCATGACCATAGTGACTATAGCAATTTTGATGAATTAATTACTTATTAATTAGTGGGTATTAATCTTGGTTTACCATTTGTTAACTCTAAACAGTTTGTATATGTAAACTGTCAATATATTTGTTATGCTAATGATACCAAAGAATATTACTACTATCATCATGTTTCATTAGGGGAGTTTTGAGGTCTAAAATGAGCCTCCTAAGGAAATTATAAAATAATAGTGGAAATAATAAAATAAGATTTGATTACATCATCAAGTTTTAGAGGGAAAAAAGAAAAACTACTTTTCAACTCATATTTTCAACTTATCCCCCTATGGTTTTACTCAAATTTCAAGTGGCAACACTCATTGGATGAAAACTTTGATTCCTCATCCAATGAGTACCCATGTTGCATACTTTCAATCCACCCTGCTACATGACAAATGAGAAATACATGAAAA
The DNA here is from genome assembly GCA_031772625.1 of Pinus tabuliformis. Taxonomy (NCBI): domain Eukaryota; kingdom Viridiplantae; phylum Streptophyta; class Pinopsida; order Pinales; family Pinaceae; genus Pinus; species Pinus tabuliformis. Next base: position 29,810,921 of record CM062816.1, read on the forward strand.
CGTGATTACAATCGCCTTTTTTTCATGTCTTTCTCATTTTTCATGTAGCAAGGTCCATTGAAAGTATGCAACAAGGGTACTCCTTGGATGAGGAATTAAATTTTTCATCCAATGAATACTCCCGCTCAAAATTTGAGTAAAACCTTAGGGAGATAAGTGTAGGAATTTACAGGGTAAGTTCCTCAGAAAGAACACCAAAAGGACACCGCTCACAACCAGATCACAGATCAATACACCAGTATTTTTGACGTGGTTAAAACCCTCAAAGAGGGAAACAGTCCACGGCCTGCGCCAACGTGGCTACTACAGGCAATTTATTAATCAAAGAATGAAAATTTACATAAGCTTCTCTCATGCACGGATTACCCGAACAATGACCCTCCATGCGCTTTAAATAGAACTCATGGACCAATCGGGTGTCAAGCCACGGATCAAGTGTCGGTAATACCGAGGAGAGAATGAACCGTCGGATCACTACATATCGTGACCGTCGGATTGTAAGTTACAAAATGTACAACGGTAAAGAAACACACTTTACCTAACTCTAAACTAGACCAAGTTGTACTTAACTATTTCCTATGTGTCGGAATATCCTAACATCCCCCCTTAAGAACAACTTGGGATAGGATTGAAGGATTTACAAATATGACACAATAGGAGAAGGAAGGAGGCACTAGAGCCTATCCCCCCTTAGTGACAACTTCCTGAACTCCAAGCATATATCGAAGTTTAGTGAACTTCGCCTCTGTGAGAGCCTTTGTGAAGATGTCTGCAACCTGATCATCTGTTGAACAATATTGCACTTCAAGAACATGGTCATGAATGAGCTTTCTGATGAAGTGCATGTGTAGTTCAATGTTTTTGCTGCGCTGATGCTGGACTGGATCTTTGCATAGCTGAATGGCACTTTGATTATCACACCAAAGTGTGGTTGGATGCTGCTGCTCAAAGCCAAACTCTGATAGGATCTGACGAAGCCACAAGGCTTCCTTACTAGCTTCCACGGCACCACGATACTCTGCTTCTGCTGACGAAAGAGAAATGGCAGCCTGTTTCTTACAAGCCCATGTAATAGGTCCTGAACCAAGAGTGAAGACATAACCGGCAGTAGACTTCCGATCATCAGGGTCACCAGCCCAATCAGAATCAGTGAAACCAACTAATAGAGGAGCTGCTTTGGCACTGTAATGAATCCCAAACTGTACTGTACCTCGAACATAACGAAGTATTCTTTTAGCTGCTTTCCAATGACTTTCACGGGGGTTTTGCATAAAACGAGCAACAAGGCCAACAGCAAAGGAAAGGTCAGGACGAGTATGGGTTAAATACAAGAGTTTTCCTACAAGTTGACGGTATAAGGTAGCATCAACTTCAGGAGAAGTACAAGAGACTGAAAGTTTGACTCCAGACTGAAAGGGAGAAGGGGCTGGCTTACAGTCTTCCATGTGAAAATGACGAAGAATATCACAAGCATACTTGGACTGGGAAAGGAAAATACCCTCCTTGGATTGCAAGACTTGAAGACCGAGAAAATAGTGTAAGTGTCCTAAGTCTGTCATTTCAAATTTCTTTTTAAGGCTGGACTTCACATGGTTTATAAGGTTGGGATCACTACCAGTAAGAATAAGATCATCAACATAAAGAACAAGGATGATAAGAGAGTTGCCCACTTTCTTGGTGTAGACAGTATTGTCAGAATAACACCTAGAAAAGCCAGATTCTAAAAGAAAGCTATCCATTTTGGCATACCAAGCCCGAGGAGCTTGCTTGAGACCATAAAGGGATTTCTTAAGTCGACAAACAAGGCTGGAGTCTGTTTGTATGAAGCCAATGGGTTGTTCCATATAGATTTCTTCCTGCAAGTCCCCATGCAAGAAGGCAGATTTAACATCCATCTGATGGACTTCCCATTTTAAAGAGGCAGCAAGGGAAAGAACAAGGCGGATAGAGTTCATTTTGGCAACAGGGGAGAAGGTTTCAGTGTAGTCAATGCCTTCAACCTGTGAAAAGCCCTTAGCAACAAGACGAGCTTTATGTTTATCAACTTTCCCATCTGGTCCATACTTGGTTCTGTAAACCCATTTACATCTAACAAGTTTGCGTCCCTTTGGTAGAGGAACAAGATCCCATGTATCATTTGCCAACAATGAATGATATTCTTCATTCATAGCTGCTTCCCAATGTGGATGGCCTGAAGCTTCTGCAAAAGTGTCAGGATCATGATTTACTGGAGCTTGAGCCAGTAAAGAAGAGGCTCTTTCAAACTGAGAACGTGTACGTCGCTGATCTGTAGGATCACCGGCAAGATCACCTGCTGCATCCCGAGTAGCACGGACCCATCTTGGAAGTTGAGGATCCTGAGAAGGTGGGGGAGGATTATCATCCTCACTTTCATCATCTGAAGAAGAAATGTTTTCAAAAGTAGAAGAGATAGGAAGAGGTGGCACATCCGCCGGACTAGGCTCGCAGGCCGATTTATTTTCATCAAATTTTACATCTCTTCTAATGATAACATTTTTGGACTTAAATGGAATAAGTCTATAACCTTTTACATCTTCAGAATATCCAACAAAAGTACATTTCTCACTCTTAGGTTCTAAAGCTTTATGCTTTTCATCTGGAATATGGGCCCATGCTTCACTTCCAAAAACACGAAAGTGACTTACATCTGGTTTAATGGAACTCCAAGCTTCTTCTGGAGTGATATTCTCTAGAACCTTAGTAGGAGTGCGATTGATTATATAATTTGCACAATTAATTGCTTCGGCCCAAAAACTAAGACTGAGTCCTTTAGATTGCAGCATACAATTAGCCATTTCCTTTAAGGTGCGATTTTTCCTTTCAGCTACACCATTTTGTTGTGGAGTGTATGGAACAGTATGTTGCATTTGAATTCCATTTTCGGTGCAAAAGTTGATGAATGTGTTTTTAACATATTCTCCACCATTATCAGTTCTTAGCTTAAGAATTTGATGTCCAGATTGTTTTTCAACAAAGGCTTTGAAGGCCAAAAATGTGTTAAATACTTCGCTCTTGAGTTTTAAGAAGTATACCCAAGTGCGTCTGGAGAAATCATCAATGAAAGTTAAGAATTACTTGCAGCCAGAGAATGAAGCAACAGGAAGTGGACCACATAAATCACTGTGCACAAGCTGTAAAGGGGCTGAGGCGTGCCAAGAGGCACGTTTGTCAAAACTGTCCCGATGATGTTTTCCGAGTACACATCCGGAACAAACACCATCTCTGCAAGATACCATAGGAAGACCTGTCACCATATTTTCTTTACATAGATGCTGAAGGGAGCGATAGTTTAAGTGACCAAATCGCTCATGCCAAAGTTTGCTCACTTCATCATTATGAGCAACAAATACTGAGGGAAGATTTGATGACCCAAAGTTGTGAAACTTATACAACCTTGTGGAATCATCAGCAATACCAGTAGCTAGAATCTGTTTAGGATCTCTTAGATCCTTGATTACAACATCATGAGGTGAAAATTCAACAATTTTACCTTCACCTGAATGAGTTATCTGATATACAGATAGAAGGTTGCAGGATAAGGTTGGAACACATAATACATCATTAAACTGACCATTGTCTAGATGAACAGTTCCAGTCCCTACAACATTAAGAGATCTATCATCACCAACATATATATTTTTGGTGTTACAATCATTTAAAGAAGAAAACATGGCTTGGTTTTTGGCCATGTGATAAGAGGCTCCAGAATCAATGAGCCACTCATGAGAAGGAGAAGAAGAAGATACATTTAATGCATAACCAGACTGAGATGATTGACAACGACATGCAGAAAGTGCCATTCCGGAAGTTGAAGTTGAAGTATGCTCCACATGGATGTTATGTTTCTTCATTGCGGCTTCCAAGGCTTCCATCTTCTTAAAGCATTTAGATTCTAAGTGGCCATCTCGATTACAAAAGTTACAATGTCTATCAGTCTTCTTCCATTTGTTTTTATTGGTCTTATCATTTTGCTGAAATGATCTTTCATTTTGAGGCTGAGTTGGTTTAGGACCATTCTTTTGAGGATATGACTTCTTAGGATTCTTTGAATTTGGTTGTTGCTGGGCGGCTAACGCTTTCGTGGAAGAGTTTCCAAGATTAAGAAGACCAAGGTGTAAGAGTTTTTCTTGTTCTCTTATTAAAGAATCACAAAAAGAGTCAAAGGAAGGGGCCTTGTAGTCTTTTCCTTGACAAATGAAAGCTTCCCTTGTAGAATGGAAGGTGGAAACAAATACAGAGTAGGCTGGTCCCAACTTAGTAAGGATGGAATAAATAAGGTTACTATCTTCTTTCTTAACCTTAACACCTTCCAAAAGATATCTAAGGGTCTTGAATTTGGACAAGAAATCTTCAATGCAAGAAAAATTATTAGGATCCAATGTAAGCAACTCATTTTCAAGTTGATGGGCTCTAATTTCATTTTTAATCCCAAAAACTTTAGTGAGTTTTTCCAATGCTTCATGAGGAGTCTCAAGTTCTGCAATATGGAATCTAAGATCAGGAGAAATAGACATCCCTATCAAACCACGTGCTTGATCTTGTCTATTTTCCCATTTTGCAGCCTTGTCTTCATCTTTTGGTTTCTTCTCTTGGTCTGTGGCTATTCTGTAGAGACCTTTACTTCTAAGTAAATCTTCCATGTAGGCTATCCATTGGAAGTAGTTAGTGCTGTCAAGAATGACTTGGCATGGACTTTCCATTTTTTTTTAAAAACTGAAGCTGAAGATGCTGAAAGTAAGTGTTCCAATGGATAGATCTCGAAAAATTAGGCTGTTTAAAAAAAAAACGGCTCTGAAAAAGGCTTCCGGATGAAGAAGTTATGGCTTTTTGAAAAAAAATTGTTGAAGTTGCCGGCAAAGTGCACGAATGTGCGGGAATGAAAAAATCCGCCCCCACAAAATGGAGACTTGAACCCAAGACCTCTACTCTCTTAAAATAGCTTTGAACCAATTGATCTATACAAAAAATTTGAGAGAGAGAGAGAGAGAGAGAGAGAGAGGGGGGGGCCTTGGTTTGCGTGCTTGCCTTGAGAAAGCTCTTTTTCCCTACAAAACACAAAACACAAAACCCAACACGAATATGCAAAGAAAAACGAACCTTGCAGCTCGAAGTTAGCTTTAGCCAAAAAACTAGATATATTAAAAAAATGAACCTTGCGGCTCAAAGTTAGCTTTAGCCGAAAAAAACTAAATATTTTTCTCAATGTTTCTGATTTTCCGAGATCACACTAAGGTGCAGGGAAAAGAGCATACGCATGAGAAAAATCCTTCCTTTCTGTTTCTGATTTGCCCAGATCGCACAGAGTCGCAGGGCAAAGAGCATACGCAGAAATGAAAGGTATAGATCCGGTTAAAAAAAAGCTAAATAAACCGAAACCGAAATAAGCAGAGAGAAAATAACAGTAAACTGCAAATAAACACTGTATACCTCCCGATCTGAAAAATGACGCAGCTAGGGCTACCGGAAACCTTTTCGCGTGAAACGAAAGGGGTTCCTCACTGGAACACATGCTCCAAACGCAACAGAGCAGTCCTCTCGGCCCGAAAGCAGTCAGAAACAGCAGATCTAGGAAACAACAGTCGGATGCAGTTCTACTGGCTTCAGATTTGGATCACCAACGGACGCGGCCCTCAAATAGCTCTGATACCATGTAGGAATTTACAGGGTAAGTTCCTCAGAAAGAACACCAAAAGGACACCGCTCACAACCAGATCACAGATCAATACACCAGTATTTTTGACGTGGTTAAAACCCTCAAAGAGGGAAACAGTCCACGGCCTGCGCCAACGTGGCTACTACAAGAAATTTATTAATCAAAGAATGAAAATTTACATAAGCTTCTCTCATGCACGGATTACCCGAACAATGACCCTCCATGCGCTTTAAATAGAACTCATGGACCAATCGGGTGTCAAGCCACGGATCAAGTGTCAGTAATACCGAGGAGAGAATGAACCGTCGGATCACTACATATCGTGACCGTCGGATTGTAAGTTACAAAATGTACAACGGTAAAGAAACACACTTTACCTAACTCTAAACTAGACCAAGTTGTACTTAACTATTTCTTATGTGTCGGAATATCCTAACAATAAGATGAAAATAAGAGTTGAAAAAGTAGTTTTATTATTTTATTTTTTTTAATCCTTTTACTTTTTTACTCAACAAATGATAAATCATCCCCCATGGTTGACATCATCATCTTTAATCCTATTGGTTCTTATAGATTTTATTTTAGTTGTACATGTTTCTTAGGAGGCCCATTTTAGACCTCAAAATTATCGTAATGACTATTTCTCCTTTCCCTAATTTACCGCATGTGGGAGTTTTGGGACCTTAGGGCTCTGAGAAAAAAAACCATGCATCGGCAAGGCACAAGGATTGCTCATTTGTATCAAATTTAGTCTTGGAATTGCAACACATTCTTTCGTTTTTTATTCCTCCATTTGCAAGTCTAAAATAAAATGTGTTGTTTTATTAGTACCATGTCCTTATTTTGTGTTAAATTTTCCCAATATTTTGGCCAAAATTTTGACTTACCATCCATTCACAGGTCTATTATTGATCTGAATATGAGACCTTAGACAATTATTAAGGTATTACAGACTCATGTGCATGGATTAGCCTATATTACTTAATTCAATGGATTGATAAGATTGTGAATAACATAGACAATGAAGCAGTTAAAGAAACATAATAGACACACACACACACATAACACAACAAGATAATCAATGTGTTCACCCAACACTCCTGGGCTACGTCTCCTGGTCCAACCTTCAGTGGTGACCTCTCTATTATGTCTTCGAAAACAGAGTTTTACAAAAGTGAGCTCAATTTGAGTCTCACACAACAGATACAAAACAACAAGGATTTACTTGGATCTCCCAAGTCTTTCTGAGTACACAGACTCTCCTCACAGACTCTCTATCTCTATTTTCTCTCTGTCTCAGCATTGCTTGTCTCTGTTTCTGTTAGTCTGTGGCTTTAAAGCCAATCGGCACTATCTGTTCATTTCCCTTCTGGGATCTCTGGCTTCCTGGCCTATGTCCGCTCATATCCCCCTCTGAGCATTAGAAATCATTGCTAAACGCCTTCAGGGATGGTGGCCACCTATTTTGTAACATAATGGACCATCGAGCCTTTGAAATCCCCAAAAATAGCGTTCTCTGTTTACACAGAGAAATACACTAAAAACTATGAAAATTTTCCAAACTCTCGTTTATCAGATTTGAATTATTATAAATTCCTCCTTATAACTCCTATCGGGTCCACCTTTATATTGCTTGTTGCATCTCCACCATTGATCTGAGTGATCTTGATCCAATGGTGGAGATTCATTTCAGGCGGCTCATGCATACGGGGGTTAACACTCGAAAATGGTGGTTTTCTCTCTCCGGCGCCTGGTCACATGGTACCCAGTGTATGGGCTCGGGCGGAGCCCGGCCAAAACCACTTACCGCCTACGGCCCACCCGAAATCCCGCTCGTTTCGTGGTTTCCCTTTGTATTTGAAAAATACATTAAAACATTGAAAATCCTGCAAAATGGCTCATATCGGACTTGAAATAATATACAACTGCATTAATAAACCCTTTCGGGTCTGGTTTCATCACATTGGCACATTTCCTTTGTATTTCATTCATTTTAGCGGAAATGTGAAATACACAGGAAAATGTTGTTTTCCGAATCTCAAAATATATAAAATATCATCTGTAACCTTATCGGGTCCGGCTATCGCAAGTCGCGTTTGTTATCGGCCCCACTCCTTTGTAATGCTCCGACACGATATTTCGATGTGATATATATCAAAATCGCACATCACATAGTCCCCAGGTCATTGTAAGCACTCCCTTGTAATCTGTCGATGCAATATGGCGGGTTAACCTGGGTCGTCGATCTGCGCGCTTGATCAACGATCCTCGTTGACCCCGTTGATCGCTATCGCAACATTTATATGGTTACCTCCGATAGCCTCCGCCTGCCTTTGGCAATTGCGATATGCCGATCGAATCTGGATCGTCAATCAGCCAGATCCGACGGCTCTTGTGCAAAGTTGTTTAAACCGCCAATACTCTGTTTTTCCACTATTTCTTCATGTTTTTTCACTCCCAATAGTGTTATCAGCGATTTCTAAGAGTTCTTCTTTTGCGATAGTTTTGATATTTAGAAGACTTAGAGGGTTTTCTAGGATCCATTTGGATCAATTATGAAATTATAGAAAGAGACATTGTATTTCTCTCTCTTTTAAATACAACATCCAAAATTGTCATGTAATCGTTGTCGATGTTGTTCTATTTAGTACTTCCACTACAAACTTGTTTTGAAAAATAAAAGGTAAATCATGTTGATTTAGGGTAGCATCAGATGTGCTCTAGCCATGAAAATTGGTGGAGAGGCTAAAGAACATGAGATCTCCAAGACCCATAAATGGTTTGGGGAAATTCTACCCAGTGAAGGAGATTAAAATAATTGATATTTTCAATGGGTTCCTAAGTCTAAACTTAAGAAAATAAAAATATTAATGGGTATTAATATAAAACTGGGTGAGAAGGTTCTAAATGACATGGATCAAGCCAAATATAATCTTAGTCATTGATTAGAGATGTAATCTTGGTCGTTGAAGACTCGACAGAAAAAGTATAAGAGGAGGCTTGAGGGTCAGTTGGAGATACACCAGATTGATCAGTCAGTTTGATTTTCTAGAGTGGGGTTTGCTAAGAGAAATCGCACCAGTGATCAGACTTGTAGCGAGGGGCAGTGAGTACGAGGCAGAGAGGCAGGGATAGTGTCGGGAGACCAGCGCAGACGCAGATCCAAAGGAAGCCACGCAGAGGCCAGCAGTGACTGCGCAGAGGCTAGAAGGTCATGCGTCATCCATACAGAGACTGTAGAAGTGACACAGAGAGCCATAGAGGTTGCGTAGAGCCTCATAGGGTTTTAGGCTGACGTAGTGCTTCAAATTGTGCTGGAGAGGGTTTCGTGGGGTAGACTTTTAGAATATTTGCTTCCGAAGAGAGGTATTACTACTAGATTATTTATCTTTGTCGAGTGAGCCAGTTTGGCACCTAGTGTACTCAATAAAAGCTACTTAATAATAAAACCCTCAGAACTGTTGCACTGTTTTTCCCAATTTGGGTTTTTCCAGGGATGATTGTCCAAAAATAACGGTGTCCCTTATGTGTTTGTTTATTTCTTTCAATTGTTGATCTGTATATGGTTGAGACTGTATTGTGTTTATTTAAGTGTTTATATGGTTAAATAACTTGTTATTAATTTAAAAAGTAGGCAAAATAAACCAGAGAATACAAATAAAATTTCTAACAGACAACACTTAAAAATTTCAACAAATAAACTCTATAGGCTCTTTTACTAGTAATTCGTCTTGTATGTCAATGATTAATTTTAAAAGGAAAAAAAAGAAAGAGAGACCTCTGCCTCATAGTGGTCATAAACGTCTTTTTAATACTTATCTGGTTAAGAATGAGTCCTTGCATGAAAGCTTTCCCTTGTCCCTATTAGATTATTCCTCCCAGTTTGTTTTTTAAAAATACTTAGTGTTTGCTCGCAAGACAACCCATGGCACTAAATCTTTAATTACCTGTGAGCAATTAGTCTTTCAATTTTTTTTGCAAAATGATCTTTTTAAACAAAAATAGGGTAAGAGGCAGAGGCAGAGGGACTCGAAACAAAGATCAACATTTGGGTATAAGAAGGGACAAGAGACCCAGAGTCTCTATCCACTTTGATGAAAATGTTATGGATCATATATATATATATATATATATATATATATATATATATATGATCAACTATAATAATGATTGATTAACTAGTAATTAGTATTGAAATGCATGCCTCTATGGACATGATTGTTTGTGAAGAGGTACCTACCTAGGTATATAAGCAAACCCTCACCCTCATTGTAATCATCTCACATCAATTCTTTTATATAATATTCAATATACAATTACTTGTCTTACAATGGGTGTCTTTCTCTTAGAAATATTATAAAGATTATTGCATATACGAACTTCATTTGTTACATTGGTATCAGAGTTGTACAATCCCCTAGCCGCTCAATCATTGCACAGATACAGGCTGATCTAGCCTTTGGCCATCAACCTTGCATCAACTTTGTTGTCGTGAAATTGAAATCGTTTCGCTATAGAAGTTTTTGGAGTTTCTCCGCTCGCTGATTCCGTCAGAGGCCCTTAGCCATATTTAAAGAAATAAAAGAAAAGGGGAAAGATTTGAAAAGAAAAAGGTAATAATTATAATAATAATAATAAAATATATATATATATATATATATAGAGTGGGAGTTAAAAAAAGATCATAATAAAATGTCAAAAAGGAAAAAAAATATTTAAAAAACATATATTCATAATAAAAAGTTGTATTAAAAAAAAAAATTTATTATTGTTAAAAAATAAACAAATAAATAAAAAAACCAAAAAAATAACAAAACGAAATACCTCTTACACCATCTTTTAGGTGCCTGAGAAACCGTTGTTATCTAAAGTTGTTGCCACAGTATTTAGAGCTGACAACATCCCCACCATTGCAAGTCGTCATCCCTGCAATCTCACCACCACCATATTTGACTATCGCTCGATCATGTACTAGTTGTTGGTTAATTCCTCCCGTACTAGTTGTTGGTTAATTCCTCCCACGCCGTAGCTAGATCCCATCCATTGTCTCTTGTCTGCCTATGAACACCATCCCTAACCGCATCCAGTGTTCACCAATTGTTGGCATAACCAACACTCAAAACCGCTGCAACAGTCCACCCCGCAATACAAACATTGCCACCAAAATCGCCATTCTTGTACAAAAACCGCCACCAAAAATCATTTTTTGTTGCCACAACCGTCAACCGGCGCGCTAAACAACCTTGAGCCACACAAATCATCGTCTTCGTACGTCCAACTATCAGCACACATTCTGGTTTCCGCTACGGTCTTTACGATCTGTCCTCAATACCTATGAAAAGGCTAGTCCGTTTATAATGAGACGTCACTACCATTTGGGAGAAAATGTCTGACGAGTTAATTAACGATAAAGATTTTGGGCAACTTAAATTCATTTTAAAGTTATTAATTCGAAAATTACGAAGGTTTTAATTAAAAGTGGCTAGTCAAAACAACCAAAAAAAAATGTATTTTGAAAATGTATTATTATAATATTATAAAATAATAAAAAATAAGGAATTGGAAGGTATATTAAATTTCTAAAAACAATTTCAATCATTGAGTAAGATATAAAAGGGTACAATTTAAAAAACAAGAAAAAGAAAAATAAGAAGCGACCCAAATTCAATTTAAAAGGTTCCATTCAAAGTTATAAAGTGGACCTAATTATATTTGAAGAATTGGATCATTCAAAGAGTATATAAACTCCTCAAGCAAAGTATTATTTTTATCAATGAATTTAATTCAAAAATGAAGAAGGAAGAAAAAATGGAGATCAATGATGGAAGATTTCCTTAAATTTTTATGATGTGTTAATGCACTATTTTAAATCAAGTATCACTTGTAAGAAGGGATGTTATAATCTTTATCGATCCTACTCAGGATAAAAATTATGTTAGTATTGAATGTGCTAAAAAATTAGTGATTTCTGAATCGAATATAATTGAAATGATGGATCCAATGAATAATAAACAATATAATGTAAACAATCTACAAATATGCATTGGAGACTATATTTTTGCCCACATTTCATCGTTAAAACCTTATTTCACGACAATAGTGATATAATTTTGGGTTCGCCCTGGATGGAATCAGTAGGGTCCTTTATCCTAAATACAAAAAAAAATGTTTTTGACATTTTCCCACAAAAAGAAAAAATAATGCTACAAGACATTACCTTGAAGCCAGATTCAGTGACGCTAGAAGACATACAAGATATCTCAAAAGTAATTCTTCAAGAAAGTAAAAAGGCAATACAAAATATGCAAAGAGAATCTGACAAAATCACTACTGACAAAAAAGAAGAAGTTATTCACCTCGAGGACCACAAATAAAATTATTGATTAAGAAACTTCAAAATGACAAAAATCGTTGAAAAACAAATTAGGAGACCTCAAGACGAAAGACATATCAAAATCTTCACACATAACCACCCAAGTTGAAGAAAAATGAACAAATATTGATCCAATCAATATCATAACTCAAGAAGATGACAAAACAGTTGAAGGGAAAACATATTCAGATGTTATAGTTCACACAATGAAAAATCCAAATGATAATTTTGTAGCCAACTCAACAACAATAGTACCTGAAGTAAATTAGGAAGTTGTCACATGCATGATAAGGGAAAATAAAACCATAAGAACTCCTTATCGACATCTTAATCACAAGAGCAAACAACTTAACTAATCTGCCTATCTGTATCACTCAAAGAAAAAACAACAAACTTATGTTCCAAAGAATGTTGAAGTTTGCACAATTCAGTCTGATGATAACAGTTCATTACAAATTTCTAGTAATCGAAAGATTCCACAAAAGATTGATTTAGGATGGTTAGATCCCTTCTTAGTTCGACAATTTTGTTTATCAATTATGGGATCATATCATCTTATATTAACGAAGATGACAGTTATGAGATGAGAATACATTCAAAACAGAAAAATAGATCAAGCCTTTTCATCAGTAAGCCTTGAGGAAAAATATTTTTGAGAAGGAAGAAAATAATAGACTAGTCTTCCATAAATCTTTCTCATCCTGATGATGAACCACCATTGCTGGTTCGAAACATCAATCATAACAACAAACCTAATGCGAGATGAATTTGGAAGATGATTTACACGAAAAAGGAAGAAAATGTTATAAATAATATATATAAAATAATATAAATATAAATAATAATGATAAAATGTAATAATGATTAATTAACTAGTAATTAGTATTGAAGAGGCATGTCTCTAAGGACATGAATGTTTGTGAAGATGTACATGCCTAGTTATATAAGCATGCCCTCACCCTTATTGTAATAATTTCACATCAATTCTTTTATATAATATTTAATATAAAATTACTTTTCCTACAATGGATGTATTTGTCTTCGAAGTATTCTGAATATTATTTCATACAAGAACTTTGTTCATTACATTGGTATCAAAGAATTTCCTCTGAGTATATAAAATTTTCTCATTACACTTATATCAGAGTGTAACTGAACTTTGTTAGTTACATTGGTATCAGAGCGTAACCAAACTTATTTGGTTACAATAGATCTCCAGGAACTAAGACAATTGCTTGATAATGGTATCATTAATTTGCTCGGTCAGATTGATTCTCAACCTATGATTCAATCACGAACACAACGTCGTCTCTGATACAACAACCTTTTGTATGTATTCTTGTTCCTCCACATGTTTCAGCCCCTCTTGTTAGCCCAAACAATGATGGTTGGAGTTTCGCAATCCCTACACAACATGTGCAATGAATACTTGGTTGGCCTATTGTTTCTCCCCAAATCCCCCCCCTAGGCCCACACATCTCATTTATGATATGTTGCTTCTCGCATTGTTCATATGCCTCTCATATCACCTCAACCATCCACTCCTATTTCACATCATGCTTCCTCTGCAAAGCAAACCTCTCAACAACAGAAAGTTATTTCAAAGCCCACTCCTCAACCATCCAAATTCCTTGTTTTCCCAGTGAATAGTGAACATGGTCAGAATGCATGGGCTCAATATTTTGGTTCATCTCATAGATCAACACATTCAGTATCTTCAAGTTTGCATTGAGAGGAGTAACAAGCGGAATAAACACCTTCACATGGGTAGAGGGGATTATCAGAGATCTTCAGGGTGCATTTTATTAAGATTACTTTACTTTTAGAATTTTGTTTTATAGATGGAGTTGTTTGTTTGAAATATTGTATGATTGTTGCACTTACCATATTTTTTATGAGTTTTGAAATGGTTGGTTATATTTATACACTTTATTTTTGTGTATGGTACCATCTCAACATGGAGCTCTCATGGAGTAACAAGGGGCATAGGAGATACAAGAAGTTTGGGTTTTCATGGATGAATATTTTAATGATGAATTATGTGGTGGCCATTTCATTTATTATATGATAAATGTGAAAATTCCAAACTGGAACCCTATTGCAACCACTAATATTATTTCTCCTAATTGTCAATTAATTAACAATTTATCTACTACGAAAAATATCGAAATAGATACACTTCGACCTTCACAAATAATTTTTTTTGGAAAAATAAAACGTTGGAAGTTAAGAAATGCTAGCACACATATATAAAATTAACACAATTATTTTTGGACAAAATTCCCCAGAAAAACCCAACTTGGTAAAACTGATGCAACGGCTTAGGTTTTTATTATTATGTAAAAATGAGAAATTTTGAGTACAACTGGATGCCGAAATCTGGCAATCCAACAGAGAAAAAACAGTGGAAAAAAATCTAGTGGGGAATTTCCTCACACCACAAGGAATCCCAGCCACAAGTTTCCTTCAAAAACTCGATCAAGCCTCTAATTGGTCTCTGATGAAGTCATTATACCCTCTACTAGCTGGAAAGATGCTTCTCTGGCACTCTAGCACTCCTTCCCGACCTTTGGAACTGAAGATGTCTTCCCCTCTCAACAAATCAAACTTGCCTCTAGAAGTTGTTGCATTGCCCCTACGTTAGCTTCTATGTGGCTCTTTTGCCTCTCTGCAAATGCATTCACTTGATCTAGATTACTTCCTCTAGTCTCACTATCTCTGCCCCTCACTCACTATGTCGATCTCTAGCTCTCTCTCCATAAACTTACTGCTACTACTCTGGAAATTGATCTGCCAAGAAATCAAACTGCTCAAGTGTATTCTCCATCACCACATCGACCTCCTCTTATAATCCTTTGTTGGAGCACCAATGACCAAAATTAAAACATAATCGATGGCTAATATTATCTCTGGATCTATCTAAGTGAGTTTCTAGATGATTCTTGCCTTGACTTAATGATGTAGGAGCAATTAGCTCAACAATATCATTGTATTTTAGTAAGGCATAGGGGGTCTTGTGTTTCCAAGGAAGTTGGTTTCCTAAGTGTGAATTAATGTAATTATTTAAGTTTTTGAATGATTTTAATGAGAATATGATTTAATTGAATATTGTGAGACATATTTGTAAATATTCTCGAATGTAGGAGAATATCAGAGATTTATGATAGTTGAGAGATTGACGGATTTGAGAATTAATTGTAAAACTTAAATTAGGAGTTAGTTCATGATTTTGAGGATTGGAGAGGATCCTTAGGAATGAGGAAGAGATTTTAGGATTTTGTTGAGTTTATGGATATAAACCATGAATTGGTTTTAGAATCCCTTTGTATAAATGTAAGCCTAAAAAGCAAAGTCAGAGGTCAGATAGGTTAGATGGTTGGATAGATAACCAAGCTAATTAGAGGGTGACTGTAAGCTTATGGGCAAATTGTAAACAAAGGCCACTGACATTAGAAGATCAGGCCTGAGAGAGAAATTGTGTAAATGTGTATTTATATATACTGAGATTAATTCAAAACTGTATAAGTGTGTGATTCGAATATGGAATGATAAATTTTGTGTGTATTAGAGATGCAAGTGGAGTTCAGCGAACACAGAGAGGAAGAACAATACAGAGGATCATAATGGAGCGCGAACCAATTACAGACCCAAAGTAATGTTTGGAATGATCGTGATTAAAGAAACACATAGAACTAAGATCAGGAGAGAGTTGCGCAGTGGAACAGTGGAAGGATGAGGAGCCATGAAGTAACCCGAGCTGTAGAGAACTATTGAAGAAATATCATAAAACCCAAGTAAAAAGGAAGAGCGAAGAAACAAAGCATTAATGCACAGGCACTGTTGGATCTATCAGATCAACAGATGAGATCAAGTTGCATGGAATGGAGTTATGAATATCGCATCACAACTTATCAAGTAAGTGAATGAATCGGCCTTAAGGGAATTGCAATTGCGATATGTGGGATCATCGCTAACCGTTGGATCGAGTGATTGGATCAATGGTGGAGAATCGTTGTTAAATCCCGCATCACAAAATTTAAATGGTGAGTGAATTAACCTTGGCCATATGCGATATCGATGTCCGATGCGATCGGAGATTTGATCACATCGCAAATATTCCATGGTAATGTATCGGGCCTTAACCAATGCAACATGTGATGTGGAGCGAGCCGATAAATAATGCGGTATGCAATGTTAAATGGTTGGACCAAGGAGCATTGCGAAGTGTGATAGAAGAGTGGACTGGAGAAAGTAATGACCGTGGTTTATATTATATTGAAGTCTGGAGGGTTATCGCATGTCGGATGCGAAGGAATGTATTAGTGTGACCCGCGAAGAATTGCAATAGTGATAAGGCATGCATTGATAAATGTGTAAAGACTGTGGAAAAGCGGAAAATGTATGTTTTATATGAACTTTTGTTATAAAGGGCTTATAATAGAAATAACACCGATAGATGATTTGTGGGTTAAGCCTGTGAATAACCAAAGCATAAAGGTTTTGTGGGGTTTGGTTATAGATATATACATGGGTTTTCCTGCGTTAAAGTGGTATCAAAGCATAATTATAATTGAAACATTTGGTATTAAGGCAACGCAAAGAAATTCTATGTGAACATTTCTTTAAAAGAGTTTAGAATAGAGTTATATTTTGAAGGTGTATATACAGGCGAGAGGTGATCAGATTTTAATCTGATAA
The DNA here is from genome assembly GCA_031772625.1 of Pinus tabuliformis. NCBI lineage: Eukaryota > Viridiplantae > Streptophyta > Pinopsida > Pinales > Pinaceae > Pinus > Pinus tabuliformis. The sequence goes on from CM062816.1 coordinate 29,827,666, forward strand.
ACAGTAAGCATACAAAGGTAAGGTATGGCAGAATATTGGGAGAACTTGCAGATGCAAGAAACAGAGGACAATCCATTCAAAGTACAGAAGATGGTGGAACAAGATCATGCAGAGGTCTTGAAGGTGAGATGACATGTTTTGTTTTGATTTGATTTGAAGATTGGAGAATGTGTGGTTTTTATATCGACACATAGGTGACAGCATAAGGAGGTGAGAAGGTTGCAGCAATCTAAAGCGAGGAGTGCTCGAATTGGTTCCAGAGGGAAGAACCAGAGAAATGCTAACAGAATGAGCTCAAGGTTGAAAATCTTAGTGAGGCATAGATAGCAAGAAGGAGACTTGTTACTGCAGAGATATTGTTGTAGATCACAAAGGCAATTCCACAAAAGGATGTGGGTAGAATTGTTGAGTAATGAAGGAAGCTGGTAAGACTTTCTAATTGAAAGAAGAGGTGGTCAGAACCAAGTATTTCATGGTGATTGAAATACAAGAGAACAATTGTGTTCTTGAGAGGTGCAGATGAGTTGAAGCCTAGAAGGAGCAGAGAAGAGTGCTCAAAGGAGGTTCCAGAGATAGAGAACCAAGTGCTTGCCAAAAGACCAAGTACAAAGGAAAGCTTGGTGAGGTAAGTGGCAACAGGGAAGACTTGCTGTTGTAGAGGCTTTAGTGCAGCTCATAGTGAATGAGTGAGGAACTCATGAAGATAGAGATGGAGGAGGAAATGACTACTGATAGTCATAGTAGAGGTTCTAAAGAAGACCACAGCAGAAGAAAGATGAAGAAGGAGGATGCCAAGAGAAATGGAAAGAGAATGAGTCAAGAGGAACTTGACAAAGAGATTGCTGAGATGAAAGAACAACTCGATGTATTGATGATGATACTAGAGGAAAACCAGAGATTAGGTTGGGTATTAAAGAAGAAGCCAATGAAGTGGCATAAGTTACAGAGGAAGCTACAACAGAGGCAAGTAAGGTGGTTGATGGGAAAACTCAGAGAAGCTGAGTTGGAAATGGAAGTGTTTATTTGTGAACCAGAGCAGGGTGAAGTTCTGGGTGAAGAAGAAGGAATTATTGATGATTTTCTGAACTGTTGGGCAAATGCAGATCAGCAGGAGAATGTAAAACCTTGTATTGTTGAATCTAATAATTTTAATGTGATTACAAGTTTTGCAGAGGATGAGAAATCTTTTGAAGCTGCTAAAGGTATGGAAGAGTATCTTTTAGAAGATAAAAACTCTGAAGTCAAGAATGATAAAGAATGTCTCGTGAATGAAGAAAGCAGTGAATTATTGCAGCAGAAAGAACTTAGTAATACATTGATGTTTGAAGCTGTGACAACACAAGAAGAATTTCTTGTGGAAGGAGATGAAATTCAGTCTAAAGAACTGATATGTGAAGCAACAGTTGAAATTGTTGAACCTTGTAATTTTTAGATTGATAATTTGTGTATAAATGCAAGAATCATAAGTAATGACGAAGCACTTATGAAGTGTCACAGAGAAATTGAATTGTTGGAGTATTTTCTGGGAAATTCAGAGTATGACAGTGTGATTGTAGAGGAAGGAGTTCACTACAGTGAACAAAATCATAAAGACATCATTAGAGCAGATGATATGGAGGAGAGATTAGCTGACAGTCTCGCGAATTTTGTTGAGAATTCAGAACAACATACTGATGTGTTGATAGAGGAGGAAGAATTAGAGCAGCAATTTGAATTGTTACCAAAGGAAGAAAAGGCGCAGAAGCCTTATGGTTTTTATTTTAACAATTGTTTTATGATTACAGGTTTAGTTGCAGATGCTGGAGAAAATGTGGTATAGGTGAGCAACGAAGTAACAATGGTAGAAGGGGATTCTGCGGAAGAATTTAATCCATGGAATAGAGATGTTTGATTGATGGAAATAATGTTGGACAGTCAAGATTTAATACAGAAAGAAATAACCATGAAAGAAGGTAAGGATGAAAGTGAGGCAATCAGAATAAGTGAAGAAAAGGCAAGAATCAGTGGAAAAAGAGTAAGTGATAGCATTCGACAACTTCAAAGAGTAGAACAAAAGACTGAAAAGTTAGTGGAAAACAGAAACAACCTGAAACAAAAAGAAAGAAGTAGAAGTAAGTCGCGGAGTATGGAACAGTCCAAAGATGTGATGGAAACGAAGATTGAAGAATTATGGCAGTTAGTGATGAAACAGTTCGTATGGAGGAGATTGATAGTAGTTGGAAGGATGACCAATCAAAATATGAATCTGATTGACAAGGAGAGGAAGATGAAACAGAAGACAACATACATACAGCAGCAGCAAAGGTGCAAAGAATTTGGGCAGTTACAAACTAAAGTTTGGGACCCTGGAAGTTTTCTATCAACTTATGGACACACATGATCTGGAGATCATGAATATTTTCTACTTTGGGAGTTTGATGTAGAAGCAATTAGCTCAATAATATCATTGTATTTTAGTAAGGCATAGGGGGCCTTGTGCTTCCAAGGAAGTTGGTTTCCTAAGTGTGAGTTAATGTAATTATTTAGGCTTTTGAGTGATTTTAAAGCGAATAGGATTTAATTGAATATTGTGAGCCATCTTTGTAAATATTCTCGAATGTAGTAGAATATGAGAGATTTAGGATAATTGAGAGATTAAGGGATTTGAGAATTAATTGTAAAACTCAGATTAGGAGTTAGTTCATGATTTTGAGGATTGGAGAGGATCCTTAGGGATGAGGAAGAGATTTTAGGATTTTGTTGAGGAGTTTATGAATCTAATCCAGGAATTGGTTTTAGAATCCCTTTGTATAAATGTAATCCTAAAAGGCAAAGTCAGAGATCAGATAGGTTATATGGTTGGATAGTAAAAACAAGCTAATTAGAGGGTGACTGTAAGCCTACGGGCAAATTGTAAACAAAGGCCACTGACATTAGAAGATCAGGCCTGAGAGAGAAATTGTGTAAATGTGTATTTATATATACAAAGATTAATTCAAAACTATATAAGTGTGTGATTCGAATATGGAATGATAAATTATGTGTGTATTAGAGATTCTGTATAACATATGTATGCAGGTGGAGTTCGGCAAACACAGAGAGGAAGAACAATACAGAGGATCGTAATGGAGCGTGAACCAATTACAGACCCAAAGTAATGTTTGGAACGATCGTGATTAAAGAAACACATAGAACTAAGCTCAGGAGGGAGTTGCGCAGTGGAACAGTGGAAGGATGAGGAGCCATGAAGTAACCCGAGCTGCAGAGAACCATTGAAGAAATATCATAAAACCCAAGTAAAAAGGAAGAGCGAAGAAGCGAAGCATTAATTCACAGGCACCGTTGGATCTATCAGATCAACGGATGAGATCAAGTCGCATGGAATGGAGTTATGAATATCGCATCACAACTTATCAAGTAAGTGAATGAATCGGCCTTAAGGGAATTGCGATTGTGATATGCGAGATCATCGCTGACCATTAGATCGAGTGATTGAATCAACAGTGGAGAATCGTTGTTGAATCCTACATCGCAACATTTAAATGGTGAGTGAATTAACCTTGGCCATAAGCGATTGCGATATGCAATTGCAATGTCCGATGCAATCAGAGGTTTGATCGCATCACAAATATTACATGGTAATGTATCGGGCCTTAACCAATGCGACATGTGATGTGGAGCGAGCCGATAAATAATGCGGTATGCGATGTTAAACGAGTGGAACAAGGAGCATTGCGAAGTGCGATAGAAGAGCGAACCCGAGAAAGTAATGACCGTGGTTTATATTATATCGAAGTCTGGAGGGTTATCACATATTGGATGCGAAGGAGGAATGTATTAGTGTGACCCACGAAGAATTGCAATAGTGATAAGGCATGCATTGATAAATGTGTAAAGGTTGTGGAAAAGCGGAAAAAGTATGTTTTATATGAACTTCTGTTATAAAGGGTTTATAATAGGATAGATGATTTGTGGGTTAAGCCTCTGAATAACCAAAGAATAAAGGTTTTGTGGGGTTTGGTTATCTATATATATATATATATATATATATATATATATATATATATATATATATATATATATATATGCGGGTTTTCCTGCGTCACTTACTTAATACTAATTAATTAACGATATTCCCTAAGTTTAGACTTAGGAAATATTTAAAAAATGGTTAATAATCTATTTAAGTATTTTTCTAGGTGGAATTTCCAGAAATGATTACTAGGTCTTGGAGATCTCATGTATTATAGCCTCTCCACCATTTTTTGTGGCTAGAACACATCTAATGCTAAAAAAATAACACTCCCTCTTAGCGAGGAATGTATTCTAGTTCTGCACTCCCCGCCACAACACCCTTTCTCTACATCATCTCCAGTCATAATACTGATGTCTAGCCATACTGCCCACCAATCATTGCACAACTTTGATATACATTGCATCTGTTTTGTTGCTGACAATGCCATACTACTGCCAACATTGCATCTGCATTGCAACTTCCTCTCATGTGTTGATGTTGCAAGTGCAACATCTACAATTGAAAAACATCCAAAATAATGAATCAATTGTGATCATTATAATGCATCTGTCACCCAAGTCTTTGACTACTACTAGCTTCTGCACTGTCCACTGAAGACTTTGCGTTTTTTCTAACTCTACATTGTGCCAACTGCACTGCTACCAACTCTGCATTGTTCTCCCCAACATCTGACTGCTTCTAGTATCTACAGCTGTCACTCTGGCATCTGAATGCATCAACTAACATTGATGCCTCCTACTACTAAATACTGTGGGCCCTCGTAGCAAGGTATTGATCCATGAGGTGGACTACTCAAGGATCTTTCCCAACTGTAGCGCTCTAGGGCTGCAACACCAAGTCCCCCGACCTCATTTTTGGAGGTATATCGACGAACATAGTGAATTCTTCCTCCAGCCTGGAGGAAAGCCTATCGATCTCTATTGAAGTTGTCTGCTAGTATTGCTTCTCCTCCTTGTCCTTCTTCCTGAGAGGACACTGGGTGTTGTGGTGACCGAGCTCACCACACCTAAAGCACTTAACCTTTGACAAGTACTTCTTCTTTTTTCTTTGCTCCCCCTGTCCCTGACTGGGACCCTTTGATGCGAGGGCCACATTCTACTACTCCTTCACCGTCTTTGATCCACTCCTAATACCATTGATGGAGCTCTTTAGCAGAGCTTGTCTCAACTCCTGCTGCAAATTGGACCACATTATATCCTAGGCTAGTAGCCTATGTCTGCCCAATATAATTTGGACAAAGACCTGCCAATCCTATGAGCCGCTATTGAGTGCTAATCACACTAGCTCCGTGGGTTGAGGTGTTGCCCCAAAAATTGACATCTGGTCTTGGACCTCCTGAATTCTGGTAAGGAAGGGGTCTATGTCTTCCCCTTTTTGCATCCAGATGAGTCTCAAATTCTCCTCTAGGTACATCTTTCGCTACTCGGAAGTACCCTGGTACGACATGGAGAGAGCATCCCACATCTGTTTGGCAGTATCTTTTCTAGTTATATGTGAGACAACATGATCCCTGAATCCATCTAGGATCAAACGCTTCACCTGCGCCATCTCCTTCTTGTACTCTTTCTGTTGATCTGCATCCTAGGGAACCGCTACTACTCCATCAATATAGGCTTTCAGGCCATATTCATTTAGAAGGAAGGACATCCTTGCCTTCCAGTTGAAGTAGCTGGAACCTCCATCCAACTTGTCCTAATCACGAAGCCCAACAATGGCCATCTCAATGAACTGTCGAAAACTTCATCTTTCCTTCTGCTCGACTACTTATTTTCTATTCACACTTCCTTCTAGAGTGAGAAGATCTACTCACAACCACTGTCGATTTGCAAGGAAAATCGAACTTCTTGAGACTAGAAGTTCGCTGAGGAAAATTTTCCCTCTTTGTGTGTTCTTTTCTCTTCCACCTCGACATTGTCTTTGCTCTACCGAATTGCTGCAAAAACCTCTACATCCAGCTAGAGATATTCACAACGAAAAATATGAGTTTCTCCCTCTGCCTCTAGAATCACTCGATTTGGAAGGATAAACTTTTTCTACCCCTCTCAGAAAAATTGGTCTTCCTCAAGTAACACATCCTCCTAGAAAATATTGTGCTTCCCTTGGGAATTTCGGTCTGTTGCCCACACTAAGCAATCAAATTCCTTCTTTTTGCCTCTAAGCTCTTCGGTTGATCAACTGCACTCTAATACCATGTGAAAATTCCAAACTAGAACCCTATTGTAGCAACTAATATTATTTCTCCTAATTTTTAATTAATTAACAATTTATATGCTACGACAAATATCGAAATAAATACACTACAACTTTCACAAATTAAAATTTTGCAGAAAAATAAAATGCTAGAAGCTGAGAAATGCTAGCACACACACATAAAATTAACACAGTTATTTTTTGACAAAAGTCCCCGAAAAAACCCAACTTGGGAAAATCTGTGCAGCAGCTGAGGGTTTTATTATTATGCAGCAGTGAGAAATTCTGAGTGCAAATAGATGCCAGAATCTAAAAATCCTACAAAGAAAAATTACTAGCAAACATCTAGTGAGGAATTTCCTCACCCCATAGGCAATCCTAAACACAACTTGCCTTCAGAAACTCAACCCTCTGACTCTCTATGTCAGCCTTTGCACTGATCTGCGCAACTTGCTTGACGTCAAGCCTCTGACTGGTCTCTGATGAAGTCGTTCTTCCCTTTGTTGGCTGAAAATATGCTTCTCCGACAATTTGGGACTCCTTCCCAGCCTCTGGAACTGAAGACACCTTTCCCTCTCAACAAATCAAACTTACCTTTAGAAGTTGATGCGTTGCCCCTACGTCAACTTCTCTATGGCTTTTCTGCCTCTCTACAAATGCACTCACTGGATCTAGAATACTTCCTCTAGCCTCACTTTCATTGCCTCTCACTCACTGCTTCAATCTCTAGCTCTCTCCAGTAATTGACTGCTACTACTCTGGAAATTGATCTGCCAAGAAATTGAACTGCTCAAGTGTATTCTCCATCACCACATCGACCTCCTCTTATTGTTGGACACAAATTGTCATTGATGTCAATATGGAAATATTCGAGGAGCAGATAGAGAGGAGAGGAGCAGACAGAGCCGAAGAAGAGGAGCACACAGAGCCATCGGAGCAGATGGAGACAAGAGGAGCAAATATACCACGGATAAAGCTCAGTCGTTGAATAGTGTGATTCGACGGCGGTGATCGTATCAGAGGGAGCCATCGAGAGGAAATAAGATGGAGAAACGAGGGCCGTCAGATCGCGGCCATGCAGATCCGACGACCATCAAGTAGCAGCGGAAACAGGTGGTCGAGAGTCGTTAGATCTCCACATGGAAAATCCAACGGCTATCGCGCAGGAAAGTGGCATGGAGGTTAATGCGCGGGAGATGTACAAACAAGCGGTAAGTGGGATTATTGCACCGCCTATCAGAGATGGGCGGTATCCGTATATGGCCACACAATCCAGTGAAATAGTGACACGTGGCTGGTGTGATGGGCGCGAAACCGCTTTTCCGCGGGTTATCGCGGGTGCGACTTGAGGGATGAGGGATAGCGAACGCCATCGGATGATGGTGGATGTGATCAGACGGCGGGATCTAATCGTGCACGTTTATCGACTGACGTGACAGGTGAGGGCCCCGGCGAGTAATATGATTTGGCAAAAGTGCACTGTTATATGTGTTAACACCTTAGCGCCTAGGGCTAAACGAAAAAGGATTTACGTGGGTTTTTGGAATAAAAAAGAAATGGTGGGGCAAAAGGGAAATTAAGATTTATCAAGGATTTAGAGGAAAATAGAAGCAGCGAGAGGTTAAGAGAGTGTAAAGAAACTGAAGGAGAGGAAGGTGAAAAGATTGGTGCACACTGCTTTCTCGGCACAAACCAACCATTAGTCCTAAATTTGACCATTAAGCACTGAATTTATAGCAGAGCTAACAGTCACAGCGATCAAGGAGGGAAGCTGAAAGATCAAGCGAGTTAGAGGAAATGACAGCGACCGAGGAGGAAGCCTAAGAGACGGTGTAAGCGGAAACGAATGGACAAGGGCATGGGAATGTATAAAATAGTAGAAACAGAGAACTGTTGGTGTGGTGAAGAACCCGAGGGTGAGATAGTAAAAGAAGCGGAGGCTATAGAGGCAGCAGAAGCCGCAGAGGCAAGAGAACAGGAGTGAGACAACCTCAACTGAATAGAGTGCAGTAGCATACCTGTTTATACCAAGGTTGGGTTTGAGCCCAAGAGGTTGGAGCCTCAGAACTGAACAGTACTGAAGTCATTGGGGTAGGTGCTCCTCAACCACTGCAAAACAGAGTTGGTGCTCTGGAGGTTGGAGTCTCACTGAAGTCCAAGTTGGAGCTTGGCAATTATTCACAATCAGATTTATACTTATATTGTATTTATTTCTTTGCACTGTCTTGAGTTTTAATAAAAAAATTAAATTCAGCTGTTGATTCCTGTGTTCTGTGTATACATATACATATATAAATAGGTTGTTGGCAATCACTAGAACATTTAAAAAAATAAATAAATAAATAAATAAATAGTAAGAAATACTTATTCACCCCCCCCAGTATTTCCAACAATTGGTAACAGAGCAGGCTTCTTCATACTAGCCTAACAGCTTGAAGAAGGATCCGCAGCCATGATGAGAAACCACGAAGCATCAGGAAGACCTCCTTTGTTCGATGGCACTAACTTTGGTTTTTGGAAGAAAAGGATGACTTACTACTTAATGTCCCTTGGACCTGAAGTCTGGCATTTTTTTCAAAATGAACACAAAACTACTTCCACTCTTCCAACAGACCAAGACAAGAGGAAAGCCTACATCGCAAATGCAAAGGCCATGAACTCCATCACTAGTAGAATCACTGATTCCGAGTTTACAAAAATCATGCACTATACCTCGGCCAAAGAAATGTGGGAGAAGCTAGTTGGCTTGTATGATGGAGACTCAAAAGTCAAAAAGGAAAAGCTTCAAACTCACAGAAGACAATTTGAAAGTTTGAGGATGGAAGATGAAGAAGATATTGCAGCATACCTCCTCCAAGTAGCTGAAGTGGTAAATTCCCTGAAAGGATTGGACGAAAAAGTTGAAGAAAGTACCATTGTTCAAAAGGTATTAAGGTCTCTCCCAGACAGGTTTGACTCCAAAATAAGAGCTATAGAAGAAGCAAAGGATCTAGATACCCTCAAAATGGGTGAACTGCATGGAATTCTCACTGCCTATGAAATGAGGAAAGGTGGCCCAAGCTCCAAAGATGCAGCATTCAAGGCCTCAAGGTCAAAGAAGGGGAAAGAAAGGAATGACTGTAGTGATGAGTCAGATGTGGAATCCGAATTGGCTCAATTTGTACGAAAGCTGAAGAAAGGATCTAAGCTTAAAGGCAAGTATCCTCTTATCTGTTTTAAATGTGGTAAAATAGGTCATTATGCAGCAAAATGTCCTCATAAACATGACAGTGATGATGAAGGAAATTCTAAAAGAATGGCACATAAAAAGAAAGGGTTCAATAAGAAAAACTTCTTCTCCAAGCAAGATGAGTCTGATGAGGATGAGTTTATGGTCATCAAAAGGAAATCAGATGAGGAAAGCAATCATGATGAAAGCCAAGAAGCATTATTCATGGCACTCGCAGATGATGATGACTCAGGGCTGGAAGGAAATGTAGATGAACTATTAATAAGTGCCATTGAAGAAAATGAGAAACTACGGAACAAAATCATTTCTCTCAAAGTGGAAAACGAGGAAATAAGAAGGAGAGAAGATCTCTTGGAAGAAAAGCTTAAAGAAAAGGAAGAGACTTGTGAAGAACGCGAGACCGAAATAGTGTCTCTGAGAAAGGAGTTGGAGCAAATTAAAAAGGGTTGTAAAAGCTCTCAAATACTTGGGACTATTCTGAAAAATCAAAAACCTCAACACGACAAGTCTGGAATAGGTTTCAAAGGAGAATCCTCAAGCACTAATAATAATGCGAAAAGCTATGCTAATGCACTTTCCTGCAATCCAAAAGATGAAAAGTGCACCCCAGATCCCAAGAATGAAGAGAGAATTACTCCAAAGAAAAACGTGGAGTCAAATCATGGACACTACAGCAAATACAAACATGTACTCCACCAATGGCCTATCGTAAATCCAAAGAACGAGGGAGGAGTAATTCCCAGGAAGGAAATCGACTCAAACCTTGGTTGCTTCAACAATACAAAACCATCTTTCTTGGACACTGCTTTCACTGTAAAAACTTCGGTCATTAAGCCAGACATTGTATGGCTCGCAGAAGTGAAAAGACAAAGCTAAAGGATAGAATAATCAACTCATATGCCCCCAAAAGGCAGGGATAAACCAAAACCTTTAATTCATTTGATCCCTTGACCAAATTTGTTCTGATTTGCTCTTTCTACTACAATAATGGACACTATGAACAAGACTGCCCACTCAAAGGAAGAAAGACGAGTAGCAAGAACTCCAGCATGGACAAATGCGGCCTGGCTCTATATGCTCAAAATAATGGAAACCAGTGGTTTATAGATAGTGGGTGCTCCAGACACATGACAGGAGACAGAAGGAAGTTTGTCTCACTAGAAAAAAAAGGAAGGGAATGTATCCTTTGGAAGCGGATCTAGCAGAATTGCAGGAAAAGGAACAGTTACTCTGATCAATGGAAAAGGAAAAGCTCAAGATGCTCTGCTGGTTGATGGACTCAAACACAACCTCTTGAGTGTCAGCCAAATCTGTGATCAAGGACATAAGGTTGTTTTCAGCACCAAAGACTGTGAAATAAGGTACTCTGCCTCAGGGAAACTTGTGGCAAAAGGGGTGAGGACACTAGACAACATTTACATTTTGAACAAGATTCAAGAAAATAAATGCTACCTGACTCAGACAGATGAGATTTGGTTGTGGCGCAAGCGACTTAGACATACAAGCTTCGAAAATCTAATCAATATCAGCAAGATAAAAGTTGTACGAGACATCCCAAGGTTGTTCAAACCAAATCAAGCAGTATGTGGTCCATGTCAACATGGAAAGCAAACCAGAATCAGCCACATGACAAAGCAACACTCTACATCGAAGCCCTTAGAGATCATCCATGTTGATGTATTTGGGCCAACTAGAAATCAAGCACTCCAAGGAGAAAGGTACTTTGTGTTATTTGTTGACGATTATACTAGAATGATGTGGATATATTTCATAAAGTATAAATCTGAAACTTTTGAGTGTTTCAAGAATCTAAAAGCCCTTGTAGAAAATGAAGAAGATTCAAAAATTAAGTGCTTCAGAACAGACAAAGGAGGAGAATTCACATCAAACGAGTTTAGTGAGTTCTGTAATATTCATGGAATTCAAAGGGAATTCTCGGCTACCAGAACACCTCAGCAAAATGGGGTAGTTGAAAGAAGAAACCAAACAGTCCAAGAAATGGCAAGAACTATGCTATTAGAAGTAGACTTACAGCCTAGATTCTGGAGAGAAGCAGTAGGGACCGCTGTCTACACACTGAATCGAACTCAATTAATACCAAATTGTGATAAAACTCCTTATGAGCTATGGAAAGGAAGACCTGCTTCGATGAAGTACTTCAAGATCTTTGGAAGCATGTGCTTCATAAAAATAAATGATGGTTCACCAGTAAAGTTTGATTCTCGGGTTGATGAAGGGATATTTCTTGGATACTCTACACGGAGCAAGGCTTACAAGTGCTACAATTATCGACTGAAGAAAATAGTGGAAAGCATTGATGTAAAGGTTGATTAAGATCTTCCAATAAAGGAAATTGAAGAACATGAACATGACTCTCTCATTGAAGAAGAAGAACCTAAAGAAGAAGAAATAGATGAGGAATAAGAAGAAGAAGAAGAGGAAAGAGAACCACCTAATACCCCTTCTAAGACGAAGTATGTCCAAAGACACCATCTAGAAGAGCAGATCATTGGCGATAAAGATGAAGGTGTGCAGACCCGAAGAAGAATAACAATTACACCCAAGAGAAAAGTCATTTCCCTCCTATCTATGATAGAACCAGAAACATTTGCAGAAGCAAGTAAGGATCCTCATTGGGTAAAAGCCATGGAAGAAGAAATGACCCAAATTGAGAAGAACAAGACAAGGGAGCTAGTACCTCGTCCAAAGGACAAAAACATAATAGGAACCAAATGGGTGTTCAAAAATAAAATGAATGAGGAAGGATAGGTTATCAGAAACAAGGCAAGACTTGTCTGCAAAGGCTATTCACAAATTGAAGGAATTGACTTTGAAGAGACATTTGCACCAGTGGCCCGTATGGAAGCTATCAAGATGTTCTTGGCATTTGCTTGCTCAAAAGGATTCAAAATCTATCAAATGGACGTGAAATCGGCATTTCTAAATGGGGAACTCAAGGAGGAAGTCTACATGGAGCAACCAGAAGGTTTTGATCTAACAGCAGGAAAGGACCTAGTTTGTAAGTTGAAAAAGGATTTATATGGGTTGAAAAAAGCTCCTAGAGCTTGGTATGCAAGACTGGATCACTTTCTCCAACAAGAAGGCATCAAAAAGGGAGTGGCTGGAAGCGATATATACATAAAGACAGATCAAGGTAAGTTACTAGTTGCTCTTGTTTATGTCGATGATCTGATTTTTGCTAGTAATAATGATGAAATGAGCCATGAATTTTCTCAAAACATGTCAAAAGAGTTTGAGATGTCAATGATAGGAGAGTTTTCCCACTTCCTTGGACTTCAAATATCTCAAACTAGAGCAGGATTGTGTATATCTCAAACCAAATATCTAAAAGACATGCTCAAAAAATATGGAATGGAGGATTGTGCACCCATGAGCACACCTATGACCAGAAACTGCAAACTGAGCAAAGATGATGACTCCCCTCTAGTAGATGCAACTCATTATAGGTCAATGATTGGAGCCCTTCTATATTTAACAGCTACACGACCAGACATAATGCAAGCAGTAGGAATGGTGGGAAGATTTCAATATGCTCCCAAACAATCCCATTTATTAGATATAAAAAGAATTCTCAGATATCTGAAGGGAACTTTTGATTTCGGTCTTTGGTACCCAAAGGACTCAACACTGACTGTAACTGCATACACCGATGTTGATTGGGTTGGAAGTATAGATGATTGGAAAGCACTAGTGGAAATGCATTCTTCCTAGGAGACTGTTTGGTATCCTGGCTCAGAAAAAAACAGTCATCCATATCATTATCCACAGCCGAAGCTGAGTATATTGCTGCAGCAGACTGTTGTTCTCAGATACTATGGATGAAGGAAGCTCTAAAAGATCTCGACATATGTACAGATCAACCAGTTTCCGTCTATTGTGACAACACAAGTGCTATTAGTCTCAGCAAAATTCTTGTGATGCACTCAAGAACCAAACACATACCAATCAAGTATCATTTCCTCCGTGAACAAGTAGTTGAACAAAACATCGTCCTGGAATATATCAGTACTAAGGAGCAGATAGCTGATACTTTCACAAAACCTCTTCCTTGAGAAGCATTCAAACATCTGCGTCAAAAGATGGGGGTTATTTCTTTGTCATCACTCAAGTTCATTCATAAAGATGTAGCAAGACAGGGGGAGCAGTTTGACAAGGGGAGTCCATATGCATCCCTTTGCCATTGATGTCAAAGGGGGAGAAAGCAGAAGAATATTGCCATCAATAACAAAGGGGGAGATTGTTAAACACGGATTGTCATTGATGTCAATATGGCAATATTCGAGGAGCAGATAAAGACGAGAGGAGTAGACAGAGCCGAAGAAGAGGAGCACACAGAGCCATCGGAGCAGATGGAGACGAGAGGAGCAAATATATCACAGATAAAGTTCAACCATTGAATCGCATGATTCGACGATGGTGATTGTATCAAAGGGAGCCATCGGGAGGAAATAATATGGAGAAACGAGGGACGTTGGATCATGGTCGTGCAGATCCGACGGCCATCGGGCAGCAACAAAAACGGGTGGTCGAGAGTCGTTAGATCTCCACATGGCAAATCCAACAAATATCACGCAGGAAAGTGGCATGGAGGTTAATGCGTGGGAGACATACAAATAGGCGATAAGTGGGATTATGGCACCACCTATTGGAGATGGGCCAATCTAGTGAAACGGCGACACGTGGCCAAAGCGATGGGCGCGAAATCGCTTTCCCCGTGGATTATCGCGGGCGCGACTTGAGGGATGAGGGCTAGCGAACGTTGTTGGATGATATGGTGGACGCGATTGGACGGCGGGATCTAATCATGCACGTTTATCGACTGACGTGACAGGTGAGGGCCCCGGCGGGTAATATGATTTGGCAAAAGCGCACGGTTATATGTGTTAACACCTTAGCGCCTAGGGCTAAACGAAAAAGGATTTACGTGGGTTTTTGGAATAAAACAGAAATGGCGGGGCAAAAGGGAAATTAAGGTTTATCAAGGATTTAGAGGAAAATAGAAGCAGCGAGAGGTTAAGAGAGTGTAAAGAAATCAAAGGAGAGGAAGGTGAAAAGACTGTTGCGCGCTGCTTTCTCGGCACAAACCAACCATCAGTCCTGAATTTGACCATTAAGCACTGAAGTTATAGCAGAGCTAACAGTCACAGCGATCAAGGAGGGAAGTTGAAAGATCAAGCGAGAAAGAGGAAACGACAGTGACTGAGGAGGAAGCCTAAGAGACGGTGTAAGTGGAAACGAATGGAGAAAGGCATGGGATTTTATAAAATAGTAGAAACAGAGAATTGTTGGTGCGTTATGATGGTGAAGAACCTGAGGGTGAGATAGTAAAAGTAGCAGAGGTTGTAGAGGCAGCAGAGGTTGTAGAGGCAAGAGAGCAGGAGTGAGACAACCTCAGCTGAATAGAGTGCAGCAACATACCTGTTTATACCAAGGTTGGGTTGGAGCCCAAGAGGTTGGAGCCTCAGAACTGAACAGGACTGAAGTCATTAGGGTAGGTGCTCCTAAGTGCAGAACCACTGCAAAACAGAGTTGGTGCTCTGGAGGTTGGAGCCTCACTAAAGTCCAAGTTGGAGCTTGGCAAGTATTCACAATCAGATTTATACTTATATTGTATTTATTTCTTTGCACTGCCTTGAGTTTTAATAAAAGCATTAAATTCAGTTGTTGATTTCTGTGTTCTGTGTATACATATACATATCTATATAGGTTGTTGGCAATCACTAGAACAATTAAAAAATAAATAAATAAATAAATAGTAAGAAACACTGGTTCACCCCCCCCCCCTCATTATTTCCAACACTTATAATCCTCTATTGGAGCACCAACGACCAAGATTGAAATATAATCGATGGATAGGATCATCTCTAAATCGATTCATGTGGGTTTCTAGATGATTCTCGCCTTGACTTAATTAATATTGATTAATTAACCATATTCCCTAAGTTTAGACTTTGGAAATATTTAAAAACTAGTTAATAATTTAAATAAGTCATTTCTAAGTGAAATTTCCAGAAACGATTTCTGGGTTTTGAATATCTCATGTATTCTAGCCTCTCCAGCGAATTTCGAGGCTAGAACACATCTGATGCTACAAAAACCAACATTAAACTCACGCTGACATTATGTGTTGCGACCAATGATTTATTATTTATTTCTTTAAAATAAAATAAAATCTCAAACGAAGTGGACCATTAAATGATATGCAAGAAAAGAGGAAAGTAAGCCATATGGAATAGAGAGGGTCCCACCTATTAGAACCTATTTCTAATTAGCTTATTTTAAAAGCGGCCTTTAGAAATTTCTCCTCTTGCCTATCTAATCATTCTTGATTAGAAATGAAATTAACTTAATCCTAAGTCTAAAGAAAAATTGCCCAAACTACATCAAGTCACTTTTAAAGGAGGAGAAATCTATGAAGACGAGAGAGAAAAAAATGTTAGGAGAGAGGTATGCAATAGGCTTTGGGTTTTTATCGTTTCATTGATTTTTCTATCTATTTACAAAGTTAGAGGCTAATCCTGATGAGTCTAATCCTGAATTAGGTGACTCATTGAATTCATTAATATTCATTCACGTATCTTGTATTTTTTTTATTATCTTTCATTGTTGTTGGAAGGTCATGCTAATTTAATGCCAATGCTAACAAATTTTCATTTGCAAAAAGAAAGTTGCCCACATCTTACTCGTTGGAAGGATTGCATTTTGTTTCCATTCTTGTTCCTCACCCAGATTATTATATATGATAGATATACATTGCAGTAGTCTATGATTGGGCTCATCAAAAGTCTTCGCAGAGGTTTGTCTTTCATGATTTTGGTTGTACTTTGTTATATTTTATTAAAACAATCCTTTGATTACTTTTTTATATATCTCTCTTTTTTCTAATTTACACATACCTTTTTTTTGTTCATTTACTTGTTTATATTAGCTTATGCTCTACAAAACATGGGCCATAAGTCTAGGTTCTAATTAGCTCACTACTTTTATATTAAAAAAAAAATTGCAATTTATGTATTTAATGTGTATATATCTCTCTATTTTTTTTTGTTGTTCTGATTTATCAAAATTTTCAAAAAATCCAAAGAAATCATAAAACATAAAGAAATATCTTTGCATTCTTTCGCATCTGAGCTAACGTGTCTCATTATCTTGTTGTGATACTGAGATTCGAGGGAGTTGATTTGTTAAGATTGGTTTACCTCATAATAAGATCAACACCATCATTAAACCTAAGCCTTTTTCTATCGCCTCCTAAGCGTCTTGGCTTTTGAACCAAGTGATTGTTCTTTGTAGTATTGATGTGTTCTTTCTTACTAGTTTAGGGAGGAGCACCTACATGAGGAGTTTCCCTCCTTCAAAACTTTTCACCCTTGTCTCTCCAATTTTTGTCTTGTGCCAGTCTATAGTGCCTCCTTGAAAATATGTACAAGTGTCCAAACTGTCCCACGGTCCTAGTGAACTGTGTGCAGGGATTCAAAGGCATAATCAAGAATGAAGAGACTATTCAATCTTTGTAGGCCCTACTAGCAATAGTGCTAGTGCAAATGAAAACTCTAGAGACGGAATTGAAACCTAGGTTTGAGCATGTAGAAAAAGAGATGCAAAGACAATACAAGGAAACTTGGAAGTGCAAAGAAGAATCTTGGGCTACTCTAAATTTCCATCATATTTAGCTTGATGACATTTCTATTGGATTGTCTATTAGTTTATATAGCATCGGATGTGTTCTAGCCACGAAATTTCGTGGAGAGGCTAGAATACATGAGATCTCCAAAACCCATAAATCCTTTCTGGAAATTCCACCTAGAGATGACTTAATTATATTATTAACTAATTTTTAAATATTTTCTAAGTCTAAACTTACGAAAATAATTAACCAAAATTGATTAAGTCAAGGTGAGAATTCTTTAGAAACTCTGTTATGAAACTAGCTCACAATAAGATAGAAAAAATAGATAAATGCCTTAGAATTTAGCCTCTTCGAGGGGGAAACCTCCTTTACATTACACAAATGAACAATTCTTGGATGATAGAAATGAAAAAACCTCATTTCTATATATAAGAGTCTAAGGGGTCACAATATAACCAAAGCCGACCTAACAATAATAATATAAGGGCACAAAAATAACAATATGGGGACAATAGGGGCACAATAATAACAATATGGGGACAGTAGGGGCACACTAATAACAATAAGGGATACAATGACAATAGTAATGGGGGAATCACTAGTATTATAGGGACCTAACATGCCCCTCTCCTTCAAAAAAGTGTTGTCTTCAACGCTTGAGTAGTCATGGATGCTTCTGTATAAAATTCTCATCCTCCCATGTGGAATCTTCAACGGGTAAGTTCTTCCACTTGATGAGATGCTCTGAAATTGATCGATTTCGTAGCTGTCGAGTTTTTGTTTCTTTAACTGCTTCAGGTTCCAATATAATTTTTCCTTCCTCATCAAGTTCTGGCAATATTGTTTGAACTAGGAGCTTTTCACCTATAACTTTCTTTAAGCATGAAACATGGAAAACTGGGTGCACTCAGGAAGCTCCAATTTGTATGCCATAGTACCTATCTTTTGCAACACCTTATACAAACCATAATACTTTGGTGATAATTTATTATCCTTCTTAGCTTGTTTGAGGGAAATTTTTTTATATGGTTGTAGCCATAGGAGTATCCAATCACTAACATCAAAACTTCTTTCGCTATGATGTTGATCTACCTGTTGTTTCATTCTATTATGCGCCAAGGTGAAGTTATTCTTTAAGGGTTGGAGAACTTGTTGTTGATGCTCGATGTGATCTTCCACTGCTTGAACCTTACAGTTTTCTCTTAACTATGATGTGATGGATGGTGGATGATATCCATAAAGTGCCATAAATGGGGTCATTTTTGTTGCAGTATGGAAAGAAGTGTTATACCACCATTCAGCTAGAGGCAACTATTTGACCCATTGTGTCTATTTATCAGATACAAAGCAATGAATATATCCTTCTAAACATTTGTTTACTATCTCAATTTTCCCATCAGATTGAGGATGATAAGATGAGCTCTGAGCTAACTAACTACCAAGACAAGAAAATAATAGTGTCCAAAAATTTCCAGTGAAAATGGGATCTTTGTCACTTACAATAATCTTTGGGTTTCCATGTAGCTTTTGAATTGTTTCCATAAATCTAGTAGAAATTGTACTCTCTTTAAATGGATGAGATAATGCACAGAAGTGTGCATACTTGGTAAGTTTGTCAACTACCACCATGATAGTACTCTTTCCTTCGGACTTGGGTAAACCTGTGATAAATTCCATTGAAACCTCCTCCCAACGTTGGCTTGGAATGGATAAAGGTTTTAATAGACCTGGGGTCTTAATTGTTTCAACTTTATTTTGTTGGCAAACCAAACATTCTGCCACAAACTTTTGAATATCCAATTTAAGGTCATCCCAAAAAAATTCCTTCTTAACCCTGTGGTAAGTTCTTAGAAATTTTGAGTGCTCTCCTAAGGGAGAGGTATGCAATTCCCTAAGAATCTTTTTTTTTTAGTTGGGGATTCTTACATAGGTATAACCGATCTTTGTACCATAATGAATCATTTTTCCAGCTAAATGTATCAGATGTACTGGGATCTTGTTTTAACTTTTGAATGAGTGCCCACACTTCTTCGTCATTCTTCCATTCATCCCTTGATTCGTTTATCCAATCTGGTTGGATAATAGAAATGGCACAAAGAAATGCTTCCAAATCTTCATCCTTTCTTGATAGTGCATCTGCCACAACATTTTGCTTCTCTTTTTTGTAGATGATTTCAAAGTCGTAACCCAACATCTTTGTGACCCATTTTTTCCTTTCTTCTGAAGATAATCTTTGTTCTAAAAATTATTTAAGACTATCGTGATCTGTTTTTATCTTGAAATGTCTTCCCATTAGGTAGGGTCGCCATTTCTTAAGTGCATGTAGTATTGCCAACATTTCCTTCTCATATATAGCTTTGTGTAAATACTTTCCTTTGATTGGACGACTTTTGAAAGCAATGGGTCTTTCTTCTTGCATTAAAACAGTACCAATTCCATTTCGTGAGGCATCATATTCCACAATGAAGTTTTTTGTGAAGTTCGGTGTAGCTAAGACCAGTGCTTGGCACATTGCCTCTCTAATATGTTCAAAGGCCTTTGTTGTTTTTGGAGTCCATGAAAATGCATCTTTCTTCAATAATGTTGTTAGAGGTGTTGCTATTCTCCAATAATTCTTAACAAACTTGCGATAATACCCTATCAACCCAAGAAATCCTCGTAGATGCTTTATGGATGTGGGGACTTTCAATTCCTTAATGGTTTTAATTTTTCTAGGGTCTACCTTAACACCTTCATGAGATACAATATGACCCAAATATTCCACCTCTTGTACTTCAAATAAACATTTGGAACCTTTTGCATATAATTGTTTCTCCTCCAATAGTTTGAGCACCCTATCAACATGTTGAACATGATCCTTCCAAGACTTGTTGTAGATTAGTATATCATCAAAAAATACTAACACAAATTTTCTAAGGAAAGGTTTGAAAATGGAATTCATCAAACCTTGAAATGTAGAAGGTGCATTGGTAAGGCCAAAATGCATGACCAAAAATTCATAATGACCCTCATGAGTTCTAAATGTTGTTTTTGGAATGTCTTCAATCTTCATTCTGATTTGATGATATCCTAAATGAAGATCCAACTTGGTGGAGTAAATTGATCCATGCAATTCATCCAATAATTCATCAATGACAGGAATGAGAAATTTATCTTTAATAGTGAGCTTGTTGAGCTCCCTATAATTTAGACACATGCACCATGATCCATCCTTCTTGTGAACCAATACTACTAGAGCAGAGAAAGAACTTTGACTAGGTTGAATTATACCAGCGTCTAGCATTTCTGCAACCATATGTTCAATTTCACTCTTTTGGGAATAGGGATATATGTAAGCCCTGATGTTTGGAGGAACACTTCCTAGAACCAAACAAATAGCATGATCATGATCACGAATAGGTGGGAGGCCTTTGGGAGTCTCAAATACCTTGGAATGATTGTCCAAGACTTTTTGGAGATCTAGAGAAATAGATGATTTCAATGTGGGAACCTCTAGTGAACATAATTGTGCAATTATGCCTTGTTTTTCTTTCTTTAGAAGCTTTGTCATTCCATTAGATCTGATTATCTTTCCCAGTTTCCCTGCGATACCCCTTAATTCAACTTCTTTTCCTGCTGAAGAAAATGTCATGAAAAGTTCTTGAAAATTAAAAGCTATTGTACCCAAGGATTGTTGCCATTGGACTCCTAGTACAACATCAACACCCCCCATTGGAATGGAAAGAATTGGGCTATTCAATACATATTCTCCCATGGATAGCTTGATATTATAGCACTTTCTTGAGCAATTTATGGTTCCTCCACTTGTAACCATCACTTGACACTCTGGTGTTGGATATAGGACGCAATTCAATTCCTTGGCTATCTCACAATGAATAAAATTATGGGTACTGCCCGAATCAATCAACATTATTACCTTTTCCTTCTTGATATGCCCTTCTATCTTGATAGTTTGAGTGGTAATTCCAGCCAATGCATTACAAGATATGGTAAGATTCATTTCTCCTTTCTCTAGGGTTTGTTCCTAGTGTATATCCTCTTCTTTTGAAATTTCTTGTTCCTTTTCTTTCTCCTCTTCACATTCTATGTAAAATGATTTCTTCTCAACACACTTATGACCTTTAGTATATAGGTTATCACAACTATAACAAAGACCTTTTGCTCCTTTTTCTTCCAATTGTTGTGGTGTCAAAATTGTAGGTTGTGGATGGCTAGGGGTAGCAAAACTTCCATCTTTATGATTGTGAGTGGTAGGCTTCCTTGTTGCCATAATTTTTATTTCCATTTTTCTTGCCAACCTGAATGCCTTCTCCAATGAATCAGGTTCCCAAAGGCGAACCTCATGTTGGATGTTATCCTTTAAAGTCCATATGAACACATCAATCCTATGCTCCCCTGGAATATATTTTATCCTTATATTCAATTTTTGGAATTCCTCAATGTGTTCCATCATTGAACCCTTTTGTTTGAGATTTATCAATTGGCTAAAAAAGTGTTGCTTTTTGTATCCTCATAATGTGCTATCATTTCATCCGTAAAAATAGCCCAAGTGACAATTTGTTTACGAGAGCAAAGTCATCAATACCATACAAACATGATTTTGTTCCAAATATAAAGTTGCAATGCGTACCTTTTGTGTGTTTTGCACATTATGGAGATTGAAAAATTGTTCCATCTGTAGTATCCATGTGACAGGATCCTTGCCATCAAACTTCTTCATATCGATCTTTGGAACATGGTGGTTCTTCGATCCAACATTAGAGTCTATGAAATCATGATTAAAATTTATTTGGTTCTCATCATGAGTTCCCTTTACTACCCATTCGCCATTAGTAAGAATTTCTTGTAGAAACTTTATCAAATCTGTCTTCAAATCTTCCATCTTAGATTCCACGCCTTTCTTTAAATCATCCATCTCAGCTTCCACATCATTCATCTTAGCTTCTATGCCTTTCTTTAAACCATCCATCTTAGCTTCCACGCCTTTTTTTAAACCATCCATCTTAGCTTCCACGCCATACATATTAGCTTTTAGGTATTTTTTTAAGCGATCCATCTTAGCTTTTGTTACTTTTTGTGTGAGTGAAATTTGTTGCACTTGGTCTCATAATTTCGAGATATCATGTTGCATTTCTTCCTCTTCTTCATGAGTAATGTTATAGCTTTCAGGTTGCTTACTAGGTGCTTCCATTTTATTTTATCGAGGCATCAATTACTAATAATAATGTTTCACCATGTCCTTTGAATTCCTTCAAACTAATTTTTCAAACCAAACTTATGCAAAATTAAAAAAATAAAAAAATAAAAATAAAAATAAAAAAAAAAAATACACACCTTTCTTTTTCACTTTGTAGGAACTTGATATTGAATTTGTTGTATCTCAGTAATTTTGGATCTCCAAGGTCTGAAATTGCTTCCTGCGTTAACCCTTTGAGTAATTTTTCTAACCCTGCAAGTCTGATCAAGATTGGATTCTCCAATGAAGAGTTATCCCAAATCTCCCACGATGACCTTGTTAGCGCTTGAATTTGGCCTCAGGCTGAAAAAGACAAAATCCAAGGCAACATCAAACCACTTAGCCTCGTAACTAGCCCTACGGGGACAGGAGAGGGCTCTTTCCCGGTCTATCTCGGCAAAAGGTCTTCAAAGGGCTGAGATGACCAATAAAGAACACTGATTTTAGGCTAGTAAACTGAGAGGGAAAGTTTGATTTTAAATTTTTAGGTTTTTGTTGGAAAACTAAGCATGGCAATTTTGGGTGCGGGGATGAGACACAGTTTTTGCAGAGGTCTTTTTGGGGCAAGGTAGGAGATTGTCTTGATGCCTTTGAAATAAGTGAATGGATAGATATGACTGGTGAGGAGCTAAGGAGAGCAAGAAACCATCGAGAGTTCTCCTTAAACAGATGAAAACATAGATATTAAGCAAACTTAAAGGCAGAGCATAGAAACCATGAATTCTACCTTAACACTTCATTTACTTAATTTGAAGAAGAGAAGAGTAGGAAAATGATACACATAACAAACTTACAAGTACATGAGAAAAACACACCATCAACACAAATAACCACAAGAATCCCAAATAGTGCTGCAAAACCCTGGTCTTTCCTTTGCCAAAATTGCAGAGATACAAAGTATAAAACAATCTAAGCTTATCTCTCAAGAGTCCAACCTCTCCAACCTCTGAAAATGACTAAGAAAATACATAATATAGGCAAGTCAACCCATTCCCTTGCCTCTAGGGGTCGAGCTCATCATCCTAGGAGCTGTTTCAACCAATTCTAAACAAAGCACTATAATCTAGGCAGTCAAAACAACTTGCCTCTATAAGCTAGGAAACCAATTCATTCATTAAATGTTTGCTATTTTATGAATGAATCATCTAGAATAGGTAAATAAGTGTCAAGTCAACATAAAATTACATCAATTACATCAAGGAGGGTGAAAAATCCCATCACAAGTCAAAATTGGTCAAAGCTGGGCGAATTCCTGAGCTGAAGGTGCAAAACTGGAAAATTTTCCCAACGCGTAGCGTGCCATTTCTCAACGCATAGCACACCCCTGGTGCGTAGCGTACATGTAAAATTGCACTGAGAAATGTTGCCTTATGCGTAGGGTGCCTCTGACGCGTAGCGCGCCCACCTTGATGCGTAGCGCGCACCCAGCTACATAGTGCATTTTGAAGAAGGCCTTCCCGGTGTCGAAATTGGGCGCAAGATAGCTCGTTGGAAATGTCTTTGAGTCTACTTTCCAACACAACTATAATTTTTCAATTTGGAGTTCATTTGCCTTGTCAAAAATTAAATCTCCCAAGACTGGTCAAAATGTGCCAAATGAGGCTGCCTCAAGGAAGAGTGTTGTTGCAGTCAACTTTTGAATGCCTTCCTCAACTCCAAATTGAGCTCATGATAGCTCACTAGAAATCTATTTGTGTCTAGTTATCATTTGACTCGTCAAGAAAGTAATTTGGCCAACCAAGCTAGGATAAAACTTGATATTCCCAAGGTCACTTCAGAGGTGCATTCGATTCTCCTGAGGCAACGGTTTTTTTGACATTTCTCTAAAAAAAATGACACCTGTGTAAAACGTGAAGGAGGTTTTTCCTCCTTGGCACGTTGTGAACAAAAACCTCTCTCATTTTTCCCAAATTCATTTTTGATTGCTCTTAAACATCTTTTTAGTGAAACTTATCCTGATGTGTGAAACAAGGAATTTTGTGGAAATGAAGCGAAATGAAGGGGATGAGGGGCTTGTAAATTCTTGGGGAAATTTTGGAAAGTAGGGAGGGATGTTAGGAAGCAGGGGAAAGTGGAATCGCGGAGATCGAGTGAGGGAAAGGGGTCCAAAAGGGCAAAACACAGGCCCAACCTAGAAAATTGCCAAGTTGTGGCAAGAAACTAGGGTTTGTGCGAAAATGAGGAATTTGGGGGATCTCAGTGATGGGAAGCATTTGATAAGGTACGTTAAGGATAGGGGAAGGTGTATAAACATCTGGATACAAGTTTTGCTAATGATTTGACCATCCAAGAGAAATTACCTCCAAAACCCTAGGAGAGGGAAATGACCTTGCCTAGGCGCAACTGAAGCATGAACAAGGGGTAAAATGACTCATTAGACACTGACATGATAATGACAACCCTATGAATAATGATAGACTCAGCTAAATGATGACATGGACTGACATTTGGGAAATTTTGAAAGGAGTGAAAGCAAACCCTAGACCTAATGCCTAGTGACCAAATTTTGCTTGAAGACTCACTGAAATGACAAAATTTGACCTTGACACTCTGAGACCACTTTGTAAGAGCATATTTGATCACTGGAGGAAGGCTGGAAAGACTAACACTAACATTGGCTCCAATGGGGATGGTAGCTCCTTGGAGGTGCCAAGAACGGCAGATCTTTGGGATAGCAGACCAGCGCCTTATCCATTGGGCAATGGAGTCAAAAACTCAAACTACAATGCATGATTGAAAACCGACACAAACTAACTTAACAACAAGACTGAAAATTGACTCACAAAGGACTCATGACTCAACTAAAAACTGACTCGATACTTAAACACAATCGACCAACTGAAAATGATGCTCAAAGTGGAGCTTATTCATCAAAACCTACTCTAACAGTTTCATTCATCACCTGATCAAGTGAAATGAAACAACCAATGCAACCAAGTAAGTATTCCATCTGTTTTTCAAATTCTCCGCAAGTGCTCACTTATGAACAACAAGAGAGAACTACTCAAAGGACACTCCCATGAAAACTTGGAAACAGATCCGTAGAATGATATGAATTCTCTCTCCACCTCCAAAAACACTGCATAAGGATCTTGAAATTCAAGCACACTGGAACCTAGCTCATCTAATGGATTACTTCTCGTTTCCTCATACCATGAATACAAACTTTGATCTGAGCCTTGTGACGAGATCTCTGCTGAAAATGAGAAAGAAACCGGCTGCCGGATCAAATTCATATCAGCACATGTTTCAAGCTCACATGTAGTCAATGGAGAAATACTTTGACTGCAAACCTCATCCAAAACATGAGCTATTGGATCATGAAAAACTTGAAAAGACTGTTGTAATGTATCCATTGAAAATGTATGACATCCTTCTAGCTGTTCATCTTTTTCTTGAGAGATTTTACGAAGATTCTGCCTTATAAACTGAACTGCTTCGAAACAAAAGGGTATAGAATCTTCCTGCATCATAAAATCATGTATTTCGTCTTCCACAACTTCATCTGTAATCTGCCCTTCAATTTCATTTGGTGGCTGCAAATCTGATGCTACAGGCTGCTCAAGAATTTTGTTATCTGTCTCATCCTCAACATTAACACTGTGAGATTGTTGATTTGTTATAGGTTGTTCATTTGAAGATTTACTATGCAATCTACCCTTCAAAAACTAAAATGATTCAAAACAGAATGGTATGGAGTCACCTTGAATCATTAAATCATGTGTGTCCACTTCCAAGTCTTCAACTGCAACTTGACAATCAATGGCTTTTGGGGGCTAAAAATCTGAATATGAAAAGTCTGGAACAAATTTTTCATCGCGCTCAAGAGGATCCAATTCAAGACTTGTTGACATTTGATTTCTGATTGCATGGTAGTTATCTCTGATGAACTGAAACGAATCAAAACAAAAAGGCAAATATCCTTCACTTACTTCAAACTTTGATGCACTTTCCTCATCACTGTCATAGCTGGTATGTGAGGGCTGAACATTGTATTCAAGCTGCTGAAAATGAACTTCTTCCTCCCACAAACTAGCTGCTGGTTTGATTGCAAGATTAGCTTCTGTTTGGAGAACATAATCATCATCATACTGATCAAACTGAGGCAAATCATCATCAAACATACACATCATATCAACAGATCTCTCTTCTCCAAGATGATCTATAAGACAATCATTATCAGATCTATGACAACTGGGATAAGAAAGAAGATGTTTTGGATCAGCAACTTGTTCCTTTTCAATCAGCGAGCCTTGAACTTGAACATCATAATCATTCCTTGCGTTGATCTTGTCCATCATCTTTTCCACTGCACTTACCAAAATGTCAAGCTTCACCTCTAGAGATGTTGATTCGGCCGGATCTATGTTTTTCATCTCTTCTTCTTTCAACCTTGCCCTTCGGATCAGCAGATGAGCCTCTACATTTACTGCACTGTTTTGCATCTCGTGAAGTGTTGCAATATTCCTTTCTCTCAGCTAAAACTCCATTTCCGGATCAAAGGCACCCGGATAGTGCAAGAGAGCAGATCTAGGAGTAGGTCTTATATCAACTAGCATCGGAAAATAAACTTGATTAAATCTGGCTAAAAATTGTTGTATTGTCTCCCCTGGCAATCTTTTCAGCTGGTTATACTCTTCTACAATCAAGAAAAGGTTATGCCCGATCATCCACCTGTCGAGAAAAACTTTGACAAACTGCTGGAAATCTGAGATGCTTGCATCAGGCAGGGTTTTGAACCAACTCTTGACTTTGGCTTGCAAAGAAAGAGCAAAAAGCCTTATACTAACATCTTCTTCATCAACTTCAAAAAGATCTAGAAAATTCTCAAAATTCTGCACATGTTGCTCAGCGTTGACATTCTTACTTTCACCATCAAACCTCGGTAAGTATAGATAATAGTTTTTGGGGAAAGCATGAAGAACAGAAGGTAAAACAAGAGGTTTATACCGATCTGGAATTTTACAAGGTGTAGGGGTATGTACAACAGGTATAGAATTAGTCTTGGTCTCTTGAGGTTCATCAATTTGAGAATGGTCATCACAAAATTCGGAAAAAGGAACCTGATCAAGCTCAAAGGCATGCAAATCTTTGGTATTTACAATCTTCAAAGGGAAGGAATCAAATGCAGGCCTGGGATCTTTTCTCAAATACAATATACTTTGCAAAGCCTTCTTTACATTCTCGGGGAAAGAGAAGAAATAATTTATGACAAAGAACAAAATGTCTTGGATGAAATTCCAACTTGAATACCTGATCTGTCCATATTGTCCTTTCATGTTTTTGTTGGTCGGGATCCTCCTCCAGTGGAGTCTTTGGATCTGATCTCAAAACTAATTTAGAGTCGCCAGGTGAATGATTTCAGCCTTGCCAGTGTCTGATCGTTGTCCACCATCAACAATCAGATCTAAACTTGATACATGTACTGGGGTAATTAACAAGTTAAATGTCACGTTTACAAGCTAGACCGGAGATTGACTGAAGCAGCGTTTATCTACTTTCGCTAATGCAAAGCAAAAGCGTTTCGAAGGCTTCCTCGCATAACTTCAGGCTCCGTCTGTAGCTTATAAAACAAATGAAATCAACAAGTAAACCATTTGTTCATTCCCCAGTATGGTCCCCAATATGTTAGCGCTTGAATTTGGCCTCAGGCTGAAAAAGACAAAATCCAAGGCAACATCAAACCACTTAGCCTCGTAGCTAGCCCTACGGGGACAGGAGAGGGCTCTCTCCGGGTCTATCTCGGCAAAAGGTCTTCAAAGGGCTGAGATGACCAATAAAGAACACTGATTTTAGGCTAGTAAACTGATAGGGAAAGTTTCATTTTAAATTTTTAGGTTTTTGTTGGAAAACTAAGCACGGCAATTTTGGGTGCGGGGATGAGACACAGTTTTTGCAGAGGTCTTTTTGGGGCAAGGTAGGAGATTGTCTTGATGCCTTTGAAATAAGTGAATGGATATATATGACCGGTGAGGAGCTAAGGAGAGCAAGAAACCATCGAGAGTTCTCCTTAAACAGATGAAAACATAGATATTAAGCAAACTTAAAGGCAGAGCATAGAAACCATGAATTCTACCTTAACACTTCATTTACTTAATTTGCAGAAGAGAAGAGTAGGAAAATGATACACATAACAAACTTACAAGTACATGAGAAAAACACACCATCAACACAAATAACCACAGGAATCCCAAATAGTGCTGCAAAACCCTGGTCTTTCCTTTGCCAAAATTGCAGAGATACAAAGTATAAAACAGTCTAAGCTTATCCCTCAAGAGTCCAACCTCTCCAACCTCTGAAAATGACTAAGAAAATACATAATATAGGCAAGTCAACCCATTCCCTTGCTTCTAGGGGTCGAGCTCATTATCCTAGGAGCTGTTTCAACCAATTCTAAACAAAGCACTATAATCTAGGCAGTCAAAACAACTTGCCTCTATAAGCTAGGAAACCAATTCATTCATTAAATGTTTGCTATTTTATGAATGAATCATCTAGAATAGGTAAATAAGTGTCAAGTCAACATAAAATTACATCAATTACATCAAGGAGGGTGAAAAATCCCATCACAAGTCAAAATTGGTCAAAGTTGGGCGAATTCCTGAGCTGAAGGTGCAAAACTGGCAAATTTCCCAACGCGTAGCGCGCCATTTCTCAATGCATAGCGCACCCCTGGTGCGTAGCGCACATGTAAAATTGCACTGAGAAATGTTGCCTGATGCGTAGCGCGCCTCTGACGCGTAGCGCGCCCACCCTAATGCATAGCGCGCACCCAGCTACATAGTGCATTTTGCAGAAGGCCTTCCCGGTGTCGAAATCGGGCGCAGGATAGCTCGTTGGAAAGGTCTTTGAGTCTACTTTCCAAAAAAACTAGAATTTTTCAATTTGGAGTTCATTTGCCTTGTCAAAAATTAAATCTCCCAAGACTGGTCAAAATGTGCCAAATGAAGCTGCCTCAAGGAAGAGTGTTGTTGCAGTCAACTTTTGAATGCCTTCCTCAACTCCAAATTGAGCTCATGATAGCTCACTGGAAATCTATTTGTGTCTAGTTATCATTTGACTCGTCAAGAAAGTCATTTGGCCAACCAAGCTAGGAGAAAACTTGATTTTCCCAAGGTCACTTCAGAGGTGCATTCGATTCTCCTGAGGAAACGATTTTTTTGACATTTCTCTAAAAACATGACACCTGTGTAAAAAGTGAAGGAGGTTTTTCCTCCTTGGCATGTTGTGAACAAAAACCTCTCTCATTTTTCCCAAATTCATTTTTGATTGCTCTTAAACATCTTTTTAGTGAAACTTATCCTGATGTGTGAAACAAGGAATTTTGTGGAAATGAAGCGAAATGAAGGGGATGAGGGGCTTGTAAATTCTTGGGGAAATTTTGGAAAGTAGGGAGGGATGTTAGGAAGCAGGGGAAAGTGGAATCGTGGAGATCGAGTGAGGGAAAGGGGTCCAAAAGGGCAAAACACAGGCACAACCTAGAAAATTGCCAAGTTGTGGCAAGAAACTAGAGTTTGTGCGAAAATGAGGAATTTGGGGGATCTCAGTGATGGGAAGCATTTGATAAGGTACTTTAAGGATAGAGGAAGGTGTATGAACATCTGGATACAAGTTTTGCTAATGATTTGACCATCTAAGAGAAATTACCTCCAAAACCCTAGGAGAGGGAAATGACCTTGCCTAGGCACAACTAAAGCATGAACAAGGTGTAAAATGACTCATTAGACACTGACATGATAATGACAACCCTATGAATGATGATAGACTCAACTGAATGATGACATGGACCGACATTTGGGCAATTTTGAAAGGAGTGAAAGCAAACCCTAGACCTAATGCCTAGTGACCAAATTTTGTTTGAAGACTCACTGAAATGACAAAATTTGACCTTGACACTCTGAGACCACTTTGTAAGAGCATATTTGATCACTGGAGGAAGGCTGGAAAGACTGACACTAACAGACCTGATTATAGACTGGTTTAGTAGAGCGAGATTCTACAAAGTGCCACATGTCACTATTTTGACCTTAGGATCTGAAACTGATACAAAGAAAACTATAGTCCGTCCTCTTTTTGTAACTTCTTACGAAATTTCAATCTAATGCTTAGAGGAAAAAAAAAAAGTTATGACGATTTTCCCCAGGTCACCTATTTGAGATATAATTCAGGATCCTGCAAAAACCCTAACTTCCTTGTATCATATCTCTGAAAATATAGCGAGACAAAATCTAAAATTCAAAACCGAGGTTTAGAGAGATTTCGGCTCAAATGGGTTTTTTTTTTCGCTTCTGAAACGCCGCAGAAAAAAAATTATAGCGAAAATGCCACGATGACCTGTTTGGAGTAGTGAAACCCTAGAATCCAAACTCTGATATCAAATGTTATGAAACCATCTCACAATAAGATAGAAAAGAGAAATAAACGCCTTAGAATTTAGCCTCTTCGAGGGGGAAACCTCCTTTAATTACACAAATGAACAATTCTTGGATGATACAAATGACAAAACCTCCTTTCTATATAGGAGTCTAAGGAGACAATATAACCAAAGCCGACCTAACAATAATAATATAAGGGCACAAATATAACAATAGTGGGTTTCTATGGGGCACGATAATAACAATATGGGGACAATAGGGGCACAACAATAACAATAAGGGATACAATGACAATAGTAATGTGGGAATCACTAGTATTATAAGGACTTAATAAACTCAAACAGTTCGATCAAAAAATTATATGAGCCATCAATTAAGATTTAATCTTGGTCATTGGAGTCCCAACATGAATATATAAAAAGGGACCGATGTGGTTATGAACAACACAACAGAGACACTTGGAGAATCCGATTTTCCATAGTGGTAGTAGTCAGTTGCCAGAGAGTTCAAGCTCTAGTGAGGAAGCAGAGACAGTGAGGGGCAAAGACAGTGAGGTTGGAGGAAGATTTCCATATCCAACGAGTGCATTTGCATAGACACAGAAGAGCCACAATTAGATTGATGTAGGGACTGTGTAGTAGCCTCTGAAGGCAGATTTGTAGATTCGAGAAGTCGTTTCAGTGTTTCGATGGCAAAATAATTTTGCAGAGGTTGGGAGAAGTGTTTCCAGAGTCAATGGCAAACAAAAGAAGCAACTCATATTGAGATCCAGGTCGTACAAATTAGAGTCTGCATAGAGGGTGACACAGAGTGATTCATAGAGGGTTTAAAAGGCTAGACTTCAGTGCCGGATTTGCATGTGGAGTGATGAAAATTCCTCACTAGATTTTTTCCAGTATTTTCTCTGTAGGATAACCAGATTTCAGCATCCAGATTATTGTACTCAGGATTTCTCACTGCTACTTACTAATAAAAACCCTCAGTTGTTGCACCAGTTTTCTCAAGTTGGGTTTTTACGGGGACAATTATCCAAAAATAATGGTGTCATTTTTATGTGTGTGCTGGATTTTCTCAGTTTCCAATGTTATTTTTTATCCATGGTATTTTTTGTGAAAATCAATGTGAATTATTTGGTATTTGTTGTAGCAAACTGCAAATAAATTAACAATTAGGAAAATAATTTCTAATTTTTGTGATAGATTAAATTTTCACATGGTATCAGAGCGTGAGCGATCAACGAGGAAACTCAGAAGAGAAAGAGGGAATTTTGTTGTTCAATAAGAGTAGTAGGTCGAAATTCTTAGAGGCAACGCAATGCTCAGACAGGTAAGTTGAATTGCTGGGGCAACAATTCAATTTTCAGTTGCAGGTTGGCAGAAAAGTCGAGTTGTGCATGATATTGATTTCAACAGTTAGAGGGAGCAACAACAACTCAAATTTTCGCTAAGCAGATTCCTTGGTTGGATGCAGAGGCTTTTGCAGCAACAAAACCAACGTCGAGTGGAAGAGAAAAGCAGACACAACAGAAGGAAACCTTATCTCAGGGAGCTTTTAGTCTTAGACGTGCAATAGTAGCTAGAAAATATGTTCATTCCATAAGGAAGTGTTAGTAGCAGAGCAGTAGCCAAGTGAAGGGATGTCCTTCCTTCTATATGAATATAGCCTAAAATCCTACATAGATAATGCGGTGGCAGTTCCCCAAGATGCAGATCAACTCAAAGAATACAAGAAGGAGATGGAAAGGGTGAAGCAATTAATCTTAAATGGAGTCTGAGATCATATAGTCTCACATATAGCAGCAAAGGGAATGGCCAAAGAGATGTGGGATGCTCTCTCCACACTATACCAGGGTACTTCCAAGAAGCGAAAGATGTTCTTGGCAGAAAACCTAAGGTGCATCAAGATGCAGAAGGGGGAAGGCATAGATCCCATTATCACTAGGATTCAGGAGGTCTGAGACCAGCTTGCACTTGTTGGGGAAGCACCTCAACCTTCAAAACTAATACAATTGGCACTAAACATTGTCCCGGACGATTGGCAAATCTTCGTCCAGAGTATATTGGGCAAACACACGCTACCAAGATGGGACAAAATGTGGGCTAACTTGCAACATGAGGAGTTGAGGCGAGCTCTGCTAAAGAGCTCCATCAGTGGCAATAGTAGTAGAGGACCGAAAGGTGTGAAAGAGTAAGAGAATGTGGCCCTTGCATCAAAGGGTCCCAGTCATGGGCAAGGGGACCAGAAGAAAAAGAAGGACCTATCTAAAGTCAAGTGCTTCAGTTGTGGCAAGTTTGGTCACTACAGTACTCAGTGTCATTTAAAAAAGAAGGACAAGCAAGAGAAGTAGGACTAGGCAGCAACACATGCTGAGATAGATAAGTTGTCCTCCAGGTTGGAGGAAGACTTCACGATGATGGCAACCATACCTCCAAGAGTGAGGTGGGGTGACATGGAGTTGTAGCCCCAGACAACTACAGAGATTGGGCAGGATCCTTAAGGAGTCCACCTCATGGATCATTACCTGGCTATGGGGGCCCACTGTATTCAATAGGGGATGAATTAGTGGCAGTGGATGTAGTCAGTACCAGAATGACAGTTGCAGACTAGTAGCAATCAGATGCTGAGGAGCGCAGTGCAATGCTGGAAGCAGAGCAAGTGGCTCAGTAGCAGAGTTAGTAGCAGCGAAGATTCTTCAATGACAGTGCAGATGTTGGTAATAGTCAAAGACTCGGAAGACAGATGCATCATATTGAACACACATGATTCAGTATATTGGATGCTTCTTAGTTGCAATTGCAGCAACAATAGATGAGAGGGAGTTGTAATACAGATACAGTGTTGGCAACAATATGGCAGTGTCAACAACAACAAAGATGCATCATCATAGTTGCGTAGTGGTTGGTGGGTAGTATGGCTAGACATCAGCAGCGTGATAGGAGGTGATACAGAGACAAAGTGTTGTGGTTGTATGTGTAACACTAAAGAAAAACACGGTCCTCGCTAAGAGGGAGTGTTAGTTTCTATAACATTGGATGTGTTCTAGCCACAAAATTTGGTGGAGAGGCTAGAATATATGAGATCTCCAAACCCATAAAGTGTTTATGGAACTTCCACCTATAAATGAATTAATTAGATTATTGACCAATTTTTTAATATTTCATAAATCTAAATTTAGGAAAATTTGTTAAGTAATCATAATTAATTAAGTCAAGGTGAGAATTCTTAAGAAATTCACACGATCAATCCAAAAATGATCTGAGCCATTGATTAAGATTTAATCTTAGTCGTTAGAGTCTCAACAAGAAGATATAAGAAGGGATCGATGTGGTTATGGAGAACTCATCAAAGACATTTGGATAATTCAATTTTCTGGAGTAGCAATAATCAGTTTCCGGAGAGTTCAAGCTTTAGTGAGGAAGTAGAGATAGTGAGGAGCGGGGAGAGTGAGGCTGGAGGAAGATTTTCAGATCCAGCGAGTGCATTTGCAGAGACGCAAAAGAGACACAGTGAGGCTGATGCAGGGACTGTGTAGTAACCTCTAAAGTGTAGTGCCCACTCTAGTTGACTGACAGTGATATGACACTAACATTTATTTAGCCCTAAGTCCCACACATTATTCTTTGAGGACCTCAGGTTGAGGATCCGAGCACATGACACTATTGTTATTAGTGATTGAGGTATTCATGGTTGTGATGTTTATGTATGTTCTCCATTGATATTATGATGAAGATAGAATGAATGGTTATGTATGTTATCTATTGGTATTATGATGATTGTAACATTAAATGGTTAAGTTTGGTCTTTATTGAATTTATGATGTTGATGGAAGTAAAGGATATGTATGCTCTCTATTAAAATCATGATGATGATAAATTTGATAAATAGGTATATTTCTAGTGATGTTACGATGTTGATAGCTTGATGGATATGTATGTTTCCATTGATGTTTTGATAATGATAACTATGATGGATGTGTCCCCTATGTTACCTACTTTAATTAGTTTAGGCTTACTATGAACAATGATGTGAATGACTAGGTGTTGTTAATAATGCTATACAATCACTAACACTGTGAAACCTTGTCATTGATGATTATTGAGTATGGCAGGAAACCACCAGAGGCACTCGCATATGACGAGTTGACGACAACTGGTTTGAAAAAAATTAAATTATATTATTTTATCTTTGAAATTCAAAGTCAATTTTGAAACCTACTATATATGTTTATCTATATTCTGATGAAATGTTAGTGGTTACAGGCACAGATTAGTTGCTTGGCCGAATGACTCACATATGGGTGATGGGGTTGTACAAGTGGATGTAACTACATGGGAGAGGTGGGACAGTGTCCCTGATCTCACCCACTAGCACTCCCGCCGTGACTTGGGTTGGAAAGGTTGAAACACCTTCGCCTTGAAGATCACGATGTCATGAGGGCAGGTCCCAAAGTTGGGTCGCTCATGAGGATTTTACCGAGGGGCGCGCATCAAGGTGGATTCCTTGACCCCCAACACCATTAGTCTCACTATAGCAGGAAACGTAAGAGATGATAGTGGTCTATGACGTTGCGCCTATACTTTCCCCTCATAGTCATTGAATGCTTGAAGGGAAAGTGGTGTGGCACCCTTGGAACTTCAAGGGAATTTCTTGAAGGGTACGACCAACTTGGTACCCTTGGCATCACAAATAAACTATTAGGCGTGGCACCCTTGGAACTTCAAGGGAAGTTCTTGAAGGGCACGACCAAACTTGGCACCCTTGGAATCATAAAAAATAAATTAATTGATAAATATAATCAAGAAATGAAAACTAGGCAAATTTACATCAAGGGTAAATGATGTTAGAAACCGAGGTAATTAAATCAAAAATAAAACTTGGGTTAAGAGGATCATAGGAAGAAATAAAATAGGTTACCTTAAAAACTCTACCCTTCCCATGTTGGAAAATATTAGGTAGATTATGTAGTTTAATTAGGTAAAAGGGGAAAGAGGGACATAATTGTAAGGATAAAAATTAATCCTAAAAATAATTGTAAGGATAAAGAATATATATTAGAAAGGTTAAAAATAATCCAATTTATTCAAGCATGAAACTGGTCGGTTCACATTCTTGACAGTTCATCCTCAAACCTATTTATCAACACATTTCTCTCTCTCCTTTGTAAATCAAGTCTTGATGATGAGTCTTGGTCTAGACTCGAAACGTCGACAAAGAAAAATGAAAATTGTGGATTATCCGAGTTTAGATTCTAAAAAATCCTAAAATAGTTAAATCTAATTAAGAAAAGAGGATGGTGAATTAAAATAATATTAATTAAATGTTAGAGAAATGTAAAGAACCTCCATGTGGCAACAACTAACATAAGAATATCCATCTAAAAGATAACTTGAGTTAAATTAGAGAGTAGATAGGGGATCAAATCTTGACTCATTAATTGAATTTAGTAATGAACACAAATTAATAGGATCAGAAGTGGTGCAAGAGATGGAAGAACAAATGACTATGATTAGGAGGAGGCTAAAAGAAGCACAAGATTGACAAAAGAGCTATGTTGATGCTCATCGGGTAGACCGAAGTTATGAAGTGGGGGATAGGGTGTTCCTGAGAGTAAGACCCCAAAAAATCTCTATAAAATTTGGAAAGGGAGAAAAATTGTCTCCACAGTTTGTGGGACCTTTTGAAATCTTAGAAAGGAAAGGGTCGGTGGCATATAGGCTTTTCTTACCTCCATCTTTAGCACGTATGCATGATGTGTTTCATGTTTCTGTTTTATGTCATTATATTTCAGATCCTTCGCATGTTATTGACTTCGGTCATTTGCAGGTTTCAGACAAGGGAACAGTGATGACCGAACTAGTTTGCATACTGGACCAACAAACTTTGCATCTTAGACGACAGTTAGTGGACCAGGTCAAGGTCCAGTGGGACTAGTCCCAATTCAACTACTTAGGAGGATGTCGATGAGATGTGTCACCGTTTTCCTTACCTATTCCAGGGACTTTGAGACGGAGTCTATTATTAAGAGGGGGTGTATGTAGTGCCCGCTCTAGTTGATTGACAGTGATATGACACTAACATTTATTTAGCCCTAAGGCCCACATATTATTCTTTGAGGACCTCAAGTTGAGGATCCGGACACATGATGCTATTATTATTAGTGATTGAGATATTCATGGTTGTGATGTTTATGTATGTTCTCCATTGATATTATGATGAAGATAGTATGAATGGTTATGTATGTTATCTATTGGTATTATGATGATTGTAACATTAAATGGTTAAGTTTGGTCTTTATTGAATTTATGATGATGATGGAAGTAAAGGATATGTATGCTCTCTATTAAAATCATGATGATGATAAATTTGATAATTTGTTATATTTCTAGTGATGTTACGATGTTGATAGCTTGATGGATATGTATGTTTCCATTGATGATTTGATGATGATAATTATGATAGATGTGTCCCCTATGTTACCTACTCTCATTAGTTCAGGCTTACTATGAACAATGATGTGAATGACTAGGTGTTGTTAATGATGCTATTATGACAATGACTAACACTGAGAAACCTTGTTACTGATGATTATTGAGTATGGCAGGAAACCACCAGAGACACTCGCATATGACGAGTTGATGACAACTGGTTTGAAAAAATATATATATATTATTTTATCTTTGAAATTCAAAGTCAATTTTGAAACTTGTTATATATGTTTATCTATATTCTCATGATATGTTAGTGGTTGCAGGCATAGATTAGTTGCTTGGCCGAATGACTCACATATGGGTGATGGGGCTGTACAAGTGGATGGAACTACATGGGAGGTGTGGGACAATGTCCCTGATCTCACCCACTAGCACTCCCGCCGTGACTTGGGCTGGAAAGGTTGAAACACCTTCGCCTTGAAGATCACGATGTCATTAGGGCAAATCCCAAAATTGGGTCGCTCATGAGGATTTTACCGGGGGGTGCGCATCAAGGCGGATTCCTTGATGATGGCGGACACCATTAATCTCACTATAGCATGCAACATAAGAGATGATAGTTGTCTATGATGTTGTGCCTATACTTTCCCCTCATAGTCATTGAATGCTTGAAGGGCAAGTGGCGTGGCACCCTTGGAACTTCAAGGGAATTTCTTGAAGGGCACGACCAACTTGGTACCCTTGGCATTACAAATAAACTATTAGGTGTGGCACCCTTGGAACTTCAAAGTAAGTTCTTGAAGGGCATGACCAAACTTGGCACCATTGGAATCATTAAAAATAAATAAATTAATAAATATAATCAATAAATGAAAATTAGGTAAATTTACATCAAGGGTAAATGATGTTAGAAATCAAGGTAATTAAATCAAAAATAAAACTTGGGTTAAGAGGATCATAGGAAGAAATAAAATAGGTTACCTTAAAAAAAAACTCTACCCTTTCCATGTTGGAAAATATTAGGTAGATTATGTAGTTTAATTAGGTAAAAGGGGAAAGAGGGACATAATTGTAAGGATAAAGATTAATCCTAAAATAGTTAAACATAATTAAGAGAAGAGGATGGTGAATTAAAATAAGATTAATAAATTAAATGTTGAAGAAATGTAGAGAACCTCCATGTGGCAACAACCAACATAAGAATATCCATCTAAGAAATAACTTGAGTTAAATTAAGGAGTAGATAGGGGATCAAATCTTGACTCATTAATTGACTTTATTAATGAACACAAATTAAGGAGTAAAAAGGGGGATCAAGAGGCAACTAGGAGAAGAAATATAAATCTTGTTAAGGTGAGGAAAATATTAGTTTTAAAATAAAATTGAAGTAAATAGTTTTGGAGACCCTTGATGAGAGAGTGACACATGAGTGGGTGAATAATCAAACTATTGGATTATAAAAAAATGATGATGATGATGGTTAACGTCCGCTGAGACCAAATAATGGTCTATTAATTATATATACCATGCCAAGTGTTACCTATGAGGACTCCTATAAAAGAAGGGGCAAACCCTGAGAGAAGGAACTTTTGGGAACCCTATTGTTGGATGGATGAGACTATGTCAGAGCAGTGATTACGAAACTATAGTGAGTTTGGTGAGGTAGAGGATTTTGGAGAGGGGACTCTTGAGCCGAAGAATGCTCTCCTCTACCAATGATTGTATTCCTCCATTGTACAATCCCATTGCAGCTCGGGGGTCCGCGGGGAAGAAAAGTACCCAAGGAGTAGGCTGAGAGGTTAACCGATGGGTCATCGCATTCGGATCAAGTACGTCGTCATTCACTATCGAAGGTGACCGACAACAAGGGAAGACAAGTAACAGCAAATCAAGTGGAGTCTCGTCTTCTGGTGAATGGTACATATGTGTTGCAATATTATTTTGTATGATTTTTTTATGGCCTTAATTAAATATATATAATTTTATGATATGTTCAGTGAAATGAAATTAAGGGATGTGTTAGATAGTGCTGAATAAATTTGAATTCCCTATGTTTTTCTCTTCTGGTTGTATTTTATTGTGATATATATATATATAGTATAGAAGTGGTCCTTACATAAAGGAAGTTTGTTTGCAAATTCAGAAACTTGTTTCAATGCTCTGGTGGCAAAAGAATTTTGCAAAGGTCAGGATAAGCGTTTTCAGAGTCAGTGGCAAACAGAAGAAGTAAGTCAAATTGAGATCCAGGTAGTACAAAATAGAGCCTATGTAGAGTCCATGCAGAGGGTAATGCACGGCAATTCGCAGAGAGTTTGACAAAGCAGACTTTAGTGCCAGATTTGCTTGTGGAGTGAGGAAAATTCATCACTGAATTTTTACTAGTATTTTCTCTGCAAGATACTCAGATTTCAGCATCCAAATTATTATACTCGAAATTTCTCATTGTTTCTTAATAATAAAAACCCTCAACTGCTGCACCGATTTTCCCAAGTTGGGTTTTTCTAGGGACAATTGTCCAAAATAATGTTGTCATTTTTATGTGTGCGCTAGATTTTCTCAATTTCCAATGTTATTTTTATTCTGTAGCGTTTGTTTTTGAAAATCATTGTGTGAATTAAGAGCAAGTGTTTCCTCCTAAGACGTCACAGGGTCAAAACCAGCGCGGGGTAGAGTATGTATGCCTTTGTAGACTTAACAAGTCAAATCATTGTGTGGAGGTGGGTCCCTTGTCCCACAAGCAAGGGGGTCTCATACACCAATGTGGTGTCTCGCTTGGTCATGACCTTAAAATTGGATAATAATAATAATAATGGTATTTGTTGTAGCAAACTGCAAATAAATTGTTTAGGAAAATAATTTTCAGTTGCTGTGGTAAATGAAATTTTCACATTGTCTTCCACTTAGAGGCTAGAGTAGCTTGACAATGGCATAGCCCCATCCACAACCCACTTATCATTGGAGATGGAAGAAATAGGATCTTCACAACACAACACCACTAAGGCACTAAGATTTAAACTTCCTATGGTTGTAGCTAGTTTTTCATTTTTGGTTAGTATATTTATTACAAAGCTTGTTTGTTATTAAGACAATCTGTTAGAATCTATACCAACAAATCTATTTTGAAAAGGCTAAATATAGGTCTAAAATCTATTATAATATTACGAAAGGACAACTCTAAAACTCTTCATTATATTAACATAATTTGATTATGTCATATCTCATTAGTTCCATATATTAAAATAATTTGATTCTGCCCTATCTCATTAGTTCCATCTACACAAGTATAAAAATAATGAATTTTTACATTGAAAATATAAACATAAAATAATAACAAAAAAAAGTTATAAAATAAATTAATTATTTCAAAAGCATTTGATTACAAACAAATTCAAAATTAAACGTGCAGATTCTTATGCTATCTTGTTAAGTGAAACAGGGGTTGCTCCTATTGAAGCAATTGCTATGGTGTGAGTCATAAGGTATTTAAAAAAAAATTGAGCAAATGGAAAAGGGTAGATGGCCTAAGGTTGTCTTTAATGACATATTGTGCAACATAAAAAAGACTTGGATATAGCAAAATAACAAATAGTTTTGTAAATGGGGTATTTGCTTGAACAAGTGTCCCATAAAAAAAACATAGAGATAAATTTTTTTGTTATGGATAAGTTCCACAATCATACTTGGGATAGGGAGCTAGGAAGAAAAAAAAAAGTACTATATTAAAGTGTTTAATCCCACTCATAGTCGTCAACCAAAAGCATACATAGAGGCTAATATCTCTTGGAGAGCCAAAATTCTTATTGCTCAGTTAAGGACTAATTCTCATCAACTTCGTTGTGAAATAAGGCGCTGAAGAAGGCCAAAAGAAGTGGGGGAGGAAAAAGTATGAAGATACTCTGGCAACTAGCTATTGGGATAATCTATTTAGCGATTGGATTTGCCAAAACGCTGGGAGCATTTATAGTGAGGCTTCATAGAAAAAGGGTCGAATACATTGAACAAATGAAGAAGCAATCTCCCATAAACTATCTTTAACCTCGTAGACATTAAAATAATTTTCTTTCTTTCTTTCTTTTTCTCTCTGTACCTTCTTCATTCTTTCTGTACCTTCTTCATTATTTGTATTGTATTTTGTCCACTATCAATTTTTAACACTTGAAATTGTGCATTAATATACCCAATTAAATATATATATCCCACAAATATAAAAACACAATATGGCAGATTGGTTTTTTATTTTTCCTTGATGACATATAGCATTAGCTATGTGATTCGATTATTTTTCCTTGATGACATATAGCATTAGCTATGTGATTCGAAAGGTGGACAATGAAAGGAATGACTAAAAATAGACCTGTAATTATATATGCATTGTTATTATAACTAAAAACCAAAAATTAAACATGATTGGTCATTTATTAATGGGATAAAAAACTTGGCAGCTTCTATCTGCGGTGATGTGCTTGTTATTTTTCAATTTGAGACCAAAGAGATATTTGTCGATGCAAAAGCATTTCAGTGGAAGGCTTCCAAGTCAACTGCGGACACAAAAGAAGGGTTTTCTCATCGATTTGCCAAGGATTTAAAAAATAGAACATAGTCATATCTTGAGAGTGTATTGGCCAATACCCTTTAACAAGGTTCATACATTTTACAAAACAATTTTATCCTTTACAGTTAACAAGGTACATACATTTTACATTAACATTTTTTTCATGGAGATTGTGATGTCTTCATTTTTTAATTTTGATGCAGTACGACTAACACAAAAAAATTTTGACCCAATTCAACGCAGAATTTTGCTTTTTAGAATAAACCCTAAATATATTTTGATTAAACCAGTTTCAGTAAACATAGATTCAGCCATATGGATTCGTGAACCGTTATATTTTATAGGGCGCTGCTCAGGATACTTGATTTACACCATCGAAGATATCTTTACTCTAACTGCTTGCTCTATCACAATACTGCGGCTTTCTATCACAATACCGCTGAAGCATTCAAGACCAAGAAGAAATAGTTTTTGTACCCATCTCAAGAATTATGAAAACGTAGACTTCATCAGAGCGAAAATGTGAAATGAGTCTCCTTTTGCAGAAAAAAGAATGTCTTGCTCTTGCAAGCTCTCCAGCATATACAACTGATTTTCTCGGCATTTTTTTCAAAATCCTAATTTGTTGCTTCCTGTTTCTTCCCCTGTATAGACAAAGATGAAGCGTTAGACTGAACACAATTTTCATACTGATTTGATATTCACTAATATTTCACAGGCATGATGGCAACTGACTTTCATAATTTGTTATGTTGTGAGGAGTTGACAAATCACAAGCCCCGACTTCCAGGGCATGTTCTATCATATGTATTCATAGATTGCAATGTCTTTACTCACCATGAGTTGCAAGATTGTTTCATTATTCATATTCACAGTCTGTAGAGACCTTGCTCAAAGTATTACACACAACAGAGAAAAAGAAAAGGGAGCCCATACATCCATGTATTATGTTAGATCCATGGATGATCAACATGACTAAATGTTGACGAAATACAACTAAATGCTGCCAATTTGTCAATGACAAGTGGGCACTGAATTAATGACCATAAAAATTATGTCACTCTTCAGCTCCCTAATCTGTAATTCTCTGTGGTGTCCTGATTCCCTACCGTTAGGTAAATAAATTGGTATCATCTACTTTTGACATTTGTACATAGTAAGGTCATCAGCCTGGCACCGCGTTGCCAAAAAAAAGAACAAGGAAATATTATACATGACTGACCAAAGCCTTTCAATGGGAACACTTTGACGAGTCTTGCGTACATTGTTTTTAAAATCAAGTGAACTGCAGCAGAACTTCCCATGGAAGTTGTCTTGGGTCCGTTGATGAGATACGAAGCCTGTGTAACCAACAATACTGATACAAGGAGGACACATTCAGGCAGCCAAGGTGCTCATATAGAAGAGCATTCACTTCTGGATAGCATCGTAATTTTAGTGCTGGTAAAAGAACAAATCTTGACAGAAAGGCTATTTTCCTTCTGATAAAGTCAGCACAAATCTTAAACGCAGCCCTGCTCTGTCATGGCCTGTGCAATAGTCAAAAAAGAAGCAATGTTTCCACCATGAACTAAGCACCTGCCACATGCAGAAGCACTAACTGAGAAATAAATACGTGAAGGGCCATATGACTTGTGTCATTTTTAAAACCTTGTGAGTTTCACATACAAAGTTACAATTTTTTAAGGGTGTAAAGGAGTGCTGGATGCACAAGAAGAAACGTACTCTGGACTATCTTTCAAGTAACCATAATCAGTGGCTACCTTTATGGACTTCTGATATATCTGTTTCATAGATTCCTGCATAAACAAATCAATGGACTCAGTCTAATTGACATGTACATATTTTACGTTTTGAGGTCTGGAAAAAGTGCTCTTAAATTAAAAGTAAAGTAATTTACAAAATATTTAGAGTCTTAAGTTTGCTGTTAAAGTCTAAAGAAAACATGACTACTATTTTCCGCCTACTAAACCTGTTACATTAAGACTGTCTAGTTTCAGTTACACACAAAAGAAACTTTAAATATATAAAAAACTCTTAATTTCAGCTGACTTTTGGCACCCATACTCTATAAGAGCAAATGCTCCAATAGATATAAGTTATTACTGTGTGACTCCCTATACAATCATGAAGTCCTACCCAACCTTGATGCATTTCACATTATAGGATATAGTTTTACCCTAGGCGTGTATTAGATTCTATTTTTCCTTCCCCTAACCTTGTCACTTTATTCTTTATGAGCAGTGTCTGAGTTGAATGAAAATTCCATAGTAGTGATCAATGGACGGTGAAGGGTATTGATATAAAGAGAA
The DNA here is from genome assembly GCA_031772625.1 of Pinus tabuliformis. Taxonomy (NCBI): domain Eukaryota; kingdom Viridiplantae; phylum Streptophyta; class Pinopsida; order Pinales; family Pinaceae; genus Pinus; species Pinus tabuliformis. Next base: position 29,871,654 of record CM062816.1, read on the forward strand.
CATTAGTTTGTGGTGAGAAAATCAGCCTAAAGTAATATGAATCCACAATCATGCAAAAAAGCCACTGTCTAGAAAATTATCAAGATAGCTTTGGCACCTTCAAGGTAGTGAAGCAGGGGGTATTCATTTCTAAATCAATGGGAAACAATGGCACCAAAGCTTTGATGTTCGGAAACATTGCCCCTAGATCACCACAATGGAGGCTGACACTTTGAATCATGACCTTTCCATTGATGTCTAGCGTGTTAACGGTGTGCCCATATGTCATGTGTCATTGCACAGTGGAAAGGGATTAAACTTGCAACATCTGGTTCCTCTTTTGCCAGAAAAGTGGACGTTTCCTTAGCTCTCAAACCTAATTGCAAAGAGTTTTGAATAATAGAAGCTATCTCATGATCATTTAAGTCATTAAACAGGCATCCGTCATTGATCCAAATCGCATCCAAACAAGAATAATTGGCTATAGCACAAGCTCTACAATGATCAGCACTAGCAACATTTGAGGCTACAAATGATGGACACTAGCTTCTTGGCATGAAGGGTCCCATGCAACCATGATTAGTGTCCACCCCTACATTCAATTTAAAATTGTTAATTTTTAGGGCTGGATTGTTTTTTGTTGTAGATAATTGCAATTTTAAACTTTTTCAACATTTTCACATTACGTTCACCCCATAACATCATGTCATTATTAACAATTATTTAGAGAGACCAATAACATCAAAAATACAATAGAGCAATAAGGAACAAAAAAAACCTACACAATAGAGACACCAGGATTTTGGTCAGAGACCAAGGCAAAACCACACAAGGGGGAAAACCCATAAATCAATTATTCTTCTTCTATTAGATATTCATCAATGTTCAGTTAAGATACAAAGTACAATAAGAATGAGACATATGTCTTTCAACATCAATCACATTAGGCCTCATAGGGCCATATTAAATGTTGACACCTAATCATTGAGATTGGGTGAATATTTGTAAATAATGTAAATAGTAAATAATGGAGAATAGGAAAATGAAGAGACAATGGGAGGTGAAGCCCAAGAGTCTCTCCCTCCTTGTATATATCCATGAGCAATCTTAATGAAGAAACATAATTCATTTGAGGAGTTACCTCCTGGCCTAACATGGTATCAGAGCCAGCTCCATTTTAGCCTTCTTGCCCTTTGTAACTCCCTTGTGCCATTTCTGTAGTCTTCCCCATTTCTATACTTTGCCATATTCTTTGTCCTGCGTTTGTATTTAATGCATATTCCACTCAATTTTTTTGACATTGTTATGCTGCAATTACTTCCACTGAAGCTGCAATACGCCGCCCCTCCATCGCACTGGAGAATCTCCCACTATGCTTCCCACCGCCTGTCCATTGTGTTATTACCAGTCTTCTGCTCACATTGTTAATACTCCACGATGCGTCTCTAGTATTAATATCCCAAATGAGCACTACCTCCACGCACAGTCCCAATTCAATACCCTTTCGCTTGGCACAGTCCATGCACAACTCAACGCAAGACGAACCATGAAAGGGTGCAACTGCCGATTGTGAGGGTCGAACTACGTTGCTTGCTTCCGGTGTCTCCTCACTATAATATGTTGCTCCATACACTGCCCGCCGCTCTCCCTCAGTAATTCTGCTCCTGAATTTTCTCATAGCACCCATTGAAGCCACAAGGATACGATCAGAGTGGTGCAGTAGTGGTGGTGGTATTCGATACCGCCGGTCCAAACAATGGTATACTCTGTGCATATATTACACTTCCGCTTTTTTTAATACTTGCAGTCCAAAAAGCACGTTGCCCCTCCTCATTGCATTGTCGCTGCCATACGCAACCCTCCCACACTTTGACCCCCCGTTGAATACCACACTCCAAACCAATTGTTCACTGCCCCCTTTGAATGCGTTCAACGGTGCTCTCCCACGCACAGTGCTCGGCCTCTATACCACCGTTGTCTCATGCAGTTTTAATATGTAATGCTGGATTTTACCTCCCCTTCCATACTACCTTCCCTATATACACCTCTGCCATATAAATATATGAACTGTACTTTTATCAACAGGAGTAATTTTTTTTATATATTGCAGCAAAGCAATTTTTTACACAGCATACATTTTTAAATGCATTCATTGATCACTATAGTTGGAGTAGTTCTCTATGGGAAAGAGAACTATCCAGAATGGTTGCGGAAGATAACACACACTCTCATTTTCAATGAGTTGTGGAAAGGAGTTTGTGTAGAAGGAGATAATGAACTTGTAAAGCCCACCTCAGATAAGGAGTTCGCCATTTGGGAAAACAAGAACGGCAAGGCCTATGCCTTGATTGCACCATCTGTAAATGAAGAGGTGAATCGCCATATTTCACCATTTTCAAATGCTTTTGAAGCCTTCCAGAAGTTGAAGGAACTCTATGACTCACGCTCTGAACTTGAAGATGTCCAATTGATGATCAAATTGTTCAATCTTGAATTGAAAAATGATGATCCTCTTGCTTTAGCATCAGAAGTAAGATCTATTATGCATGATATCAAAGGCACTGGTGTTCAACTAGACATTCCTCTTATAGCTTTTGTCAAGGTACTTTATCCCACTTATTCAAATTATCTTGAGTCATTGCAAGCAAATGGAAACCTCAAAGATATTACCTTTGACTCCCTTGTGAAGAATGTCTCTGAGAGAGAGAAAGCTTTTGGGAAGAAGACAGCTCCTCAGTCTTCTGAAGAAGTTGTGTGTCTTGCACATAGAGAGAAGAATCATGCCCAAGATTCTTCTAGAGGAAGAGGTGGTCTAAGAGGAAGAAGAAATTTCAAAGGCAGGGGGGGTAGACATTCTCAAGGAGAAAAGTCTGATCTTCATTGCATATGTTGCAATAGAAATGGGCATGATGCATCTACATGTAAGTTGCCTTGGGACATAATTGAGCAGGAAAGAAATCAAGCCAAAGGTAAAACCAATGACAAAGAGAAAGGTAAAGCGCCTGAATCCGCTCACTATGTTGTGGCACACTGTAATATTGGAGTAACTGAAGACTTGTTTAATGCTTCACTTATTTCTTGGAAAAATGATTGGTTGCTTGATTCAGAAGCAACTTACCACATGACTTTTAGAAGAAATTTTTTTGAAGAATTTACTGACAATGTTGATGGAGCAGTATATTTTGCAAACAAATCAAAACTCAAGCCATCAGAGCTTGGCACAATCAAGCTCAAATTCCCTGTTCTTCCAGACTTTCTTCTGCCTGATGTTTTATATCTCCCATAGCTGAGGAGAAACTTGTTGTCCTTCGTCGACATATGCCAGAAAGGACACTCCATCCATATGTTTTATGGCAAGGTTGAGGTCAAAAAACCACCAAATCACTCACTTGTCATCACAAGGATAGAAGAAGAAAGAATTTTGAAGCTGCAAAGTACCCTTGCCCGTGCACAAAATTTCTCACACAATTCTCATTATGATGAAAGTACATTTCCATCAAGTCTTTTATGGCATGCTGGATCTGGACACTTGAATTATGACAGCCTTCGCTTGTTGAAGAAAAATGGTGTCACTGGTTTGCCTACAATTCCTAGGAAACTTAAGCAATGTGATGCTTGTATTCTAGGAAAGCATAGCAAATAGTTTTTTCATGATTCACATTCCAAAGCACATAGAAAACTTGAACTCATTCACTCAAATTTATGTGGTCCAATGCTTGTTCCTTCTGCAAATGGAAATAAATACATGATGACTACACCAGAATGTGTTGGGTTTATTTATTGAAGAACAAATTTGATGCTTTTGAAACATTCAAGAACTTTCATATATGCACAATCTCATATTGGCTCTATTTGCGCTGATAATGAAAAGAATACACTTCAAATGAATTTGAAAACTATCTTCGCCAACATGGGATCAAACATCAAACAATTGTGCCTTCTAATCTCAAACAGAATGGAGTAGCTGAAAGAATGAACATGACAATCTTAAATATGGTATGTTCCATGATGTTTTTGAAGAATATAAAATTGATGTTTTGGGCTGATGCAGTTCTATGTGTTGTGTATGTAAAGAATAGATGTCCATCTAATGTTATTAGAAACAAGACTCCTTATGAAATATAGTATGGCCAAGTTCCTTCGGTAAAGCATCTCAGGGTCTTTGGTTCCACCTGTTATGCCTTGATACCAAAGGAACAAAGAAACAAACTTGGTGCAAGGAGTCGTAAGTGTATCTTCTTGGGGTATTCAAATACCTCCAAAGCATACCATCTATATGATGAAGTTAATAAGAAGTTTGTTGTATCTAGAGATGTAATCTTTCTTGAATCTTCCAAAGCTAACAATGTTGTTGAGAGGCAACTTGATCGCTTGGATAGATTCAGACATGCAAAATCGTTTCAAGAATTTGATAATCAGATTCCACGTCTTGAAGGGGAGATTCCGATATTGGATCAATCTATGAAATCTTCTTTTGAATCACTCTCTCCCCTACATGAAGCTCCAGCCACTGATAATACTTTGAGTGATGTGATTGAGAGAATTGGGAGACTCGATCTTGATTCAGTCCCAACTTAGTCAACTGAGCAGCCTGGACCATCTCAGAAAGGTCCCCCAAAATCGCTGACAAAGACACTTGAAAGTTTTCATTCTGATGAGATTGGAAAGACAAGAACAAGAAATTCAACTAGGAAAAATGGAGGTGATGTAGACGATTCTGAATCACCTGTTGATATGGATGTTTTTATGATTGTGAACTGAATTTGTCTACAGATCTTGAACCAACTTCCTTCAAAGAAGTTGCTTCTCATGATGAATGGAAAGAAGCGATTCAAAAGGAGTATGATGCCTTGATAAAGAATGACACTTGGAAGCTGGTTGATCCTCCATTGGGAACCAAACCAATTCGCTGCAAGTGGGTCTACAAGAGCAAGTATAAAGCTGATGGCTCACTTGAAAAGCACAAAGCTAGGTTTGTGGCAAAAGGTTTTGCACAGAAGGAAGGGGTCGATTACGAGGAGACTTTTGCCCCCACAATTGTGAAAATTTTTAAATTGAAATTTTGCTACTGCAACCACCGATTTATTTTACCTACTTATTTTTCACAATAAGTTATTTACGAAATCCCTTCATCACATATTAAAATAAATTCTATTGCAACTATCACACAATTACTCAGAGAAAAATACATGCACAAGAACCAATCACATCAACATAGTTACTTTTAAACAATTGTCCCCAGAAAAACCCAATGTGGTAAAACTGGTACAGCAGATGAGGGCTTTATTAATCTTCAGCAGTAATTGCTTTTACACGGAATAATTTTACAGAGACTGAAAGAAAACAATTGAGACTTTCCTTGTGAGACTTTCTGACACTTTGGAGACCCTGCTCCCACTCTTGCATCACCCCAACGTCACTCTAAGTGGCTCTGCGTCACTCTACGTCAGCCTGCATGAACTCTACATCTCTCTCTGTGTTGTCTCCCACTGTCCCTGCGTCACCTACTCCTCAATCATTGCCTGTTGTCGATGCCCTGCTCTTCCTCCACCCTGCAACTCTCCCTCTGAAATTGATCTCCTTTACTTAATAATCGATTTTCCTTGAGATACTGAGTATCTGTCGGTGTGTCTCCAAGTGATCCTCAAGTCTTCTCTTATACTTTTCCTGTTGACGAATCAACGGCCAAGATTAAGTCCTTACTCAACAATTAAGATTAAAACAGAGTTGATCATCGTCTCTTAGAAGCTTCTCACCCTTATTTTTATTAATACCCATTAATATTTTTATTTTCCTAGGTTTAAACTTAGGAACCCATTAAAAATATTAATTATTTTAATAACTCATCCAGGTGGAATTTCTCAAAACAATTTTTGGGTCTTGGAGATCTCATGTGCCTTAGTCTCTCCTCCAAATTTCAAGGGTAGAGCACATCCGATTCTACCAAAAATCAACAACAGCAAAATGGGCTACCATCTAGACACTCTTTACCTTGTCAGCTCAGAACGATTGGAAAGTCCATCAAATGGATGTAAAAACTGCTTTCTTGAATGGAGATCTGAAAGAAAATGTTTTTATGTCCCATCCAAAAGGATTTGTTGTGAAGGGACATGAACATAAAGTATGCAAACTTGTGAAATCCTTGTACGGCCTCAAGCAAGCACCGTGAGCCTAGTATGAAATGTTAACTGAGCATCTTCTGAAATTCAACTTCAAACATTATGATCTCGATGATGCAACTTTGTTTGTCAAGAAAGTCGAAAAAACAGTGTAGATCTTGTGGTATATGTAGATGATCTTTTGATGACAGGGAACAATGAGAGCTGCATTGCATCCATAAAGAAGGAATTGTGGAAAGGTTTTGAAATCACTGACTTGGGCTATGTTCACTACTATCTTGGTATTAAAGTAACTCAACATCCGAAGTATATATTCTTCTCTCAAAAGAAGTATATTGGAGACTTGTTGAAAAGGTTTGGCATAGCTAAATGCAATCCTTTGACTACTCCAATGGAACAAAACCTAAAGCTCACATCCATTGAAGGAAAATAATTTGAGGATGCAACAAAGTATAGACAACTTGTAGGAAGTCTCAACTCCCTGACTACTACCAGACCAGACATTTCCTTCATTATTGGAATCCTCTCCGGGTTTATGCACAACCCTTGTGAGGGACATTGGTCTGTTGCAAAAAGAGTTCTAAAGTACTTGAAGGGAACTCAAGACTTTGGACTCAAGTATACACAGGCAGGCGACTTCAGCTTGATTGGATACTCTGATTCAGACTTTGATGGAGACAAAGAAATTGATGTATCTACTTCAGGTTATGCTATGAGTCTTGGATTAAGAGTTGTCTCCTGGAAACTACGCAAATAATCAGTTCCAACAGATTCCACAACAGAGGCAAAATATGTGGCAGCAGTTGAGGCAACAAAAGTAATTGTGTGGCTCAGGAAAATTCTGAAAGATTTGCAAGTGAAACAAGTGCATTCAACTCCACTCATGATTGACAACACCTCTGCAATAAAGTTGGCCAAGAACCCAAAGTTCCATGATCGAACAAAGCACATCAATACAAAATACCATCTGATTCGACATCATGTTGAGGCCAAGGCAATCCATCTACACCATTGTTCCACTAATGAGCAAATTGCAAACATCTTCACCAAAGCGCTTGGAAGAGAAAAGTTTGAAAGATTCAGAATGATGCTTGGACTCACCAACATCCCTTCAAATTAAGGGGGGGAAATGTTGACACTTAATTATTGGGATTGGGTGAATATTTGTAAATAATGTAAATAATAAATAATGAAGAATAGGAAAATGAAGAGACACTGGGAGGTGAAGCCCAAGAGTCTCTCCCTCCTTTTATATATCCATGAGCAACCTTAATGAAGAAACATAATTCATTTGAGGAGTTACCTCCTGGCCTGAAATTAAAGAGGCATGCACAAGCCTCCATATCACACTGTCATAAGAGCACAATGTACATCATTGTCAGTGTCATAGAGCATTGCATACTTCATTGTTGCCATCATAGAGGTCATGTCATGCAAGAGTACTACCATACAACTGATTCATAAGGACATTGCCATAAGAACACTGCCACATATCTCTGTCATAAATACATTGCCATATATCACTGCCATACATCACGGTTATAGAGACACAGTTATATATCATTGTCATATCATCATCAAAGAGATAAGCCATACATCAGACTGTCACTGCCATATCAAGGTCATTGTCATACATTAGAGTCACTATCATATCAAGGTCATTGTCATACATTAGAGTCACTATCATGTCAATGTCACTGTCATTCATCACATATATATCCATTCATCACTACCATGCCAATCACTGTGATTACTGAAGATATTACTGCCATATGTCATACATCATTGTCCAAACAAAGAAGATAACCTTTCTACAACTTGATGAGCTTTGGCTAAATGATGAGCCCTCTTGACATCATCCCTTTGGCTTCTCCAAAGGTCAACCCTCACAAACAGTCTTCAGCCAAATTGTTCTTTATCCAACCATCTAATAATACATTAATAGAAGAACATGAAACATACCTCAAATGAATGTCTCCTTTCTACTACTTTTGATCACGGTCTTGATCCTTATCTCTAAGGTTCCTTAGCACTGGTTAGTGTTGAAATTCTGATGTTCTATGTTGTAACAATCCTTATTACAAAACGTTTTTATGCTGCAATATTAGATACGAAATTGTAAATAGAACATAAATCGAATGCACAATAGAAAACAACCAAGAACAAAACGAGACACAGAGAATTTAGCTTCAGTGACCAAGGCAAATCCCACAAGGGGAAAACCCAACTAGATTCTTCTTCTGTTAGAAATCAATTGTTCAGCAGAGATACAAAGTACAATGAGAGATTAGGAAAATGAGTAAGTTCACCCAAATCTGAACAAGTTGTAGCATGAAGATCACTGGTAGCAGCAACAAATGCACACATTGAATCAACCTTCCCTTCAACTGAATCAACACTGAAACACTGAAGCACTAAATCAACCTTGGCTCACCAAGTTCTGCTCTTACTCTCCAAGTCTCTCTCTCACAATCTTCTTCAACTCTCTCCAATTCTCTCTCAAGTTCAAATTCTTCTTTCACAATGCACAAGTAGTGAAGGGAGAAAGAATGAGACACATATATAGGAGGAGCAACGAATCCATGCCATAAAGGAGAAGTAACTCATGCCAAGAGGGAGAGTAACAAATTCCCATTTAGGAAATGTAACTCACGCCATTAAGGAGGTATACATTGTGAAAATTCCTTTAAACAAATTACTTGCAGTTTTCTACAGCAAATATCGTCATACATACACTACAACCCTCACTTATTTAAATACTATGCAGAAACAAGAGACTGAGCAAGAAAGAAAATACAACACAATTGACATCGTTATTTTTGGACAAATGTCCTTGAAAAACCCAATGCGAGAAAACTGGTGCAGTAAATCTGAGGATTTTATTATTATGTAGGAGAAAATTTGAGTACAATTATCGAATGCTCAACTAGCAATCTGATACAAAGAGAAACTGGACAAAATGAATGGTGAAATGATCTCACCCTGTCACTAAGAGAATCTGAGTCTGATCACACTGAATTGGAGCCTCTGAGTACAATTATTGGATGCTCAACTAGCAATCTGATACAGAGAGAAACTGGACAAAATGAATGGTGAAATGATCTCACCCTGTCACTAAGAGAATCTGAGTCTGATCACACTGAAATGGAGCCTCTGTGTACCCTCTGCATAACCTCTACGCAAAACTGCATCACTCCTACACAGTTCCTGCGTCACCCCTGTTGGGTATCATGCTACTCCTTCTCTGGACCTTCTGCTAGTTGGAAATCCGAATCTCTACCTACCGGTCTCACACCCCAGCTCCCGGCTACTAAAACTTGATTTCCTCAACAGGAATTCAATCTCATTCTAAGGCCTGTGTTGCCACTGCGTCAGCTCTGCGTGGACCATTGTCTACCTCTCTTTGGACGTCGTTCTGCCCTCTCTCTGCCTAGTACTCTCCGGCCCAGGAAAACTTCCTTCTTCTGGATACTCAGTGCCCCTCTCTGCAAGAAATCTCCTCGATCAAAATTTCCTCCTGAGAACTCACTTCAGAAATTCGATCTTTTTATCTCTCGGTGTGTTTTCCAAATGACCCTCAAGCTCCCTTAAATAATCTTCTTGTTGACATTCAACGACCCATATTAAAAGTTAATCAATGGCTAAGATCATTTTAGATCGATCCCCGTCTTCTTCTAGAAGTTACACCCACAATTAGATTAATACCCATTAATATTTTTAATTTCCTAAGTTTACACTTAGGGGCCCATTAAAAAATATTAATTATTTTAATAAAACTGTCTCCAGGTCGAATTTACCAAAATTATTTATGGGTTCTTTGGAATACATGTGCCCAACCCTCCCTGCAAAATTTGAGGCCTAGAGCACATCCGATGCTACCCCAAATCAACATGCATGCCTTTGTAACTTATGCTTTGAAGAGAGAGTGTAACATATGCATTAAAGAGTGCGTAAGGGGAATCTTTTATGCCATGCTTTTATTGATGGAGTCTTACTGCTCCTTTTATCTAATCATCAGTCGCTATATGATGGAGTCTCACTGCTCCTCTCTACACCATATCCCGAATATAGTGATATTTGATCTCAATATGCTTGGACTTGTCATAAATCGAATCTCACTCTTATTTCCACAGTAAATTATTGTTGTGCCTAGAACATGCTCAAGCAGCTCTCCAAAGAGCTTCCTCAACCATATTGCCTCACAACTAGCCATGCTAGCAGCAATGTACTCAACTTCAACTGTGCTGAGAGCTACAAACTTTTGCTTCCTACTCATCCAAGATATCATGGCAAATTCTAAGTTGAAGCAACATCCAGATGTGCTTTTCTATTAGTAGAGTTACCAGCTCAATCAACATCTAAGTATCCATGTAGTCTTATATCATTGACAGTGTATTTCAACCCTAGAATGATGGTCCCATGCAGGTATCTCAACACATGCTTTGCAACAATCTAGTGTGCATGAGATGGTTTAATCACATATTAGCTCAGAGTATTGACCGCAAAATATGTTTGGTCTAATGTTCACTAAGAACATCAGTGCCCCAATCAGTTGACGATACTCACAAGGATTTGCCAAACTAGGACCTGCAGCTTCAAGCCTTCACCACATAGCTTCTTGAAGTTCATCTCCATTGGAGTATTCATGGATTTACATTCTTTCGTACCAAATCTTTCAAGCAGCTTGACAACATATTTTCCTTGAGAAAGGAAAATCTCACTAAGTTTTTGCCATACTTCAAGATCCAAAAAGTAGTGCATCAAATGAAGATCTTTCATTTCAAATTTAGAAGCTAACTCCCTCTTACACTAGAGGATAATAGGTTCACCATCGGTCAGAAATAAATCATCAAAATATAATACCAAAATCAAAGGCATACCTTGGACTATCTTGAAGTAAAGATGTGGATCGACATTACTTCTAGTAAAGCCAAGCTCCATCAAGAAGGTATCAATGCGGGCATACCAAGCTCTTGGAGCTTGCTTCAAACTATAAAGGGTTTTCTTCAGTCTGCACATGGGTTTTCCCGATCATGTACTTCAAACTTCAAAGCCTTGTGGTTGCACCACAAATACTTCTTCTTTGAGGAAGCCACGCAGAAAACCAATCTTATCATCCATTTGGTGAAGACATCATCCTTGGCTTGTAGCTAGAGTCACAATGGATCAGATGGTTGTATAGCAGGCAATCGGTCCAAAGATCTCATCATAGTTTATTCCCTCTTTCTGAGAGAAACCTCTAGCCACAAATCTAGCTTTATATTTTTCAATATTGTCATCAACACCATGTTTAAATTTATATAATCATATAGAAGACACAATAGATTTACCTTGGGGTCTTGGAATCACTACCCATACATCATTATGAATGATGTACTCATATTCTTCAGCCATTGCATCTTTCCACACTTCAGCCTTCACAAATTCTTCAAAAGTTCATAGTTCAGCTTGAATAATGTTGCTCATGTCTACAACATATCCTTTGGAACCGGCATGGTTTCTTGCTTTCTTTGAAGGTTCCTCTGGGAGCAGCATGTTTATCAACATCTTGAACGGTGTCATGAAGCCATAAATGTCTCCTCTTAGCAAGGGGATCCAAAGGATCCATGGGTTCATTAGCAAGATCAGGATCAAGGTCAGGATCTTCTTATGTATCCAAGGCATCATCCTGTCTTTCAACATTAGTGAGACTTTTCAAAGAGCTGCATCTTTATCAAATGTTATATCTCTGCTAAACTCTATAGTTCTTTTACCAGGCACATATTTTGTAAGCTTTAGAATTTTCACAATAACCAACAATCATACCTTTCTTACCTGAAGCTTCAAGCTTGGTGCTCTTTTCCTTTGACACATGAAAGTAGACAGGACAGTCAAAGATCCTTAAGTGCCCATTTTGTTTTGGGTTATATGGTACAATGGTCCTTTTCTTGATTCCAACATCCTTGCAGAAGTCTTGAGCCCTTGTCCACTTCATGTCCACTCAAATCATGGGATGGCTTGACATCTTCCTCGATCTTGATATAAAGGACTCAGTTTTCACATTCATCAAATGTACTTGTTGATCCCAGAACAAGAGCAAGAGCAATAGTAGCAAAGTAAATAAACATAATGAAGAATACCTAGTGATGAGGCAGGTCTTCCTTTCTTTTCTATATGTGAGAAAGGCTCCTTCATTATCCTTGCAGCACCAACTTTCTCTTGGAGTTTACTCTTCCTGTATTATTTTGCACCTTAATGATCTTCAAGATCTATTTTTCTTGATCGCATCCTTATCAAGAAGTTAGTGAAAGAATCATTCAAATACTCATGCAAGAAGAATAATCAATGATCTATAAAGATAAATCTAAACAAAGAGCAGTCACACAGTGACACAAAGAAACAACATAGGACTTGAAAATACTTGTTTTTTAATGGGGATTGAAGGAAATTGTTAGCTCCCTCTTGATTCAGCGTTTATAGGTTACCATTGTCCATAAGTCATATGTCATTGGAAGAAGAAATGCATATTCCTGAACACCACTTGGCAAACTCCATCATGATCCACTCTAATCTCAAGTATTTCGGAAACCATCTTTCTCACATGAGGTAATGCTTAATAGTGAAGATGAGTGAACTTTTGGAGCCACAGTTTATAGTATATATAGATGATTACATATCATGAATCAATGCGTGGATAGGTCTTCCACTAATTTTATAAAGATCTTCAAATCTCAATCCTAGAGTGAAAGCATGTAATAATAATTATACATATTGACTTCATTGTTTGCAATAGTATTAATTATAATCCATCTTTGTTTGATGCAAAAGAGGTTTAGAAAACAATCATTCCATCTTTTGTAAAAATCATGATTCTTACCTATCAACCACTATTGTTAGTAAACTCTAATATTAAAATGACCAAAACCCATAAGATTATGACATTTCCCATATAATGTGATAGAGTCAAAATCCCCCTATCTTCAACATTCAATTTCTATTAGTTATTCTTTCATAATCTTCTATGCATTATACTTCTTTTCAAGACAACACTTTCTTGCACATGCATAAACAAAAGTAGAACTACTTTTTGCTTTTGCATGCATCAACAAGTACCAAAACCGCAACTATTAAACACATGCAGCACCTTAATTAGTATCCGCAAAATTACTATCATATCTTGGGTTCCTTGAAATCTTGGAAGAACGGTAACAATAAAATTTCAAAAGCAAATAGAAAATGACAAGAAGAGATATTTCTGCTGTAAATGAGATATTTTAGCAGTAAAAGGAAAGAGAAATTTCAGCAGAAAATGAGTAGCAAGTAGAAGGAATAGCAAGATATATTTCAGCAAAAAGAGAGGTGGAAATGGAGATTCTCTTCTTGAGTTTGTCTTCACCAAAGCTATGATATCATGTTGAAATTCTGATGTTGTTACAAAACTTCTTTATGCTGCAATATTATATAAGCAATCATAAATAGAATATAAATCAAATGCACAATAGAAGATAACCAAGAACAAAATAAGACACAGAGAATTTAAATTTAATGACCAGGGAAAAATCCACAAGGGGAAAAGCCAACCAGATTCTTCTTCTATTAGAAATCACTTGTTCAAGTACAATGAGAGATCAAGAGAATGAGGATGTTCACCCAGATTTGAACAAATTATAGCATCACTAGTAGCAGCAACAGATGCACATATTGAATCAACTATCCCTTCAACTGAATCAACACTAAAACATTGAAGCATTGAATCAACCTTGGCTCACCAAGTTCTGCTCTTACTCTCCAAGTCCCTCTCTCACAATCTTTTTTCAACTTTCTCCAACTCTCTCTCAAGTTCAAATTTTTCTTTCACAATGCACAAGTAGTGACAGGAGAAAAAATGAGGCACATATATATAAGGAGTGAAGGATCAAAACTGATAGCTTGTTGGCTTGAATTTTAAAATACACAGAAGTATTTGTAATAATAATTTGTTATATATAAAATTATACAAGTGATGTTGATTGTTACAATGAATACCTGCATTTATACCTAGGTAGGTGTCCTTTCAAGACTAGACATGTCTTTTCATTTAACTTAATGACTATTTAACATAATCAATATTTGATTATTTAATATTTACATTTTTATTTTTATTTTATTTTCTATAATTTATATTCGTAACATTGCCTTCCTCTTCGAAAAGCTTTGTCCTCAAAGCTTAATTTCCGACAATTTTCTTCACCTTGTGTTTTTCATCTTGGCATAAGTAATTCGTCACTGGTACCTTAGCATGTAGAATTCACCAGTAATGTTGTCTTGAAACTAGGTTTTTTTTTAAACACAGACTTTTTTTAAATACTGATGGATTTTTTTATTAATAATTATTTAATTAAATTAATATATAGAACTATATAATATAGTATATATATTAAATCCGATCTGATGTTTAACTATTCTACCATGTTAAATGCAGTCAATTTCTCATGAAAAGTCACGATGGCCGGACCCTTTCACCGTTGACCCTTCACAGACCAATGGTTGACAACGGGGAGGAGACAACGACATTTAAACATGTATTGGTTGTTGGCAACAGCGGAAAGGCAAGTGGTATGGAGATGTGGCCACGGTTGAGTTTTGATGCCTCACCACCCAATTCAGAATCGTCATAGCAAATTGGACAAGTGGAAGCAATATTGTTATTGTTATTCACATGTTCCTCCAAAATCGTTATGTTTGGTCGTTGTTGAACAATGACTTTGTCTACGAACATGACTGTTGCGTGTTCCAATCCTTCGTCCATCTCGATGATGGTTTGTGCCCTTCACTCGACCTCCTCTAAAGATTGTTGAGTTTCTTCAACGCTATCAATCATTTCGGCTATTGACTTCTCAATAATATGTGTACGAGGACGTTTTGTTGGTTCTTCTCGAGACTGACGAGGAACACCAATTTCTTGTATCTCATTATGATCACCGTGCTCCTCTATAGTGTCTGTTCTTTCAGCGGTTGTTGTTCTTTCAAATTCATTATACGTCTCCTAATCATGAAGCAATACTTCATTTAATATTGCCAGCCGACGAAGAATATCCTTTGTCTCCCAAAGAATTTCGTTCAGGTTATTATCAAACTGATCCAGTAACTGTTCGTCAGAAAGGATTACGCTATTGTTATCCAAATCTGTTGAATGGCTATGATGAGGAGGAGATGAGGTTAACATACTATTGTTGGACGGTGAGGGGGTGGAGAAATTTGACCCTCTTTCACTCTGCATGCTCCTGCTGCTTTGTTGTCTGCGCCCTCTTTCTTCGTGGTCTTCCATCTCAATATATTAAAAAATTAATAGATGTGCACTTGTATTCGTGAAGCAACAAAACTTATAAACTTTGGGTATTCCCTGAATTGGAGCTTTGGTTTCCAAAACACCATCTTTAAGCTTTAGCTTCCTTGGCGTATCTTGTAGTTTTTGTTTGACCATTATTGGTTGGTGCCATGCTTCCACTCCGCTTTTGTCTGCATGCTCTATCTCTGCTTTTCTTGTCAATTTAGGTAAAGGATAGTCATGAAGGCTTTCCAACTCTACACCTTCTACTAAGTCGACAACATCGATATTATGATCTTGGTAGAAAAGAAATGTTTGCTTCTCGTCTTCATTGATATGATATCCAAGATTAATAATCTCTATCAAGGGTTGAGTTTTCCAATTCGTTCTGCTGGATTTACCACCCTTCTGAACGATTTCTTCAGAGGTTGGTGGTGAAGAATTACCGTTGTTGTTTTTCTCAGCAAGTATGTTTGGAGGCCTTCCATTCTCATCTGAGTTAGATTTATCAACATCCATAGCTTTTTGCAGTACTTGTATTTGTTGGTCCATAACTGGCTTTATAGCCTCTTCTAGAGGGTGGGCATCTGTGAATTTCCTCAACTTAGGAGATTTACTTTGTCGATTGTCCACTGAATTAACACCACCGCTTAAGCGCAAATCACCTTCAATAGCAGGCCATTTGAAGGAATTGTTTATTGGGTTTTCCCATGCTCTTCTATGATTAAGCATTTCCTCCATCATTATGATCGCTGCTCATAGATTCATCGTTCGAGCCAAATGAAGCTTGCAACATGTTCTCTTCTGCAACATCCAGAGAAGCCATCTCCTAGGCCTTGTCCTCAAATCTGGACCCAGTGGTCTATGCATAAAATTCATGAAATTGGGGCTGAGATTGTTTATCAATAAATTTCATATTAAGCTCTTCTCGAGTTGGCATATTCTCAAGAAAAATCATATTTTTCCCATGGAGGTAGCAATACTCCCTTAGACAATTACCTTCATCCTCTTCCTCTTTTACTACTAATGGGAACCTCCATAATGGACTTTTAGCCTTGTCAAAGTTCATCTCATTACTCCACTGAGCCAGGCACAGGTCTATGTCCATACTCTGCTCTCTGATGGCAGAAACTTTGTCGAACTCTTCATGTACATGGGACTGGACCTCGACCTTGGGGTTGATGAAACCTATGCATGTTTCCTTATCAATGGTGTTCTTGGACACTTCATTACCGGTAGAGATGAATGCTAAGGTGACATGGTCCTGGACTTCTGAGACACCCACATTATTCTGCATATCTTTATTAGCAAAGCTATTGGAATCAAAACCTTTTTCCAAGGCAATATGCTTCTTCTCTTCATCCAAGTTTTCGTTGGAAGTTGTCTGGGCAAATTCTTGTATGGTGGGCTCTCCAAATTTTTCATGGGCATCTACTGGAGGATGCACAAATTATTGTATGGTTTGCTCTTCAAAATTTTCATGGGTATCTACAAGGAGCATTTTACCATTTTTCAGCAAACCATTACCAGGTGGACTAATGACAACATCAACGTCTGGATCTCCAGTATGCAACTTATCTTCTTCCGCTTCACCTTGTTTCATTTCTTCACTGTAGCTATTATCTTCCTTATTATTATTGATTTCCTTTCGACACGTTTTAACTTCTGCATATGATTTTTCTAAACGTTGAAATGCTTCTTGCATTTTACTAAACTGCTCAACGCATTTAATTATGCGGCAAACAACGTTCAAAGACTCGCATGATTATATTGTGCACCATGGCTCTGATACCAATGAAGCATCAAAATTGATAGCTTGTTGGCTTGAATGTTAAAATACACAGAAGTATTTGTAATAATAATTTATTATATATAAAATTGTACAAGTGATGTTGGCTATTACAATGAGGACCTGCATTTATACCTAGGCAGGTGTCCTTTCAAGACTAGACATGTCTTTTCATTTAACTTAATGACTATTTAACATAATCAATATTTGATTATTTAATATTTACATTTTTTTTTCTATAATTTATATTCGTAACAAGGAGCAACAAATCCATGCCATAACAGAGGAGTAACTCGAATGCCAAGAGGGAGAATAACATATGCCCATTTAGGAAGTGTAACTCATGACATTAAGGGGTATCCATGCATTCGTAACTTTTGCTTTTAAGAGAGTGTAACATATGCATTAAAGAGTGCGTAAAAGGAATCTTTTATGACATGCTTTTATTGAGTGTAAGAGAATCTTTTATGACGTGTTTTAATGAGTGTAAGAAAGTGTAAAAGCATTAATGAAGGTGTAAGAGGAATATGCCATGTCAATAATGAGAGTGTAAGAGAACATTATTGAGAGTCATGATTGAGTGACTTGAATTTCTTTTTAATAATAATATAATAGTAATAATAATAATATTATTAATGATAAAATATTAATCGAGATTGAACTATTAGGATTGATTAATAATAAGTGATTTTTCATTAACAATACTTGATTACCAATTTATGCAACGTGATTTACTATCTTGAGACTTTCTATTCTTTTAGAAATTCATGCCTGAGCTGCCAATTTTCAACAGTTAGGGTATTTGTATAGCAATACTTCAACCCTCTATTTCAACCTCCAAACAACTTCAATCATTGGACACATATCCTAGTATAATGTGGCCTCAATCAACTGACTCCAATAGCCTTTGTAGGTCATGGTTCATTGTCTTTTCTTTGCAGTTGCTAGACCCCGGTTAGGGCATATGTACAGTCCAAGACAATGTCACAAATTAGGCCTCCAAACGATTCGACATCTGCGCTATATGACTAGGGTACTGTGGCCTTAGTCCAACTTCTTGCTAGGCCTCTCGGCCCTCCGAAAATAGACCTGTGACCTATTGCAAATATCTTTAACAAGGTTCAATCCTTTTCTTCAGTGATCCTACTTCTACGGTCATGTATCTCAAGGAAATATGCATCAACCTCTGTTCATAATTCTCCTCACAAATTCGCCATCTTCTCCTAGAGCTTGTCCAAATCAAGACACATGAAGAGACTAATACGAAACTCCTCCAATTCGGATAGGGTTGTTTGGTACTACTACTACCTCATAGGTCTAATTCCATCGATGTGATGCTCTTCATGTGCTTCAAATGAGTCACAAGGCCTCTAATTTATATTAGAACAAGGGGTTGTCTTAATGTTAATGAGACCCTCCAATTAGAGAGGCCAACTTGAACTCATTACCAATTTGCCCCCTCCAAACTAATAAAAACTCTTTTAAATATATTTATCAAACTTGCCTTGATCATTGTTAGCCCAAGTAAATTTGTCACATCAAATGATAATAAGAGCAGTGCCAAACACATCAATAATAATAATATTTATTTTGTCCAATTTGAATTCATACTTGGGGCAAGATGGGATTCTTTTGGGATAGATGGGTTTCTCAAGGGAAATTCATCTCATAGTTGCCCCAAATTTCAAGAAAAATGAAAGGCAAGCACCTAGATGTGAGGATAAGGTAAGGTATGATTGTGAAAATAAAGGGTTAGGGTAGGACCTATTGCTGCAAAATATAGCAAACCTTGGAGAGGGAAACCCTACAAGGTCTATACTAGACCTCTTAACAACAATGGGGTAGTGACCTGTTACCCACCACCGGTGGGTGACACCCATAAGAGAAATTTTCTCTTAGATTTGTCATCAGTCGATAGCCCCTTGAAGCCACCAAATAGCTCGATGTGCCACCATTCTCCACTATCTAAGTTGACCATTATGTGTCCTCACCCATCTATTATGATCGTATGTTTGAAGGTGGGCCTTCTAACCCCAAATGTATGGCTTTTCATTATGTACTTGGGTATGTTTGCATACTTATCATGGACAAATTTGGACATGGATTAGTTGGGGGGTTCAACAAAAAGAATGGGCTTGGTCTGTACTCTTGTCCCCTTGTCCAACTTGGTGGTTAGTCTTGTATCCTAGTCCCGTGGGATCTCCTCTGGTGGATACTAGCTTTAGGAGTGGCACTACATGTGAAACCCCAATTTTGGTTGTGTGGTCCCGCTTTCCCACACTACATACATCACTCCCCTCCACTCATTATAACCCCTTTTCACATATTCCCCATCCGGTCAACAAGGAGTTAGCCTCCCTCTCCCCTTGTCCACACATTGGGTCAGGCCTGGAATAATGCCCCAAAGGTTGATGCAGCTAAAAACAAAGTTAAAAGCATAATTTGACCACTCTCAATAGGAAATGTACCATAAAATCCAAAAGATGGTTGAGACAAAAGTTTAGCATGTGGGCAAAAGCCAAACATGAGCCCTACCCCTTATCATCATGGCCATCACCCTGGATCCTAGGGCCCCTATATAAGCCACTTGCATATTAAGGAACCCATGATTGTCGCAAGTTCCAACCCTTGGTGGGCAATGAACTGTCGAACCTTAAGGGGGTATTTACTATTATATCATACACATCATGCTCTCATTCCTTGGAGCCCCGAATAGTTATAAGAAAGAAAAAACAATAAAAGGAAAAAGGTATATGAAGAAGGGTGGAAAAAAAAAGACCAGGGTAACTCATATACCACGATTGTTATTGAGGCAATTAATTACTTATCATTTAATTGTCAACCCCAGGGTTTCGTAAAATTTGCGAAGCATGCGTGCACTATATATGCTAGAAATTAACCTCGAATTTAGATCAATTTAACTACTAAACCAAATAACGACAAACCAAATTCACCTATTCTAATTCAAAAGAAATTATAGTACAGTGTGTGGAATTGAAATCTTAATGTATCACACTTGCAAGAATTGAAATCTTAATCTACCACACTTGCAGGAATTGAAGTCTTAATCTACCACAGCTGCGGGAATTGAAAAGCACACCTCTTTCAAAAATGATATTGCATGAAATGAAATCTACTCTAAGGGATCATGTGTGCATTATCAAATCAGGATCCTATGAAATGAATAATCAAAACCACATGATATGAAATGAAAGAAAAGAAAAAAAGCATTCTTAACCTCTAGATATGAAAGCAAATAAAAACAATCACTCTTAACCTCTCACACAAGGAAAGATATGAAAGAAATAAATCTAATCTATGAAAAACAATAAATCTCACACATTATAGATGGCCAATCCAAAAGCATGAGGGAAGGAAAGTTGAGAGGCTCCAAATACAAGCATAACCAAATCAAAGTGAACATCACTCATGAGCATGGTGCCAAATCTAAATTCTATATTCAAAACATGAGCATTTCCCCAACTTTACAAATGCCTTTGAAAGGAGGAGGTTCTCCTATTTATACAAAAATATAAGAAGCTACCTCATTAATGGAGGTCCATTATTCTCTCCCTAGATCCCTAGAAAATCTCATAGAGTTACAACTCAAATAGATAATGATGAGACACATATCCTCTTTGACCTTTATCCAAATCTTCTTCCATATCTTGAAGGAAATTCGAATTTTAGCATTGGAGGCCACATAAGGGTTCCTTCGAAGCTTCCAAATGACCTACACATGTCATGAAACTCAAGCCACTTTTAAGTATTAGAAAGTATATGTCATTTTTCTAAGTTTTAACCATTTAATTCACTTATAATACTAGAAATCATTGACTTTTGGAAAACACAAATGGAACCCATATAATTATGAAAATGGAGGCTAATGAAAGGTTATATGGTCATAGAGTTGCGACATGTCAGTGAAATGGTGGCGACAAAGGTGAAAGTGGATGATATTTTGAAGACATTTTGGAGACTCTACATACCCCCCAACTAACCTTATAATCTACTGCATTGTTTAATCATGATTTGGTTTTGAATGAGCTTGGCTTATATCAATTGTCCTTAAACTTTGCATTTGACAATTTCATTTCTTTTCGCAAAGTATTCTTTGTCATACATTGAATTGCAACATGTTTGGTTGGTTCTTGTGTGACAACCAAATCTTAATTGGTATTGGTTCTTGTGTTTCAATACCTTGTTTCTTTTTATTGCTGCAAGATTCATTGAACATATTTAAGAATGCATCTTTAAATCAGCCATATAATATGCTCATCATTTAAGCATTTATTTGCAAATCACATAACTTTTGAACCATAATGCAATCATAATTGATTAGGACAAGTATGTTAGGATGAAATGAAGTGAAATGGATGTGATAATAAATGGATGTCCCTTTCCCCCAACTAAAGGTATTTACGATTTTTTTCAAATGAGGAAGTAAATATGGTGAAGTATTTTCCAAAAATTATAATTTCAGTATTCAAGGAATTCTATGATTAAAAGCTAGAAAAGAACATACCTTTACTTACCTAGGAAGTGGACAAACTGTGCATATGTAGAGAAGTTGTAATTGTTGTTGGATCATGGAATAGAATGTAGAATTTCATCTGCTACTTGGTTGCATAAATGATGGATGAGGTGGTGAAAGTGGAGTCTTTATTGTTGTCGCTAAATCTGTTGTATCTGCTGCAAAATGCTGAAATGATATAGTCTTCACCTGCTTCAAACCCCGATGGTACAATTCTAGTCATGCGAATATATGTGTTGCTGTCGAGCATGAAGAGAAGTCATTGGATTATCGACCATTGATGAATGTCATTAACCAATGCAAGACAAACTCGCCATTAATGTCAACGAGTGCCAAGGTACCTAAGTACATCTTGCAAAGTGCGAATAGATGAGCTGATATTAAGCCACTTGCAAGATCCAACGATCAAGGGACATTAATGTATTCCCATAATTGTCGGCGAGAGAACTTGTCATTGATGCATACAAGCCTCAAGGTACTAATAAGGACTCTAGCCCTGAACCTAGATAATGTTCTGATGTCGATAAGCCAAGACTTGTTAGAATGGAGGCCTTAATGAATCCTCCATCATCTAACGTGAGCATAAAACAATAATTTTGAAGGACTATGGATGAAAATTTTTGCAATGGATCAAGGTTTATTTGAAAAAGCGAAAAGGGAAAATGGAATGAATCAACTTTGTAGGGGCATTGAATGGTTTTATTGTTGGGTTTAAAGTTTAGTGAAAGTGAGGCAAAAAAATCACTGTGAAGGAAAATGAGATGAAGATTTTATTGAATGAACAAGTAGGAATGCAATGGTAAGATTGGTATCTGAAAGGCTTCCAAATGGTGTGATGGATCTAATTCGACATTCTTTATCCAAAATCATGTGCTAATGCTTGGATATTTCATCTTTGATGTTGCTATGATCATGTTCTTTTGAAGGAAATGTGGTCTTTGAGAGACGCCATTTGTTTGTATCCCTTTGTTTATCTTCCCAGAACCTGCAAAAACTTGGTACTTTTTCTGCAATGAAATGTCAGATTATCGAAAGAGAGAGGTGATTAATCTCTCTATTTATGACATTTACACAAAAAAACTGATAATTGGTACTAATAAAACATATTCACGAAATCAAATCAAATGAATTTTTACCTGTTTCGAAACTAGTGCCTCAGGTTACCTGTCATGTCTTGTCAGCGATTTCTTCATTCTTTCACTCTTTCAAATTCTACTGAAATCTTTCTCATTGTGTATATTTCGTCGAGATCTTTCCAAATCGTCGAAATCCGATGTCGTATGAGAAAGTAAGGATGATTTGAATTTTGGGTGAAATAGTGAAAATTGTCATGCTTAAGTGTCGCATGGGAACATGATGTTGATGTGAAGGATGAAGTAGGCAGATGATGTGGCATATTGATCAGGAGTTTCTGATTAGAATGCATTGTTGACAAGAAGATCATTGAGTTAAATACATAGTTGCATAATTGTTTTTCAGCATATATAGTGCACACATACTTTCCATCCAAGGTTTGCTATATTTTGCCCTCTTCTTCATTTTAGCACATGGACATATATTGGCTTTCCAACGGCCCTTTCCACCATGATTATGTCATTTCTACCTCATTAGGAAGCCTTATATTGTACTTTTGGAGCTATTTGGTGGCCTTTTCACCAATTAGGTTGTTATTTTGCACATTAGCATTGTTTTAGGGCTTATTAGGCTAATTGAACTAAATCGAATCCAATGAGGCTCATATAAATTGGAGAGACCTCATTTGTATTGATCATCATCACTTGGAATTTTCACTAGCACTTCTTGAGAATTTCAACCTACAATTTGTGGAGTGATTTGGATGGAATAAATGCATTTTGACATTTGGAAATCTTCGTTATCTTTTCTTGGAAATTCTTGTTGCAATATTGTGGATGGATATATTCTTCATTGTCTTGTAAGTTTCCTTTTAATGTTATATTTATGCAGAAATGATTGTCTAATGCATGAAATTTCTTTCTTATGGCTATTATTGTGCCTTAATTCATGAAAATTTCTTTTAGGCTTTGATGTTATTGGAAAAGTTTGCATGTGTTACCCTTAAGATGATGAATGAATGAACGTTCCTAGGGGATCATTTGCATGTGCATTGATAGCAACGGGCAGGCCAAAAGGAAAACTGGACACCTAAAAGTATTGCAAAAAATTCTAGCTGTAGGCACTACAAAATGATTTTGTACCACTCTTTTAAAACACTGAAGGTGCTACAAAATGATTTCGTAGCGCTCTAAAAAAGTTTGTTTTCGAAGTTTGGAAGGTGAAATGACTTGGTCCTCTACAAAATCGATTTCTCCATAGTATAACCCGTCTCCCACTCAGGGATTGTTCTCCTTCCACCTCTCATCATCAACAATTTCACTCTCTCTCAACTAATGGTTTGGATTACAATCAAAGGGCATGCCATTGCTTGCAAAAACACAGAGGTGTTGCAAAATAGTTTGAAGGGTCATTGTAAGTGGAGTACACACAAATAATCACAGCTCAAAGTCAAGTTTGACAGCATAAGACATTTCACAAATGGTCACAACAAATTCTTTTGAAACTTAAGTAAATGCACACACAGTTCGATTGGAAACCAGAGAAGAAAAACACAAATTTTATGAATACACACAAATGAAAAACTTTCTTATCATTCTCCTCAGACATACATACTCGGAGGCAGGAGAAGAACTACTCCTCCCATTCGATGCCCCTTTTTATTCACAAACTCTAGAAAATGGTTTGTTTCCTCTTTTCTCCAAATGAGGGAAGTCGAAAAGACACTTCATGAGCTAATTATTACAATCAGAAATAACTACTAAATTTCTAGACTATTCGACTTATGCAAGAATAATCCAATCTTACACCTACATTAAATATTAAAAACTTTAACAAAAACAACAAAAGTATTTGCTAGCATTAACATGTGGTCAGTCCACCACATTGTTAAGCTCTGCTCAATTTCTTCATCTTCAGCTCAGTCCAATGCACCTGCATCATGCATCCTTGAAAATCCATAATATTTTCCATCAAGTATAACTGTCTAAAGTTGGCGTGTAATTGCACCCATAGATAATGAAGATGTTGCTTTAGGCCTCATTTAAGAGCGGAGGTGACAAAGTCAAGATCATTTTGACTCCGATCCTCCCGATAGCCAGGCACTGGTCTTAAATACCAGTTTGATCACATCAAATTTCTTCTTTTCTCTCCCTCTCCCATTTTTTGCCCTAATCCTAGATGATCTCCTAGGGTTGAGAACGAATTGCAATATGGAGGTCATCTTCAATTGCAAATTGACAAGCTACTACGCTGAGGTTTTGTCTAGATGCCCTCCAATTTTGAAGCAAATCCAATGGCTAGATTTGGAGAAACTCAAAGCCCTAGCTCTAACATCATTTCTATCCCTAGGTTTCTTTGCTTAGTGGATTCCCATAGGTCAAACCTACTTGAAAACTCATTTGAAGTTAACCATTCATTGGTCTATCTTTTCTCTCCCTCTCCCATTTTTTGCCCTAATCCTAGATGATCTCCTAGGGTTGAGAGCGAATTGCAATACGGTTGTCATCTTCAATTGCAAATTGACAAGCTACTACATTGGGGTTTTGTCTAGATGCCCTCCAATTTTGAAGCAAATCCCATGGCTAGATTTGGAGAAACTCCAAGCCCTAGCTCCAACATCATTTCTATCCCTAGGTTCCTTTGCTTAGTGGTTTCCCATAGGTCAAACCTACTTGAAAACTCATTTGAAGTTAACCATTCATTGGTCTATCTTACCTTTACTAGTTTTTAGGGCATCTATTCCCCGCATTGATCTATCTAACCCTAAGCCTAGTTTGGGTACCCCTTAGGTCTCTCTTGTGGTCCCATTCCATATATGATCTCTATCTCACAAAACCTTAAGATGGTTCCTTTTCCCTTTCTTGGAAACCTTGATCTAGGCATGGCTCTTCTATTGAATATCCTTTCACCTAGGTCTAGACCTCATACCAAAAAGCCTTTCTTGGAGAGCCCTTTTCTTACTTTTGAAGCAAGCAAGCCATTATCTGAACATCTCCTTTAAACGGGCTTTGGAAATCACATTGCACATTGTTATTGATTTAATCATACAAGTGATTTCCTCTATACTGGGACTCCTCCCATCGGTGAAAGTCTGTAAAAAGTAGGGGACATTGACTAAGGTGACAGTGGCTCCTTGTCACGTTGTTCTCACTTGGTCTAGTAGTAATCCCTTTGGAATGTGAAAAATCTCACTGCAACATCTGATTTACTTTGCCTACTTATTTTCAGTAAGTTATTTATGAAATTCCTTCAATAAACATTAAAATAGATTATGTTGCGGATATCACACCATAATACAGAAACAAACACATCCACAAGAATCAGCACATCGATAGATCTTTTAGACAACAATACGCAGAAAAACCCAATGTGGGAAAATCGGTGCAGCAAGGGAAGATTTTATTATTCAACAATTCTTCAGTACAACTGAGTGCCAAACTGGCTTACCCAACAGAGAGAAAAAAAATTCCAACACTTCTCCCAGTGCCATCGTCAGCCTGGCTGACCTCTGCTTAGCTCCCAAACACTCTGTGTCAGCCCCTGCTTGTCTGCGTCATCCTTGGGCCTCTCTGCGTCACTCATGCAGGCCCTCTAGTGACTGCGCAGTCTCCAGCTGCCTCAGCATCTGCCTGAAAGGCCTTGCGTCTGCCTCCCCTGCCTCTGCGCTAGTCTTCTGTTGCTGATCCTGACTCTCTGCTCTGTACTAGCTGCCTCCTACTGCTCTCCAAACCACCAGTTCGAATTTCTCAGCTAACCCCTCTCCAGAAATCGAGCTGACTTGTCTCCCTCAGTGTATTCTCCAATTGACCCTCCAGCCCCTTCTTATACTTTTCTCATTGGTCTATCAACAGCCGAGATTAAGTCCCTAATCAATGGCTACGATTAAATCTGGCTTGATCCATGACTTTTGCACCATTCTAACAAAGTTTTATATTAATTCACATTAATATTTTATTTTCCCTAAGTTTAGACTTAGGGACTATATTAAAAATGTTAATTATTTTAATATCTTCCAAACCGGTTAGATTTTGCCCAAACCATTTCTGGGTCTTGGAGATCTCATGTGCTTTAGCCTCTCCACCAATTTTTGTGGCTAGAGCACATCCGATGCTACCCCAAATCAACACTCCCTCTTAGCGAGGACTGTGCTTTAGTAATACTCCTCACTGAGTATCACCTAATCATTCGACATCGGTCCCTACACTGATGCTAAGCCTCCCTGCCCAACATCCTTTGCACTGCTACATCTTGTACTGTTGCCCATGGCTTTGCTACTGCCATTGTTGCATCTGTACGACAACTCCCTCTACATCCGTGCTGTTGTTGGTCCTTTTCTCCCAACACTGCATCCACATTGCAACTCCTTCTGCATCTGTGATGTTATCCCCATTTCTGCTATTGAAATGGGTTCTTTATCATCCCCATCTTCTCCCTGAAGTAATCAAACTTTGTCCTTCTAAGGGCCTTGGTGAGGATGTCTACCACCTCTTCTCCTGTAGGAATGTAGCTCAATTGTACAGCTCCTCTTTGGACACAGTCTTTGACAAAGTGACACCGGATATCAATATTCTTTGATCGATCATGAAACACTAGATTCTCATAGAGCTTGATGCAACTCTAATTATCGCACATGATCCTAGTCGTCTCCATTTTCCTTCTGAATAGGTTCACAAGTAGTTTTCTAGGCCATATGGCCTCACACGAAGATCAGATCCACGGATTTCTGTTTCCTACTACACCAGGAAGTCATTCCTGATCTAATGTTGAAACAATACCCAGAGGTACTTTTCCGATCCACTGAACTTCTTGCCCAATCTGCATCAATAAATCCACTCAATCTGATATCCTTAACCCTGGTGTACAAGAGTCCATAATTGATTGTTCCCTATAAATACCTGAGAACGTGTTTGGTTGCTGCCCACTGCACCCTCTTCGATTCCACCATGAACTGACTGAGGGTGTTGACAACGTAGCAAATGTCTGGCCTGGTATTGACCAGATACATCAGGGACCCTATGAGCTACCTGTATAAGGTTGGATCAACATCCTTGTCTTCTGATGCATCAATCTTCTTCCAGTTGGTGATCATTGGAGTAGCCATGGGTCTACAATCCTCCATCCTGAATCTTTTCAGGATTTCTGTAGCATACCTCCCTTGCCCAAGGAAGATCTCTCCCTTTTGTTGCCAAACTTCCAACCCTAGGAAGTAATGCATTAGTCCTAAATCCTTCATATTGAATTTTGTGGCTAGATTCTTCTTGCAGTCCCCAATGAGCCTGGATGATCCTGTCAGAAAGAGATCATCCACATACAATACTAAGATTAGCGGCTCATTCTCTATAACAAGGTAGTAGAGATTCCGATCCGCGTCACTCTTGACAAATCCCATCTTCTGCAAGTAGTCATCGATTCGACCATACCATGCTCTAGGTCCCTGTTTCAACCCATACAAGGCTTTCTTCAATCTGCATACATGAGACTTCTTCTCATGTGTCTCAAAGCCCTTTGGTTGTGCAATGTATACCTCTTCTTCTATTACGCTATTCAAAAAAGTCGTTTTGACATCCCGTTGATGAATCTCTCACCCCATCTAAGGTGCAAGAGATATCACGGTCGTAATAGATCTATACCTGGCTACCGGGGCGAAGGTCTCCTCGTAGTCAATTCCTTCCTTTTAAGCATACCCCTTAGCCACAAACATGGCCTTGTATTTCTCAACACTGTCGTCTGCAGCGTATTTGATCTTGTAGATCCATCTCGAACCTACTACTAATCTGTCTTGAGGCCTTGGCACTACCTCCCAGACATCGTTCACCATTATGGAGTTGTACTCCTCTACCATCACATCCAGCCAAACCTGATGTTGAGCTGCCTCCTGGAAACTGGCAGGCTCCCCATCCTGAGCTACTAATGCCTGATATCTATCTGGTTGTTTTTGCTCCCTCTTATTGTTTCTTGGCGCACCAATGAAGTCCTCTGCATCTCGCAAAATCTGACGAAGTTCCTTGCTAGTTCTTCCTCTGCCAGCAGGTGCCTCTATTAGCTCCTCCTCATCCTGTGAATCTTCCTCATCCGAGGAAGAATTGTTTACTTATGTTGGTTGAAGAGGTTTAACCAACAACTCTTCTTTTGACTACTCCTTGGAAGGCATCTCACAAGATTTTCTGAAAGCCTTGTCCTCCATGAACTTTACATCTCGTCGAACCACTACCTTCCTGCTCCCTGGAAGATAGATTATGTATGCCTTAGCGTTCTCGCTATATCCCACTAGATATCCCTTTTCCGCAATTTGATCCAACTTTGTCCTCTTTTCCTCAGGTATGCGGCAATATGCTAAACTCCCAAATATCCTGAAATGACTGATTTTAGGTGTCTTCCCTGTGAAAACTTTCTCTAGAGTAATCTTTTCCAACGCCCGATGAGGAGTCTTATTCTGAACATAGACTGTTGTGTTGCATGCTTCTGCCCACAGGAATTTTGGCATATCCTGATCATACATCATGGCCCTTGTTGCTTCTACAATAGTCTTGTTCTTCCTTTCTGCTACTCCATTCTGCTCCAGATTGTACGGAGTTGTCCACTCTTTTGATGCCCTCCTTAGCACGAAAATCAATTAAGTCCTTATCGACATACTCTCCTCCATTATCTGAGCGCAAAACTTTTATTTTGTTCCCAGTCAAATTCTCCACCAGAGCATTGAACTCTTTGAATTGACAAAAAACCTCGTCCATGGTTTTCAGAAAATAAATCCACAGATATCTGAGTGTATCAATCCTAGTACACTCTTGACCCTATGTTTACTCCTAGGAAATGTTGCCTTGGCATACTTTCCTAGAGCACATCCTCTGCATACATCATCTCTTTCTATACTAAGATCCAAAACTTTTGTTACAGTGCTCCTGAGAATTCTCAGAGCCCCATGGTGCAAATGTCCCATTCTTTTGTGCCATAGTTCGTTCAAGCCCTTGTCTCCATGGCTCCCTACTAGTGCCATTGGTGATCCTAGTTGTAATCTGTACAACCTATTACTTTTGATCCCGATCTGCACTTTCTTTTTCCATCTCGGGTGTTTGACATATACCTTCTCCTTGATGAAGTAGATGTCATAGCCCTTGCCTTGAAGTTGTGGCACGGAAAGTAAGTTCATCCCCAATCCTGGAACATGCAGCACATTTGTAGCACGGAACCATTCTCCCGATTCTGTTTGAAAAACTATGGTACCCTTCCCTACTGGAGTACACTTTGCCTTGTTCCCCATGGTGATTTGAAAAGTCATCCTCTATTCTCGATACTCTTAGAAACATTCCCTGATTCCCGTCATATGCCAAGAGGCTCCATTTTCTGTATACCATACTTTTGATGATGCCGAACTAGTCATACAAGCCACTTCTTCTTCCACCCTGGAAGCCAACATGGAGAAATCAAAATCTCTTGTGCAATTTTTTGAAAATCTATGCAAGTCCCCTGACGTGGATGCCTCTACATCATGGTCTCGACCCATAATTGATTTTGCCTACCTGTCTCTGATTACTTGCTCTAATACCATGTGAAAATTCTATCACTGCAACATCTGATTTACTTTGCCTACTTATTTTCAACAAGTTATTTATGAAATTCCTTCAATAAACATTAAAATAAATTCTGTTGCAGATATCACACTAATACAGAAACAAACACATGCACAAGAATCAACACATCGACACAGATATTTTGGACAACAGTCCCCGAAAAAACCCAATGTGGGAAAACCGGTGCAGCAAAGGAGGATTTTATTATTGAGAAATTCTTCAGTACAATTGGGTGCCAAATTGGCTTACCCAACAAAGAGAAAAAATTCTCCAGCACTTCTCCTAGTCCCATCGTCAGCCTGGCTGACCTCTGCGTAGCTCCCAGACACTCTACGTTAACCCCTGCTTGTTTGTGTTAGCCGTGGGCCTCTCTGCGTTAACCCCTGCTTGTTTGTGTTAGCCCTGGGCCTCTGTGCATCATTGACGCAGGCCCTCTAGTGATTGTGTAGTCTCTAGCTGCCTCAGTGTCTGCCTGAAAGGCCATGCGTCTGCCTCTCTTGCCTCTGCGCTGGTCTTTTATTGTTGATCCTGACTCTCTAATCCGTACTAGCTGCCACCTACTACTCTCTAGACCACTAGTTCGAATTTCTCAACTAACCCCGCTCCAGAAATCGAATTGACTAGTCTCCCTCAATGTATTCTCCAACTGACCCTCAAGCCTCTTCTTATACTTTTCTCGTTGGTCCATCAACGGTCAAGATTAAGTCCCTAATCAACGACTAAGATTAGATATGGCTTGATCCATGACCTTTGGACCATTCTAACTCAGTTTTATATTAATTCACATTAATATTTTATTTTCCCTAAGTTTAGACTTAGGGACTCCATTAAAAATATTAATTATTTTAATATCTTCCAAACTGGTTAGATTCTCCCCAAACCATTTCTGGGTCTTGGAGTTCTCATGTGCTTTAGCCTTTCCACCAATTTTTGTGACTAGAGCACATCCGATGCTACCCAAAATCAACATGGAACCCCTCCTAGGACCCCTGCTAGATTGTGTGGTAACATTTTTGTCGTTGTTGTCGAGGACACGAAATGTGTGTCTTATCTCCCTTATGACATCATTGATATATCATTCTTGGCGACTCCATTGGAAGAACGAAGCCCTAGTTCTTCAATGAACTCTAAGGTCAATGCTTGTAGGGTGGAGCAAGCATTTCTTTAGGCATCTCTAAATTCACCCTGGCGACTCCTACGTGACTAATATGCATAACTTAATAGGATGTTTTTCTTTGATGATTTCCCTACCTTACACATCATTCGCATTCTTGGACACCCTAAGCATCTCACCAGGACTATCATACCTAGGGTGCCCAAGTTTCATGGTGATCCACTATCTGCAATTGATCATGTGGCAAGATTTGTCACATACGCCTCAAAAGCTAAATTGGCTCATCAAGATGTCCTCATGATGTTATTTATGAGATCCCTCCATGTTCATAATTCATGGTTACATAATAGCAAACCTAAGAGTATCTCATCTATTGAAGCATTCTTTAATGGTTTTATTGAACACTTTCAGGCATGCCAGCCATTTGATATTCAAAAAGAAGCCTTCATTGAACATCACAAAGATCTTGGGAAAAAGGATCTCGCTCCCCCTTTCAACTTTGATATCAATGATTACTTACATATTAAAGATGGGAAATAGGAGGTTCATTGCCATCGTTTTAACAAGGACCCTATCTATGACACCGATGATGATGATATCAATAGCACTCTTGTTTTTCCTCACAATCCTACGAATGTAATTGAATCTCATGTGGACCCTTTCCTCAACCCTTCTTACACTATCACTGATAATGAAGAATCTTCTCTCTATCTTAAGTGTGATCATCATGGGAAACCTACTTATTTTGTCTCTCCATGTCATTAGTTTCCTTCTCCCTCTGATCATGGCCTTAAGGTGGCCACAAGGCACGATATAAATGATATCGACCACGATGAAGATGACATGTCTAATGTTGTCATTCATTGAAGATTTATGAGATTAATTGTTGATATCTCTATCTTTTGGTTGAAAGAGGGGATCCTATGGAGTATATTGCATCCATTTGCACCCTCTTCGCCTTTGATCCTCCGTGTGTGGGCCATTTTTTTCCCACCTCCCACCCTTGTCACCTTCCATATAGCCATTCCTGCCCTTGCCTTTGGATCTATTGAATGAGTAAGCAGAGGGGCAGTTGTTCTCATATTGACTGGATGATATGTTGGTTGCAATGGGTCTATGATTACACTTAGTACTTGTATGACGTAATATGCATATTAGAGTAGGATACATCGCATATTGATTTTTGCATAGCTAACATCATCATATTATGTTTGCATTCTAGATTAAATGCATTTAGATTGAATTTGCATTTTATTTCCTATTGATTTTACAGACTAACAAAAACATAGGCGATCAAAGACGCCATAAAAACATGTTGCCCCGCGTACTTAGTCTTTGAATGTGCAGGCAATAGGTCGAAGGTCCCAAGAGATTATTGGTGTCCTCACGACCTCCCCGTTCGAGTATGTTTGGGAACTCTACTGAGAGCTCATGTCCTAGTTGGAGCCAGATTTTACTCACCACTAGTGGGTGACACCCATAGGAGAAATTTTCTCCTAGAATTGTCTTCAATCAACAGCCAATAGCCCCTTGCAGCCACCACATAGCTCGATATGCCACCATTCTCCGCCACCTAAGCCAACCATTATGTGTCCTCACCCATTTGTTTTGATTGTATGTTTGAAGGTGGGCCCTCCAACCCCGAAGGTATGGCTTTTCATTATGTAATTGGGTATTTTTGCTTACTTATCATGGACACATCTGGACATAGATTAGTGGGGGGATTTGGCAAAAAGAATGGACTTGCTCTGTGCTCTTGTCCCCTTGTCCAGACTCTGACGTGGTGGTCAGTCTTCAATCATAGTCCCGTGGGAACTCCTTTAGTGGCTAATACATTTAGGAGTGGCACTACATGGGAAATCCCAATTTTGGTTGCATGGTCCCGCTTCTCGACACTACATACATCACTCCCTTCTGCTCATCATAACCCCTTTTCACATATTTCCCATCCAGATCCACAAGGAGTTAGTTTCCCCCTCCCCTTGTCCACACTTTGGGTCAGGCCTGGAACGATGCCCCAGAGGTTGATGCAGCTAAAAAGAAAGTTAAAAGAATAATTTGGCCACTCTCAACAGGAAATGTACAATAAAATGCAAAAGATGGTCGGGGCATAAAAATTTAGCGCATGGGCAAAAGCCAAGCATGAGCTCTACCCCTTATCATCATGGCCATCATCCTGGTTCCTAAAGCCCTTATATGAACCCCTTACATCATTAAGGAACCCATGATTGTTCCAACCCTTGGTGGACGATGAACTGGCCAGCCATAAGGGGGCATTTACTGCTATATCATACACATCATGCTCTCATTCCTTGGAGCCCCGAACAGTTATAAGAAAGAAAAATAATAAAATGCAAAAGGCATATGAATAAGGGTGGCAAAACAAAGACCAGGGTAACTCATGTACCATGATTGCTCCCTCCTACATCTATACACCCATGTGTGGGCTTCTGTCATTATAGCTACCATTATACCATTTCATGGGGCTTGGAGCCTTCCCTTGCTACCCACTCTGTTCCATCATTATTTCACATAACACCTGCCATTTGATGGATGTACCATGGACCTGTCACTCCCTTAAAGGTTGAGACCACCTAATAGGATCCTTTATTAACCTCCCCCTTGAGCATGGGGACACCTATACATTCTAAAGCTCGTTATGGAAGGGCGTGCCACTATGAAGTGTCCACATGATTGCTTGATTTGTAAGCTCATTTACTCAATTGCACTAATGAATTGTTGTATTGGAAAGTGAGGAGATGCATTAGATCTTATACATGATTGCAAGTGGGTCTTCACCTTGGGTTTGGCCTTCCTATACGGGATCCAAGCCCTCCAGAGAGTCATGATGGCACTTGTAGGGTGAGCATTGACAGTCATGGGCCTCCTTCATACCAGAGCATTGATTGCCACACCATTGGATCCTTCAGCACCACATTTAGCTTGTTCGTGCCCCACTCATGCAGAGATGATGATGCACTTGGACCACATTGCCGAGTCGACTACATACTTTCACCAAACACTTGTCAGTTGATCTAGAGCCCAAATGGGGCTTTGTCTCACCTAAGGAGACATGGGAGGGCTTGTATCATCATTCTAGCCCTCATGGATGGAGTATCAACATATTGATCCAGTTGGATATCCATGAGACCATTCATTGTGCCCCCATAACCACTTGGGAGCACCACAGATGGCTTTCCTGGAACCCAAAGGGCCAACCCCTTGGTCATGATTTTGAGAATCCTCTTCTTCATTTCGACACATGAGGGACATATATTGGCTTGCCAATGGCCCTTTGCACCCATGATTATGTCATTTCAGCTTCATTTAGAAGGTTTATATTGTACTTTTGGAGCTATTTGGTGGGCTTATCACCAATTAGGTTGTTATTTTGCACACTAGAGTTGTTTTAGGGGCTTATTAGGCTAATTCAACTAAATCGAATCCCATGAGGCTCAAATAAATTGGAGAGACCTCATTTGTATTGATCATCATCACTTGGATTTTTGCTAGGTCTTCTCGAGAATTTCGACTTGCGATTTGTGGAGTGGTTTGGATGGAATAAATGCATTTTGACATTTGGAAATCTTCGCCATCTTTTCTTGGAACTTCTTGCTTGCAATATTGTGGATGAATTTATTCTTCAATGTCTTGTAAGTGCCATTTTAATGCTATATTTCTAAAATAATGATTGTCTAATGCACGGAATTTCTATCTTATGGTTACTATTGTGCCCTAATTCATGAAAAATTGTTTTAGGCCTTGATGTTATTGGAAAAATGTGCATGTGTTACTCATAAGATAATGAATGAATGAATGCTCTTAGGGGATCATTTGCATGTGCATCCTTGAAAATCCATAATATTTTCCATCGAAGTATAAACGTCCAAAGTTGTTGTGTAACTGCATCCATAGTGAATTTGTTGCTTTAGGCCTCCTTGAAGAGCAAAGGTGACAAAGTCGGGATAATTTTGTCTCCAATCCTCCCAATAGCCAAGCATTGGTCTTAAATCCCAATTTGATCACATTAAATTTCTTCTTTTCTCTCCCTCTCCCATTTTCTGCCCTAACCCTAGATGGTCTCCTAAGGCCTAATGCGAATTGCATTAGGGTGATCACCTTGAAGTGCAAATTGGCAAGCTACCGCATTGGGGTATTCTCTAGATGCCCTCCTTTTGAAGCAAATCCCATGGCTAGATTTGGAGAAACCCCAAGCCCTAGCTCCAACATCATTTCTATCCCTAGGTTTCTTTTCTTAGTGGTTTCTCATAGGTCAAATCTACTTGAAAACTCGTTGGAAGTTAACCAGTCATTGGCCTATCTAACCTTTATTAGTTTTTAGGGCATCAATTCCTGCATTGATCTATCTAACCCTAAGCCTAGGTCTCTCTTGTGGTCCCATTCAATATATTGTCTCTATCTCACAAAACCTTAAGAGAGGTCCTTTTCCCTTTCTAGGAAACCTTGATCTAGGCATAGCTCTTCTATTGAATATCCTTTCACCTAGGTCTAGGCCTCCTACCAAAAAGCCTTTCTTCGAGAGTCGTTTTGTTGCTTTGCAAGCAAGCATGCCATTATTTGACCCTCTCCTTTGAATGGGCTTTGAAAACCGCATTGCACATTGTTATTGATTTCATCCTTCAAGTGATTTCCTCTATACTAGGACTCCTCCCATCGACGAAAGTCCGTAAAGAGTAAGGGACATTGACTAAGGTGACAGTGGGTCCTTGTCCCCTTGTTGTAACTTGGTCTAGTAGTAGTCCCTTTAGAACCCCTTCTAGGACCCCTGCTAGATTGTGTGGATTCATGGCCCACTGTCACCACAGCCAAAACACCCTGGTCTTCACGGATTTTCACCGATGGGAGAAGTCCCGGTAGGAAAAAGATGACTTTAAATAGGAATTCTAAGGTTATGGTATTTAATGTTCTCACTAGGAGATCCTTTAGGAAGGCACAATTTAGGTACAAGGCTTCATAAATAGCCAATTTGATGTAATATTACTAACAGGTAATACCAATGATAACAAAGGAAAATTTAACATGCAACACAAAATTTCAACTCATACATAAACAAAAATAAGTAACACCAGAAACTACGCCAAGTTGAGCCATTTTATTAATTGAATAAGATGGAGTACAAAATCTATGAGAATAGATGAACCTGGGCTTGCTACAACAAGTAAGGAAAAAACCCAGGTGGAGATAAAGATACCCAAGTGTTGAAGTTGGCTCTGCAACTAAATCTGCAATCCCAGCTCAGTCTGACCTCAGTAAAGCTAGTTTTCCAAACCCACTGCGCAGGCCCTGCGTCACCTCTCCATAGACCCTCTCACACTTAGCCTAGAACTGTTGCTAATCAAGTTGTCATATCTGATACTCACTAGGAAAATGTCTCTCTAGCACTCTAGAAGATCCTTCCAACCTCAGGAAACTAAAACAACCTTCCCTTTAGCCAAATCGAACTGCCTATCTTGAGGCTTTGCGTAGCCCTTGCACTGTTGAAGAATCTAGGGCATCTAGGTATGATGAGATTCTTCTGACGATGATCAGTATTTGTAAGGTACTTTTTACTTTTTCTTATTAGCACAATCTTCTCATTATTATTAGAGTCTGTTCTCTTACTTGATCAAACAGTTACCAAAACAAAAGAGACAAGAACACAAGATGTTGGCTCTCAGCCAAGGCAAAACCTCTCTCTCCTAGAGAGGAAAACCCTTCTACAAATTTCTCTTATTGAAGCTTCAATTGACAAATGTCAAACCTTAGACCCTTGACTAGTAAGCAAAAGATACAGTCTCTCTTTTGTACCTTCCCTTATGTTCTTCAATCAAAGCCTTCTTCTGCACTGCACCTTGATCTCTTCCCTCGCACTTCTTCTGACAACTGATGGTACTTTCCTTCGCTCCTTTTCTGGCAACTACAGAAACCCTAGGTCTCCTTAGAGACCTCTTCTTTGGTGTCTTCCTTTCCTTCTCTACTTCGCTTGGAAATCTTCCTTTTCCTTGATACTTAGGCTAGAGAATGAGACCTTCCTTGAGAGATATTTCCGAGTTGAGAGGCTGATCCTCTTTACCCTACTGCAGGTCTGATTTCTTCACATGTGTGGCTGATATAGACTTGTACTTGGCCCTTTTTCTTGCTTCTTTCCTTCGCTTTAGGTGAGACTTACTTTGCTTGAGATGGAGGCCTATTTGGAGCCTCTTTTTCACCCAAAACACCTCTTCTTATGTTGTTGCACTTAGGGTTCTGTTATGATAGCAAAATGACCCTTCTTCCTTCGCACGTGTGGCAGACATTAGCCCCAAAACAGCCCTCCCAAACTCAGTTTCTCTTCCTTCTTCTTTGCTGCCCTAGAATCACCTTTATGCTCCTTTTTCGTACTTATCTTTCGACCTTTCTTCTTTGCTGATTTCAGAGATGATTGATAGTTTAGTTGTGAGGTCAAATGGCCCTAGATATAGGAGTTTGTCCCTCCTATTGGACCCACTTGAGCTAGTGAGACCGACTTGACTTTAGGAGCACCAAAAATTCATTTCTTTGAGCCGACTTGAAGAGGAGATTTGTCTTTGCCTTGGAGGATCTCTTTTGACATAATTACATAGGTTTACATAGTGTAACATGACCACATGGGTCTTCAATAATTACATTGACTCTTTCACTTTCCTAGAAGCACTTAAACATGTGCTTGACCTATCAAATGGGCAAGAAACCCATTTTTATAAATGACAAAAATAATAATTCTTTTCTTTTACAAGTACAAACATCAAAATTACATTTATGAAGACCGAACCTAGTTACACTTTCCTCAACATGCACAGGCTCCTGTAGATAAAATTTGGCCTCCTCTTTCTGACTCTCCAGAACTGGAAACTCCTCTAAAACACTGATATGTTGCCCCTCTGCCACCTGCTACACACCCACTGGTTTGATCTCCACTACTGAATCACTCCTACTGGGAAATCAAACTGCCTAGGCAACTAAGTATCTGCATTTGTGTCCTCCATCTACACATCGACCTCTTCTTATAATCTCCAATTGGGACTGTTACAACTCAAACTAGCAGGGGTCCTACAAGGGGATCCTATAGAGCAACCAAGGCTACTTGGGAGCAGGAGCAGGGAGCGACATTTTCAAAATTTCTTGGTTTGGGAGTGAATCAAGAGCGGATTTTTATATATTTTGATGCATATATGTCAACAGTGGCATGTAGAATGATGAATTAGATATAAAAACATAGATTGAACCATATAACATCAATCATTTAGAAGTTATAATCTTCATCAGCCATGTCCACAAGTTAGTAACATACAAAATATCGAGTCTCATGATTCATCAATCTTAAAGTTTCAAGCTTTCAAAATTCAGTACATAACATTTATCATCATTGATCACCAAAATTATATAAAAATTCTAAAATTAAATGAAATGTTATAAAATGAGATGAAATGAAACAACTTTCAACTTTCACGAAGCATCATATTCATAATTCATTACCAATAAGTTATAATTGCCCTTCAAACTTCAAACTTAAATAGTCATATATTGTTTACAAAAAATATCATAATAAATATGAAAGAGTCAACAGTTATAAAAACTACTAGAAACTGGAAAAGACAAGTAAATCTATTATCTATTGCTAATGCTTGGGCTCTTGCCGCCACGAGAAATGTCTAATTTCCGAGTCTTATTGGAAAATTGGGATCTTTGTCATTAATATCACCCTCTAAACATTAATATCTAGAGGTATCTTTGTCATTACCACTAGATTTATATAGGGACCTTTGACATTAATATCACCCTCTAAGCATTAACATAAGAAAGAAAAAACATAGCATTTCAATTCAAGATTTTGTTTGAGTGATGGGTACATTTTTAGTAGGATCATGATAGAGGAGTTCGACAACCAATGTCACTAACATCAAGGTACATAGAGGGATTGGTGCTCTTGATTGAATACGAGTTCCATACCCTAGTACATGACAAAATCCAATGGAAACATTGCAATCCCCCAAATCCTGAAATCTTGAAAAACTGATAAGTTTGCTGGATTTTGAATGAGATCTAAAATTCTATTTTCTCCATATGAAATCCAATGAGGTCGGAACCACTATCAAACATCCTGAGCCATTTTATGGTAATGTTAAAAATTTAAGTAAAAGGATGGAAATGAAAATTAAGGAGAATGTCACTTTTACTTTAAGAATTTAACATTACCATGAATCACATGTCAATACTAGGGCCACGGCCCATAAGCTTGATCATTAGGCTGCCCCACTCAACAATTGTTGTTTCTTTGAAAAAAATTGCATTTGGAATGTTTTTGCAAAAAAAAAAATGCAAAAAAGGCCAGGAAGTCAAAAAAAATTTACAGAGCACGCTCCCGAGGTTGCTCCCGATGGGAGCATGCTCCGGAAGTAGGTTTGGGGGGAGTCGTTCCCCCACAACCCTGAGAGCAAATACTAGGTCAAGAGGCAACAACAGAGTGATAGCCCACTGTCACCTCAACTAAGGCTCCCTACCCTTTACGGACTTTCACCAATGGAAAGAGACCAGGTATAAGAGAATCACAAGAACAAATATGTCAATGAAAG
Source organism: Pinus tabuliformis (assembly GCA_031772625.1). NCBI lineage: Eukaryota > Viridiplantae > Streptophyta > Pinopsida > Pinales > Pinaceae > Pinus > Pinus tabuliformis. Next base: position 29,911,708 of record CM062816.1, read on the forward strand.
GATGAAGGGTGATTCCCAAGGCATATTCACAAGAGAGACTCAATTATGTGGCTTTCTTGCTTGGAAAGCAAGGTGATATGCTCTCTAAGAAGAGCTAAGAGGATTCTTTGAGGCTAGTGTTTGGGAATATATCTTGCCAAGAGGGTTCCTATACCCTAAAATCCTTATGGAGAATTGTCCTTTATGTGATCTTTGTGAAATTAGAGTTGTAAAGTTATGGGACCACACATGACGAAGTCGACCCAAAATTAGGTCAAAGGTATGGAATTGATCAACCAAGGACGAGCTTGACCTAATTAGGGAAGAGAAGAGGATCAAAGAACAAATTTTTTTTTGAGGATTGAATACAATGATCCAAATGAGGACACTAGCCAAGGGAAACCTAGGGCAAGAAATGGTCTCTGAGCTAGGGCTTGTTATATCTCAGGATCCCACTGTCGGAATTGCTTCCAATTTGGAGGACCTCTAGAGATAACCCCAGTGTAGTAGTGGACCAAAAATTCAGGTGTTTGGATGGCTACAATAAAATTCATTGGATGCCCTAGGTGACCTATTAAGGCTAGGCCTAGAAAGAGAAGGAGAAGGTGAGAAAGATATTCTTTTAAGTGACCACCAATGGCTGGATCAGTACCTTGCCTTTGGGAGAGATGAAGTCAAGGTGAAATTGTGATTTGGAGAGACTATACCTGATCAAGGAGACCCCTAGACAACTTCGCATGGCAATTAGGGCTTGAGACTACCTGCCAGAATATTCTATACTTCGATATGCAAATATTGATGACTTGTCAAGGTATTTTCAACAAAGATAACCTCTAGGAACATTCACCCATTCATACATGACACATGCAATGTATGCGCTTCAAAGACCAAAATTTCCACCATTTCACATAGTGTAGTAGTAAATTTCAGACCTATATAGCGAAAATCCAAGCAACATTCTTGTGATAAAGTAAATAACAAGAATAAGTATGAAAAAGATCACTTACATGTACAATGAGTATATCCAATCATCAAATTATGCCAATAATGAAGCTCCAAGACCACGAAGATAGAATCCAAACATCAAAATTCATCCATGAAACCAAATTCGTCCTCCAAAAGGGAATGCAAAATTCTCAAGTAGCTACTAATTCCAAATCCAAGTGATGATGAGAAATGAATCACCCCTCATCTATTTATACCATCTCTAATAAGTTCGATTTGCCTAATTGGCCTAATTAAGCCCCAAAGAATAAAATAATGTGCAACAATAACATCCCTTGGTGACAAGCCCACCAAGATAGCTCAATAACATAAAAATAAGCCTCTCAAGAGGGAAGAATGATCAACAAAACGAGTCGATGGGCCTTTGAAGTCCAAAGTGTTCCAGGGTGACAAAATGGACTCCAAACATAGTGGAAAAGGGGTTGGCCCATTGTTTTCCAAGCAAGTCACTCTAGTGCTCCCAAGTGGGTGTGGGGGCACAAGGACATCCTCATGGGTCTCCCAGTGGATCAAAAATGCCTGTAAACCATCTGTAAGGGCTAGGACGATGACATAAGCCCTCCTTTTGTCTCTAGCAATGAGACACATCCTCATCTAGATCCTAGAACATTTGCCAAGTGTATGGTGCAAGTGTGGAGCCGGTTGGGCGTGGTGAACCTGGTGCATCATCCTCATCCAATAGGTGGAACACGAGAAATCAATGAGCGGTGTTGGCGATCTATGAAGTAATCTTTGCTATGGTGGAGGTCTATGGCTCTCAACGCTCACCCAGCAAGTGCCAATGTGGCCCTTTGAAGGGCTAGGACCCCATATAGGGAGACCAAGCCCCAAATGGAGACCCACTTGCAATCTTGCAAAAGATCCAATGCGTCTGCTTGCCCTCTAATACAACAAATCGTTAGAATAATCAAATAAAAGAGCTTATAAGTCATGAAATCAATAGGGCACTTCATGGCAGCATGCCCTTCCATAGTGGGCCTTGGCATGTACATGTGTCTCCAAGCTCAATAAGGGGGGTTAAAAAAGGACCCTATTAGATGGTTTCAACCTTTAAATGTCCATGGTACATCCATCAGGTGGTAGCTGGTAAATGATATAGTGATGGAACAGAGTGGGGATCAAGGGAATGCTCCAAGCCACATGCCATGGTACAAAGTTAGTTATAATAAGGGAAGCCCACACCTACGTATACGAGTGGAGGGAGCAAATCATGGTTCATGAGCTACCCCGACCTTTGATTTTCAACCCTTCTTCATATGCCTTTTGTCTTTGATTGATTTTTCTTCATAACTGCTCGGGGCTCCAGGGGATGAGAGCATGATGTGTGGGATATAGCAGTAGGTACCCCCTTTTAAGGTGGGGCATTTCGTTGCTCACCAGCGGTTTGGACAATCATGGGTTCCTTAATGTGGAGGGGGCTCATCTAGGGCCCATAGCAACTAGGGTGACGGCCATAACTAACGGGTAGAGTTCATGTTTGGCTTTTTCCTACGTGCTAAATTTGTGTGTCCCAACCATCATTTGCATTTTGTGGTATATTTCTTGTTGAGAGTGGGCCAATTTATGCTTTTTCCTTTCTTTTTAGCTACATCAACCTCTAGGGCTTCGTTCCAGGCCCGACCCAAGGTGTGGACAAGGGAAGAGGGAAGCTAACCCTTGGACCTAGTGGACACATGTGGACCCGGATGGGAAAATGATAAATAGGGTTAGAATGAGCGAAAGGGAGTGATGTACATGGTGTTGGGAAGCAGGACCACGCAACCAAAATCAAGATTTTCCATCTAGTGCCAACCCTAAAGCTAATGGCCAGTAAAGGAGATCTTATGGGACTAGGATACAAGTCTAACCACCAAATCGGGTGGAGGAGAGTACAGACATAGCCCACTCTTTCGCCGAATCCCCCCACCAATCCATGCCCAAAAGTGTCTGTGATAAGTAAGGAAAATTACTCAACTATACCAATGAACAGCCATACCTTCGAGGTCGGGAGGCTCACTTTCAAACATACGATCATAACAGATGGGTGAGCGACCACATGGCTAGCTTAGGTGGCAGAGACAATGGCACTTCGAGCTATGTGGTGGCTGCAAGGGGTTGTTGGCTGAGGACCATTTAGGAGAAAAAATTCCTCCTATGCATGCTACCCACAAGTAGTGGGTAACAGGAACTCCAACGACCACGATTAAAACTTAATCAATGGTTGAGATCATCTCCAAGTCGATCCGTGTGAGTTTCTAGAGAATTCTCACCTTTCTCAATTAATTACTATTAATTAACTATTTTTCCTAAGTTAGACTTAGGAAAAATCTAAATGATTTCCAATTAATTTAATTGAGCTATCTCTAGGTGGAATTCCCAGAAACAATTTCTGGGCTTTGGAAAACTGTGTTTTAGCCTCTCCACAAAATTTCGAGACTAGAACACCATCCGATGCTACAAAAACTAACACACTCCTCTCTTTGCCAATTAGTGTTAGTTTTTGTAGCAGCAGATGTGTTCTAGTCTTGAAATTTTGTGGAGAGGCTAGGATGCATGAGATCTCCAAAACCCATAATTCGTTTATGGAAATTCTGCCTAGAAATGACTTAATTAGATTATTAGTCAGTTTCTAAATATTTCCTAAGTCTAAACTAATTAATCAGAATTAATTATGTTATGGTGTGAATGTTATAGAAACTCACATGGATCTACTTCAAGTTAATCCTAGCCATCGATTAAGATCTAATCTTGGTCGTTGAAATCTCAACAGAGGATTATAAGAAGAAGTCGATGGGGCTTGGAGAAATCACTTGAGCAATTCGATTTCATGAGCAGAGTAATTTCCAAAGTAGCAGTAGTCAGTTGTCGGAGAGAGAGCCAGTGAGATCAAAGCAGTGAGAGAGGGGTTGGGAGGCGGGACAGTGAAGTCGAAGGAAGGATTCCAGTTCTGATGAGTACATTTGCAGAGGGGCAAGAGAGAAACAATGAGGCTGACGCAGAGCAGCATAGTAGCCTCTAGAGGCAATTTCGAATTTGTTGGGGAAAAGCAGAGTTTCAGTGTCAGAAGTTGGGCAAAGGTTCCGGAGGTTGGGAGAGACATTTTCCTAGAAAGCAACAGACCATACGGCTTGAGGAGAAGCTGATTCAAGCTGAGTGCAGAAGTGATTGCGCTAGGGTGACGCAGTAACTGCACAGAGCCAATTTGGACGACTCAATTTGAGCTGAGGTCAGAACCCAGATTTGCATGTGGAGTGAGGAAATTCCTCACTAGATTTTTCTTGCCAGTTTTTATCAGTAGGATTGCCAGTATCGGTATCAAGTTGTTCTCAGATTATTTCACTGTTGCATAATAATAAAACCCTCAACAACTACACTAGCTTTCCCAAGTTGGGATTTTCTGGGGACATTGGTCCAAAAATAAATGTGTTATTTTATGCGTGTGCTAGTATTTCTTCTAGCGTTTATTTCTTCAGCAGTTTTATTTGTGTAGGTTGTAGTGTGATCGATTCAGTTTTTGTTGTAGAAAACAATAAATAAATTGTTAAAAATTAATTTAGCAATTAAGAGAATTATTTCTAGTTTCTGCAATAGGATTCGGGTTTCTAAATTTTCACATGGTATCGAAGCGCAGATGATCAGCCAGAGAGCTCAGTAGTGAAGGAAGAGGGAGTTTCAATGTTTAGTGAGGGCAACAGATCAAAACCCCAGAGGCAATGTAGTCACCTTGGCCAAGAGGTCGAATTTCTTGAGGAGAATTGACTTTTCTAAGAGGGACAAGAAATTCGATCACTCTAGGTTGAGGGATTCCAGAGGCAGAGGGAGCAGCCAGTATTTTTCGTAGAGCAGATCTCTAGTTGGACGTAGTAGTTTTGCAGCAGTTTGCTAGAGAAAAACTAGCATTGGATGGAAGAAGAGCACACACTAAGGGAAAAAATTCCTTAGGGGACTTCTAGTCTCAAGAAGTTCGATTTCCCTTGCAGATCAACAGTGGTTGTGTGTAGAGTTTCTCACTCCAGAAGGGAGTGCGAATAGCTGAGCAGAAGAGAAGAGTATATTTTCCACACTGTTTGAGATGGCCACTGCTGGACTTCGAGATCAGGACAGTTGGATGGTGGTTCCAACTATGTCATCTGGAAAGTAAGGATGTCCTTCCTTTTGGATGAATATGGCCTGAGGTCATTCATAGATGCAGTGGTAGCTATCCCCACAAATGCAGTTCAATTGAAGGAACACAGAAAGGAGATGGTGCGGGCGAAGAGGTTGATCCTTGATGGTGTTCGGGATCACATTGTTTCTCACATATCTAGCAAAGGAACTGCTAGAGAAATGTGGGAGACTCTCACCATGTTGTACCAGGGCACTTCCAAGCAGTGAATGCCCAAGCAACAAAAGATGTACTTAGAGGAGAAGCTGAGATGCACCAAGATGCAGAAAGGGGAACACATAGACCCCTTCCTCACTAGAATTCATGAGATCTGGGACCAGCTTACAGTGATTGGGGCAGCACCTCAACCCACAGAGCTAGTGCGATTGGCACTCAACAGTGTCTCCGAGGAGTGGCAGGTATTTGTCCAAAGTATCTTGGGTAGAGACACCTTGCCAAGGTGGGACAGGGTGTGGGCCAATTTGTAGTAGGAGGAGTTGAGACAATACCTAGTGAAAGACAATACCTAGTGAAGAGCTCCATCAGTGGTAACAGCATCGGACCGAAGCAAATGAAGGAGGAGGAGAATGTGGCCCTCACATCAAAGGGTCCTAGCCAAGGATAGGGGGAGCAGAGGAAGAAGAAGAAGGCCCTGTCAAAGGTGAAATGCTTCAGGTGTGGGGATTTTGGCCACCACAGTACCTAGTTTCCCCTCAAGAAGATGGGCAAAGAGGAGAAGCAGGTCCAAGCAGCAACTCATGCAGAGATCAATAGGTTGTCCTCTAGGCTGGAGGAAGACTTCGCCATGTTTGCTGACATACCCCAAGGAGTGAAGTGGGGTGACTTGGTTTTGTAGCCCCAGAGTGTTGTAAATGGGTAGGATTCTTGAGAAGGTCCACCTCTTGAATCAGTACCTTACTACGGGAGCCTACAGTGTTTAGCAGCATGATCGATTAGTGATAGTAGATGCAGTCAGATGCTAGAGTGACAAATGCAGAGTCGAGTAGCAGTCAAGATGCTAGGAAGCGCAGCGCAGAGTTGGCAGCAATGCAAGTGGCACAGTACAGAGCAGCAGCAACGCATATGCCTCGGTGACAGTGCAGATAGTTAGCAGCAGTGCAGGTGGCACAGTACAAAGTCAGCAGCAGTGTAGATGCCTCAGTGACAACGCAGGTACTAGCAACAGGCACAGACTCGGGAAACAAATGCATCATACTGACCACAGTTGATTCAGTATTTAGGATGTTTTTCAGTTGCAGATGTTGCAATTGCAGCAACAACAGATGGAGAGGGAATGGCAGTGCAGATGCAGCGTTGGCAAGAGCTTTGCAGAGTCAGCAGCAGCACAGATGCAGCGTATATCAGAATTGCGTAGTAGTTGGTGGGCAGTAGCAACCAGACATTAGCAACGTAATAGGAGATGATGCAGAGACAGGATGTAGCTACAGGAAGTAGCAATGCTAGAACACATTCCTCGCTAAGAGGGAGTGTTAGTTTTTGTATCATCGGATGTGTTCTAGCCTTCAAATTTTGTGAAGAGGCTAAGATGCATGAGATCTCCAAAACCCAGAAATCATTTCTGGAAATTCCACCTAGAAATGACTTAATTAGATTATTAGTTAGTGTTTAAATATTTCCTAAGTCTAAACTTAGGGAATATGACTAATTAATCAGAATTAATTAAGTTATGGTGTGAATGTTATAGAAACTCACACGCATTGACTTCAAGATAATCCTAGCCATCGATTAAGATCTAATCTTGCTCGTTGAAGTCTCAACAAAGGATTATAAGAAGTCAATGGGGCTTGGAGAAATCACTTGAGTATTTTGATTTCATGAGAATATCGATTTCCAGAATAGCGGCAATTAGTTGCCGGAGAGAGAGCCATTGAAATCAAAGCAATGAGAGAGGGACAGGAACAGTGAAGCCAGAGGAAGGATTCCAATTCCAATGAGTGCATTTGCAGAGAGGTAAGAGAGCCACAATGAGGCTGACACAGAGCAACACAGTTGCCCCTAGAGGCAATTTCGAATTTGTTGGGGAAAAGTAGAGTTTCAATGCTAGAAGTTGGGCAGAGGCTCCAGAGGCCAGGAGAGACATTTTCCCAGACAGCAATAGGCCATACAGCTTGAGGAGAAGCTGATTCAAGCTAAGTGAACAAGTGGTTGCACTAGGGTGACGCAGTAGCTACGCAGAGCCAATTTGGACAGCTCAATTTGAGCTAAGGTCAGAGCTTGCATTTGCCTATGGAGTGAGCAACTTCCTCACTAGATTTTTCTTGTCAGTGTTTCTCTGTAGGATTTCCAATTTCGGCATCCAATTGTACTCAGATTATTTCATTGTTGCATAATAATAAAACCCTCAGCTACTTCACCGATTTTCCTAAGTTGGGTTTTTCCAAGGACATTGGTCCAAAAATAAATGTGTTATTTTATGTGTGCACTAGTATTTCTTCCAGCGTTTATTTCTGCCGCAATTTCATTTGTGTAGGTTGTAGTGTGATCGATTCAGTATTTGTTGTAGCAAACAGTGAATAAATTGTTAAAAATTAATTTAACAATTAGGAGAATTATTTCCAGTTGCTGCAATAGGATTCGGGTTTCCGAATTTTCCCAGTTAGTGCGTACTACTGAAGAAGGGTGCTGCTCTCTAGCCCAAAATCACTCAAAATCTCTCCAAAATCCCCTCTGCAAATCCCTCTGGCAAGACCTCCAAATCCCAACAATTCTCTCACCCCAAACTCCCTCAGCTCTGCCGTTGCGCAGGTCCAGCCAGTGACCCTCTGTGCACTACCAAAATGCAACAGAAATCCTCCTCTAAACTCCCTGCACTTCAGCCCTGCAAAACACCTCAAATCTCCAGCAAATGCTAAGGCAAGCACTCCCCAAAAAGCCCAAAATCTAGCATGCCCCGTAACAATTTCTCCCAAGGAATGCGTGTTCCTTTTCTGCACCCAGTCTGCTCCAAATGATGGTTGAATGTACTTGGAATTCTCTCTGAAACAGCTCTGAGATGTAGTGATAATCTCCCCTAAGGTGGCACTTGAAGTCCACCAAAGAGAGAGGTGAGATTCCCGCACAGAAATCTCTTGTGCTGAACAGCATGAGTTAACTTGGCTAAGCAGCTCAAGCAAACAAGAGTTACATTCTGAATTTGGCAAAAAGTCCCAATTTGAGGCCCTCCACCTCTACTTAACTTTGTTGCTCGTCCTCTCTCCTTGTGGGCTCCACAAGTTGACCTCCCTTCCCTCTTCATTCCCCACAAGTGTGAATTCTCCTAAGGGGTGTGAATTCCCTCTTGGAGTGGCCCCCACATTCCACTTATTTCTTAATGTTTCTTCTCCTCCTATGTTTGGGGCCTGCCTTCATCAAAATGTCAAGTGGGGTCCTCCTTACCCAACTATCCTAAGTCAATACATGCCAGAACATCAAAATTGTGCAAAAATGTATTACTTATCAAAACTTGCTAAGTGGGAACATCACATTTGCTTTCCAGGAAAGCTCCTAGAAATGGAGGCACAAGGCCTAGGGTTTGATTGATTGTAATATCCTAGGGAAATTTTTTCCCTAGGGTTTCTTAGATTATTAAAGCTTTTCACAAAAGTTATGTTGGTTGCTCAGTAAAATAATTCATCCAATAATACAGTACATGAGCAAACAAAATAATCCACAACAAGCAGTACTATTGTTCCAACAACAAAACAATATTCCATTCAACACAGTGCCATAATTCATCAATCCACAGATTTAGCACTGCTCCAGTATAATTTCCAAAATTCAAAGAGTTTGATTAATAAGCACTTGTATCCTATCTAATGGACTTGAACTATATTATGTTGATAAACAGTCTGTAGCAGTTATGCAACTAGTAATTCCTTACAGGTTCTGATCAGAAGAGATGTCTGGTAACTTCAAAATGCAGGCCTAATTCTATTACAGGAAGTTCACTGAGAGCTACAGACTTTTAGAACTGGGATCCGACTTGCCTCAAGATGATAGCAAGCTAGTTTGAGAAGGTGATTGAACATCGCCTCCAGGTCTATATTATGCCGTCCTCCAAATTTCACAAAAACTCCTCCCGAATTGGTCTCAGGGCCACTGTAAAATCCAAGGAAACTCTGATCTATCACAGACTCTAATCTGTCGTCAAATTAGCCTCAGGAAATGTTTGATTTTGCTTGAACTGGCCTCTGTCTATGCTCAGGAAATTCGCGGCTGTTACAGGAAGATTCTCATTGGCATGTCTCAGGAAAATTTTGGATAAGTTCCGTCTAAAATCCGTGGCATAATTTTCGGCCCTGTGGCCTACGACTTGTGGCTTCTGTGGCTGCAGCCCCTGCAACTCCAACTTTGTCCTATCTGCCACAAAAGAATTTTGGCTGCCTTAGAAGAATTGTGGTTTTTCCTTAGAGAGTTTGTTTAGCTTAAGGATAATTTTGTTAGTCTTTTGCCTCATATTACTTATCCAAAACTTGTTGTACTCCAGAAGGATGACTTCCCTATTTGCCAGAACAATAGAATACTCAATCCAAAGACCAAATTAGAATCTTTCCAATAACTTGTGCCTGAACAAGAGAAAGATAACTAGGTAGGGTGGGATCACCTCCACTGAAACTCGTCAAAGGAGAAAGGGGTTCTTAAACCCCTCAGAGCCTTTGGCTCAAGGAAACATAGACAAATTGATCCAATCCAATGATGCTCAAAATAATTTTAACGCTTTTGTATTTATAGATTTTCTTGAGGGGATTCTTCTCCTTAATTAATTAAGAAGGGTTCATGGAAACTCCCAACTTTGGGCTTTTTGCCTCAGATGCCCCAAATCTTTCCCCCTGATGCCCAAACAATGGAAATTTTGGGGTTTTCCCCTTTATCCAAGACTATAGCCTATGAGGATTAAATAGCTACTTCATCTCTCAGGGGAATTAAACTCTTGGGGATATCACAGGCCCACTTTCTCGACATTGCTTGACCTCGAGCAATGACAAATTTGGACACTGCATAATTTCCACTTCAAATTTTAAGGGTAGCAGACTTCCTTCTGTCCTTAGTACTTACTGTTATCATATCAGCACTCCCTTTTTCTTTTTGCAACCCAATGGCCATAAGGTTGGCGGGGAAAATCATCATGCAATAGTCACTGTCCTCCTTCATGCCAAGCTTTCTCCCCACATTCCCATTTTCAAATGATTTCATAGTAGCCATTGTTTCTGATTCCAGATGATCAGTACTTTCTGCAGTTAGTGGTATATTCTGGTGTTATCTTCCCCTACGCCTTGCGAGGAACTGTTCTAAATATACATTGTTGTGTTACATGCCTTGCCCACAAAAACTTGGGAAAATCCTGGTCATACAACATCATTCTAGCTGCCCCAACTCTAGACTTGTTCTTCTGTTTTGCTAATCCATTCTGTTGTGGATTGTATGGAGCTGTCCATTCCCTCCTGATGCCTTCCTTTCGTACAGAAACTTTTGAAGAAATTGTATGTGTACACTCCTCCATCATCTGAACGAAGCACCTTGATCTTCTTGCATGTCGCATTTTCTACTTGTTGGAAATACTGAGAGGGGGGTGAATCAGTATTTCTTATTATTATTTTTAAATTGTTCTAGTGATTGCCAAAACATATATAGATATGTATATGTATACACAGAACACAGAAATCAACAGCTGGAATTAATGCGTTTATTAAAACTCAAGACAGTGCAATGAAATAAATACAATATAAGTATAAATCTGATTGTGAATAGTTGCCAAGCTCCAACTTGGACTTTAGTGAGGCTCCAACCTCCAGAGCACCAACTCTATTTTGCAGTAGTTCTGCACTTAGGAGCACCTACCCCCAATGACTTCAGTCCTGTTCAATTCTGAGGCTCCAACCAATTCTTGGTATACACTAGTATGCTGCTGCACTCTATTCAGCTAAGGTTCACTCACTCCTACTCTCCTGCCTCTGCTGCTTCTGCTGCCTCTACAGCCTCCGCTGCTTTTTCTGCCTCTTTTGCCTCTGCTGCTTCAACTACCTCACCCTCTGGTTCTTCACCACAACAACAGCACCAACAGTTCTTTGTTTTTATTGTTTTATACATTCCCATGCCTTTGTCCATTCGTTTCCGCTTACACTGTCTCTTAGGCTTCCTCCTCAGTCATTGTCGTTTCCTCTGACTCGCTTGATCTTTCAGCTTCCCTCCTTGGTCGTTGTGGCTTCCTCTGTGCTAGCTTTCCATTCAACTTCTTGGCTTTACGGTCACTGTGTGTTAAAAACTGTAACACAGGCCCGTTTTTTTTAATGATAACAGGCATCCACCGAGACTGTTTCGTTTAACGGACATGCCACGTCCTATCGCAATCGCAATCGGCTTGATTCTAGCCTTCTGAGCTATCGGGAGCATTCCTTAACGTATCTCTGTCTCCAAACCCCGCGCAAGCAATATATACAAATACACAGAAATTACGATCGAACACAGGCAAAAAACTAAAGGGCGGACTTCAAAAAAAATATTACACCCATATCTATAACGATATTGCCAATGGCCGATGGGGCGATACTCCACTGCTCTGATGAACCGGATGCGATATGGTATTAACCATGGTTTATATGCCCGTCGGGTCCACAATCTTATCACAATCGGGGGTTGGGCCGATCTCCTGTCACATTAGTCAAAAAACACGTGAAGTTAAACCAGCCGTCCGATCATTCATCAGGCGATCCGACGACGTTCGCTCCTCCTGATCCCGCGAACCGCCCGCGCGTTAACTCGTGATAAAGCGGTTTTTGCCCTGTCCCATCTGCCACGCATCGCTCGGTGATTGTGATCGCTCACCCGCGTACGATTACCGCGCACCCTCCAAAGGCGGTGCGAACAATACCGTTTACTGCCGTCCCCGCTCACTATCTCCCGTGCATCTTTATCGCCCGGTAGCCATCAGATATTTTCACTAGAAATCTGACGGCTCATGTTTGTTTGTTGTTAAACGCGTCCACTGCTCCTCTGATAGTGTATTTGTCGAGGATTCATAGTTTTGGCCGCCAATAGTGTTATGGGCTCCCGATAGTGTATTCCGCTTGCTACATATGCTATGGTGTATTCCGCCTGCTATATATATATATATATATATATATATAATTATGCTTTGATACCATATACACTATAATCCTCCCGATGGCTCTGTTTGCTCTGTTAGTTCCTTTGGCTCCGTTCCGGCTGCTCCTCTTGGCTCCTCTTGGCTCCGTCTGCTCCTCTTGGCTCCGATGGCTGTTTGCTCCTCTTCTTTGGCTCTGTCTCCTCCTCTTGGCTCTATCTACTCCTTGAATATTGCCATATTGACATCAATGACAATCTGTGTCCAACAATCTCCCCCTTTGTTATTGATGGCAATATTCTTCTGCTCTCTCTCCCCCTTTGACATCAATGGCAAAGGAATGCATACGGACTCACCCTATCAAACTGCTCCCCCTGTCCTACTGCATCTTTATGAATGAACTTGAGTGATAATAAAGAAATAACCCCCATCATTTGACGCAGATGTTCGAATGCTTCTCGAGGAAGAGGTTTTGTGAAAATATCAACTATTTGCTCCTTTGTACTGATATATTCTAGGACGATGTTTTGTTCAGCGACTTGCTCACGGAGGAAATGATACTTGATTGGTATGTGTTTGGTTCTTGAGTGCATCACTGGATTTTTGCTGAGACTGATAGCACTTGTGTTGTCACAATAAACGGTAATTGGTTGATCTGTACATATGTCAAGATCTTTTAGAGCTTCCTTCATCCATAGTATCTGAGTACAACAGTCTGCTGCAGCAATATACTCGGCTTCGGCTGTGGATAATGATATGGATGATTGTTTTTTGCTGAGCCAGGATACCAAACAGTCTCCTAGGAAGAATGCATTTCCACTAGTACTTTTCCGATCATCTATACTCCAGCCCAATCAGCATTGGTGTATGCATTTACAGTCAGTGTTGAGTTCTTTGGGTACCAAAGACCGAAATCAGAAGTTCCCTTCAGATATCTGAGAATTCTTTTTACAGCTAATAAATGGGATTGTTTGGGAGCAGATTGAAATCTTCCCACCATTCCTACTGCTTGCATTATGTCTAGTCGTGTAGCTGTTAAGTATAGAAGGGCTCCAATCATTGACCTGTAATGAGTTGCATCTACTAGAGGGAAGTCATCATCTTTGCTCAGTTTGCATTTTGTGGTCATTGGTGTGCTCATGGGTGCACAGTCCTCGATTCCATATTTTTTGAGCATGTCTTTTAGATATTTGGTTTGAGATATACACAATCCTGCTCTGGTTTGAGATATTTGAAGTCCAAGGAAGTGGGACAGCTCTCCTATCATTGACATCTCAAACTCTTTTGACATGCTTTGAGAAAATTCATGGCTCATTTCATCATTATTACTAGCAAAAATCAGATCATCGACATAAACAAAAGAAATTAGTAACTTACCTTCATATGTCTTTATGTATAGATTACTTCCAGCCACTCCCTTTTTGAAGCATTGTTGTTGTAAATAGTGATCCAGTCTTTCATACCAAGCTCTAGGAGCTTGTTTCAACCCATATAAAGCCTTTTTCAACTTACAAACTAAGTCCTTTCCTGCTGTTAGATCAAAACCTTCTGGCTACTCCATGTAGACTTCCTCCTTGAGTTCCCCATTTAGAAATGCTGATTTCGCGTCCATTTGATAGATTTTGAATGCTCGTGAGCAAGCAAATGCTAAGAACATCCTAATAGCTTCCATACGGGCCACTGGTGCAAATGTCTCTTCAAAGTCAACCCCTTCAATTTGTGAATAGCCTTTGCAGACAAGTCTTGCCTTGTTTCTGATAACTTGTCCTTCCTCATTCATTTTATTTTTGAACACCCATTTGGTTCCTATTATGTTTTTGTCCTTTAGACGAGGTACCAGCTCCCATGTCTTGTTCTTCTCAATTTGGGACATTTCTTCTTCCATGGTTTTTACCCAATGACGATCCTTACTTGCTTCTGCAAATGTTTCTGGTTCTATCATAGATAGGAGGGCAATGACTTTTCTCTTAGGTGTGATTGATATCCTTCTTCGGGTCTGCACACCTTCATCTCTATCGCCAATGATTTGCTCTTCTGGATGATGTCTTTGGACATACTTCATCTTTGAAGGGGTATTAGGTAGTTCTCTTTCCTCTTCTTCTTCTTCTTCTTCCTCATCTACTACTTCTTCTTTAGGTTCTTCTTCTTCAATGAGAGAGTCATCTTCATGTTCTGCAATTTCCCTTTCTAGAAGATCTTCATCAACCTTTACGTCAATGCTTTCGACTACTTTCTTCAGTCGATAATTGTAGCACTTGTAAGCCTTGTTCCGTGTAGAGTATCCAAGAAATATCCCTTCATCAACCCGAGAATCAAACTTTCCGGGTAAGCCATCATTTATTTTTATGAAGCACTTGCTTCCAAAGATCTTGAAGTACTTCACTGAAGCAGGTCTTCCTTTGCATAGCTCATAAGGAGTTTTTTCACAATTTGGTATTAATTGAGTTCGATTCAGTGTATAGACAGTTGTTCCTACTGCTTCTCTCCAAAATTTAGGTTGTAAGTCTGCTGCTAATAGCATAGTTCTTGTCATTTCTTGGACTGTTTGGTTTCTTCTTTCAACTACCCCATTTGCTGAGGTGTTCTGGCAGCCGAAAATTCCCTTTTAATTCCATGAATATTACAGAACTCACTAAACTCGTTTGATGTGAATTCTTCTCCTCTGTCTGTTCTGAGGCACTTAATTTTTGAATCTTTTTCATTTTCTACAAGGGCTTTTAGATTCTTAAAACACTCAAGAGTTTCAGATTTATACTTTATGAAATATATCCACATCATTCTAGTATAATTATCAACAAATAACACAAAATACCTTTCTCCTTGGAGTGCTTGATTTCTAGTTAGCCCACACACATCAGCATGAATGATCTCCAAGGGCTTCGATGTATGGAGCTCCTTTATCTTATGTCTGATTCTGGTCTGCTTTCCATGTTGACATGGACCACATACTACTTGATTTGGTTTGAACAGCCTTGGGATGTCTCGTACAGCTTTGATCTTGCAGATATTGATCAGATTTTCGAATCTTGTATGTCCAAGTCGCTTGTGCCACAGCCAACTCTCATCTGTCTGACTCAAATAGCATTTATTTTCTTGAATCTTGTTCAGAATGTAAATGTTGTCTGGTGTTCTCACCCCTTTTGCCACAAGTTTCCCTGAGGCAGAGTTCCTTATTTCACAATCTTTGGTGCTGAAAACAACCTTATGTCCTTGATCACAGATATGGCTGACACTCAGGAGGTTTTGTTTGAGTCCGTCAACCAGCAGAGCATCTTGAGCTTTTCCTTTTCCATTGATCAAAGTAATTTTTCCTTTTCCTGCAATTCTGCCAGATCCGCTTCCAAAGGACACATTCCCTTCCCTTTTGCTTAGTGAGACAAACTTCCTTCTGTCTCATGTCATGTGTCTGGAGCACCCACTATCTACAAACCATTGGTTTTCATTATTTTGAGCGTATAGAGCCAGGCTGCACTTGTCCACGCTGGAGTTCTTGCTACTCGTCTTTCTTTCTTTGAGTGGGCAGTCTTGTTCATAATCTCCATTATTGTAGCAGAAAGAGCAAATCAGATCAAATTTGGTCAACGGATCAAATGAATTGAAGGTTTTGATTTGTCCCTGCCTTTTGGGGGCATATGAGTTGTTTATTCGGTCCTTTAGCTTTGTCTTTCCACTTCTGCGAGCCTTACAATGTCTGGCTTGATGACCGAAGTTTTTACAGTGAAAGCAGTGTCTAAGAAAGATGGTTTTGCACTTGTTGAAGCAACCCCGGTTTGAGTCGATTTCCTTCCTAGGAATTACTCCTCCCTCGTTCTTTGGATTTGCGATGAGCCCTTGGTAGTACAGGTTTGTATTTGCTATAGTGTCCATGATTCGACTCCACATTCTTCTTTGGAGTAATTCTCTCTTCATTCTTGGGATCTGGGATGCACTTTTGACAACATATTATTTCATCTTTTGGATTGCAAGAAAGTGCATCGGCATAGCTTTTTGCACTATTCTTAGTGCTTGAGGATTCTCCTTTGAAACCTATTCCAGACTTGTCATGTTGAGGTTTTTGATTTTTCAGAATAGTCTCAAGTATTTGAGAGCTTTTACAGCCCTTTTTAATTTGCTCCAACTCCTTTCTCAGAGACACTATTTCAGCCTCGCGTTCTTCACAAGTCTCTTCTTTTTCTTTAAGCTTTTCTTCCAATAGATCTTCTCTCCTTCTTATTTCCTCGTTTTCCACTTTGGGAGAAATGATTTTGTTTCGTAGTTTCTCATTTTCTTCAATGGCGCTCATTAACAGTTCATCTACATTTCCTTCCAGCCCTGAGTCATCATCATCTGCGAGTGCCATGAATAATGCTTCTTGGTTTTCATCATGATCACTTTCCTCATCTGATTTCTTTTTGATGACCATAAACTCATCCTCATCAAATTCATCTTGCTTGGAGAAGAAGTTTTTCTTATTGAACCCTTTCTTTTTATGTGCCATTCTTTTAGAATTTCCTTCATCATCACTGTCATGTTTATGAGGACATTTTGCTACATAATGACCTATTTTACCACATTTAAAACAGATAAGAGGATACTTGCCTTTAAGCATAGATCCTCTCTTCAGCTTTTGTACAAATTGAGCCAATTCGGATTCCACATCTAACTCATCACTACAGTCATTCCTTTCTTTCCCCTTCTTTGACTTTGAGGCCTTGAACGCTGCATCTTTGGAGCTTGGGCCACCTTTCCTCATTTCATAGGCAGTGAGAATTCCATGGAGTTCATCCATTTTGAGGGTATCTAGATCCTTTGATTCTTCTATAGCGCTTATTTTGGAGTCAAATCTGTCTGGAAGAGACCTTAATACCTTTTGAACAATGGTACTTTTTTCAACTTTTCCGTCCAATCCTTTCAGGGAGTTTACCACTTCAACTACTCGGAGGAGGTATGCTGCAATATCTTCTTCATCTTCCATCCTCAAACTATCAAATTGTCTTCTGTGAGTTTGAAGCTTTGCCTTTTTGACTTTTGAGTCTCCATCGTACAAGCCAACTAGCTTCTCCCACATTTCTTTGGCAGAGGTATAGTGCATGATTTTTGTAAACTCGGAATCAGAGATTCCACTAGTGATTGAGTTCATGGCCTTTGCATTTGCGATGTAGGCTTTCCTCTCGTCTTGGTCTGTTGGAAGAGTGGAAGTAGTTTTGTATTCATTTTCAACAAAATGCCAGACTTTATGTCCAAGGGACATTAAGTAGTAGGTCATTCTTTTCTTCCAGAAACCAAAGTTAGTGCCATCGAACAAAGGAGGTCTTCCTGATGCTTCGTGATTTCTCATCATGGCTACGGATCCTTCTTCAAGCTGTTAGGCTAGTATGAAGAAGCCGGCTCTGATACCAATTGTTGGAAACACTGAGAGGGGGGGTGAATCAGTATTTCTTATTATTATTTTTTAATTGTTCTAGTGATTGCCAAAACATATATAGATATGTATATGTATACACAGAACACAGAAATCAACAGTTGGAATTAATGTGTTTATTAAAACTCAAGACAGTGCAATGAAATAAATACAATATAAGTATAAATCTGATTGTGAATAGTTGCCAAGCTCCAACTTGGACTTCAGTGAGGCTCCAACCTCCAGAGCACCAACTCTGTTTTGCAGTGGTTCTGCACTTAGGAGCACCTACCCCCAATGACTTCAGTCCTGTTCAGTTCTGAGGCTCCAACCTCTTGGGCTCCAACCCAATCTTGGTATACACTAGTATGTTGTTGCACTCTATTCAGCTGAGGTTCACTCACTCCTACTCTCCTGCCTCTGCTGCTTCTGCTGCCTCTACAGCCTCCGCTGCTTTTTCTGCCTCTTTTGCCTCTGTTGCTTCAACTACCTCACCCTCTGGTTCTTCACCACAACAATAGCACCAACAGTTCTCTGTTTTTACTGTTTTATACATTCCCATGCCTTTGTCCATTCGTTTCCGCTTACACCATCTCTTAGGCTTCCTCCTCAGTCGTTGTCGTTTCCTCTGACTCGCTTGATCTTTCAGCTTCCCTCCTTGGTCGCTGTGGCTTCCTCTGTGCTGGCTTTCCATTCAACTTCTTGGCTTTACGGTCACTGTGTGTTAAAAACTGTAACACAGGTCCGTTTTTTTTTAATGATAACAGGCATCCACCGAGACTGTTTCGTTTAACGGACATGCCACGTCCTATCGCAATCGCAATCGCCTTGATTCTAGCCTTCTGAGCTATGGGGAGCATTCCTTAACGTATCTCTGTCTCCAAACCCCACGCAAGCAAAATATATACAAATACACAGAAATTATGATCAAACACAGGCAAAAAACTAAAGGGCGGACTTCAAAAAATATTACACTCGTATCTATAACGATATCGCTGATGGCCGATGGGCCAATACTCCACTGCTCCGATGAACCGGATGCGATATGGTATTAACCATGGTTTATATGCCCGTCGGGTCCGCAATCTTATCGCAATCGGGGGTTGCACCGATCTCCTCTCACATCAGTCAAAAAAACACGTGAAGTTAAACCAGCCGTCCGATCATTCATCAAGCGACCTGACGACGTTCGCTCCTCCTGATCCCGCGAACTGCCCGCGCGTTAACTCGCGATAAAGCGATTTTTGCCCTATCCCATCGGCCACGCGTCGCCTAGTGATTGTGATCGCTTGCCCGTGTACGATTACCGCGCACCCTCCAAAGGCGGTGCGAACAATACCGTTTACCGTCGTCCCTGCTCGCTCTCCCGTGCATCTTTATCCCCTGGTAGCCATCGGATCTTTTCGCTGGAAATCTAACGGCTCATGTTTGTTTGTTGTTAAAAGCGTCCACTGCTCCTCCGATAGTGTATTTGTCGAGGATTCATAGTTTTGGCCACCGATAGTGTTATGGGCTCCCGATAGTGTATTCCGCTTGCTACATATGCTATGGTCTATTCCGCCTGCTATATATATAATTATGCTTTGATACCATATACACTATAAGCCTCCCGATGGCTCTGTTTGCTCTCTTAGTTCCTTTGGCTCCGTTCCGGCTGCTCCTCTTGGCTCCTCTTGGCTCCGTCTACTCCTCTTGGCTCCTCTTGGCTCCGTCTGCTCCTCTTGGCTCCGATGGTTGTTTGCTCCTCTTCTTTGGCTCTGTCTCCTCCTCTTGGCTCTATCTACTCCTTGAATATTGCCATATTGACATCAATGACAATCTGTGTTCAAAACTACTAGAGCTTTAAAATCTTGAAAACGGTTGAAGACCTCATCCTTAGTCTTCAAGAAGTAGACCCAAGTTTTCCTAGAATAATCATCAGTAAAGGTGACAAAATATCCGTACCCTCTGAGAGATATAGCGGGCATAGGGCCACAAATGTCTGAGTGTATAAGTTGTAACACACCATCTGGTCTATTGTCACTTCTTGGGAATGTTTCCTAAGCATATTTCCCAAGTATGCACCCTCTACATATGTAATCGTGTTCCATTCCTAATTCTAGAACAACTGCCATTGTCTCCCTGAGCATCTTAAGTGCTCCATGGTGTAGATGTCCCATTTGTGAAAATTCCTTGAACCCAAGAATTCCTACAGCAGCACTGACGATATTTCTCCTACTTGTTAATTTACATGAACAAGTTATTTGCAATTTCCTACGGAAAACATCAAAATACATACACTGCAGCGTACACCAATTAAATTATAGGTCGAAACAAGAAACTTCAAATAGAGAAGGATACACACAAATGACACAATTCATTTGGACAAATGTCCCTGGAAAAACCCAATCTGGGAAAACCGTGCAGCGGCTCTGAAGGTTTTATATTATTAAGCAGTAGCTTCTGAATACAACTTTGAATGCCCTTCTGGCAATCCAGATATATAGAAAATAAACTAGCAGAAAAACTTAGTGAGATTTCCTCACTCTACCCGGCGAGTCCAGACTGTTCCGGCAGCTGAATCAACTGTCCTCGACTATCTCTGCGTTGGCCCTACGTAGGCTCTATGTCAACCTCAATAGGCTCTGTGTCAACTCAACTGGGAAACGTCTTGCCTTCTGGAGCAATTTCCAGCCCTCCTGACTCAGAAATTTCATCTCCTCTGCAAAACTCGGACTTCTGTTGTGGATGACCTCATTGTCTCTGCGTGATCCCATCTGGCTCAGCGTCAAGCTCTGCGTGGGCCCATCTGGCACAACATCAACCCTTATGGTGTTTCTCTGCCTCTCTCTACTGTTTATTCTGGGTCCTGGAGAAGATACTCCAACCCAACAATCCTTGCCCCTCATTGTAATAGCCAACTATCGAAAATCTCCCCGCAGCTCCTCTGCTTTGCTTTAGAAAATTGAACTTTTGAACTATCTGTGTGTCTTTCCAAGTGACCTTCAAGCCTCCTTAAATAATCTCCTCATTGACATTCAACAGCCCAGATTAGAAGCTAATCAATGGCTAAGATCATTTCTGTTTGATCCTCGTCTTCTTCTAGAAGTTACACCCACAATTTCTATTAATACCCTATAATTATTTTATTTTCCTATGTTTAGACTTAAGGCCCCATTAAAAATAATTAATTATTTTAATAACATTGTTTCTGGGTGGAATTTCCCAAAATGATTTATGGGTTCTTTGGAATACATGCACCTAAGCCTCCTTGCAAAATTTGAGACTTAGAGCACATTTGATGCTACCAGAGATCAACACTCCCTCTTAGCGAGGAATGTGCTCTAGCAATGCAACCTGTTGAAGCATCACTCTGTTCTATAACATCTCCCTCTGTGTTGCTGATGTCTGACATGTTGTCCACCAACCACTATGCAAATGTTGCGTTTGCGTTGTTGCTAACCCTGCCACTGTCAACACTACATCCGTAATGCAACTCCCTCTGAATTTATGCATCCGTGTTGTTGCTAACACTACCACTGCCAACTGCCTCTACACTGCAAATTGTTGTTGCTACTCCATCAGCAACGGAAAAACATCCCAAATCACTGAACTAACTGTGTTCAGTATGATACCATGTGAATGTTGGAGCCTGATTGCCGCTAGTCTCTGCACTAACCCTCTAAATCTACTACACTGTTACTGACCTCTGCTTTGTAACATCTGCATTGTTGCCAGCTCTGCTCTGTGTTGTTCAATCTCTGGCACTCCTAGCCACTGCAATTGTCTCTCTGACACTCCTCGGCACCATCCGACACTAGTCCATCCTGCTACCAAAAAACCGAGCTCTCATAGCAAGGTATTGATCCAAGAGGTGGGCTCCTCAAGGATCCTACTCATATGTAGCTCTTTCAAACTACAACTCCAAACTAGCCCACCTCCCTCCTAAAGGTATCTCAGCTATCATGGCGAACTCCTCCTCCTCGATCTTCACAGGTGCAGCCTTTGGATCATGCTTCTCATCTTTGTCCTTCTTCCATAGAGGACAATGTGTAGCGTACTCACCCATCTCACCACACCCAAAGCACTTTATCTTCGAGAGGTCCTTCTTACGTCTCCACTACTCTTGCGGCCCCTTCAATGCAAGGGTTGCATTCTCCACCTCCTCCTTGGGCTTCAACCCACTACTGATGCTTTTGTCAAGTTCACACTTGACTAGATCTCTCCTCAGCTCCTCTTGCTTAAGAGTTGCCCCACATCTCATCCCAATTCGGGAAAGTTGCCCTGCCCAAGATATTCTGTACAAAGACTTTCCACTCATCTAAGACAAAATTGAGGGCCATTCTAACCAACTCTGAGTCTTAAGGTGTAGACCCCATAACAGATTGTGAAAATTCCTACACTGAAGGAACCCCTACTGCAACAAATCTTAATCTACTTCACCTACTTGATTTTTTTAGTTACATTCATCAAGTTATTCTTCTAAATACTGAAGCAAATTACTTCTGCAGCCTACACTAATTAAATATTTGATCTCATGAAACAGAAAACAGAGCAAAGAACAAGATACATAGGACAAACTTATTTTTGGACACAAAAGTCCCCATAAAAACCCAATGCGGGAAAATCGGTGCAACAATTTTGAGGGTTTATTATTATGCAGGAGAAATATCTGAATACAAATCTAGGATGCTCATCTAGCAATCCTTTATAGAGAAAATACTGGCGAAAAACCTGAGCGAGTTTTACCTCACTTCACCCGGCAGAATTCTGGTTGATTTGGCACAAGGCTGGTTAACCTCGGCTACTTCTACGTAGGCCCTGCATTAGCCTTTCAGGCTCTACGTCAGCTCCTCTGCCCTCTGTGTCAGCCATCCCGGCAGTTCCGGCTTCTGCGTGCCAGGTAGCTTTCCCCTCTGCATTGGCCTTTCTAGCTCTGCGTCAAGCCTACGTGGGCCTAGACTGGCCTAGCGTCAACTCTCCCAGCTACTGCGCTGCCTCTCTACAAGCTCTCTCCAGCTCTCTATCAGTGTTCTCTGGAAAGTCTCTCTCCCGAATTCTCACTCCCCCTCTGCTGCTGATGATCACTCACTTTGAATTTCTCAACTTCCTAGCCCCAAAAACCGAACACCAGATCAATTTGTTCTCTCCGTGTGTGTTTACAAATGAACCCCAAACCTCCATTTTATACTTTTCCTGTTGAGTGTTCAATAGTCGACATTAAATCTCTCATCAACGACTAGGATTAAAATTTAAAACATGACTTGATCCGCCTTCTAGATCATTCTCACCCATATTTTGATTAATACCCATTAATATTTTAATTTCCCTAAGTTTAGACTTAGGAACTCCATTAAAAATATTAATTATTTTAATAAAATACAATCCGGGTGGAATTTCACCAAACAGTTTCTGGGTTCTTTAGAACTCATGTGCCTTAGCCTCTCCTCCAATTTTCAAGGCTAGAGCACTTCCAATGCTACCAAAAACTAACACAGATAAACTCATCATAGGTCTCCTGAAGCTTCGTGAGGAATGGATCCACACACTCCCCCTTCTGCATCTAAGCAAATCTCAGCTTCTACTCCAAGTACATCTTCCGTTGCTCGGAAGATCCCTGATACAACATAGACAATGTGTCCCACATCTCCTTAGCAGTCCCTCTACTAGCGATGTGACAAACCACATGATCCTTCACTCTATCGAGGATCATTCTTTTCGCCTTCACCATCTCAGCTTGGTACTTCTTCAACGGATCTCCATCTGTAGGCACAGCCACCACACTGTCAACAACTGTCTTGAGGGCATGCTCATCTAGAAGGAATGTCATTCTAGGCCTCCAAATGACATAGTTGGATGCTCTGTCCTACCTATCCTGATCCCTCAATCCACTGGCCGCCATCTCTGTCACAAGTGTCGAAAATCTCCTCTCTGGTTCTTACAGTTGCTGCTCAGCCAATAAGAAAATGGACTTCTTGGCGGGAAGTCTTACCTAGGAAGAAATTCCCTCAATTGTGCTTCTTCCTTCTCTTCTGACGTCTTTCTGCCCAGCAAAACGGCCTGCAGAAAAGACTGCGTCCCACCAGCTTCTCCTCACGTTGAGGCTTCAGCGATGCTTCCTCTGCCTCGGCAAAATTTCGAACTGGGAGTCCTTCCTCTCTATCAACTCACTCAGAGAGAGACTGCATCGAAAATCAGTCCTTTGGCTAGGACTGTGCAAACCCTCTGGGATTTCGAACTGCTACCTCCTGCAGCGTTTGCGATCTCCTTCTTCTGCTCAGCGTTGGGTTCTCTGGCACTGTTCTTCTTGCTTCACCTGCAATGATCTGATACCATGTGAAAATTCCTTGAACCCGGGAATTCCTACTACAGCACTGACGATATTTCTCCTACTTGTTAATTTACATGAACAAGTTATTAGCAGTTTCCTACGGAAAACATCGAAATACATACACTACAACCTACACCAATTAAATTATATGCCGAAACAAGAAACTAAACAATAGAGAAGGATACACACAAATGACACGGTTGTTTTTGGACAAATGTCCCTGGAAAAACCCAATGCGGGGAAACCGTTGCAGCAGCTCTGAGGGTTTTATATTATTAAGCAGTAGTTTCTGAATACAACTACGGATGCCCTTCTCGCAATTTAGTTACAAAGAAAATAAACTGGCAAAAAGACTTAGTGAGATTACCTCACTCTATCCAGCAAATCCCAATTGTTCCAGGAGCTGAACCAACTGTCCTCGCCTATCTCTGTGTAGGCCCTACGTCAGCTCAACTGGGAAATGTCTTGCCTTCTGGAGCAATTTCCAACCCTCCCGACTCAGAAATGTCAACTCCTCTGCAAAACCTTCTGTTGTGGATGACTGTGTTGTCTCTGTGTGAGCCCTTATGGCTTAGCGTCAAGCTCTGCGTGGGCCCCTTTGGCCAAGCGTCAATCCTTCTGGTGTCTCTTTGCCTCTCTCTGCTACTTATCTTGGGTCCTGGAGAAGATACTCAAACCCAACTATTCCTGCCCCTCACTGCAATAGCCCACAATCGAAAATCTCCCGGCAACTCCTCTGCTCTACTTCAAAAAATCGAACTTTTGAACTCTCTGTGTGTCTTTCCAAGTGACCCTCAAGCCTCCTTAAATAATCTCCTCATTGACATTCAACGACCCAGATTAGAAGCTAATCAATGGCTAAGATCATTTTTGCTTGATCCTCGTCTTCTTCTAGAATTTATACCCACAGTTTATATTAATACCCTTTAATTATTTTATTTTCCTAAGTTTAGACTTAGGGTCCCATTAAAAATAATTAATTATTTTAATAAAATTGTTTTTGGGTGGAATTTCCCAAAACGCTTTCTGGGTTCTTTGGAATACATGTGCCTAAGCCTCCCTGCAAAATTTGAGACTTAGAGCACATTCCATGCTACTATAAATCAACATCGTTTTCCTATGCCATAGTTCAATAAAGTCTCTCCCACTGTTACTGCTATCACTGTTGTTTCTAACTAGTGCCCTTGGAGAGTCAAACTGCAACTTATACAATTTGTTGCTTCACAACCCAATCTGACCTAACCCTAGCACATGCAATATGTCTGTAACACTGGTGTTTGCTCCTATCTCCCTTTGAATATCAATGGTACCTCTCCCAACTGGGGTACATTTAGTTTGTTTTCCCATTGTTACTTGGAAGTCCATCTCCTCATGGTAACTGGAGAAATACTCTCCGACTCCTGTCATGTGAGCTAACGCTCTACTATCTATATAGTATATACCAGATACCCTGTGAAGCTGAAATAGAGAGGCAAGCAATCCGAGTGAATTGATCCTCCAATTTGGAAGACAAATTGGTAGTCTACTGAATGTTGAATCTCTCTGCAGCCATACTGGAGAAATAATTTCATTTGTTTTTCTCTTCCTACCTTGGGCAGATTTGCAACTGCAACACTTGCTGCAAATATTTTCACCTAGATCTAATAAATATGTCCTGCAAGATCATTGATCTTCCCACTGGAATCCTTTTTAGGCAAAGCCACTGTCAACTACTATAGATCCAAGGAAATTTGCACTTTTCCACCAATCTAGATCTGGAAATCCAATTTTGCCTCTACTATACGCACTGACTAGTTGGATCGCGCAGATCTAGAGAAAGTGCTTCAGATCTACCACTGAAACTGCACGATATCACGATCTGATCAAACTTGGCTCTGATGCCATGTGAAGTTTCAATGATTGTAATTACTGGAGTTTATTTTTCTAACTATTAACAGTTTAATTGTTTGTGGCAATTAAAAAATAAATCACAATTGCAATATTCACCATAAAATACTGAGAAATTGATGCACACACAATAAATATTGACACAAAAATTTTGGACAAATGTCCCCGAAACAAACCCGAAGGGAAAACCAGTGTTGCGGATGAGGGTTTATTTTATTATGCAGCAACAAAAATTATTACAACTGGATGCCTCACTGGCTATGCTCCTAAATATACTGGCCAAACAAACTGTAGAAAATTATCTCCTTAAAAAATTCGACCTCTCTTTGGCCTGCTCAAACCCTCTTATTGGCAACTCGACCTGCTTGGAATTCGTATGGCCTACTAGTTGGCTCCTAGTGAGCCATCTTGCCTCCCACAGTCGCTAGAATAATTTGCACTGCCCTCCAAAAGATCTTTCCGACTTGCAGCAACTAATACAAACCCCTCCCGGCTACTTGCTCAACTAGATTGGTTGCTCGCACTGGCTATACGATCTTCTCTGCAAAATTATTCGACCTCCTATTCTACTGACAAACTGGCACTGGATAGGTACTAGAATACTCTCTGAAACTCTCCTCCAGCTGCCCCCTCTACTAATGTTCCTCCACTAGCTCAAATTCTTCCCTCACTAAATCACCATGTATTGGGAAATTCGCACTGCCTAGATAATTCTCTCTCCCTCACTTGTATCTTCCCTTCATCCCATCGATTTGCTCTTATCATCCCTCGTTGGAGCTTCAACGGCCATGATTAAATCCTC
This sequence comes from Pinus tabuliformis, assembly GCA_031772625.1. Lineage (NCBI taxonomy): Eukaryota > Viridiplantae > Streptophyta > Pinopsida > Pinales > Pinaceae > Pinus > Pinus tabuliformis. Next base: position 29,938,275 of record CM062816.1, read on the forward strand.
ATCAACAGCTAAAATCATCTTAGACTCGATCCATGTGAGTCTCTAGAGCAATCTCAATCATCCTCGATTAATTCCCTTTAATTAATTGATTTCCCTAGGTTAGGCATAGGCACTTTTTTAACTATTGATCAATTAATTTAATTGAGGCGTTTTGCAAGTTTAATTCACAAAACCTTTTCTGGGTTACTTGTGTTCCTTAGTCTCTTAGACAAAAATCGAGACTTCAACACCTACTCTATGCTACAAAAGCTAACATAGAATCAGTCTATTCTATCACCACGAGACCCATGAGACCTAGTTTGTGCCCCAAACATAATACTAGGGTCCACGGAATGATTTGCATGGAGATTTAGGAGCCAACCCCTAGATTTAGATTTTTGGAGCCTTCTAGAGTCTACACTCAACTTGGCACTGGAGGAGCCCAATGCATGCCTTAGAAGGGCCTATGCATGCATGACGTCAGCATTTCAACCTCTATTTGTTGAGAAATCTATGGCAATGAATATTAGGAGATTTCTCTTGCTTGATAAATGCTTGTGATATGCTTTTACTTCTTGTTTTATGATCTTCGTTTCGTTATATTATCAATGTGTTCTTTTCATCAAGACAATTACCAAATGACAATAGAAGACAAGAGACACAGTATGTAGGCTTGTTAGCCAGGGCCAAAACCTCTCACTCTTTGAGAGGAAAACCCAATCAAAAATTTTGCTTATAGATATTCAATTGACGAATACCAAGACCATGACAAAGACGCTTGACTCTAGAATCCTCCAAGACCTTTGTCACTAACCCTTGACGTTCTCCCTCTTCCCATTCTTCGCTTCATTCTACTCTTGAACTACTCCTCTCAGCTTCCTCTAGAGAATCTTGATCCCTATCCTACCACACTGCTCTTCTCGACTCCCTCTAGAGAATCTCGGTCTCTATTTCTCTTCTCGGCTTACCCAAAGAAACTCGTTCTCCTAGATCAGAAACCCTAGAATAGTGTTTCTCCTTGGCTTCCCTATTGCGAGATCTATGCCCAAACAAGGTCCCAGCAACAAGCTCTACTTCGATCTTCTCTTGATGCCTTCAATCCTTCTTCGTTCACACGTGGGAGAGTATATGACCCAAGACAATAACCCAAGAATAATATCCCTTCTTCGCACTTCTGCTTGTAGGCTCTTCTTCACACTTCTCTTGTAGGCTCTTCTTCGCACTTCTCTTCACCGAATTGCTTGCTCCTAAGTGAGGCCGAGTGTGTCTATCTATACATACTGTCTCATATCCCTCAGGCCAACATGATCATTAGGAGGAAGGTCGATATCTTCTTGCAAGTTCTCCATTCGTTGTAGGCCGACTTGAAGAGGATAAGTGACAAGGTCTTGGAGGAATAGTTTTCATAGACAAGTGTGACTTTATACAATGTGTAACATGACTTCATGACAATGACTCTTTTATTCTTTTATGACTAGATGACAAAATTCCTAAAGGCTCTCAATGGGAGCCTCGACTCAAAAATAAAATCTCTTGCTCATGAAACCCATGATGCAAGCATTACAATATTTTATTTTTCTTGTTTACATCACTTTACATAGAATGACAATTACATGTCATTATGAAGACCGAACCTAGTTACACTTTTCAACACTTTTGTGGGTCAATTTTTTATTTTTTGCATTGCCTACGAGGTTGGCTTCTAACCTCACCAAGTTTTGCCCATTATTTTACAACTTGAGGGGTGTTTAAGCTAAATTAGAGATCATTAGACATGTATAAATAAGAGAGAGCTCATTTCACTCTCTCATCATCATCACTTAGAAAATTTGAACCTCTTAGCGAATTTCGCACTTGTTCCTTCTTGAATATTGGAGATCTTTTTGGATGCATTTCGATGTTTGGAAACTAATTGGATTATCTTTGGATAATGGATGGATATACTACATGTATTCATGTAAGTCTTTAATGTTGATGAAATTCTATCTTCAAATTGTCTAATGTATCAAATTGTTGCTTCTAGATTATGCTAATTGGTTTCCTTAATTTTTGAAAGGCTATCTAGTTGAGAATTGCATATGTTATTCATTGTATGACATGTAATGAATGTTCCTAATGGAGTAATCCTTTAAACTCTCCACCAAACTCCATTTTCCTTAGAAGTGGGTAAATGTTAAAAGTTGATACCTAGGGAATCAATTTTCGGCCTCCTTAGAAACGTGTTAGCCATTAAGCCTCCTAAACTCCATATGCCCAAAAGACAAGGCACTAATCCAAGTCCTTAGCGATCATTCTCCTTTTCCATTCATAAATCTTCTTCACAAAATTTCAGTCCTCTTAACGTAGGATGTCTAATTAGGGTTTAAAGTGACTTTCCTTGGGAGTGTTTTGTGGGAACTTGAGCGCTTAAACATCAAGCTAAGGGTCTTGGCTACTTGACCTCCAAGTTTGGTGGGTATCCACTTAAGTTTTCTCCATAAAATATCTTGCCCTAGGTTTTAACTTTTGCCCTAAGAGGGAAACCCTAGCTATTCTTCCTCAACTTTCGGACTTCTTTGAAGGTTGTATGAGCTTAGTACTTGTTGAAGTATATCACAAGAAGCCTTTTCTCCTTATTGCCTTGATCTCAGGAATCCCTAAAACCAAGAACAATCCAGAAACCCTAGATCCTATGCCTCTTATTCATAGGTCTCATCTAGAAGGTGTATTGCTACTTGAATCCTTATAAGGCCTGCTAGATTTTGTGGTAACAATATGGGCACCTAAAATTTGAACTACCTCTCTCAATTGGATCAACAAAAATTGGTACAAGGACTTTCTGACATCCAGCAATACATACAAGGTATTTGTGGAGCTTGTTGGTCAGGGAAGAAGCATAAAGCTCCTTTCCATGAAGGGCACGTTTAGAGAGAAAACAGAGTCATTGAGCTGGTTCATGTAGAGATGTTTGTGGACCAATCAACACGATATCCATCACAAATGCCGGGTACTTCCATCTTTTCATTGATGATTATAGTAGGAGAATGTGGGTGTATCTTGAGAACTTAAAATTTTAAGTGCTTAATGAATTTCGAAAGTTTAAAACATTGTTGATCATGATGGAGCTAAGTTGCAGGAAACGTGGGCAGGGGGTCCGTTTCCCCAGGGGAAACGAAACGAAACTCGTTTCCCCGTACCGTACGGCCTGGAAACGCGTTTCCGGCCGTACGGCCACGTTTCCCGAAACGGAAACTTGGCCGTACGGCCGGAAACTCGTTTCCAGGCCATATGTGCCACGTTTCCCCCAAAAAAACACTTGTTTTTTAATTTTTTTTTTATTTTTTTTATTTTTTTTAGGGTTTCCAGGTAGGGTTTCCAGGTATATAATAATAATTTTTAAATATTTTTAATATATATATATATATATTATTATATATATTCGCGTTTCCCCGTTTCCAAAATTTGGGGAGGTCGCGTTTCGTTTCGCTTCCCCGTTTCGTTTCGCTTCCGCGTTTCCCCGTTTCGTGCAACTTAGTGATGGAGAAATATTTTCAAAGGAATTTGATAATTTTTGCACTAAACATGGTATAAAAAGACCATTCACTACACCCTACACTCCATAGCATAATGGAGAGGCTGAGAGGCAAAACCGCACTATCATAGAAACGGCCAGCTGTACAACCAAGAATAGGTGTGTTCCAAACAGGTTTGGGGCTAAAGCAGTGTTTACGGCATTATATCTACTGAATAGATCACCAATGATGGTGATGAAGTAGAAGACCCCAGAGGAAGCATCTTTTGAGAAGAAGCCCAAAGTCAATCATCTTAAGGTATTTTGTTCTATTGCCTACGCCTGCATTCCAGATGATAAAATAACCAAGTTAGACCCTAAGAGGAAGAAACTGATGATCACAACTTATAGTGACAGTCACAGAGCTTATAGGTTGGTTGATGTTGACACTAATCAGTTGAACTTCAACAGAGATGTTGCAGTTGATGAAGAACTCAGGCCTTTCCAAACATCTCCATAGATCAAAATTACCACAGAGCAAACAGTTAAATGATATGACAGCTAAGGAAGAATACAAGGCCTGATTTTACTACTGTCGTACTACTGCAAAAGTTCATTTTCAGATCCAATTATTGGAGAGTAAGTTGCTCAAGAAGGGGTTGAAACTTATTTTCCTTGGTATCTTTTCTCCTTAAATTTTTGGGAAGTTTGGTGCTTTTTGAAATGAATTATTGCGATCTTTCCACTGCTTTTTTATACTCTAATTTACAGCAGACCTAAAGTCTGAAGGGCTAAGATCCAGGAAACATTCTAGGAAGAAGGTGAAATTTCAGTAATGCATTAATTGCCTGGCTGCATGAAATTTCCACACCTTTCCCAGATTGATCTACTTAATTTGAGCCTTTCTTCTTTTTCAATCTTCATTTCTTCTTGGTTTACTGGTTTAAGTTCTTCTCTTCAACTATCTTTGTTTCTGGTAGACTGACACCCTTCCATTCCATCTTCCAATATACCATGATCATCTTGTAAGATGTTAAGTGTTTTTAACATTTTCATTTTTATTGAACTAACAAGTTTTTCTTGCATAAATCTGCTGTTCATTGTGACTATTATTCTCTGATCTACTATCATCTGACCTCTTCTTTAAACCCATTCCAGTTGTACCTACACTTGCTTTGAAGCATTCCTTGAACTAAGTCTTTGTATTCCTTGCAAGAGTAAGTATTAGTATTCCTCACAAGATCCCACTCCTCTTTTCTCGAACATTTCTTCTTAAATCTCTCCTTTCAGTTGCTATTCTTCCCTTGTCCATCCTTCTTCTGATGGCAGATCTCTTTGCTTTTCACTTATCAGATCTTTCTCCAGTGACATGTCTTCACAACAATAAAGATCAGTGTCATAACAGTATTTTCCTCCTTGTCTGGTTGTCCTCTTCTTCTGCTTGTTATTCTTCCTACTTGAGGATTCTATTGATCCTTGGAGTATCATTTCATTTGACACCCTTTCCTATCCATATGGCAATTCCTTCTTTTACTGTTAAGCTTTGACACTCCTCTAGCAAGGGCAAAAAGGAGTCCAAGGTTTCCACTCCTGTTTGTTAAGCAACCTTATCTTATTGTTGGTAAAGTTTGTGATGTTTTTCTCTGCAAGATGTTTTTGTTTTGTAGAAACTTGTATTATCCAATTTGAGCAGACTTTGCTAGATGCCCATATGTTTTAGCGTGAATATCTATTCATATATTTTAAGTCTGAGTATAATATAAGGAGGATCTGTATGTTTAATGGAAAGTAGAATAATAATGCATTTCGGTATTGTGTTATTGAGTCTTGTTGAGTAGGGAACTGTGCTGATGGTTGCAGCTTCCCAACTTCTCAACTCCGTCAATGAGTTGGTACACAGAAACAAGCAAAAGATGCATGGGTTGGTCATTCTACATGGGTCATGCCAAAAATGAAAAAGCAATAAGCAAGCATAATGGTTTTCAATTATATTTATATATATACTCTTGAGTTACGAGATTCAAAATGACAAGGAAAGAATAGAGAGGGGGTGTGAGAGAGAGGGAAAGAGAAGTGTGTACAAAGATCTAACTATATGCACACACAAGAATACAATCACACATATCAGCAAAAATAAAGTATTCACTCAATATTATCAAAAGAAAAATGTATCATGCCTTCTTTGACTCAAGTGTCTACATACCAATAATAGGACACATGGAGAATGACCAACCCTTTGCATCTTTTGCTTCTGTCTAATATATTGTCTAACTGACACTTGGTAAGTTGGGCGGTCACAGCCGCTGATGCAACTCTTTGCTTGTCAATAACTGAAAAAGACATCAAATTATTACATAAAATTATATTAGACAATTAAACATTAGTTCCTCATTTTATTTTATAATGAGACTTTACGATAGATAATTCTAGCATAGTTACTCCTAACATCTATCCTCCCATGTTTAGAGTTGTGTCTCACTCAACTATAAGAACAAAGGTACATCTTCAATAATAGAGGAAGGAGTAGAACTGGAAGTAGAAGGAAGAACGCGAATGAAATCAGCAAGTACAACAAGTATGGTCTTGGCAATGGCTCTCTTGGTGGCAAACTATGTTGGCTAGGATCAAGAACTCACTCAAAAAGAACAGGATCATGTTGAAAATGTTGGAAACACTGAGAGGGGGGTGAATCAGTGTTTCTTATCAAGTAGTATATTTTTAATTCCACAGAGCATTAATTGTTATTAGCATCAGATAAACATAAACATCGTCAACACCATTCAACAATGCATAATAAATAGAAGCAGTAGACTCAAAGATTTTTAGGTGGAAACCCCTCGGGGCCAAAAACCACTGAACGCTTCTTAATATTTGTCTTCAAAAGATTTACATCATGTTTTTAGCTCCAACCTGTAGGACGCCCCTATGCCCTGTTTACCAACTGAAACTGGGAAGGCGCTCCAACGTCCTGGTTTACAGGCTCCAACCTGAAGGTACTCAAACACCCTATGTACAACTACAACTGGACGGATGCTACAATGCCCTGTGCAGGCTCCAACCTGCCCTAGCACCACCCTGTCGCCTTGAAGTATTCTCAGGCTCCAACCTAAAGGAGACTCCACTCTCTTGTCTTGCACCACCCTGCCACCCTGATCAACTGGCAGACCATGTTTCACAATTTTCAGACTGGATCCACTTGTGCTTGATATCAATAGAAGGAAACTACAATAATCAAAACTGTCACAACTCAATCTGCACATCAAACCCTAGTATTTGCTTCTACATCAAATCATAGCATTCAAAACCGGAACCAGTGACTGGACCAGTCCAGCTAATAAATCAGATTTCAAACCGAAACTGGTCAAACCAGGACTGATTAGATCTCAATGAACTAGTTTAAAAATAAAAATAAAAACCATGAAATAACTAATTTTTAATGAAAAAAACTAATTTTAAGATTTAAAACCATGATTCCAAACCAATAGACATAAATTATGCAAAGTTTTCTCATATATAACCATGTAAAGGTGAATATATCAAAATGACACCGAATGCAACACATATCAACAACAAAATATATAATCAATGAGGCTCAAAATGGCCTCTAGAGTCCAAAAACAAAGCCTACCAGCTCTAGCACCACTAGCCTACTACAAGTCTACATATTTGATATTAGTGATCAACATTATCACTTGAAACTTCTCATCATGATCACTCAGTTAGTTGAGTCTTGACTCCCAAACTTTACCACTGCTTGAATCACAAACTTCTTTGCTAGTTCAGTGACTTCAATCTCAAACTTTTGAAGGTATTCTGCCCTAATATGCCCTATTACTTCATTTGGTGCTCTAAATGGCTTTACATGGCCTCATACCCCAGCCAAGTGTTGCTTAAACCTATTCAAACCCCTCCTTCAATAGATTTTTGGAATTATTTGCAGATCATTTTGCCATCAATCATATCACAATGAGCCCATGTAGTATCCTTGGCTTTTGGAGGCATGGTGGCTACTACTTAGCTCAAACACTCTGTTGTTCTATTACTGCAACAGAAACTAAACACTCTCCAAGCTCACAATGAAGCTCACAAAAAATCCAAGTCAGATGTGTGAGGCAAATGAGAGGGGAGACCTCCTTTTATTGGCTTGGAGGGGTTGTCTCTGGAGGGAAACAACCATTATTTTCCCTCCAAATCACCCCACAAACCTCCAAGAATGCGTCTAGTGGGTTCGCGGTTGGCCTAGCAATGAACAAGTTGGTTTATTACCAATAGATTTATATTGAACAAGTTGTCATTAACGTCAATGCGGGAGTGGTTGCAGGATGATTGAGCACGTGTACAACAGGTCATTGATGTCAAAGCAAGAGCAGGAGCAGATAGACAATGGATGAGAAAATGCAGTGAAGAACCCCTAGCCCTAGGGTTTGATTCTTGGTGTTGGACACGCTTTGCACTTTAATGCAAATTTTGATGATGTAGATTGGAGTGAACATCCCATTAATTGACAAAAAAACATATATTTTTATTAATAAACTTGAATGATGATTGTTTACAATGAGGGTCCCTAGCTTATATATCGCCATGGGTACCTTTTCGGGAAAGGACATGATCTTATGATCGTACCCTTTCATCTAATCAACCTAAAATTACACTAAATAATTTTTACATAACATTGCCTCCCTCTTGAAAAGATGCTTTGTCCTCAAAGCATACAAAACAACAGGTGTTTTCGGCAAAATGCTTTTGTCTCCCAAGAGGCTTCTTCTTCTAGTAGACTCTTCCACTTGATAAGGTATTCTTTAATTACTCGTGAACATAACTTCTTCTCCCTGGTGGTGATGATTCCCTCCGGTTCTAGAATGAGCTTTCCTTCATCATCTAACATTGGCAGGGTAATTTGTGCTGATTGGCGTTTGCCCAATGCCTTTTTAAGACAAGATATATGAAAAGCATTGTGAACTCAACTATGATTAGGAAGGCTTAAGCTATATGCTACTTGGCTGATCTTTTTGTTGATTTGGTACAGTCCATAGAATTTCGGTGTCAGCTTGCTTTTACCCTTCTGCTATTGATTTGGGGTAGCATCAGATGTGCTCTAGCCACAAAAATTGGTGGAGAGGCTAAAGCACATGAGATCTCCAAGACCCAGAAATGGTTTGGGCAGAATCTAAACAGTTTGGAAGATATTAAAATAATTAATATTTTTAATGGAGTCCCTAAGTCTAAACTTAGGGAAAATAAAATATTAATGTGAATTAATATAAAACTGAGTTAGAATGGTCCAAAAGTCATGGATCAAGCCAGCTCTAATCTTAGCCGTTGATTAGGGACTTAATATCAGTCGTTGATGGACCAATGAGAAAAGTATAAGAAGAGGCTTGAGGGTCAGTTGGAAAACGCACTGAGGGAGACCAGTTAGTTCAATTTCTAGAGTGGGGTTAGTTGAGAAATTCGAACTAGTGGTCTAGAGAGCAGCAGGAGGCAGCAAGTCCGGAGTAGAGAGTAAAGATCAGTGACAGAAGACCAACGCAGAGGCAGGAGAGGCAGACGCAAGGCCTTTCAAGCAAACGCTGAGGCAGCAGGAGACTGCGCAGTCACTAGAGGGCCTGCGTGGGTGACGCAGAGAGGCCCAAGGCTGACGCAAAGTGTCTAGGAGCTACGCAAAGGTCAGCCAAGCTGACGCTGGGACTAGGAGAAGTGTTGGAGAATTTTTCTCTCTGTTGGGTAAGCCAGTTTGGCACCCGATTGTACTGAAGAATTGTTGAATAATAAAATCCTCCCTTGCTGCATCGGTTTTCCCACATTGGGTTTTTCCGGGGACTGTTGTCTGTGTCGATGTGTTGGTTCTTGTGCATGTCTTTGTTTCTGTATTATGGTGTGATATCTGCACTAGAATTTATTTTAATATTTACTGAAGGAATTTCATAAATAACTTATTGACAATAAGTAGGCAAAGTAAATCAGATGTTGCAGTGAAAGAATTTTCACATGGTATCAGAGGGAGTAATCAGAGAAAGGAAGGGAAAATCAGCGATGGGTCGAGACCATGATGCAGAAGCATCCACGTCAAGGGACTCGCACAGATTTTCAAAAAATTGCACAAGAGATTTCGATTTCTCCATGTTGGCTTCCAGGGTGGAAGAAGAAGTGGCATGTATGACTAGTTCTACATCATCAGAAGTATGGTATATAGACAGTGGAGCCTCTTGGCATATGACGATAATCAAGGAATGTTTCTAAGAGTATCAAGAACGAAAGATGAACTTTCAGATCACCATGGGGAACAAGGCAAAGTGTACTCCAATAAGGAAGGGTACCATAGTTTTCCAAATAGAATCCGGAGAACGGTTTCGCGCTACAAATGCGCTGCATGTACCAATATTGGGGATGAACTTACTTCCCGTGTCGCAACTTCAAGGCAAGGGATATGACGTCTACTTCATCAAGGAGAAGGTATACGTCAAACACCCGAGCTGGAAAAAGAAAGTGCAAATCGGGATCAAAAGTAGCAGGGTGTACAGATTACAACTAGAATCACCAATGGCACTAATAGGCAGTCATGGAGACAAGGATTTGAACAAACTACGGCACAGAAGAATGGGACATTTGGGCCATGGGGCTCTAAGAATTTTCAAGAGCACTGTAATAGGAGTTTCGGATCTTAGTACGGAACGAGATGATGTATGCAGAGGATGTGCTCTAGGAAAGTATGCCAAGGTAGCATTTCCTAGGAGTAAACACAGGGCCAAGAGTTGTTAAAATTGGCAACTAGGGCCAAACTCCATGTGGGTCAGCTTATTTATGGCAGCTGATATTTTTATTGGATCCCTCTCGTCGAGAGGTGTAGGATTGATCTAAAGATCATCCGATTCCGATAAGTATTTATGGAGATATGAATTTATTTTGATTATGGAATTATTATCAAGCCGACCAGCAACTTATGTAGGCTCAAGAAGCCCAAACATCATGTCTATTCAACCTATACGTTTTTGGTATAAATAGAAGAGGATTTGATGTCATTTGCAACACACATTCTTGAGGTGATCTCCTCCTCTCCACGTCTTGGGTTTTTGGAGGAGTGAGACACCAAGAGTAATATGCTAGCCTAATAGTGATGCCCTAGCCGCAGGTTGATCTAGGCAGCAATCAGAGCTCACTATTTTGGAGTCCGAGTTGTTGGTAGAGGGGCCGAGGTCTCTTGGAGGAAGGCTGAGTTTGATGGGAAGTATTGTGGATCTGTTTGAGGGCTAGAAGAGGGTTGTTTTGGTGGGCTGTTGGAGGGCCATAGCCAGTAGAGGTAGGTTGTAGGCTTAGCCTCCCAAAACAAGCCTGCGTTGAGTTGTTAAGCGTTGCCGTATGCCCAGAACAACAGCTCACAAGAAAGGCTTTACTCCTTGCCTAGGCCACAGTAAATTCAAGGCCGATTTGTGGGTTGAATGAAGGGTTGTTGCAGCAAAAACAAGCCCTAACCAATCACAGTAAAAGACAACAGGTGCAGAAGACTTGGATGGTAGCATGTGGAGAAAGTGTTGGGTCATAGTTCATGACCAGACTTGGATCAGTTTAAGGGCAGCATAATCAACATAATGATGATGCACATTAGCAAGGGCAGCAGCATAATGATAATGCACATCTGTAAGGGCGGCATAATGATGATGCACATTAGCAAGGGCAGCAGCATAATGATGATACACATATGTAAGGGCAGCATAATGATGATGCACATTATCAAGGGCAACAGCATGATGATGATGCACATTAGTATGGGCAGCATGATGATGGATGAGATCATGGACATGAAGGGCAGCATGATGATGGATAAGATCATGGACATGGGCAGCATGATGATAATCATGATTAGTGCAGCATGGTAAAGTATGTAGTGGTACAGCAAGAGGACCAGATGTAGCACGATGATAAGTGAAGGAGTCACCTTGGAGAATCAGTTGAAGCAAAATTTCTGCAACTGATCTCATAATAGGAGATAATCCATGCTCAGATCTAGATAAGTCAAAGTGTTGACTTCTGTTATAAATGTATTATCTCTCTCTCTCTCTCTTTCTCTGCTGAACTTTGAAGAACATAAGGAAGAATTGATCAAGGGTTTCCCCACATTGGGGTTTGTCCCTGGCTTGCACCACATCTTGTGTCCTCTTGTCTTGGCTTGTCTTCTCGATTTATATTTATGTTCTATCTGCAGTTCATCTTAACGCTGATGTGACTGCTAACTGTGAAAATTTAAATAAATTGCTCTAGCATAGAACATACCTAAAATTAACAAGAGTGTAGTAGGATTGGTACACTCAGATATCTGCGGACCTATGTCCACCAAAGCTCTTAGTGGTGCCGAGTATTTCCTTACCTTCATTGATGACCACTCAAGGAAAACTTGGATTTATTTTCTGAAAACCAAGGACGAGGTTTTCTATCGATTCAAAGAGTTCAAGGCTCTGGTGGAGAATCTAACTGGGAAAAAAATAAAAGTTTTGCGCTCAGATAATGGAGGAGAGTATGTCGATAAGGACTTCATTGATTTTTGCGCTAAGGAGGGCATCAGAAGAGAGTGGACAGCTCCTTACAATCCAGAGCAGAATGGAGTAGCAGAAAGGAAGAACAGGACTATTGTAGAAGCAGCTAGGGCCATGATCTATGATCAGGATATGCCAAAATTCTTGTGGGCAGAAACATGCAACACAACAGTCTATGTTCAGAACAGGACTCCTGATCGGGTGTTGGGCAATTTTACTCCAAAGAAAGTTTTCACAGGGAAGACGCCTGAAGTCAATGTTGGTATTTCTAAGTTTAACCCGTTAGAAATTCTTCCTGTACTATCTGATTTATTTCTTCCTACTTGTTCAATTACTTAACAATTTATTTACCATGTAAATACTAAAAATAAACACAAGTACAGTATCAACACATACAGATCATCAACTGAAAATAAACAAGCACACAAGTGACACTGTTGTTTTTGGACTAATGTCCTCAGAAACACCCAATGCGGAAAAACCAGTGCAGCTATTTAGAGGGTTTTATTATTATGCAGTTTTAGAATACTACCTAGATGCTAGAAATGGCTCACCCAACAGAGAATGCCCTCGGCAATAGTACCTCTCAATCGGAGACAGATATTCAAGCTAAAACACCAGATGAACAATCCCACAGCAACAATGCAGCTTTTGTTGCTCTGCATCACTCTGATAGGAACTGCGTCACCCTATCCGACTCTCCAGCTCTCAGTCTGTCCCACAAAATGCCCCCAGCACTGCCTCTAGGCCCTGCATTAGCCTCTCTGGCCCAGCGTCAGACTCTTTGGGCTATGTGTCAGCTTCTGGAGATCAAGTTATTTTCGAAGGAAGTGTTATCTCTTAGAGGAAACCCAACTACAGGAAAACCTCTAAGGTAACCTCGAACCTCTTTGAGGTTGAAATATGGCCCTTCAACCTGGAGAGAGAGATCTCTCCCTAAAAAATCAACTACTCAAGGTCAATGTAGCAGAAGGCTTGCAATTTAGTCCTATGGCCATATTTATTGAAATATGATTGGAATTTGGTTGGGCTATGTGAAAATGCTACCATTGGGCATGGATTCTAACCCAATTAGGTTTCATACAAACACAGCTTTGATGAGAAAAACACAAAAGCAGGGTAGCAATAATTCCTTTGACACTAAGTGATTTAGAGGAAGCTGAAGGAAATTAATGCGAAAATTTGGTGATCCCGAATCCTACTACAGCAACTGATAATATTTCTCCTATTTGTTAAATTACTTAAACAAATTATTTGCAATTTTCTACGGCAAATATCGAATTACATACACTACATCCTTCACAAATAATTTTTGCAGAAAGTAAATACAAGGAAAATACTAGCACAAATATAACCACAATGACACGGTTATTTTTGGACAATTATCCCCGGACAAACCCAATGTGGAAGAACCAATGCAGCAGATGAGGGTTTCTTTTATTAATCTTCAGCAATAATTTTTGTACAAGATACAAATAGACAAAATAGAGGAAGAAACACTGAGAGAAATTTACTAATGAATTTCTCACACTCCACAATGTTTACCTGACCCCGAAGAGGACCTTCTGCCCTTTCGCTGGCCTTTTTGCATCACCCTCTGTGCAGTGACTGTGTAGGGCTTGTGTCATTCCTCTGCGTTGATGATCTACGTCCCTCCTCTGTGTTTCCCCTTCCATATTTGTCTTGCACTCTCAGACTATGTTGATGCCCTCTCTCTCCCACCTGCAACTCACTCTCTGACTCGATTTTCTCTTGCCAAACTTCAGCCACTAAGAAAATTGATCTACGTGAGCAACTGAGTATCTGCCTTGGTGTGTTCTCCATCAACCCATCAACTTCTTCTTTTAATCTTCTGTTGGAGTACCAACGGCCAAGATTAAAACATAATCAATGGCTAAGATTAACTAGAAATCGATCCATGTCTTCTTCAAGAATATTCTCACCATGACTTAATTAATACCCTTTAATTAACCAGATTTCCTAAGTTTAGACTTAGGAACCATTAAAAAAAAGGTTAATTATTTTAATTAAGTAGTATCTAGGTAGAATTTCTAGAAACAATTTATGGGTTTTGGAGAACACATGTATTCTAGCCTCTCCACAAAATTTTGTGGCTAGAACACATCTAATGCTACAAAAATCAACGATTAATGTAAGGGTTAAGTGAACAACAATTATTAATCCCTGAGAAATAAAGAAACAGGAGCATAAAATATGAATCCCAATCTCATACACTCAATTTTTCAAAAATGAGGAAATATAAAACAAAGCAAAATGACAGACAAGGAAGTACAGCACAAGAATTTCTATAAATGCTCATGAAGATTGTTTTCATTAATGATCTGCTCAAAAATACACAAGGATGCTAAATCTCAAATAAACTCCCACCCTTTCTCCCTCTACAGTATTTGCCTATATAGATAATACAATAACTGAAACAGGTTTGTAGCTCAAAATAATTAGAGTAATCCAATAATAGAAGTATAAATCTCTTAGGTACATGCATATGAAACTTTCCAAACCTATCTACATCTAGCGATCATGTTGTTGCTGGAGTCATGGCTAGAGATAAGGATCAGCAAGTCGAATTTGATGAGGTGGCATCCAAGTCAACAACTGTCTAGGAGCTTTTTTCTCACGAAATTCTTAAAAATAGGATCAAGTGATCCCTTCGAAAATCCAAAACCGTGATAGCTGTTAGAAAATCAAGAGGTTCTTTTAAATGGGTCCGTCGCAGACAAAAACCTCTTTCGATTTTGAAAAAATCGTTCTCATTTGTTTGGAAAGCATGCCCGAAATTACTATGCTGCACAAGAAAAAGCAGAGTTTTAACTGACCATTTTTACAGAAATGCGCTGCAAATCTCATTGTCAACGCATTTTCCTTTTTAATTTTCAAACACGATAATGCTGACACTCCCGCTGACAATGCATTTTTAAATTTACTGAACTCACAAAAGCGTTGATAGTTCAGTTCTCAGCAAATACCCGATAACGCTAACACTCTTGTTGTCAGCGTATTCCTCGAATAATTTTCTGAACCAAAAAAGTGTTGATAGTCCCACTATCAGCATTTTTTCCTGTTTATTACCAAAAAAATCGTTGACACTGAAATTGCCAGCATTAAAAAAGGTTCAAACTTAAATAAATGTGATAACAGGAAGATCAAAGTATGAAATTATTTTGATGAGGATCAAGCCAACTAGTTGTTATTTCCACTTGGAGGGATTTTCTTCTCTCATTTATTATATAAGGAAGTTATCAAGCTCTTCATTTCATCTTTGGATAATGTAATCTAAACGCGTGTACTGAGCCTTACTCTGTTGGAATTGTATTTCTCATAATAGAAAGACTTTTGGGTTTCAATTTCATGGTGTTCTTCAATCTGCTAATTTGTGGTATGTGCTAGTAATTTTTCATGCTCTATATTATATGCGCTTCATAAATTGTTATTTCATTTGTTGCAGGACTGAACATCTATTGGTACAGGTATCTTGCCTTGGGTGTTGGATTTAGATCTACACCCGTAGATCTAGATCTCCCATGATTTAACAATTCATCTTTTAAGTTTGAATAGAGATCTACAGGTATGCTTAGACATATAACAATTCCAATTGGGCTTGGGTTTCGATCAGATGGACAAACATACACCTAGGGATTCATTCCTAGGACATCATCTTTGGCTAAAATAAGGGTCTTGCTTATCAACTCTACCAAACCCTAAAGATCTAGGGTACATAATACATCAAACCCTAATATTCCAAAAACTCTAAAGGTCACAGATATCCAACCCTAAAGGACTAGGGTTTCCTTGATAATACCAAAACTCTAAACATGACATCATCAAAACTCCAAACATCAAAAGAGTAGAATTTTCTAG
Organism: Pinus tabuliformis; assembly: GCA_031772625.1. Lineage (NCBI taxonomy): Eukaryota > Viridiplantae > Streptophyta > Pinopsida > Pinales > Pinaceae > Pinus > Pinus tabuliformis. The sequence continues at coordinate 29,954,151 of CM062816.1, forward strand.
ATTTCGTCAATAACCCTAAGCAGACTAGGGTTTTCACATTAGCATCGACTTACCCTTAGGTTAGGGATTTACAAAGAACCTTTTTAGGGTTCCACAAGAATGATCACATGTATAAAGAGGGTAGATTTATCTAATGATTAATCACCCAAATAAGAATCTTTGTGATTCGGGGAGCTAGACACAACGATGTTATTAATGTAACGCAAATTTCAAAAGATAATGAACGTACCTGTTATAGTAAAAGAATTTTATAAAGATTATAGTCTAAGACATACCTAGATATACTCCTTAACAAACCTTGTAGGGATTCCTTGAAGTGCTCTTCTTTGAATTAATCCATGATCTTTTGTACCTGTAACAAATACTTCTAGAAATAATATGTGATACCTAGAGCATGATGTTAATTCTCAATCTGGATTTTCTATGCAACAACGGAGGATGGAATCTTAGGATAAACCCTATCTATATCCACATTATGTTATCTTTTCTTTTTCAACACTAGGGTTTTACTTGACATCCTAGATCACCTACAAACCTTAGAGACTAGAAACTAGGGTTTCTTAAGAGGGGACAAAATAAAATAGGGTTAGTGTTTCTCAACTAGGGTTTTCAACAATTTTAAACATTACAAACCCTAAAAGGATTTTAAAACCCTAATCTAAATTAGTTTAGACCTTATATGAATAAAAACAATTATACTTACCTCAGGAACTACTTACCTCGGTCCTTTATAAGTCTACTGCAATGGTTTCTTCATGAATATCACAAAAATGTTGAGTTCAAGGGTTGTCTTCAAAGGTATTGAAACTTTTGTCAAGATCTTCTGAAGAGGAATGCTCTACACAATGTGATTACTAGTGGCTCCATAACTCTTCAAACTTGGTACCAAATCAGTCATACTTTATTCACCAATATGAATGTAAATTGTTGAAATTTCTAAGTCTAACATGTTAGAAATTCTTCCTGCATTATCTGCTTTGTTTCTCCTACTTGTTTATTACTCAACAAGTTATTTAACCATATAAATACTGAAAATAAACACAAATGCAATCTCAACAAATCAACACTGAAAATAACAGACAAACACACAAGGGACACCGTTAAACAAGTTATTTAACCATATAAATACTGAAAATAAACACAAATGCAGTCTCAACCATCTACAAATCAACACTGAAAATAACAGACACACACACAAGGGACACCGTTATTTTTGGACAATCGTCCCCGGGAAAACCCAATGCGGGAAAACCGGTGCAGCGATTCTGATAGTTTAATTATTAAGCAACTTTCTTGAGTACAACTAGGGTGCCAAATTGGTTCACCCAATAGAGATTTCTATCTGCCAGTAATACCTCTCTTTGGACGCAGATATTCAGCAAGTCTGCCCCACGAAAATCCTTCCAACACTTCTCCAAGGCTCTATGTCAGCCCTATTAGCCTCTGCGTAGCTCTGGAACCCCCTCCGTCAGCCCTCTACCTCTCTGCGTCAGCTCTCTGGCCCTTTGCATCACCCACGCAAGCCCTGCTAGCCTTTGCGAGTCTCTCTGGCCTTTTGTGTGGCTCCTGCTGGCTCTGCATAGCCTCCTCAATCACTGCATTGGCCCTCTAGCACTATCCCTGCCTCTCTACTATGCACCCACTGCCCCTCACTGCAACTCAGATCACTTGTTCGATTCTCTCAGCAAACCCCGCTCCAGAAAATCGAACTAACTAATCAATCTTGGTCTATCTCCAACTAACCCTCAAGCCTCCTCTTATACTTTTCCTGTTGAGTCTTCAATGGCCGAGATTAAGTCTCTAATCAACGGCTAAGATTAGATTTGGCTTGATCCATGTCATTTAGAACATTCTCACCCAGTTTTACATTAATACCCATTAATATTTTAATTTTCCTAAGTTTACACTTAGGAACCCCATTAAAAATATTAATTATTTTAATATCTCTCTAACTGGGTGGAATTTCCCCAAACCATTTCTAGGTGTTGGAGATCTCATGTGCTTTAGCCTCTCCACCAATTTTCATGGCTAGAGCACATCTGATGCTACCACAAATCAACTTAATTTTCTTCTTATTTGATATTTCTTTATTGTAGAATAGTTGCCTTGCTCACTAGACTTTTATTTATTAGGGATTTGGTCTCCTTCCTTTGGGACTTGGTTACCTTCTTTCAGGACTTTGTGACGAAGATGACTTGAAGTATTTTTCATAATTCCTAAATCTTCGATCTAACATTCGGATTTGACTCGCATCACATACAGTATAGCAAAGATTGTTATCATCTGCAATTGATAGAAGTCTTCAGATCCTCATGACAGAGCTTTGTATTTGCAACAGTAGCATGTTCTCATCTTTGGTAATTCCTTTTAGTGATTCTAATGTTCTTTTTGCAATTTTGATTACCCAATCAAATACTTCTTAGTTCCTTCAACTGAGATTTTTCTTCTCCTTGTGAACTCACCTGAATCCCTTCTTAATGTGATGACAACAATTTGATCTTCAAGTTGCCTTTTTCCTTCTCCTTATTCACCATAGCTCTGACACCATGTTGAGAAATCCAATAGGGAGGCAAGTTAATTGATTTCTCTTATTATGACATTATCTTCTGATGTTTCATTATTAGTTTTCTTCTTTTGATTTATCTAGTTCTTATCATCAAAACTAATGTCAATCAATAAATAGAGGAGGACACGAGATGTAGGCACGCAGTCAAGGCAAAACTCCTACATAGGGGAAAACACAGTCAAGAATTCTTCCTTTAGTAGATTCAAAACAAAATTGAGATGACCAAGACCCTCATAACTTAGACTAAAGACTATTTTCATCCATCAAGTCAACCTTGACAAATCATGCTTCAGTTCTGTGGCATCTCAATTATGCTTCAGTCCCGTGACAATTCCAAACAAGCTTTGATACTTTAGTTTTGTGGTATTCCAGTCTTGTAGAATTAGTACACATATGATCATGCAGTCCTTCAGTGAACTTTGGTACTGTAACGATAGCACTCATTGTCCTACAATACAGTCATGCCTCGGTCCTGTGGTGGTAGCCCAAGTTTCAATCCTCAGTCTGTGGTGATAGCCCAAGTTTCGGTCCTGTAATGATAACAAACACTGCAATACAGTCATGCCTCGGTCCTATGGTGATAGCCCAAGTTTCGGTCCTGTGGTGGCAGCCTAGACTTCGATTTGTGGTGGTGGTAGCCCTAAAATATTTCGGCTTGCACTGACACTTCAACTTCTTGAAACTTCAAGTTATTCTTCACTGTAACTTCACTGAATGCCCTCACTGAGATTCACCGAATTCTTCTCTGAAATTTTCGAACTTGTATCTCTGCAATTTGAGTGAAGTCCACATGCCTATATATAGTTGTTTCCCACAGTGAAATAAGTCAACTTAATCTTTTTGTTAGGCCAACTTTGCAAGGTGACTTGATGGAGGAGTCTTTTAACAAAATAAATTTGACTTTGACTTATATAAAAATCCTAAAAGCCTACAATGGAGGCTTGACCTATGACAATTGACCCAAGCATGAAACCCATGCTTTAACAAGTCAATTTAATTAATAATAAAATTTCTTTTGCTTTCTTTTGATAAATATATTTCATTTTGACTCAAGTACAATTATGAAGACCGAACCTAGTTACATTCTTTAACATGACAAAAACTTGTGCCCTGTGAAAATTTCTAAATAGGAAATTCTACTGCAGCAACTGATTTATTTCACCTACTTATTTCTCACAATAAGTTATTTATGAAATCCCTTCAGTAAATATTAAAATAAATTCTACTGCAATTATCACATAATTACATAGAGAAAATAAGCACAAGAACCAATCACATCAACACAGTGGTTTTTGGACAATTGTGCCGGGAAAAACCCAATGTGGGAAAACGTGCAGCAGATGAGGGTTTTATTAATCTTCAACAAAAATCACTTTACAAGGAATGACTTTATAGAGAAACTGAGACACTATTGAGAGAAAACACCTGAGGCAAAGTTCATCCTTCTCTTGGAAACTTTCTGACACCATCGAGACCCTTCTCCCACTTCTGCGTCACCTTTGCATCACTCTGATTCCCTCTACGTCAGCCTACATGAGGATTGCATCTCCTGGACTGTGTCTTCCCTCTGCGCTGTCTCTCGATAGCTCTACGTCACCGACTGCTGTTGATGCCCTCCTCTTCCTCCACCCTGCAACTTTCCCTCTAAAATTGATATCCTTCTCTTTGAGAATCGATTTTCCTTGGGATACTGAGTATCAGCCGGTGTGTCTCCAAATGATCCTCAAGTCTTCTCTTATTCTTTTCATGTACGGTCGATATTAAGTCTCTAATCAACGACTAAGATTAAAACAGACTTGATCCTCGTCTCTTAGAAGCTTCTCACCCTTATCTTTATTAATACCCATTAATATTTTTATTTTCCTAAGTTTAGAATTAGGAACCCATTAAAAATATTAATTATTTTAATAACTCCTCATCCGGGTGGAATTTCTCCAAACTATTTTTGGGTCTTGGAGATCTCATGTATTCTAGCACCTCCACAAAATTTCGGAGCTAGATCACATCCAATGCTACCCAAAATCAACATGCCCTATCTAGTTGCATGCATGATCCAAGTTGTTGCATGAGGGCGAACACCTAGAAAATAGGAACCGCCTTAACTCCTTCTTAACTGATCCTTTCCTCTGATGACAAGTGGCACTCATGCATGAGTTAGTTTTGCATGTTGATCTCTTTAAATAAACTCGGCTAATCATTCCTTCATCATCATTTCATCTCAGCGCACAACTAGAAAATCATCAAGCCCGTCATCAACTAGTGCAGCAACTTTGCATGCTCAAATCTTTACTTCTTTCCATCATTTCATTGTCAAATATTGCTTTGTTTGTTGTTGATTTCCTGTTTTGCAATGTGTATGTTGGCATTTTAGCTGGGATTTCATCTTGCAAGTGTTCAATTACTGTCGCATGCAAGAAAGCTTTCACATTCCCAAAACTTTTCATCTTCCACCTTGCATGCGACAACAGCTATATAGCCTTGCAGATCATTCCTCTCCTTATCTTAGCATCGAATTCTATTTTTTGCACTTGTTTACGGGTTCTTTTAAGGCAGAGCGCACTCTCGAAGCTCAAAGTTCCTTCAGTGTCAAAAACTAAGCCCTGTTCAACCCAGTTTTCTTCCTAGGTGCATGGGTGCATCACAAAGGCCCGAAGCTTTTCCCTTTAGCCCTTCGAAGTGCTACAGTGTGCCCTCTTTGCCTTAGGGCGCATGGGTGCATCATGAAGGCACGAAGCCTCATCATTCATCCCTTCAACATGCGACAGTGCACCCTCCTTTGTCTTGAGCGCATAGGCACACTTTGAAGACCCGAAGCTCCCTTTTCCTCATCCTTCGTCAGTTCGGAGTGCGACAATGCGCCCTCCTTGTCTCACAGGGCGCATAAGGAAGACCTGAAGCCACCTTTTCTCATTCCTTCGACCCTTCAAGGTGCTACAATGCACCCTGGCTAATTTTTTGCCTCTTTCTTGAGTGCATTAGCACACTACGAAGCCCTGAATGACCATGCATGTCTCTTCGTGCTTCAAAAGTGTGCCCTCCTAGTTTGCATGTGTATTTTTGCTTGGCTGTCGTTTATAGTTTTTTATGCTCTATCATTCGTGGTGACTCTTTGAACGTGATTTACAAATATTGTTGCATAGTTAGTGGTTTTAAGTTGATCTTGTCGCTATGAGTGTGATTCCACAAACAGGTGTTCATGCTACAAGTGTTACCATTGTGTCGTCATCTGTTGGAGACATGTTGTCGCACAAAGTATCCTCTAAAGAACTCTCAGGAGCAAGCACTGATGAACTGCTTGAAGTGGCAAAGTCAAATATTCCTATATATGTTGACACTCAGTGTTTTATTAACAAGACAAAAGTTTACTTGGAGCAAGATCTACAACACTTTCATACAAGAGACATTTCTTGAGGACTTAGAAGATGTGCATGCATATATAAAAATTAAGAAGTCCAGGATACACAGGATCGCATGCAGATACTTGGTCATGCCATGTGCTGAAGCTATTGAATGGATAATTACACGTGTATGACTCACACCTTGTGCTACGCATTGAAAGTGGAAGACACCTCGCCACCTGTTATGATGAGGATATGCAAATGTATTATAAGATGCTCAAGCCCAATGAATATGCAAACAATTCCTTTTACATAAGATGGGATAACCTCGACACTACCAATGTTATTAAGCAATGGTGTTGAATACCCAGCAAGTTTCGCCATTGCCCAACAGTGGTTTATCTAACAAAGATCTTGAGAGGCGTACATTAGTATTTGATAGCTATGTATTGTCAGATATTTGGGCACAAGAATGTTGAGGTATTCCAAGAGAATTGGATATATACGCTCAATCTGATGGCGAACCGTGGAAAAGCTTCTAATTGGGTGGATATATTATCATTTGAGTTGCAGTGACAGGTGGGACAGGTCAAAGCATCTTTGCAAGCAAATCAAGCTCCAGAATTTTACATGTCTGAATATCTCGTGGACGGTATCTATGCATGATATGCATTCCTGAAGCTGTATTGGAACTGGACTCCTAAAGAGAAGTTCCCGTTTATGTCCACTATAGGGTGTTATCAGAAGGAAGCTTAAGAGGCACGCACAACAGATTGATCAAGCACTTCTTTGCAACCATCATCTGTCTGATATTCGAGATCTATCCACCATGCATGACAGATCAAGTGAAGGAGTCTCTTCAAGATATTGTGGACTGGTTTGCAACTCCCGTGGGAACTTACATCACATACTTCGGATGTCAAACAGCCCCTCATCTTATGTCACAATATGTGACAAACAAGATGGTCATGCAGGAGGTGGCAAATCAGTTGGACAAGGGACTGTCAGGAACCCTTCACAGGAGGAAGAAAGCCCCTTGGCCCATATTTCCATTAAGGATCAGATTATATGAATTAAAGAGTCACAGGACATTGGCAGCCAAAACTGAAGAGCTAAATCGCCTACACTTCGCCACCAAAGATTTCCACACATATGATCCTAAGCAAATTGTCAGGCAACATTGTGAAAGGATCGAGCATAACACAAGGTATTCATCAATATGTCAACGAAAGGATGAAAAGATAAAGAATTGGTATAATGCCAGAATGAAAACACATCCAGCTATGAATACCATTTCACCTCACAATTGTTGAAATTTCTAAGTTTGACACGTCAAAAATTCCTACTGCGTTATCTGGTTTATTTCACCTACTTGTTTATTCCATTAACAAGTTATTTATACATATAAATACTAAAAATAAACACAAATGTAGCCTTAGCTCATATACAGATCAGCAACTAAAATACTAGAAAAACACACAAGGGACAATTATTTTTGGACAATCGTCCCTAGAAAAACCCAATGCGGGAAAACGAGTGCAACAGTTCTAAAGGTTTTATTATTATGTAAATTTCTTGAGTACAACTAGGGTGCCAAACTGGCTCACCCAACAAAGATTTTTACACGGCAGTAATACCTCTTCTCGGAGATAGATATTCAACAAGTAAGCCCTTCTAGCCTCAACATAGCTCTAGAACCCTCCGCGTCAGCCTTCAGCCTCTCTGCGTCAACTTTCCGGCCTTTTGCGTCACCCACGCAGGCCCCTCAGCCTCTATGCAGTCTCTAGCTTCCTCTACATTGCTCCTGTTGCCTCTGTGTAGCTTTGGATGCCTCTACATAGCTCTGGGTGCCTCTACGTAGCCTCCAGGCTCTATGCTGACCCTCTCTAGCACTATCCCTACCTCTCTGCTATGTGCTCGCTGCCCCTTGCTACAACAGATCACTTGTTCGAATTTTCTCAACAAACCCCACTCCAGAAAATCGAACTGACTGACCAATCTTGGTGTATCTCCAACTGACCCTCAAGCCTCCTCTTATACTTTCCCTGTTGAGTCTTCAACAGTTGAGATTAAGTCTCTAATCAACGGCTAAGATTAGGTTTGGCTTGATCCATCTTATTTAGAACCTTCTCACCCAGTTTTATATTAATACCCATTAATATTTCAATTTTCCTAAGTTTTGACTTCAATTCCATTAAAAATACTAATTATTTTAATATCTCTCTAACTGAGTGGAATTTCCCCAAACCATTTATGGGTCTTGGATATCTCTTGTGCTTTAGCCTCTCCACCAATTTTCATGGCTAGAGCACATCCGATGCTACAACAAATCAACACTCCCTCTTAGCGAGGAATGTGCTTTAGTAATGCTCCACCATTGAGCATCACACTGATCCTTCCGCACTGGTACCTGTGCTGATGCTTGGCCTGCTGCCCAACATCCACTGCATTGTTGCTTCCTGTACTGCTACCCATGGCTCTGCCACTGCCACTGCTACATCTGTACTGCAGCTCCCTCTCAACATGTTGCCCATAGCACTACCACTGCTAACTATTGCACTGCAACTCAGTTACCGAGAAGTAAGTAACTGATCTACCCAAATCCTAACATCCTTGTCAGTCTAGAATCCTCCTGATGCTGAAGCTACCTCTGCTGCTATTCGGTGCTCCCTCTGCGCTACTACAAACACCTATGTGCCCCTCGCACTGCTGCAACCTCCACTGTGCCTCTCGCATTGTTGCAAACCCCATTGCGCTGCTACAAACCCCTGCACTCTAGCACTACCTTGTTGCTTCATCGCATCTTGCTTCTACTGACATCCGTCATCCTGCTACTATCACTCGGGGCTCCCGTAGTCAAATATGATCCAAGAGTTTGGGTACCTCAAGAATCCTACCCCTCATCCTCTGTAGTCCTCCTGACTACAGCTCAATGTCACCCCACCTCTTCTCTAGAGGTGCATGAGCACTCATGGCACAGTCGTCATCAGTCTCGACTTCTTTCTCCGCCTTAGCCAGCGCTGCCTTGGAGTCAGAAGCCTCTCCCTTATTCTTCTTACTGGAACACTGGGATGCATAATGGCCCAACTACCCACAATGGAAGCACTTCACCTTGGAGATATCCTTCTTCTTCCTCTTCCCATGTTGTCCTGCAAATGCCAAAGCCGCATCCTCCTACTCCTCCTCCTTGATTCGAACTCCCTTGCTGCTACTTCCTACCTTGGTCAACCGTCTGATCTCTTCTTGGCAAAGAGCTACCCACATCTCCTCCCATCTTGGAAGAGTAGCTCTGCCCAAAATGCCTTGGACAAATGTCTACCACTCCTCAAAGACTGCATTTAGGGCGGTCCTCACCATGAACTCCTGATCCGGCATGGCCCCTATGGAAGTAAGTTGGTCCCGAATCTCCTGCAATCTAAGGAGGTATAGATCTATTTGCTCCCCTTCTGCATCTGATACGACCGCAGTTGATTCTCTAATAGCATCTTCCGCTGCACGGAAGTGCCCTAATACAAAGTCATCAAAGTATCCCACATCTCCTTTGTCGTGTTTTTTTCGGCAATATGTGGTACGACATGATCCTTGACCCCATCAAAGATTACACACTTTGCCCTCGCCATTGCATCCTCATACTTTTCATTATTAGCTGGGTCGACTGGGATAGCCACAGTTCTCAAGGCGAAGCCCTTGATGCGATGTCTATCCAGCACTGACAGGATCCTAGCCTTCCAGAAGACAAAGTTGGAAGCCTCGTCCAACATGTCCTGAACCCTCAATCTGTTCAATGCCATCTCCGTTCTTCTTCTAAACTTCCTCTGAGTTTCAACTTCCCTCCTAGAAATCTCCCTCTAAGTCGGGATTTCCCTGCTGGAAATATTCCCTCCAACTGTCGATCCGCTCCTCTCCGATCCTCTTTGCAACTGCAACTCAGATCTGGATTTCTTGGCTAGAAAACCGTCAAGGCAGCGACTCCCTCCACCTTGGTTTTGTCCCGTTAGGTACTACTATGCTCTAACAGCAACAGCACCCCACTAGCTTGCCAATCACAATCTGCCCACAACACTCTAGGCCCCAACAACTGAAGAAACTGAGCCTTCCAGCTCTGCACAATCTCGACAAACGCTGAATCGCTCCTCTGGCCAACTGCGTCAAGCCTACCTGGCTTAGTAGGATGATGTGGCTCTTCGTGAGCCTCTTCTGCCTCTCTCTGCCTCTACGTTGGCCCTCTCTTTGGCTTGAAACGATGATGCAGGCCCTTGGCATCACTCCTTCTCTGTTGCCTTCTGCTTAGGAGCAACTCTATCTCTTGGGACAGCTACTACTGCTGCAAATTTCCAATATCTGTTGGTGCCTTCAGTCCTCCTATGATCTGTAATCCTCTGATACCATGTTGAAATTTCGAAGTTTGACACTTCAGAAATTCCTACTGCATTATCTGGTTTATTTCACCTACTTGTTTATTCCATTAACAGGTTATTTATACATATAAATACTGAAAATAAACAAATTTGCATCCTTAACTCATATACAGATCAGCGACTGAAATAATAGACAAACACACAAGGAACACCGTTATTTTTGGACAATCGTCCCCGAAAAAACCCAACACGGGAAAACCGGTGCAGCCGTTTTGAGGATTTTATTATTATGCAAATTTCCTGAGTATAACTAAGGTGCCAAACTGGCTCACCCAACAGAGATTTTCACACGGCAGTAATACCACTTCCCAGAGACGGATATTCAGCAAGTTTGCCCTGCGAAAATCCTTCTAGCGCTTCTCCAAGGCTCTACGTCAGCGCTTCTAGCCTCAGCGTAGCTCTAGAACCCTCTGTGTCAGCCTTCTACCTCTCTGCATCAGCTCTCTAGCCTTCTGTGTCACCCACGCAGGCCCTTAGCCTCTGTGCAGTATCTATCTTCCTCTGCGTGGCTCTTGCTGCCTCTGCGTAGCCTCTCCAAGCTCTGCGCTGACCCTCTCTGGCACTATCCCTACCTCTCTACTATGTACTCAATGCCCCTCATTGCAACAAATCACTTGTTCGAATTTTCTCAACAAACCCCGCTCCAGAAAATCGAACTGACTGATCAATCTTGGTGTATCTCCAACTGATCAGCAACAAATGAACTACAAGAGCAGTTGACCAGATGCAGGAGTGGATTGCTAAATATTCAATGCTCCGCAGCACTTGGAAAGGAAGGACAAGATCGTCACAGAGGTTGACAGAGTGCAATTGAGACTCCACCTGCAGAACTACTCACATCTTGGAGCAAAGTTAGTTAACACCATGTCTACTTACAACCGACTACATAATGGGTTTGAGTCTCTTACATAGAAGCACGGGACGCCGGCCATCGGATCTCTTGAAGAAATAAGGGACAACAGGTCATCTTTCAGGAGATCAGATATTACATTGAACAAATCAAGCAGGTAACAGAACAGGAAAGCTTGGAAGTGACCAAAGATGTTATTCAACAGTATGCCTTTGCACTAGTCAAAGCGCACATGAAGCTTTCATGGTTGTGGAATAATGTCCAGTCAAGCTCCAAGAACATACTATCAGAGGCATTGGAGGTGAAGGTGTGCTACAAAGGAGACTTTCCAGACTGGATCGAAGCCATCACAAAGGAGTTCAAAGCATGGCACACTTATATCACAAATGAACTCCATGAAGAAGCACATGATCTATCCATTTGATGAGTTTTGTCTTTTAGCAGTTTTGTCTTATTAGGCCACCGTCTCATGTGTAAATTGTCTTATGTAATAAATGTTATGTAATGAAGTCCAAGGGACACAAGTGGAATATGAATGGCCACACATTGGAATGTAATGAGTCATATTAGAATATGAATAGTCATAGAAGTCAAAGAGTCATGAGAAGCTCAAGAGTCATTGTATTTGTTATAAATAGCTCCTCATAACTCAAGCACAAGAGCTTTTGCGGGACAAGGCTTTTGTCAAGGTTTTAGAGGCCTAGCCTTGGTTTCTCTTGTACTACATACGAGATAGATTATGCTTTGGAGAAGCAAGTCATAGCTTCGTCCTCCACTATTGGATACAATGTTTCGCTCATGTAACAGTGTTCTTGAGATCTTACACCTATAATCAGAATCTAAATGAGCCAGCATTCCTTCATACAGGTATCGTGTATATAGTTGGACTATTCTGGTTATGTACGATATAGGTTGCTTTATTTACATGTTAGGTCAATGAACTATTTCGTTGCTTGGTTATGAATGTTATTGAAAGAATGTTGTTATCCTTTAACAATTGTTGTTTATGATGTGGACTAATCTGCAGGTACACAACAAGTCTTTCTCTTTACCCCGGGTCCCCCCTTTAGGATAGTACTATTACTTTTCTAACCGGTGGCTCGTTTCCTTCACCATTTGTGGAAGTCTCCCTCGTACACCTTACACCGAGTGTCTCACAAAGCTCACATTCTTGCTAACCCAAAGAGGCATTGTGTTCTCTTATGTCCGATTGTAACCAAGGCATTGCTTGGAAAACCATTCCAACAGTGGTCGAACCGTGTGACCGGATGGGACTCCTACACCAAACCGTGTGAGGTCTAGTTGGGACTTTACATAGAGGAGATCCCCTTGAAATGTTGGCGGAATCCAGCACCGTCAACACCTATATTGTGCTAAATGAATTTTAACTGTTATTTCATTTGTCGATGATAAGAACATTCTATTGGTACGAGTTATCTTAGGTGACCTACTTCACTATATGAATTAACAATTTATCTTGAGAAATTTTTTATAGAGATTTACAGGTATGCTAGCCCTTGGGCTCCAAGTTCACAAACCATGGAGAAGAGTCAGCCTTGTTTGGGCTCTAAGCTTTCACTTTGGTAAATTATTTTGCAGGAGTGCTTTGGCTTGGTTATTTTAAGAAATTATCCATCCATAAATTTTATTTCAAAAAATTGTCAAAAAATCATTTTTATTTTGGGCTAAAATGAATTAATTTGCTAATTAGAGCTTAGTTACCTTGTAATTATTTTTCATTGTATATAGCCATTTTAGGAGTTTATTTTTCCATTTTCTTGTGAGATGTCTAGGGTTTTTGAGCCCATTTTTGCAGGTTGCTTATTTTCAAATCAGGGAAGAAACCCATTTTCTGAAGGCCCTAGCATTAAGAAGGTTGTAAGCCCTATAGGGGCTAGATCTCATTGCAAACAAGGGTTTCTTCAAGGGATTGGCATTTTATCTCTAACAATTTGTTTTGCAGCGATTAGGGGTTAAGATTGTTTTTGCAGGTGGCCACCTTCAATGGAAACCAAACTAACCATCAACAAGGCCATTAGGCCTCTTGGTTTGATCTCTAACCGTCTTTGGCTCATCACTGTTTTTACTTGAGTTCTGAAGCACATTATTGCAGCAGTATATTCAGGGGCTAAACACATATAAATCAAGCCTAAAATTACTAATATTTCAATTGAGACTAATAAATATTGGTCTAGTGCTTCATTGATTGCATATAAATGAATTTTGGAAGACTGTTAGGCAAAATTTCAAATATGATATGTATGCTACAGCCATCTAAAATCACCTACAGCAGTGATAAAATCATATAACAGCAGCATAAAAGCAAGCTAGCAGTCATATTTTGTAAATGGCATATCATTTGCACTCATTGGCATTGCATTTTTGAGCATATCTTATCATTTCTTGAAGGTTGTCATAAAAATTTAAGTGTTGATATTTACTGCATGAAGATCTGATATAAATTTGCAGTGGTGACAAAAGTGGTTGGAAATCATTTAATCTCATTTATCTTTTGTTTCTTATGCCTTGTGGATTTTGGATAAGTGTCTAACTGGATAATTGAGTGATTTTCCCATTGCTGCAAACATATGATTATTGGCTGATCCATATTGCATTTCTGCATAATCATCATCTATTTGCACTCTTGCATTCACACACATAAGTGCTCTAATCAAGTTGATAAGTATTTAACAAATTTGGCTAATTGCTCTAAGTGATATTGTGGATTCGCTCTCTTAATTTTTCATTGCCATATTGTCATTGGATAAGTGAATTCATTGCTCACTGTTAAGTTGGATATCTCTTGTAAGACATCTAATTTTCTTATCTCATTGACATATTGATAACTTCTTTATCACTCGAGTAATTGTCTATTTGTATCATTTTCTGGCACCATTAAGTTTTGAGCACTCTCTCTAGTGGCTAAGATTGTCGTTCATCTATTGTTCAAGTATTTCATTGTTCATAATTAAAAGATCATTGTAATTGAATACTTAAGTAATTAAGTCAAGTCTCACTAGCACAACCAGTTGAGGATGGGCCTCATTAGCAAGGATACCCAAGACCAAACCTCACGGAGGTTGTTACGTTCGTGCTATGGGTAGGAGACATGCTAAAATCCAATCAACTTAGGGCTGGTGTGGCCCAGGCCAGGTGCGATCCCTGGGTGACTTTGACGGCTTAGATGCCCATAGGTTGCGGTTTCTCAAGCCACAAGTCAAGCCTGGACGGTCACAAACAACTTGACAAACAAAACAAAAACACTTAAGTAATTAAGTAATCTCACCTTAACAGCGTTCATCCATCTCTTGCACTTGCATAATAGGATTAGTATCTTGCACTAATTAATTTACTTCCAAGCATAAGCTTAGTCGATAGAAATATAGGCCCACCTCTCTCATCTAGCTTGAGGAGTCTAGAAACTCTTTAGTGGTTAACACGGTGACCTTGCATTCATCAGAGCGGTAGTCTCTGCAGCACTGGAGGCATCAGGTGGTTAGAACCTAAGGGGAGGTATCATTAACTACGCCCTAGCATGCTTCCCTTTGGCTTCTCTCTCACAACCAACTCTAGAGACTAACTTCAAAACAATTAAGGGAGAGGGCACACTTAGAATAGGCACATAACCTAAAATTAACCAAGATTCTACATTTCACCTAGTTTGTAGGATTTGCATATCCTATAGGATAACAAAGCATCTCCAAGCAGTGATTGTTCATCTAATCATTCGGTATATAATTGATAAAAAACAAGTAATTGACTCCATAAGGCACTGATCTCACATAAGAATCTAATCTAATCTTTAAAACTTGCTAAATCAACGACGTGGCTAGGCCATTTAGTTGTGTCTCTCAAACTTGATGGTTGCCAACAAGTCTTGCATTCTGATATTCCATAGGGACCACCCCCCATAGCCTATTTTTGGGAGTCATCTAGAACGGAGAGGGCAGAGATCAAAATGACAGCCCCCACCCTAAGCGTTGTCACATCTCACCTGTACAATTTAGGAAACAACACTTCCAAGGTCAACGAGGTCAAGGTAGGGTCTTCTCTCTTCCATCCACAATGTACTGCACTTCCTCCTCTTGCAACTTCAGCCTCCTTTTGTAGCACCAAAAACCCCGGAACATTGCACATGTGAGAGAGATAGAGCGCAAAACCAAGATATTTCGTCTGTCTTTCTTCTCTTACACCTTCGCTCTTCTTTTTCCAGCTTCCCAACTACATATTGAACTCTTTCTTGATAGATCAAACTTGTGAAGTGAGTGAATGCCAAATGAGGTCGAAATGCTCCTTTATATAGCCTTTCCAAGGGGTCGAATTCCCTCCTTTAGACTGACTTGTACTTTTGGAGTTTCCAGGACTTTCTAGACTCAAAGATAATTCTTTTTATAATTACATTTTGTCCGGAAAGGTCTTATAAACATGATGTTGACTCCTTTGACTCATGATAATATATCCTAAGACCTAACAAACCCTAGAAGCACGAAGAACATGCTTTTACCTAGAAGACCATCAATAATGAGCATGAAACCCATGCTTTAATAATAATAACGTTTTCTTTTCTTCTCTTGTTTGTTACATAGGATACATATTGAAATGAGTACAACAACAATTACGAAGACCGAAACTATTTACATTTTCAACAGGTTGTGCATGATCCTTGTCATGTGTTGACAAGTGGTAATCCCCTCAAAGTCCGTGGATGCAGGTGTTCTATCACTTAACTCTTATGATAAAGAATGGTTTTGCGTGATCATTGTCATGCATTGATAAGTAGTAATCCCCCAAAGTCTGTCTATGGTGGGAAGATCAGTAAAAATAGGGTGATAGATGAATCTCTCCTATGATAATTCTTCTTCATTAGATTGAGACATCATTGTTCCATAGCAGAGATGAACAAAGATGAGCAAAGAAAGTAGAGACCTTTGTTGTAGAAAGAAATTCCTCCCTAGCTGAGAAGGAGTGTTGAAAAATGGCAACTCAGGGATGAATTTCCTTAAAAATCTCATTTCTAACAATTCTAGAGTGACTATCTAAAAATAGAAAGTCATGTCTATCGTCTCAAGTATGATGTTCCAAAAATAGTAAATCACCTTGCACCAATTGGTAATCAAGTATAGTTGAGGAAAATCACTTAACTTATCATTAATCAATCCTAATAGTTCAATCTCGACTAAATCATCAATATTATCAATATTATTATTATTATCCTTTGTGATACCATGATATTATTATTAAAAGGACTTACAAGTCACCTTACCTTCATCACCTCATTCAGTTAGCACCTCTCTCCTTGATGACTCATGGCACTACGTAACTCTCTCTCTCTTAATGATATGTTATACTCTCTCTTATGCACTCACTAAAGATAGGCATATTCCTCTTACACTCATTAAATGCATGTCATAAAATATTCCTCTTACACTCTCTATAATGCATATGTTACACTCTCCTTAGCTAAGGCATGCATACCTCTCTTAATGGCATAAGTTACCAAGGCATGTGTACCTCTCCTTAATGGCATAAGTTACTAAGGCATGTGTTTCTCTCCTTAATGGCATGAGTTATAGTTCCATAAATGGCATATGTTACTCTTCCTCAAGGCATGTGTATTGCTCCTCTTTTATGAGAAGAATTTGTTGCTCCTCCTATATATGTCTCTCATGTCTTCTCACCTGACCACTACTACTTGTGCATTGTGAAATAAGAATTCGAACTTGAGAGAGAGTAGGAGAGACTTGAAGAAAATTGTGAGAGAGAAAGACTTGGAGAGTAAGAGCATAACTTCTTGAGCCAAGGTTGATTCAGTGCTTTAGTGTTTCAGTGTTGATTCAGTTGAAGGGAAGGTTGATTCAGTGTTTGCATCTGCTACTGCTACGAGTGATCTTCATGCTACAGCTTATTCAGATTTGGGTGAACATACTCATTCTCTTGATCTCTCATTATACTCTATATCTCTGTTGAACAATTGATATCTAATAAAAGAAGAATTCGATTGGGTTTTCCCCTTGTGGGTTTTGCCCTGGTCAATGGACCTAAATTCTCTATGTCTCATTTTGTTTTTGGTTGACTTCTATTATGTATTTGGTTTGTGTTCTATCTACAATTGCTCAACTAATATTGCAGCTAAAAGAAGTTTTTGGAATAAGTGATTGTTTCAGCATAGAACATCAGAATTTCAACAAGAACAAGGTCAACCTGACCAGCAAAATCATTATGGTCAAACCTAGTCAAACTGCCCAAAGATAGGTCTGCCCATAATTCGATCTTCTGCCCAAGATACAGGTCTGCTCAGATGCGGTCCTCCGCCCAAGAAACGAATCTGCTCAAATTTGGTCCTCTGCCCAAGAACTCGTTTGCCTCGGAAATTCGATCTGCTCATCAAATGACTATCTTTTGCGTCAGATATTTCAGTCTTCCTTCGATTTCGTCTCTCCATTTAGCCTCAGATTTCGTCGTTCTTCTTTGCCTCAGATGATCCGAATTGTCCTGTAGAGATGATGCTCAAATTGCCTTTTTGGAGGTGGTCAGCCTCTATTTATACTTGTCTAGGAGCCCGAATAGGTGTGATCAAAGGGGACATCCAACCAGACTTCTTGGAGGGCCAACTTTATGTTTTGGGGAGAAAAATTCAATATTATAAATTCAAAATTTCTCTCTTTCACAACTGACATGAAAATCATGTCTGTATTAATTTAAGGGCTAAAATATTAATTATGAAGACTGACCATAGCTACAAAATTCAACAATTCTTCCTAGTTGCATTGACCTATTTCACTTGTGGACATTATTATAACTTCAATTTGTTTAATTTCTCCAGAGATGTGCACAAACAAGTACAATGACATGGAAGCGCTATTTGACAAGACTCAAAATAGCAATATTTTACAATTTAATCAACTCAGGCTCAGACTCAGCCAATTGACCCCAAACTGTACCCACTCGACCATATAATTGGTTTGTTACAGAATCAGTCCAACTCAGCTAAGTCTATACTTCCTTGATCATGTTGGTCTATTTCCTCACTGCACCACACAAATTGGTGAAAAATTCATTTAAAACACACACACATATATCACCCTAAACACTAAAATTAACTATATAGAGACACCCACAACACCCCCCACCCCCACAAATTTGCCTCACACCTCTCTCATTGAGCATTTGGAGTTTTTGTAGTAGTATTGAAAATTGTGAGTGAGCTTGAAGCAATGGTCATTAGTTTTATCCCACATCTAGTAGTGGTGATGAGTTTGATGATTGCTTGATTTTGGCCATTTTAATATATTCACTCTTACATGGTATATACATGAGCAGATTTTGCATATTTTGTCTTTTAATGGTTTGGAATCTTTAAAATATATTGTTTCATTAAAAATATCATATTTTACGTATATTTAGTAAATCGAGTCATAAAAATCAAATCAGTAAGATTCCAAGCCAGGTCCAAGTTCACCCTTGGCTGATTATGTATAAGAGTCCAATTTTTAAAATATTGCTCCATATTGGGAGACCTGCAAGCGTGAAGTAGAGATAGAGAAGTAGACAACTAAATTTCTACGCATACAATGAAAATGAAAGCTACATGGTATGGAACTAGGGGAATATATATACTACTTTCTATTGGACACATTGCCAGCTGATATGTAGCTAGATACACACTCACTCCCATAGGAGCCTAACTTTCAATAACATCCATTGAGGGTCCTAATCACGAAGCCATATGACAGGGGTCATCTTAACTACATATCACCTCATCGTAGCCCTCATTTACAATGGTCTTTTATGCCCATTTATTTGATTTTATCATTTAGAATCAAAGCATTATTTATAAATGCCAAAATTTGGCAAAAACTCCTGTACATGTGATCCAATACCTACTTATGAACCAACATTACCTATGAGCACCTTCTAAAAATATTGTTATGAATTTCTACTTTAGATGATGCACGAAAAATGAAAAATTTACAAATTTTAATTTCCATTAAATGCTATTAAAAAGCTTTTTTCACTAAAAGCATTTCTGTAAAACTACATTATAAAACGAAATGCATGAATTTTTAAAATTCAAGGTCAAATGGTGATCATGTTCCAGAACATGAAATAATTATAAGTTACCACCTGTAGCTTGCTTTCAAACTCCTCTGGGGACCAGTGAATTAGATTGCCATCCTGATTTGCCTCAAGTTCTGCAACTCCTACCTATAAAGTGACAGAATTGAAACTATAAAGCAAATGACTCACAATTACATAAGACAAAAAGAAACACAGAATGGAAAACTAAACAAATGTGTGAAACACAAAACATGACCTAACATATCTATCTCAATTTCAAAAATACAAAACATCCTTACCCCACCAGCACTAGCAGCCTTGGCTGGTCCAACAAGGACTTTAGATTTCCTCAAAACATCAACAGCTTCAGCCGTACATGGCATGTTTGAACCTGGTGAAATAATTAAAGCACGCATTTATGTAGATAAATGTCCAATATAATATAGGCAAAATTTTGAATCCATACAAAATATTATAAGATATATAGCAAAATCTTGTGCCAAGAATACCTTCTATTAAAATTCGACATCCAGAATTGACTAAGTTTAATGCATCAGCATGGTTCAATTCATTTTGTGAAGCACATGGGAATGCAATATCACATCGCTCACTCCATGGCTTTGCCTCATCGAAGTACTTCGCTCTCGTATAAGTTTTCAAATACTCCCTAAAACTCCAAAATTTGTGGCATCACAATTAACAAATTCCATAAATAGATCATTTATAAATAAATCATAGACCATATAACCATTGGGGCTGACTCACCTTAAGCTTCGTTGTTGAACCTTAATTTCCCTCAAAAGATTTAACTTCACATAATCAAATCCTTCCTCATCGAGCAAGTAACCTCTTGAATCTGGAAGAATAAATGTAGTTAAGCCACTAGGGTAAGTCTAGCAAATTAAAATTTCCTTAGCATAGAACAAATACTGTGAAAGGAAGTATTGGGAATTACCAACATACAACCATCAAACATCTCAAAGACCTTAAATGTCTAGCTGTAGAAGCTAAATAGCAATAAAAAAAGCATACATATGCTAATAAAAGGAGAAAGTTCAAAGTTTGTGTAGCAACACCGAATTTCTCAACCTAAAAACAAATACAATACCTTGGACAACAATGTAGTACTTATAGTTGGACAACAATGTAGTACTTATAGCTATATGTTAGCCATATTAAAAGTCATGAACACATTCAATTTAAGCAACCAAAAAGAAAATCCCATTAAAACACTAGCCATAGCCCAAGGTGGTCAACAAGGGTGCCCTCTTGAGTTTATGCCATTATTCATTGGCACATCCATTTCCATAGAAAGAAGGATGTGGCCTAATGACTATATGACCTGTTACCTCCCAAGTTGTACTTGATGATAATAATAACCCTAATCCACAATGTACATCCCAAGAGGGAACCAATAGGATGCTTAGCATTGTCCCCTAAGTAATCTATCCTTTTCACTTTATGTTGACTCTCCAACTCAAAGGGGGTATCACTAGTAGGATTACTAAATCTAAGCAATGAGGCACAAGGGGATATGAGAGTAGCTTTAGTAAGACATTGCTTTTTGGGTTTTGAAGAAAAATTTAATGATTGATGGAACGAAATAGAGATTAATGTCAATCAAACAAGGGCAATGGAGTTAAGGGGATATTTAAGAGGGTTTAATTTCTAATTTTCTTATGTGTTAGAAATGGAAGTGAGGCTAAAAACTCAATAACCTCCACGCTAAGATTGCTAGAATTTAGCGCAAATATTCAACAAGGAAGAAATCCAAATGATCCAACTTCAACTGGGCAACTAAACTTTACCCCAAATATTGAAGTTAATGACTTGCTAGAAATATAGAGGATATATAGAATTCATAACACATTAAAGACTAGAATAACAAAGGAGAGAAGAGATGTCACTACACATGCAAAACTCCTTTCAAGTGGTGGATTTTACCCTTCAATGGATCAAATCGCTACCCTTGCCCATGTCTAAAAAGCTACATCACCTCAAGCTTTAAGCACCAAAATATTTCTGCAGAAAACAAATAAAGAGCCTTATAAATCACATATGCTCCAAGAAAGAAGCATCTTGTTACCCCTTATGGTACCTACATATCTATTGCAACATTTTCACAGTATTGTAAGTGTCAATAGTTAAAGCCTTGTAACAACCATGTGAGGCCTTCTAGAAGGTGTCCTAGACCTTGTAGGGTCGGACCATGGTCGATCCCTTTGAGTCCATCTATTTTCCTTTAGTCCTGGATAGGATTGGAGGACCTTTGATGGGCTTACATGAGCACTCATGGTTTTAGAAGAGTTAAGCTTTTGTAGGGGTGATCACCAGTGTAGCGGACAATGCAACCCATGTCAACTGCACCTACATCTTTCCACATGGTTATGAGTCTATTGAATCGATAGGTGACCTTCACTTTGGTGTATTATCCCTTAGATGTTTCTCAGACATGGCAGACTCATTGTTAGAAACATTTCACACCTTCCAAGGAATTTCATGTTTCCCAATGCAAAGTTGTCTAAAACATCAAAAAAATCAGCATGCTCTTATATTGCAAAGCTTAATGAGAGGATGACATGCCATGTGGAATTTATCCATTTGGTGAAAGCATGCTCAAGTTATGATTGGTCAAAGCTGTTGGAATTTCTAAGTCTAACTATTAGAAACCCTTCATGTACTTTCTAATTTATTTCTGCCTACTTGTTTTGTTTAATTAACAAGCTATTTACCATGTAAATACTGAAAATAAATACAAGTGCATGCTCAACACATTACAGATAATCAATTGAAGGAAAAACAAGCACACAAGTGACACCGTTGTTTTTCGGACTAATGTCCCTGGAAAAACCCAATGCCGGAAAACCAATGTAGCTATCAAAGGGTTTTATTATTAAGCAGTTTCAGAATACAATCTGGGTGCCAAACTGGCTCATCCAACAAAGAATGATCTCGACAGTGGTACCTCTTAGTCGAAGACAGATATTCCAACTAAAACTCTGGATGAACAATCCCCCAGCTCTCAGCTCCAATCTGCCCCACGAAATCCCTAGCATCTGCCTCTAGGAACTGTGTCAACCTCTCTGGCCCAGCGTCAGCCCAGTGTCACCCCAACTCGCCCTGTGTCAACCTCTAGAGGCACTGCGTCAGCCTCTAGAGCCTCTGTGTCACCCATGTTGGCTCTCTCTGGCACTGTGCAGCTCCTAGCTGCCTCTGCGTGGGCCCTGACTGGCTCTGCATGGCCTCTAGCTGGCTCTGCGTCCCTCTCTCCTGGCTTCTGCGCTAATGCTCCCAGTACCCTCTCTGCCTCTCTGCTTCTGTATTCACTGCCCCTCAACTGCAACTCTGATCACTCCTTCGATTTCCTCAGCAAGCCCTGCCCCAAAAAATCGAATTCTTGATCAACTCAGTGTGTTCTCCAAGTGACCCTCAAGCCTCCTCTTATACTTTTCTCGTTGACAATTCAACGGCCGAGATTAAGTCCCTAATCAACGGCTAAGATTAACTCTGGCTTGATCCATGACTTTTGGACCCTTCTAACACAATTTTATATTAATTCACATTAATATTTTATTTTCCCTAAGTTTAGACTTAGGGACTCCATTAAAAATATTAATTATTTTAATATCTCCCAAACTGTTTAGAATCTGCCCAAACCATTTCTGGGTATTGGAGATCTCATGTGCTTTAGCCTCTCCACCAATTTTTGTGGTTAGAGCACATCCAATGCTACCCCAAATCAACAAAAGCTGGTCAACAAGTACTACAATGTTGTAGATGGAAAAACAGGTGGAGTGTTAGGCTAATTTGGGCATTCGTTACATCCAAAGTGGTCTACAAAGCAAGACGATCAAAACTCATGTCTCAATTTTTGCACATCTTCAAGGGCATTAGAGATGAATGTATTGTGGGTTATTAGGTGGCATTGACCAAGCTGATGCAGCAGTACAATGGACTTGTGGAGCTTACAGGGCATATGACAAGTTACAGTTAAGCAATTAGTAGCAAAATAAATGGAACACTTGGCCAAGTAAGCAAGGATGTTGGAGAGATAGAAAAAGGTGGCTAGGTCAATTTACTATGCATAAATGTCAAAGAGGCTAGTCATTGGAATGGGTAAGATAGATGTTGCAAAGTGTTGATTTGTGGTAGCATTGGCTGTGCTCTAGCCATGAAAATTGGTGGAGAGGCTAAAGCACATAAGATCTCCAAGACCCGGAATGGTTTGAGGAAATTCCACTCGGTTAGAGAGAGATTAAAATAATTAATATTTTTAATGGAGTTCCATGAAAATTGGTGGAGAGGCTAAAGCACATAAGATCTCCAAGACCCGGAATGGTTTGAGGAAATTCCACTCGGTTAGAGAGAGATTAAAATAATTAATATTTTTAATGGAGTTCCTAAGTCTAAACTTAGGAAAATTAAAATATTAATGGGTATTAATATAAAACTGGGCGAGAATGTTCTAAATGACATGGATCAAGCCAAATCTAATCTTAGTCGTTGATTAAAGACTTAATCTCAGTCGTTGAAGACTCAACAGGAAAAGTATAAGAGGAGGCTTGAGGGTCATTTGGAGATACACCAAGATTGATCAGTCAGTTCGATTTTCTGGAGCGAGGCTTGCTGAGAGAATTCGAACAAGTGATCTGTTGCAACGAGGGGCAATGAGTGCATAGCAGAGAGGCAAGGATAGTGCCAGAGGGTCAGCACAATGACTGAAGAGGCTGACGCAGTGGCAACTAGAGCTACGCAGAGATAGCAGAGGCTACGCAGAGACAGATGGGGACTGCACAAAGGCTGAGGGACCTGCATGGGTGACACAGAGGGCCAGAGAGTTGACGCAGAGGGTCTAAAGGCTGACGCAGAGGCTTCAAGAGCTCAACTGAAGCTAGCAGGGCTGACGCAGGGCCAAGAGGAAGTCCTGAAAGGATTTTCGTGGGGCAGACCAGAGTTGAGAGGCTAAATGTCTATCTTCGAGAAGAGGTATTACTCTCGTGTAACAATCTCTGTTGGGTGAGCCATTTCTGGCACCCTAGTTGTACTCAAGAATCTGCATAATAATAAAACCCTCAGAACTGTTGCACCGGTTTTCCCGCATTGGGTTTTTCCAGGGACGATTGTCCAAAAATAACAATGTCCCTTGTGTGTTTGTCTCAATATTTCAGTTGCTGATCTATATAGGAGTTAAGGCTACATTTGTGTTTTTTCAATATTTATATTTATAATTAGCGTGTTAATGGAATGAAAAAGTAGGAGAAATTAAACCAGAGAATGCAGTGGGGATTTCTAACGTGTCAGACTTAGAAACTTCAACACAAAGTCAAAGTGGACATTGGAGGTATCTTGGACTAAGAAGATATTATTGTGCAAAAAATATAGCTATTGCAAATCAATGAACGAGTCATCATCAACTAGTGCAAGCCCCCAAGGTGATCAAGACGAGTTCCAAGACCAAGTCAAGCTAGAAATGGAACATTGGGGTCTTCTAATGGAGCAATAGGGTGGTTATAGCTATTACTCTTCATGTGGAAGCCTTCCAAACCACTTGTAATTGGAATGTTAGGCCTTCTTGGGTTGGTTGAGGCAATTCGACCACCTTCGTCAATGAACATCATGTAAAAAAAATTATTTTATTCAAGTCGACATAGTCTCCAACATGTTAATGACAACTCAAGAAGATATTATTTAATCAAAGGAGGAAACTAGTAATTAGCAAAGAAAATTATAAATGCTACCTCCTTCTCCCATTTTAGGTTGTTGATTGTGAGATCATTTGATGCCATAAAATAAAGAAACCAATTTGCAAAAATACTCTTGTCAATTGAATTGATTCTTCTATATTTTTCCTTCCTAACTTTTGCCTATCATATTATGACTTATGGACTTAATATGAAAGTATATTTCCATCATCACAAAACTACTCTTGCAATCCATTGATGGAGAGATAGTCACATTGAAGGGGAGATGAAGCCTAGGGCGTCACTTCACCCTTTCCTGGTATTAAAAATACACTTTCCAAGTGTTGGACAAACTCTCTAGGGAGAATATCCAACCAGATTGTGGGCTATTGATACTACTACTGCCATAGTAGTTGGGGCATCTCAAATGAGAAAATCATAATAGGGAGTTGATTTTCTTGTACAAGGTTCAAGGCCAAGACAGTGGGAAATTCTTCACTCATCTCTACTGTCAAAGGGAAAGCTGACCAAGGAGAGTTGTCATAACAACTCTACAAATTGGTAACTTAAAAACAAAGTTAAGCCTCACTTCTCAACCATTCTATTTCCTGTCTTGCACTAAATTTCCTATATTTCATAGTTGGTAATCCTTGGAGTAAAAGAACATAATGGTTCGATTTAAACCAAGGAAAATGCATCTGCTTTTTCAGTTTATTTTCCATATCTTCCACAGGTGTATTTAGGATATTTTGCATATCTGCAGTAAGGCATAGCCCAACAAATTTCTCTAGAATTTCCATTCAACAAGGTGTTATTTTTTCCAACTAAGTATCCAATTTCACCTTGTCCTAACACAGATTTACTTCACTAGTTTATATCTAAAATTTGTAGCTTAGATTCACTTATTTTAGTCTTTAAAAATTTTACTTTTAGCTGAAATAAAATTTCAGGTAGTATACCGAAGGGGTTTTTACCCCAAGACCTAATAGAGTGAATAGCATGCTTAATAGAAATTCAATTTATTGCAGGTCTACGAACTTATAAGCGGTCTGAAGTGAACAATCTTCTATCTTCTAGCCTCCCCACCCCCTCTATCTAAGATCTAGACGTGTTTAGGAAATTTTGAGTGATTTTTCAACGGGTTATTTTGTTGTTTTCTGCATATTTCATACAAATTAGTGAAATTACAAACTTTTAAAAACATGACAACAAGTTGTTTTACATAGAAAACCTGTTAACCAAGGATTTACTTATAGAAATATTTATAATTTTGGTTATTATATTTTCTATGCACTAAATTTGACTACTCCCATTCTATATCTTCTTAGATAGTGTACTTTCTACTCGTTTAGTTTAATTTTACACAGATTTTATACACTAAACCAACAAGACAATAGCATAAACTCCTCCATTCAACCATTTCAACCCATTACAAGGCACTAGTCTTGTAAATATTGGATGGAGTTATCTGAGTGAATTTTGATACCCACCACCTGTGGGTGACACCCATAAAAGAATTTTTTTCTCATGGATTGCCTTCAGCTGGCAGCCAGCAGCGCCTTACAACCACCACATAGCTCGATGTGCCACCATCTCCGCCATCTAAGCCAACCATTTGTGCCCTCACCCATCTGTTATGATCGTATGTTTGAAGGTGGACCTTCCAACCTTGAAGGTATGGTTATCATTATGTAGTTAGGTATTTTTTATTACTTATCATGGACACTACTGGGCATGGATTAGTGGGGGGATTCGGCAGAAAGAATGGGCTTGGTTTGTACTCCTGTCCCCACGTCCAACTTGGTGGTTAACTTTGTATCCTAGTCCCATGGGATCTCCTCTATTGGATGTTAGCTTTAGGAGTGGTACTACATGGGAAACCTCGATTTTGGTTGTGTGGTCCTGCTTCCTGACATCACATACATCACTCCCCATCCACTCATTACAACCCCTTTTCACATAGTTCCCATCCAAGTCCACATTTGTCCATTGGGTCCACAAGGAGTTAGCCTCCCCCTCCCCGTGTCCAAACCTTGGGTCGGGCCTAGAACGATGCCCTGGAGGTTAATGCAGCTAAAGAGAAAAGTTAAAAGTATGATTTGGGCACTGACAACAGAAAATGTACCATAAAATGCAAAATGGTTGGAACATAAAAATTTAGCACGTTGGCAAAAGCGAAACATGAGCTTTACCCCTTACCATGGCCATCACCCTAGTTCCTAGGGCCCTTAATAGAGCCTTGTTGTCGCACAAAATGTCTAGGCACCACGACAACAGCTCAGATCGAGGGTTGTCACCCTGATCCCCAATCTCTCCATTCAAGTTGTCTCCCTACAGCAGGCTAAGGGGGGTAGAACCTATGGAAAATGGAATGAAGCAGAACTGGTTGGGAACCAACCAGTTCGGGAGACACAGTGAAACGATCAAGTACTTGATTAAGATTCAGCAAGACTTATAGGATTTGATTAGATTTTAGATGATTGATACCAGTGCTTTATGGAGTCAACAATCTTGCTAGAGAAATTAAGACCAAGTAATCGATCAACAATTGCTGCTTAGATGAATGACTATCTTTTATGAAATGCAAATCCTAAAACTAATGTGAGTTGCAGGAATCTTGGTTAATTTTAGTTAAATGTCTCTTTAAATGTGAATCCTTCAATCCTGTCTGTGTTGAATCTGATTTCGTAGTAATTGGCAAAGAGAAGATAAGGCGAAGCACACTAAAGTGTGATTAACGATACCTCTCCTGAAAATCTAACATACCCGCTGCCTCCAGCAATGTAGAGAGTTGTGGCTCTGACGACTGCAAGGTCACTGTTTTAAATACTATTAGAAGCAAGTTTCTCAAACAAAGATTGATGGATACCTATCTCTCTATTTACCAAGCTTATGCTTGAAAGTAAATTTTATTTATGCAAAGCTAACTTATATGCAAATGCACTAGATGATGGGATGAAGTTAGACTCGGGGACTAGAAAACACTTGTGTCGCAAAATCCCTCATCACCAAAATGTTCGCTTTATGGATGAAGACCTAAAAATAAACCCCTAAAAATATTATAATTAAACCATGAGCTTATTTCAAATCTTCTTGATACAGTTATAGCTCAAAGAAAACAGAAACTTCTTTGCAATTTAATATCAATATCAGTAGATGTTCAAAAATACTCAGCTTAGGAAACAAAGATATGCGATCTATTATAATTCCACGACAGAGCACTTCAACAATTATTTGAAAATATTCGCAATATATCTAACATGTAACACACATCAAATAATTCAAGCAATGACGATCGGTTTCAATAGATGCAAGATATTCTAGCAATTAAATTTCCAGAGATCAAAATACTTTAAAACACCATGAAATTTAAATGCTAATCAATTCCAATCCTAGAATTAAAATGGTTATGGTTAGTGACCCACTTCTAGGAAAATTTACCACTTTCCTATAGTTAACCTTTAGATATAAAAAAATTTAAGCGCGTTTAACTATAGAGAAATAAAAATGTTAATACCACAAAAGTTCTCTTTTAGATTTCACCCTTAGCACAAAAAGACACCAAGAAGGAATTTTAAAATTGACGATTTAATTAGTCCTTAGGAAAAATTTTGATGTGCTAAGTTTTATGAAGCAAGACTAATGTGGCAAATAAAAAAAAATTAATGTGACCTAGAAATGAAAATCAAAAGTACTTAGTTAAATTTAAATTTTTATGGGCAATGAGCCACATAAAAAATTAAAATGTGAAAGTTTAAGTTCTTTGATTTAATTTATTTGTAATTTCAAAGTCACAAAAATAAAATTTTTATGGTTTTCTTAATTTTTTAAATTTTTAAGTTTTAGAATTTTTTAAATCAAAATCATAAAAATGAAAAATGTGAACTCAAATCAAAAATAAAAGAAAAGAAAAAATAACCAAAACCCAAAAAAAGAAGAGAAAAATCGAATTCTAAAACTAAATCTAACCAAAGCCCAAGATAAAAATGAATCGAAATATTAAAAAAAAGGAACCAACTTAATACCTAACTGTGCCAAACGAAATATATGACAAATAAAAAAAAAAGAAAATCAAACGCTTTGTTTATCATTGTGCAGGTGCAAGTCATCCCGACGGCGGGAGGAGGAATGCGGTGGCAGCAATGCATGACGGTAGAGGGAGAATGAGCAGCGGGAGGACCACGAAGTAGAGTCACGGCAAGAGGAGGAGCTGCAGATATGGATAGGGCTCGAATACAAGGATTGAAGCAGCGCTTGAAGCCATGGACAGAGCAACGTATGGCAGCGTGAATGCTTGCTACAGGATGGACAGACTTTCGAGGGTTTATTGCAGGTTTTGCAGGTCGAAGAGCGAGAGGAAGAAGGGATGTGGGAGTGACGCAGCTGTATGACAGCGATTTTTGCAGGGTTTGGAGATGTGGGAATTGCAGGTGATGCAGCGATATTATGTGCGTTTGCAGGTTTGATTGATGGACAACGTTTGAGGGCTGAAGGATACGCACAGCAGAGATGGGAAGTGGAGCGAATGGAGGGGAAATAGGCCAGCGGATTGACGAGGAAAAGAGCATGACAGTGAGGGAAGGTTGCAAAGATAAGGAAGCACTTGGAGTTGCAGACTTATGGCAGCAAGAGGAAGAGTGATGAGAAGGGAGAATACAGCCAAGAAACCCAAAAATTTCTAGAAACCTCAAAACAATAAAAATTTGAAATTTTGCAGGGACCCAGAAACTCGTTAAGAAATTTCCAGAAATCTCAATTTAAATGTCGAATCGACTTGCTTCAGATTTAATAGTGAAACCCTTAAAAAAAATTCCAAATTAAAAAATTTTAAATTTAGAACCTTGGACAGCAAAATCTTTTGAATATCCTGCAAAATGATGTTGATGAACTCCAGAGATCCAGATCTTACCCTCCAGGGCCTAGTTCTAGACTCTATACAAATTTCTTCCTCAGATCTGTAGCTGCAAGACAATAAGAAACACCCAAACAATATATACAATGATCAAACTAAAACCCAGAAAAACCCAAGTCAGAAAACCAAAAATAATTACATATCTATGAACAGGAATGGCCGACATATCAAATCTGAGGAGTGTGAGTCCAACTCCGCTCCCAAGTCTGATAGTCTAAGGCTCTCAACAGCCAAATCTATCAATTTCGCACATAAAAATAAAAAAAATTTGAATTTTAAAGGAGGTGCTTAGCTCAAAACCCTTCATGCATCACCAATAAAAACCTTATGATAAGCCCGGGATCAAATTAAGCTGGGCTCTTCGAAAAACACGGATCGGGAATTGGCTGGTCCAACTGAAAACTTCCTCGAACACCCAATGATCTAAAAATCAAGACTTTCCTACAAAACTCAATTTAGCCATCAACATAGAGCGAGAAAATGATAATAAAATTCAAATAAATAGAGATACCTGCTATTACATTTAAATTTAAATTATCACTTAAACCCTTGCGACTGAGCAAGATATATGTACTCAAATCACTCTTCACAAGCTATTATCAATGGCTAAAAAAATTACACATGAAAAACGACACATCTTAGAGTACTTCCATGAAAAGTAACACCGACGAAAATTAACCCCAAAGTCTTTCTTTACTATCCGAAAAAGTTTACATCAGAACTTTTCGTTTAGCACACGATCAAAAGATCAGATGGATCAACTAACAAATGACTTCCTATTTAAAGATAAATCCTCCAACGGCAAGTTCAAGTGATCCTTGTCAAAGCAATCTCGACGGTTGATGAGGATCAAAATCTATTTTAATCTCATCCGTCGAAATTTTAAATTCTTGACGAAATTAGAATTTTTCAACTAAATGCATTTTAATTCATTCAAAAATTAAATTTTTGAATTAATTTCCTCAAAATTTTGACTTTGACTCAACCCCGGGGACCAAAAGCTTAAATTTAACAAAATAATTAATTTACCTTTGTCCCAGGACCTTCTAAAATTTGAATTTTAAGGACAAACGAATTTTGCCTTTGGAGAATTTAAATTTACCTAGGACCTAGAATTAATTAAATTTCCGGCTTAGAATTTTAATTAATTTTTTAGCCAAAAAATTTAATTAATTAACATATGAGGGTACTTCATTGTAGCAGGGGAGGATGGATTCCATAATACTTTTCTTTAATTCTCAAGAAGTAAGAGTGTCAGTTACAGGCTATATACAAGCTGCAAATAGAATGAAAGTAGTGATAGAACACACTACAAAGGAACGCTCAAGACACTTTACGTCATAATTTTCATATTTTTACATCATGAAAGGGAAAACCCATTTGAAAAAGACCCTCACAGACTACCCATTTCTGCAACACAAAAATAATCCAATAGACCAAGCAATTTGTAATAAAATAATCTAACCAAATAGTTAGGATTATTCCCAAATCATTGTTACATAAACTCGATCTATAACACTAGGACTCTCCTAAGATCCCAGTGACAAAATCCATTCCGACTTTGGGGTAAGGCTGAAGGAAAACTCTACCGACCATTCGAAAATGGATCGATGAGACAAAAAACCTCCCGTAATATAGATCATCACCAGAAAAATAGATTTACCTAGGCAATTACATACACAACACGGATCTGCTGAGATTATTTACATTATACACATGCAGAATGGATTTACATTATAACATAATGATCAGGCTAATGATGATAGATGAACAGCACGGACACGTCGATCAGGGGCTATTCCTTTTGCGAAAAAATGGGTGTACTACTATTGACATGTAGTGGTCAACAAGCCCCCTGCATCATTAAGGAACCCATGATTCTCCCAACCCCTGTTGGGCGATGAAATGCCCAACCTTAAGGAGGTATTCACTGCTATATCATTAACATCATGCTTTCATTCCCTAGAGCCCCGAGCAGTTATAAATGAAAAATCAATAAAAGACAAAAGGCATATGAATAAGGGTGGAAAAGCAAAGGTTGTGGTAACTCATGTACCACAATTTCTCCCTCCTACATCTATACACCCAAGTGTGGGCATCCCTCATTATAGCTACCCTTGTACCATGGCATGTGGCTTGGATCCTTCCTCGTTACCCCACTATGTTTCATCACTATTTCATATGACACCTGCCATCTGAGAGATTTGACTATGTTTGGCTCAGTTTGATGAGCTTCCTATTGATGCCACTTGGATGAAAGATTCAGTCCTGTTTGACCAGCATTGATCTCTCTGGTCAAGACTTTACCACTGTTGTCATAAAATATCAGTTTTTTATATTTGTAATATCTCTCTCTCTCTGTTAAACTATTGAAGAATATAAGAAGAATTGATCAAGGGTTTCCCTACATTGGGGTTTGTCCCTGGCTGGTGCCACATCTTGTGTCTTGTTATCTTGGCTTCTCTTCTACTGTTTATGTTTATGTTCTATCTGCATTTTACTATCATGCTGATGTGATTGCTAATCTGGAAATTGATATTGGGCTAATAAGAAAAATTGAAGTAAATTGTTGTTAAGCATAGAACATACCTAAAATTAACACAAATAGAAATATCAAATACAAAACAACTACAAGGTAGTAGGTAGCTCATCAATCATCATTATCAAAATCAACATCACGATCACGGTCACCACTACTCTCCTCTACATCCTCCTCCTTTGTATCCAATGTAATATTTGCCTCTGTTGGTGTGGAAGATGACCCCTCGGGAGTATCACCATCATCAAAAGTGACAGCCTCTAGCATTGGCTCACTAATATCCAAGTTGGCGAATGCCAACTCAACACTGTTACCCAAACCCATGTCATCGAGAAGCACGCTCCTAAGCCGTTTGGTACTCGCTCATGCATACCCACAACAAGAGAGATGCATTACAATGAAGGGAAAGCGGCTGAAATCAGGTTTTTAAAGAGTTAAGGAACGCTTTTCGAGAGAGACACGTGTCCCAAAATCGTGACACGCTGCTCAGGAGAATCAAATTTGCTAGGTCCACGAATCCATCATGTTTGGACATGCTCGACCCACGAATCAAACACGTGTCCCTCGAGAACGTTAGTTTTTGTAGCATCGAATGGTGTTCTAGTCTCGACAGTGGTCAAAGAGGCTAAGAAACACTAGGACTCCATAACCCGGAAAAGGTTTCAGGAAAATCCACCTAGAAATTCCTTAATTAAGTTGATTAATCAGTGACTAAATTTTTCCTAACCCTAATTTAGGGAAAATTATTAATTAACTCCAATTAATTTAGGAAGGTGAGATTTCTTTAGAAACTAACACAGATCGACTAGGAAATGATCTCAGCCATTGATTAAGTTTTAATCTTGGTCATTGGAGTCCCAACTGGAGATTATAAGAAGAGGTCGATGGGTAGATGGAGGAACACACTTGAGATCAATTTCCTTGGGCAGTTCAATTTTCTAGTGAACAGTAGCATTCTACCGAAAGAGTTCAAGCCAGAGAAGGGGAGCAGAGACAGTGAGTCCAGAGGAAGTCTTCCAATTCTGGTGAGTCAACAGCAAAAGGGTCGCATTTCCCAGAGAAGTTACGTAGAGACAGCGCAAATAGCTTCAAAGGGAGATCGACTTTGCTGAAGGTAAAGATGATTCAGTTGCAGTTGGTCTGGAAATTCTCTAGGACACCAAGCAAATTCCTTCTAGAGGCAGAGTCAGCCAAGACGTCATCTTTCCAACAGTTTCGGGACTAAGCGAGTTAGAAACTGCGCAAGCACTGCACAGAGGTTGTACGACTAGCTAGTTTGGCCAGTTGTCAGAGTTGGATCAGGCGTGTTGTTGAGGTATTTTCCTCACAGATATTTTGGCCAAATTATTTTGTTGATTAGATGGTTAGTTGGGCATCCATAGATGGTACTCAGAAATTCTCACCGCTTCTTAATAATAAAAACCCTCAGTTGTTGCACCGACTTTCCCACATTGGATTTTTCCAGGACTTTTGTCCAAAAAAAAAATGTTATAATTTTGTATGTGTGCCAGTGTTTTCTCAGTTTCTAGTTTAGCTTCCGCGGTATTTTTATTAGTGAAGATTGCAATGTGATTAATTTGTTGTTGTCGTAACAATAAAATGTTAAATTAATTAACAGTTAAAATAATTAATTCCAGTTGTTGCAATAGAATTTCAATAGTGAATCTTTCATAGAGAATCGTGTCTGACACGTGGGGAGGAGGGGGTGATGAATTTGGTTTCTTAGGTTTATGGTATCTTTCCAGAGGAAAAGTGGCCTTCAAGTATATGATCAGTGACATCTGTAGAAGTTTATTCAGAGGCATTTTTGTAGGGTGGGACCTTTCATCTTCAGACACAGCATGTGGCAGTGAGTGTCATCTATCTACTTAAGGTGTGTTTGGTAAATTGTTTTGTTTGAGACACATTTGAGACAAGATTTGGACAGTAGACATTGAGGCATCTTCAGGATCTGATGCAGAGGATGTAGAGAAATGTATGTAGGTTGCTAGTACAGGATTATGTTACTAATGCTAGGGCTTGAGCTTGTGTGGGCATGTTGTTGAAAGCAATTGATACTGCCAGGGTTTAGACAGAGTATGCATGAGCCAGAGTTCCTCTAGTTGTTGTTGACACAAGAATTGGATAGATGTCTTTCACAACATAAAAGAAGTGGAGCGATAGCTTGATAAAGATTGGCACCATTACATAGTTGAGATAATTGAGGAGAGCACTACTTCAGCACTTATTGTCACAAGAAAAATGATGCCAGTGCTACTATTTGTGGCCAGATTTGTAAGCTAACATATGGCTGAGTGTTTTGTTTGTATTGTTGAGCAGTGAGCAGCAATTGTGTTAAGCAAATCTAATTGTTGGTTGAGCATAGAGAGAGTGATTTTATGCTGCTAAGGTCTGACAATGTTGATGTCTTGAGAAATCTTGGTTATTCAGAAGAGATTGTATTTGCAGAGAGTTTTGTGT
This sequence comes from Pinus tabuliformis, assembly GCA_031772625.1. Lineage (NCBI taxonomy): Eukaryota > Viridiplantae > Streptophyta > Pinopsida > Pinales > Pinaceae > Pinus > Pinus tabuliformis. The sequence continues at coordinate 29,988,973 of CM062816.1, forward strand.
TTTTGTATTGTTATTGAGCAAAAATGGATCCAGTCTGAAAATATATGAAACGTGATCCATTGTGATTAATTGAAGGTCAAAGCCTTCAGGGCAAGTGGTAGCTTGTTGAGCAGGGTGGCAAGGTGATGCAAGCCGAAGATTGGAGTCTCCTTCAGGTTGAAGCCTAAGAACACTTTAGGGCGGCAAGGTGGTGTTAGGGCAAGCTGGAGCATGTGCAAGTTATTGAAAGCATCCTTCCGAATGGAGCTAGGAAACCAGGGCATTAGAGCATCCTTCCAGTTGGAGCTAGTAAACCAGAGCGTTAGAGCATTCTTCCAATTGGAGATGGTAAACTAGGGCGTTAGAGCATCCTTCCAGTTGGAGCTGATAAACTAGGGTGTTGGAGCATACTTCCAATTGGAACTGGTAAATCAGGGTATTGGAGCATCCCTTAAGTTGGAGTTGATAAATGCTGGAAGTTGAAGCTTCTTATAAATGTAATTTCGGAAGGCCTATATTAAGAAGCATTTGATGGTTTTTCTCCCAGAAGGATTTCCACTTAAAAATCGCGTGTCTATTGTCTTTCATATTGTGCATTGTTGAATGGTCTTGTTGATTTATGTTTTGATCTGATGCTAATGTTAATTAATGCTCTTAAGATTAAAAATCAACCAACTGAAGTGAAACACTGATTCACCCCCCTCTCAGTGTTTCCAACAGATGGAGGGGCCATTCAGGGTAGCTATATGTAGATCATCATAGGGTTAATGGCTGGCAAGCTGATTAAAATGGGAGAAAAATTTCTCCTAGGCTTTTCCCACTTGGGTGGGTAACACTAGCCATCATGGAATTTTTTTTCCTTATGGACTCCGCCCCCTTTTAATTAATTTATTTATTTAGCTATATAATTTTCTGGACTTTTATATTTATATATAATAAATTATGATTTTATTTTTTGGAAAAAGGAATTTTCCCTTTAATATATAAAAATGTATTTTATTTATATCCTAAATCTCATAATTTTGAAGTGCAAGATGTACGAACACGATGTACAGACAAGATGTATTATCAAGAGATTGTACAGATCACAAAATTATAGGAATTCATCTGCACAAAATTTCACGAACTATGTTAGGAGCAAAGCCATATGATTCACTAGCTGAAATTTGAAGAGCAACCTGCAATTGTACAGACATAGTGGAGCAAGCAGCATATGGTGGCAGAGTGTATGGTAGAGCAGGGTCTACAATGGTGGCGGTGTGTATAGATGTTGTACAGTGGTGGCTATTGTTATCACAATTTTAGTCAATAATTTCTAAAGCGTTGACAACGGGAGTGTCAACGCCAATTTGTAATAAACAGGGTTAAAGCACTGACAACTAGAGTAGCAGCGCATTTTTGTAAAAATGGTTAGTTTTACTCTGTTTTTTCCTGTAAAAGGCAGTAACGTCGAGCACGGATTCCGAACAGTTGGAAAAGAAATTTTTGAAAAAACACAGAGGTTTTTGTAGGGAACAGGCCCATTAACAAAAATCTCTCTCAGATTTTGCATAGTTATCACAGTTTCATAAATTCGAATTGATCTTTGAAGCCTATTTTTCAAAAATTCAATAGAATTAATCTTTTCTATTTTTAGAAAAACGCCTAATCAACTTTCAGTTGGTGAGTCACCTCATCAAATTCGACTTGGGGATCCTTAGCTTTAGCCATGACTCCAGCAACAACATGATCTTCAGATACATAATATTATTTCTTTTGTTTTATGATGGAGCGAATGTAACGTATTTATTTTGGATTAGATATACACTCTTTTATGTTTAGCAATTTGTAATTATGTGTTGAAATACTAAGGGAGTGGGTGAATCAATATTTCTTTCAATTGTTATTGTAAATGCCAATTAAGATTTTTCACAATTAAAGACTACAGAGAAAATAAAATGAATTTTATTAAAAATAGATAAGCACACCAATCCCTTATTAATGGTTACAAGCTCCAACTTGTAAAATCAATTTTAGGGCTCCAACCCTAAGGACTTTGATCCTTGTTCTTAGGTGGTTTTTGTAGGAATTTACAGGGTAAGTTCCACAGAAAGAATACCAAAAGGACACCGCTCACAACCAGATCTCAAATCAATACACCAGTATTTTTGACGTGGTTAAAACCCTCAGAGTGCAAGGAGGGAAACAGTCCACGGCCTGTCCCAACGTGGGTACTACAGGCAATTTATTAATCAAAGAATGAAAATTTACATAAGCTTCTCTCATGCACGGATTACCCGAACAATGACCCTCCATGCGCTTTAAATAGAACTCATGGACCAATCGGGTGTCAAGCCACGGATCAAGTGTCGGTAATACCGAGGTGAGAGTGAACCGTCGGATCACTACATATCGTGACCGTCGGATTGTAAGTTACAAAATGTACAACGGTAAAAAAACACACTTTACCTAACTCTAACCTAACTCTATACTAGACCAAGTTGAACTTAACTATATCCTATGTGTCGGAATATCCTAACATCCCCCCTTAAGAACAACTTGGGATAGGATTGAAGGATTTACAAATATGACACAATAGGAGAAGGAGGCACTAGAGCCTATCCCCCCTTAGTGACAACTTCCTGAACTCCAAGCATATATCGAAGTTTAGTGAACTTCGCCTCTGTGAGAGCCTTTGTGAAGATGTCTGCAACCTGATCATCTGTTGGACAATATTGCACTTCAAGAACATGGTCATGAATGAGCTTTCTGATGAAGTGCATGTGTAGTTCAATGTGTTTGCTGCGCTGATGCTGGACTGGATCTTTGCATAGCTGAATGGCACTTTGATTATCACACCAAAGTGTGGTTGGATGCTGCTGCTCAAAGCCAAACTCTGATAGGATCTGACGAAGCCACAAGGCTTCCTTACTAGCTTCCACGGCACCACGATACTCTGCTTCTGCTGACGAAAGAGAAATGGCACCTGTTTCTTACAAGCCCATGTAATAGGTCCTGAACCAAGAGTGAAGACATAACCGGCAGTAGACTTCCGATCATCAGGGTCACCAGCCCAATCAGAATCAGTGAAACCAACTAATAGAGGAGCTGCTTTGGCACTGTAATGAATCCCAAACTGTACTGTACCTCGAACATAACGAAGTATTCTTTTAGCTGCTTTCCAATGACTTTCACGGGGGTTTTGCATAAAACGAGCAACAAGGCCAACAGCAAAGGAAAGATCAGGACGAGTATGGGTTAAATACAAGAGTTTTCCGACAAGTTGACGGTATAAGGTAGCATCAACTTCAGGAGAAGTACAAGAGACTGAAAGTTTGACTCCAGACTGAAAGGGAGAAGGGGCTGGCTTACAGTCTTCCATGTGAAAATGACGAAGAATATCACAAGCATACTTGGACTGGGAAAGGAAAATACCCTCTTGGGATTGCAAGACTTGAAGACCGAGAAAATAGTGTAAGTGTCCTAAGTCTGTCATTTCAAATTTCTTTTTAAGGCTGGACTTCACATGGTTTATAAGGTTGGGATCACTACCAGTAAGAATAAGATCATCAACATAAAGAACAAGGATGATAAGAGAGTTGCCCACTTTCTTGGTGTAGACAGTATTGTCAGAATGACACCTAGAAAAGCCAGATTCTAAAAGAAAGCTATCCATTTTGGCATACCAAGCCCGAGGAGCTTGCTTGAGGCCATAAAGGGATTTCTTAAGTCGACAAACAAGGCTGGAGTCTGTTTGTATGAAGCCAATGGGTTGTTCCATATAGATTTCTTCCTGCAAGTCCCCATGCAAGAAGGCAGATTTAACATCCATTTGATGGACTTCCCATTTTAAAGAGGCAGCAAGGGAAAGAACAAGGCGGATAGAGTTCATTTTGGCAACAGGGGAGAAGGTTTCAGTGTAGTCAATGCCTTCAACCTGTGAAAAGCCCTTAGCAACGAGACGAGCTTTATGTTTATCAACTTTCCCATCTGGTCCATACTTGGTTCTGTAAACCCATTTACATCTAACAAGTTTGCGTCCCTTTGGTAGAGGAACAAGATCCCATGTATCATTTGTCATCAATGAATGATATTCTTCATTCATAGCTGCTTCCCAATGTGGATGGCCTGAAGCTTCTGCAAAAGTGTCAGGATCATGATTTACTGGAGCTTGAGCCAGTAAAGAAGAGGCTCTTTCAAACTGAGAACGTGTACGTCGCTGATCTGTAGGATCACCGGCAAGATCACCTGCTGCATCCCGAGTAGCACGGACCCATCTTGGAAGTTGAGGATCCTGAGAAGGTGGGGGAGGATTATCATCCTCGCTTTCATCATCTGAAGAAGAAATGTTTTCAAAAGTAGAAGAGATAGGAAGAGGTGGCACATCCGCCGGACTAGGCTCGCAGGCCGATTTATTTTCATCAAATTTTACATCTCTTCTAATGATAACATTTTTGGACTTAAATGGAATAAGTCTATAACCTTTTACATCTTCAGAATATCCAACAAAAGTACATTTCTCACTCTTAGGTTCTAAAGCTTTATGCTTTTCATCTGGAATATGGGCCCATGCTTCACTTCCAAACACACGAAAGTGACTTACATCTGGTTTAATGGAACTCCAAGCTTCTTCTGGAGTGATATTCTCTAGAACCTTAGTAGGAGTGCGATTGATTATATAATTTGCACAATTAATTGCTTCGGCCCAAAAACTAAGACTGAGTCCTTTAGATTGCAGCATACAATTAGCCATTTCCTTTAAGGTGCGATTTTTCCTTTCAGCTACACCATTTTGTTGTGGAGTGTATGGAACAGTATGTTGCATTTGAATTCCATTTTCGGTGCAAAAGTTGATGAATGTGTTTTTAACATATTCTCCACCATTATCAGTTCTTAGCTTAAGAATTTGATGTCCAGATTGTTTTTCAACAAATGCTTTGAAGGCCAAAAAAGTGTTAAATACTTCGCTCTTGAGTTTTAAGAAGTATACCCAAGTGCGTCTGGAGAAATCATCAATGAAAGTTAAGAAGTACTTGCAGCCAGAGAATGAAGCAACAGGAAGAGGACCACATAAATCACTGTGCACAAGCTGTAAAGGGGCTGAGGCGTGCCAAGAGGCACGTTTGTCAAAACTGTCCCGATGATGTTTTCCGAGTACACATCCGGAACAAACACCATCTCTGCAAGATACCATAGGAAGACCTGTCACCATATTTTCTTTACATAGATGCTGAAGGGAGCGATAGTTTAAGTGACCAAATCGCTCATGCCAAAGTTTGCTCACTTCATCATTATGAGCAACAAATACTGAGGGAAGATTTGATGACCCAAAGTTGTGAAACTTATACAACCTTTTGGAATCATCAGCAAGACCAGTAGCTAGAATCTGTTTAGGATCTTTTAGATCCTTGATTACAACATCATGAGGTGAAAATTCAACAATTTTACCTTCACCTGAATGAGTTATCTGATAGACAGATAGAAGGTTGCAGGATAAGGTTGGAACACATAATACATCATTAAACTGACCATTGTCTAGATGAACAGTTCCAGTCCCTACAACATTAAGAGATCTATCATCACCAATATATATATTTTTGGTGTTACAATCATTTAAAGAAGAAAACATGGCTTGGTTTTTGGCCATGTGACAAGAGGCTCCAGAATCAATGAGCCACTCATGAGAATGAGAAGAAGAAGAAGATACATTTAATGCATAACCAGACTGAGATGATTGACAATGACATGCAGAAAGTGCCATTCCGGAAGTTGAAGTTGAAGTAGGCTCCACATGGATGTTATGTTTCTTCATTGCGGCTTCCAAGGCTTCCATCTTCTTAAAGCATTTAGATTCTAAGTGGCCATCTCGATTACAAAAGTTACAATGTCTATCAGTCTTCTTCCATTTGTTTTTATTGGTCTTATCATTTTGCTGAAATGATCTTTCATTTTGAGGCTGAGATGGTTTAGGACCATTCTTTTGAGGATATGACTTCTTAGGATTCTTTGAATTTGGTTGCTGCTGGGCGGCTAACGCTTTCGTGGAAGAGTTTCCAAGATTAAGAAGACCAAGGTGTAAGAGTTTTTCTTGTTCTCTTATTAAGGAATCACAAAAGGAGTCAAAGGAAGGGGCCTTGTAGTCTTGTCCTTGACAAATGAAAGCTTCCCTTGTAGAATGGAAAGTGGAAACAAATACAGAGTAGGCTGGTCCCAACTTAGTAAGGATGGAATAAATAAGGTTACCATCTTCTTTCTTAACTTTAACACCTTCCAAGAGATATCTAAGGGTCTTGAATTTGGACAAGAAATCTTCAATGCAAGAAAAATTATTAGGATCCAAAGTAAGCAGCTCATTTTCAAGTTGATGGGCTCTAATTTCATTTTTAATCCCAAAAACTTTAGCAAGTTTTTCTAATGCTTCATGAGGAGTCTCAAGTTCTGCAATGTGGAATCTAAGATCAGGAGAAATAGACATCCCTATCAAACCACGTGCTTGATCTTGTCTATTTTCCCATTTTGCCGCCTTGTCTTCATCTTTTGGTTTCTTCTCTTGGTTGTGGCTATTCTGAAGAGACCTTTACTTCTAAGTAAATCTTCCATGTAGGCTACCCATTGGAAGTAGTTAGTGCTGTCAAGAATGACTTGGCATGGACTTTCCATTTTTTAAAAAAACTGAAGCTGAAGATGCTGAAAGTAAGTGTTCCAATGGATAGATCTCGAAAAAATAGGCGGTTTTTAAAAAAACGGCTCTGAAAAAGGCTTCCGGATGAAGAAGTTATGGCTTTTTAAAAAAAATTGTTGACGTTGCCGGCAAAGTGCGCGAATGTGCGGGAATGAAAAAATCCGCCCCCACAAAATGGAGACTTGAACCCAAGACCTCTACTCTCTTAAAATAGCTTTGAACCAATTGATCTATACAAAAAATTTGAGAGAGAGAGAGGGGGGGGGGCCTTGGTTTGCGTGCTTGCCTTGAGAAAGCTCTTTTTCCCTACAAAACACAAAACACAAAACCCAACACGAATATGCAAAGAAAAACGAACCTTGCGGCTCGAAGTTAGCTTTAGCCAAAAAACTAGAAATTTAAAAAAAAAAATCTCAAGTTAGCTTTAGCCGAAAAACTAAATATTTTTCTCAATGTTTCTGATTTTCCGAGATCACACTAAGGTGCAGGGAAAAGAGCATACGCATGAGAAAAATCCTTCCTTTCTGTTTCTGATTTGCCCAGATCGCACAGAGTCGCAGGGCAAAGAGCATACGCAGAAATGAAAGGTATAGATCCGGTTAAAAAAAAGGCTAAATAAACTGAGACCGAAATAAGCAGAGAGAAAATAACAGTAAACTGCAAAAAAAACACTGTATACCTCCCGATCTGAAAAATGACGCAGCTAGGGCTACCGGAAACCTTTTCGCGTGAAACGAAAGGGGTTCCTCACTGGAACAGATGCTCCGAACGCAACAGAGCAGTCCTCTCGGCCCGAAAGCAGTCAGAAACAGCAGATCTAGGAAACGACAGCCGCATGCAGTTCTACCGGCTTCAGATTTGGATCACCAACGGACGCGGCCCTCAAATAGCTCTGATACCATGTAGGAATTTACAGGGTAAGTTCCACAGAAAGAATACCAAAAGGACACCGCTCACAACCAGATCTCAAATCAATACACCAGTATTTTTGACGTGGTTAAAACCCTCAGAGTGCAAGGAGGGAAACAGTCCACGGCCTGTCCCAACGTGGGTACTACAGGCAATTTATTAATCAAAGAATGAAAATTTACATAAGCTTCTCTCATGCACGGATTACCCGAACAATGACCCTCCATGCGCTTTAAATAGAACTCATGGACCAATCGGGTGTCAAGCCACGGATCAAGTGTCGGTAATACCGAGGTGAGAGTGAACCGTCGGATCACTACATATCGTGACCGTCGGATTGTAAGTTACAAAATGTACAACGGTAAAGAAACACACTTTACCTAACTCTAACCTAACTCTATACTAGACCAAGTTGAACTTAACTATATCCTATGTGTCGGAATATCCTAACTAGGGCTCCAACCCTAAGGACTCCAATCCCTCCAAGCTCCAACTTAGTCAAATAAACTAAAATTTACAAAATACTTGCTTTACAAGAGATCAAGAATGCCTTCAAACACAACTTCTTCAAATATACACAAAAATTCCCCTCCAAACAGTTCTTCAAGATTTCTTCAAGTGCGCTCCAAGCTTCAACAACTGATCTTCAATAGTATTTAAACAAGTCTAAAAGTTCTCTTCAAGGTCTGCTGGCGTATTTCCAGGTCACTTCATTAAAGCTGCTTCAAAGCACTCATTAGACAATGCCTCAACATGGACTCTACCAAGCCTTGAAGGATCAAGCTCAAGTCTTCAATTCTGTCTGAGATGCTTGGTTACAGATCTGTAGTCATTATTCCACCTATTCTGAAAATATGCCACAATTTGTCCGAAAGATGCCACCGGTTCAAGAATCCTTTTGTCACAAGTTTAAGAATTTTCTATTCACAGACCCGAGGTTCCTTCTCTACCCAGATCCAAGGTCTGCCCACACGCTAAGCACATGTCAAGAAATGTGAGTTCTTATAGATATGTAAATATAAGTCGCTTCAAAAAAAAGGATCACCACCAATCCGATGCATGAAGGTATTTGTTCAAATTTCTCCAGAAAATAAAAATCGGTCTACTAGCTATCCACCAACCAGGATTATCTCAACGATGTGATGTAAATATCTATTTTGCGTTGTGCTTTCACCAAGATCCTTTGTATTCACAGGACCGAAATTTCTTTGACAATCTTGCAAGTGAATAATCTGAGATGCATGGTTATGCCAAGCCAAAACGAATCGCTCTCCTTTGAATCTCTATTTTCACAAGTTCACGAGTTGTGAACTTCTTCTATTGTTGACTGAATCTGTAATTTATCTTTGTTGATTCGTTGTCTCAACCCACACGTTGAACCTATTATTTATAAGGACTTGATGAGTGAATACATCACCAAGTGGAGGGGCCGACCTGTAGTGAGGTCGACTTATGAGTGATGTTTTTTAATTTTGATTTGGGGAGATATAAAGGAGTTAGGACTTTGTTGCTAAATTAAATGGATAGGTTATGAGCGATGATTTTTTAATTTTGATTTGGGGATATAAGTAGTTTAATAGGAATAGAATAAGGGTTTTCATTATAGGAATAGGAATAAGTTGCTCTAAATAAATTAGGGATTGGTTTATATAATTTTAATTACTTTTTGTAGGGAACAAGGATTAGGGTTTTCATTGAAATAGGATATAGGGATAAGGGTTAGATTATTTTGTACTTATGGATTTGGGATCCAAATAGTCTACAGTTAGGTTATATATTTGACATGTGTATTTAGGTATTGCTTTAATACAAGCTAGGAATTCTCAATTAGGGCTCCCACATTAGGTCAACATAGACCTAGGGTTTCTTCAGATTGTTAGGGTTTCATCTTCTTCAATAATGTCAGTTTATTGACATCAATGACAACTTTATTTAACAGTATGAACAAGAAACCTATTTTTGTTTGTAATCCTTTCTATAAAGACAAGCTCTGTAGAATGAAGAAGGGTTCAGAATTTTTTGAAAATCAGACCTGCTATATATTATTTTTTATATTAATAGAACTTTCTTCAAGCAGTATTACAGAATTTCAGAGATTCATGTGTTGAAGGTTTCTAGTCAGTTTCCTATGTTGTATTTCCTCTTTCTTAGTCAAAGCTTGAATCCATTGATCTTTAGTAATCTGAATAAAGGTTATGAAACAGAATTTTTTGTAAATGATGTATTACAGGTTATTCAGATTTCTTATGTGTTTTCCAACTTAAATATCAATTGAAAAATTCACATGGTTGCTCTGTTTTTTGATGTTTACTTCTACTGTCTCCTACCATATCTCATTAATAATTTGCCTAAGAAACCTACAGCTATCTCGCCTCTGTTAGACTGATTTGTAAGGCCTGTAGCTAGTGTATTTGTATCAGAGACTCCATACCCAATGATTTTACCTTTCCTTTCCAAACCAATTTTAGATGATCCATGCAGATCTAGCCATTATTCTAATTACATAACCAGTCAGATTTGACTCAGTTATAGAAGGGATCCCCCCTTCGAATTGAAAAGGCTAGCTTTCAATTTAAAAGAATGGTTATAGGTTACCTTAGAGTTTTTCCCTTACAGCCAAGGTTTTCTCTAAGTGATAACATTTTGGCGTCATTGTCAGGTAGCGAAGGTAGAATTTTCCCTGGGAGAACGACAAGATCCAGATCTGATTACTTACGGTGAACAACAGTCATACACCATTGAGTTGTACATCATTCATCTGGCGAATCCATTGTCATATTCCAGAAGTCGAAACTTTCATGGCAGCTCCATTGTCCGAAGAATTCAGAGCTTGAACTGTAGATCCAGTTGCCTAATCAATCGAGATGACAGGGTATGTTAAAATTCTTGTTTCTATTGAAGGTTTTAAGGAATATTGGGACAATTTTGATGATGATCAGATTGATGCAGCTTTTTCAAGGTTTTTACCTATGTATTTACATTCATGCAAATGTTCTTTTGAAGATAAGATCTCTTTTTTAGAAACATTCGTTGGAGAACTTGAGAAGGTTATTGAGGTCTTAGAGGTTCAAATACAATCCCATAATTCCCAATATCAGAATCAGTCCTTTGAAAGCCTTTTTCAACCGAAAAAAAAAGGATATAGTGTTGCCTTATGATTTTTTGATTGAGGAATGTTATGTTTTTGAGGATGAGTTTGACAATTTGTAGCTAGAGCAATGGTGTGATAAAGAGAGCACATATGAACAATCCAAGCAAGATATTCTAGTCACAAAATACATTGAACATCATCAAACAAAATATGACTTTTATGATCCCATAGTTGTTTATATGGAGAGTTGTTTTAGCTTGAATTTCTAGCCATGTTTCCACTGTGAGAAGCAAATCCATAATCAGTCACCTTTGCCATTATATTGGCCATTTTTTATTAGGTTCAAGCACAGTCAAAAATCCATACTATCTGAGCAGCTACTTGACTGGTTGCATTGGAATTTAAGTGTCATTTTGTAAAGCCTGTAAATAATTAAACAGCGATTTACCCAAAATGTAAAGCCTATAAATAATTAAACAGCTAATGTAAAACCTGTTTTAAAATTTAATAAAATTTCATACATCAAATTGATTGATTTGATGAGAAGTACCTACCTAGTTTCCTGCAGATGAAGAGGCTTCAGATTTGCTCCAGCTTTCGCTCCCGTTACCAAAAGACCATAACCTCCCAGCCAAACTAAGTACAACCTAGGTACTCAGTGCAGATTGCTTCTCAATCGCTGCAATATGTTCCTCCATGCCCAAAAACTTCAGAACCAACAAGGCTCAGTCTTTACTGTTGGAAAACTCTGTGTTACAAATTTTCCTCCTTTCGACCCCACTTCCTCCAACCGCCCCTTCCTTCTTATAAGTCTCCGTTCACCGACTTCCTCCATCTCCGTGTCCTAATTTGGATACGTGTTGATTTTATAAACAAAATCTGATTTGATTTGGTGATTTTATTCGAATATCTAAATTTGATTTAATAAAGTTTATTTATTTATTTTAATGATTTAATTTAATTTATTTAATTTATAATTTTAATTTAATTAATTTTATTTAATTTCATAAATTTTAATATACAAATTAAAATTTTAAACATTAAAACTAACATTTTCTATTCGCTTGAGGGTTTATTATATATAGAGTGTGTTACATACGAGTCCATTCATATGTAGCTATCGTGTGGAGGCCTCGTATGTATGCTAATACTTCTATTTTATTTATAGCTATAGGTGGGTCATTACATACATCCCTCCTTCCAAAAACTTCGTCCCGAAGTTAGGGTTTCTAAAATATATTAATGATTATTATGAGTATATAAGTCTTTACAATTACAAAATTGAATTTGTTTTCTTTAATATTTTTAAAATTTTACAACTATAATATCCATGTTCTGCCCCAGTTGGTTTCCCAGCTATTCTATAATCATCCTATCCTTCCTAATCTCTTCCGCTTCCATCCTATCCGTCCTCTACTAGAGTATGCCATGGCATCAGCTATACTGACTAACCATTCATAAGCTTTTAAGGGTATTAACGTCGATTATATCAACCTGATTGCCCAGTAGGCATCTGGCAGTCATCATCACACGTCTAGGGGAGCATGATTCGCACAGTCCTCCCATGACTCCAGGTTTCGGAGGATAAACGATGGGTAATACCTCCACCCCTCCTAGTGGGACCAGGGTTAACACCCTATCATGGAATCTCTTTGAGCCTTAATTGTTCTGAAGTTTTTGTCATCACGTGGTCATCTTGGTAACGATATTATCTGCAACATAAACACTTGTCCATGCATTTATAAAATATGCATCAACATATTCAAAACAAATAGTTTATGTATAATTCATACATGTTAACTACAGTATAACATACTTGGCCATATTCTACTCATGTTATTAGCTTTCATATTTAAAATGTAATCATTCTTTTATTTCTATCTCATCAATCATATCGATATGCATAAATGAAACAAAATTATAATATCTTAATTCCCATCAGAAGCAAAATTACTCAAATATTTAAGCTTTACTTTGATAACTATAATTTAGTAAGATCAATAATATATTTCGTCTTGGTATCCACGTACCAGTGGGACTAAACAGATAACATATCATAAAAATTCACGTTTATATATGATCATTCCAAAATGGTTCGGAGTCTCTGATTTAAAGTAAAGTAAATATATACAAAACATGGTTTAAAGTTCTTCAAAATTGACACACGTTTGGGCATTTTTGACATATGATTTCCGTATCTTTCCAAGTAGCTAATCCAGGACTATACTTGTCCCACTGGGCCTTAACTTGGTCTACCAGATGATTCCTAAGCTGTCGAACCCTACGTTCCAGTATACGTAATGGTTCGACCGATATGATTCCTTCACCCGATACCTGCAGTTCCTTCCATTTAAGGTTATGAGATTGGTTAGCGATGTAATGCCTTGATACAGATACATGAAATACATTATGAACTTTATGCAAGTGAGGTGGCAGTGCAAAACAATAGGCGACAGGGCCAACTCTTTCCATGACTTTAAATGGTCCAATAAATTGGGGTTACAACTTTGTCCCTTTTCCGAATCGAATAGTGCTTTTATTCGATTTGATGCGGATGAAAACCTGATCCCCTACCTCATACTTCCTATCAGTTCTATGAGCATCAGCATAACTCTTTTGTCTATCATGTGCTTCTTTTAACCACTGTCTAATTTGTTTTACCTGCTCCTCCATTTCATGGATTAATTCTGGCCCTACTATCACTCGATCTTCTAACTTGTCCCAACTTAACGGTGTTCTGCAAGGTCTGTTGTATAATGCTTCAAATGGAGGCATTCCGATTGAACTGTGATAATTGTTATTGTATGCAAATTCGACTAAGGATAAATACTTTTCCCAGTGCGATTGTTGATCCATAACATACATCCTCAACATATCTTCAAGTACTTGATTTACCCTTTCTGTTTGCCCATCAGTTTCAGGATGATAAGTTGTGCTCAAATTTAGTTGAGTTCCTAAGGCTGACTGCATGCAAGTCTAGAATCTTGAAGTGAATCGTGAATCTCTATCTGATATGATCTTCTTAGGTACTCCATGAAATCTGATAATTTCATTTATGAATACTCGAGCTACGTCAGCAACTTCGTAAGTATCTCTTACGGGAATGAAATGGGCACTTTTCGTTAATTTATCCACTACCACCAGAATAGCATTGTGTCTTTGAGAAGTAAGAGGTAGCCCAGTGATAAAATCCATAGAAATGATCTCCCATTTGGTCATAGGAATGTCGTGAGGTTGTAAGAGACCTGCTGGATGACAATGATCAGCTTTTACTTGTTGACATTCCAAACATCTTGCAACGAATTGAACGATATCACGTTTCATGCCCGACCAGAAGAAGAGTTTCTTGGTATCAGTATACATTTTCTTTACTCCAGGATGTGCACAATATACTGCTCTGTGGGCTTCCTTAAGTATGGTGTCTAATAGATCCCTAATATCAGGAATATACATCATTCCATGAAATCGTAAGATTCCATCATTTTCTAATTCATATCCTTCAATCTTAGATTCTTTTGGCTTTTTACTTTCAAGACTAGATCTTACCTTTAAATACCAACTATCTTTTATGAGATATTCTAGTACTCGTTGCTTTAAGTCTACTTTGATAGGTATGAGAGAAAATATCCGGGGTCTTCTTCTTAAAGCATCTACCACTACATTTTCTTTTCTTTTAATATATGATATTCCAAAGTCATATTCACTTACAAATTCACTCCATGGTCTTTGTCTAGCATTCAAGTCTCTTTGGGTGAACAAATATTGTAGACTTTGATGGTCGCTTTTAAGTGTAGCGTAAAACTTCGCCCCACTAGATAGTGTCTCCAAATCTTTAAAGCTAGTACTACAGCGGCTAACTCTAAATCATGAGTAGCATAGAGTTCCTCATGAGGCTTTAATTTTCTTGAGACATATGCTATTACTTCTCTATCATGCATTAATACTGCACCTAATCCATGTTTGGATGCATCAGTACATACCGTAAAATTTTCGTCCATATCAGGGACTCTTAAGATTGGTGCACTGGTCAGTAGTCTTTTGAGTTTAGAGAATGCTTTATTACATTCCTTAGTCCATTCATACTTAAGACCTTTACATTGAAGAGTTGTAATCGGCTTTGCAATTTTGGAGAATTCTTCCACAAATCTTCGGTAGTAACCGGCTAAATCCATAAAGCTTCGTACTTCATGTGCGTTTTTCGGTATTGTCCATTCCATGATTGTTTTTACCTTCTCAGGGTCTACTAAGATCCCTTCACCTGAGACGATATGACCTAGGTAATGAATCTTTTCCTGAAAGAGCGAACACTTGAATAACTTTCCATATAACTGGTGTTTTCTGAAGCAGGATAATACTATCTGTAAATGGTCGTCATGCTCTTTTTCATTCTTGGAGTAGATTAGTATATCATCTAAAAATACTTGTACAAATTGATCAAGATATTTGCGAAAAAACACTGTTCATAAGATTCATGAATATTGTTGGTGCATTAGTTAATCCAAATGGTACTACAGTAAATTCATAATGCCCAAAGCGTGTTCGGAATGCAGTCTTAGAAATATCGCTTTCGAAAATCCTTAGCTGATGATAGCCTGATTGAAGATCAATTTTTGAAAAACAGCAGCTCCTTTCATTTGATCGAAGAGGTCATCAATTCGAGGCATAGGATATCGATTCTTTACTGTAGCTCGATTCAAGTCTCGATAATCTATGCATAATCTTAAGGATCCATCTTTCTTCTTGACAAAAATTACAGGAGCACCCCAAGGTAATACACTGGGTCGAATATGTCCTATATCCAATAGTTCCTTCAATTGAATTTGTAATTCTTGAAATTCTGGAGCTGTCATTCTATAAGGTGTTTTAGAGATTGGTTGAGTACCAAGTTTCAATTCTATGGTGAGGTCTAGCTCTCGTTCGGGAGGTAATCCTGGTAGTTCCTTTGGAAATACATCTAGAAATTCGGCTAACACTGGATATTGTTCTAAGGATGGTCCTTTTCTTTACTTACTTCTTGAATTACATATGCCTGACAACCTTTCCTTAAGCAACACTTCATTTTCATTGCTGATATGTAGCGTAAAAATACTTTTCTCTTGATACCTTGAATTTGAATTACCTCTCCTTCATCATTTATACCGAGAATTCTTTTCCCATAACAATCTACCCAAGCTTGATGAGCTTCTAACAATCCATACCTATGACAAGATCACAAGTTCCTAGAGTTGTAACATAAACTTTCAATTTAGTCGAACAGACTCCTAGATCAATTTTGCATTGATCCACAATTAAGTCTATGGATTGGAGTTCTCCTAAGGCCATTTCTACCTGTCTGACATCATTTTGCTTGCGAGCTGCCAGCCCAAATTTATTTAATGCAGATGACGAAATGAAACTATCTGTGGCACCAGTATCAAATAAGATTTTGAATTTTATACCATTAATAATACCTGAAGATTCCACTACAATGGACTGGTGTGCTGCTTGATTGTTGTTGACCACTGCATGGATTCTATGATTGCCTTGAATATTTGATATTGGTTCTTTTTCTGCCCTTCGTAATATACTTGATGAAGCTTCTGGACAATCACGTTGAAAATGTGGTCCTCGACATCCCCAAAAATTTACCTAGGTCAGTCCTCTTGAATCATATTGTGAGTTTCTAGATAAAGAGCTTCGCCCTCTCATACCAATTCCTCTCGAATTTCTTCCTCTATTAGCAGTTCCACGTCACTTCCATGGACTTGTGTTTGATGATTCAGCGGCTATCGTATTAACTACCATGGGAGCTCTTGTTCCTACATTTCTTGGGGTAAATCTATTACCATAAGGTGGTCTTGTTCCCACACCGCATCATGGTTTCAAAACCCATGCCGCTTTATCTACTCTGTTCTGGAAACAAAGGGCATGAACAGCAGTGCTATATAACAGCGTTTTTACATAAGTCCACTAGCCTCTAAAGGACCAGACGTCAATAGAAGAAATGATCCGCGAAGTATGCAGACGTGTTATTGTGTAGAGCACACTCCTCCAACTGATCCTTGGGATGTGGGACTCACCCCAATATATTGCCACTACCTAGTTACTTCACTTACAGGGCACATAGGTCACACCTCCAATCACTCTCTTTCTCGAATGATGATAATATGCCCTTCGGGGGAACACATCGCCCATATATGTAGGCTCACACTCTACCTCGTTCAGTGCTTGTATCCGCTAGTGCCCCAGTTCAACAGGAGGACATACAAGCTTCCCTCTTGCCCCTTTATATGTTTGCCCGCTACAGAAAATTTCCCCTGGTGATTACCCCACTTAAGCTGGACATATGCTTCTATACCCTTGAGGTGTATGACCCTTCCTTCACGGGTGCACCGTAAGTAATTTCTCGTTAATGTCATGCGGTGCAGGTAGGAACCCTGTTTAGCCTCGGTAAGCTTTAAATCGGGTAGGTGGTATCATGCTGCTCTGCCCTTGTCAACGCAAGCAAATAAACATCAAAATTGAACTGGGCATGCATCGTGTAACCTCCTCAATCCAATCGATGTCTGAACGCCATCGTGTTCCGTAGAGGATCATGCGACAGACAGACACTTAGTGCTTTTACGTATATAATAATCCCCCCTATCTCTTTTGACTTGGACTAACACCTCTTAGCTTCGATAACGCTTCGCTAACGCTTCGATAACGCTCCTCGCTCCGTGAAACTCGCTACTGCTCGCTTAGCTCACTCGCTGCGCTCGCTTTCCTTCCAACCAAAAAGTATCATTAGCCACTTCCTGCCTTTAGGACTGGGGTGCTTCCTCGGGTAACCCAGTCCGTAGGGCCACACTGGACATCAAGGCACCTAGGACGAGGGAGTATAAGGGACAGACCGCCCTCACCTCTTTGGGTCAGTTGGCGGGTTGTAGGGAGAGCTAAACGAGGACTACGAGGTAAATAAAGGAGCGCCGCGGGCTTTATGCGTTCGTTCGGAGAAACAACTAAATGAATCACGAACTTGAACTAAGAGACATTCATTCTTCTTTCTTCTTGTGCCGGGCCTAAACCCATCCATTCATAGTGATTTACAAACTGATCCGGCCCCTTATTGGAATGGAGAATAGAATTAGGCAAGCACTTCTTAAGAAAGCAAATAGAAATGTTTAAGTAAGTAATAGCTCCTGGCACTGCCTGGCCCACCTAACTTACTTTTGCTTCCGTTCGGTCCTCCCACGCAGCAGGTCTACGGCTGATGCTCATAGGTATAGCAAAATAGATGTTTTCTATCAAAAGACAATGCTTACCTATATCATGACTACCAACCCGAGCGTGCCTATCCGTTCGTTGTTACTATCCAGATTAGGATTTCTACTCGCCCTCACCACTCCGTGCCTTCCTTTTACTTAACTGTTCCTACCCTGTTCTCTTTTTCCAGAACACTGACTTCATTCTTCTCCTGGGTACCACGTATCACCTATTGGTCTGGCCAAGCCTTGCCGAAAGAAGAGCTACTATTCCTGCTCCAGCTGCTAGTACCGGAAATATACCAGTTCCTATTCCAACAGCTGCCTACTCTTCTTCCTAAACGAGTACTACATATGATTATGATATGCGAGGTTATGAAATTCCGCTTGTAGCGGTTGCAGTGCCGGAAGAGTCCGGTTGCTGGTCCCGCTGACTTTCTTGCTTGCTTTGCTTGTGTACCGGTTGTTGACGAAAGGAAAGGGGTAGGCCCACTTTCTTCGATCCGCTCTTTCATCAGTAAAAGCTATGTGGTAATCTTGAAAAACCTCCGCCAAGCTGATCATAGCCCCCCCACCCAATAAGTAAATTGAGGGGAATCTTGAAAAACCTCCGCCAAGCTTGGCCTAACACACCCATCCTTTACCCTTGAGCCTTTGGATCCTAATCTCATTGGAAAGCAAGGTCCCGGAGGGGCTTGCGCTTCCTAGTGCAAGGCAGGCTCAAACCTCCGCCTCCTCTCCTCTCCTTAACAGTCGAGCCCCCTAAAGGGACGGAGTCACTCACTATTCATATGGTGAGGGTCCTCTCCTTAACAGTCGAGCCTGCTTACGCATCCTTATCAGTCGAGCCCCCTCTCCTCTCCCTTGGGGTCGAGTACCTAAAGGTCCTTATTAGTCGAGTGTGCTAACGCACCCTAAAGGGAGAGGAGAGGGGGCTCGACTGATAAGGAGAGGAGAGGGAGAGGAGAGGGCATTTGCGTGCGTTTTACGGCGACTTTACACACCCAAGCTGGGGTTTTGTACCAGCGTAGACCTCATAAATCGTCTGAAAGGCCAATCACTCGTGCTATGAATCCTTCCTGTAAGGACGTTCTTCTTACTGCTATCCTTTCACCAAAGAAAATCGTACTTCCACGGGGAAAGGCTATAAGGGAAGTTCCCCTAACAAAGCTTACTTGGATTTAGTCTTTCCATTGTGGACCTATACCATCTTTCAGTCATATTCCCGCTCCATCGTTTATAACTGATGGCAAAAGATGTATGTGCCTATCTCATGTGGTTTTGAAGATATATTAACGTCCTTGGTAAGTAAGTGCTTATGAACAAGAATTTGATTAGCCTTAAGCTCCCTCCAAAGGCTTAAGTTTCACGTAACCTTTCTTCCTATTTCGCTTCCTTTGGGGCTCTTTTTTAGCCCACCTGAAAGTGCCAGACCCGAGTGAACTCACCCCTACTAATCTAAATGGAAGTCACGCACTGGATTCCTTTTTTAACTTGTTATATTAAGCAAGTTGGAGTGCCTTTGACACCTAGGTCTCTCTTTCAAGCTCAGGAGAGAGAGTGAGTGCCCGAGTCGTAGTATGACCGAAGCCTCCTGCCCAAAGATTATGGTGAAATGTCATTCTATTCTAGGCGGGTGAGTATCAAAAGGAAGACTCACCAAGCTGATGCCATAGGACTGAAGACTCGAGTGTGCTATTTCGTAGCCGTTCCTGAGCAATTCAATTCAAGGAGGCCGGATTTACCTTTATGAACCTCAGCGCGAAGTGGTCAGGTTTAGAGAAAGACCGCCCTTCCCTTCCTATGCGGCTAGGTGATAAACGCATAAACCGCTTTTCGAAGGTTCGACGCAGTTGACTGGGATACTACAACTCCATGCGGTTGATAAGCCAAGCGGTTCTTGTACTTTAGTTCTTTTTGAACGGTTCTGCTCGAGATCAATTCATTGGTCCGCTAAAGGAATGAGAGATGGGGCAAGAGATGTCCCGCTACCTTGCCTTTAGTAGTCGAGAAAAGGGAGTAGTCGAGAAGAGAAGAGGTATTGAAAATCAGACTGTGGTTGGTTCCATAGGGATAAAAAGAATTGGTATGATCAACGCCGTTTAACCACGATTGCTCAACTGTCAATGTGCAACTTTCCTTGTTCTTGTTAGTAGCCATTCAGAGCGGACAGGCAAGGAGAAGTCCCAATGCTTTCGTCTCAGGCTAGAAACTATAGATTCTCATGCGCTTGAACGGGATGAGTTTCAGTCGGATAGATACAATATGAGAGGCGAGCCTGAAAAGAAAGACAGGTCGGCTGGCTGCTCTGCCTGCCCGTTTGGGGATCGGTCAGGAGATAGATAGAGTGAGTGTAGGAGGAATAGGGAGGGCTCAGAATATTCCCGGTTTTAGTTCAGATCGGCCGTGTCCAGCTTTCCCAATCCTAAGAGAGAGCGGATCGGATCTCGTCTCCTGCCTGACCTTGTGGTTCCGGCCCTTGATTTCTTCCCCCCCACCCTTCTTCTTTTTTTGTATCTTAAATTGACTAGTTACCGCTAGTTACCGAAGTTAGACAAGTAAACACAAGTCTTTGAATAGAGCCAAGGAAAAAAAGAAGTACGACGGATCTATTTTAAATACTATAACGTCACTTCACTTATCTCCTTGGCTCGTATCATGTCGGTAAGTAACTAGAGATCTAAGAAAGATAAGACATACATACATAACTCTACTCTCGTTTCTTTAAGTAGTTACGACGTAGAGCAAAGTGCACCACCCAAGTTTCGATTGGCTCGATATCATGTTGGTAACTAGCTAGAGATATAATAAAGCCAATGAAAATAGGTATCAAGTGAGTGTGTTATGTCTTCTCCTTAGTATATCCCTCCTGAGTGAAGCGATACATTACTTCAAAGCCATACTTCGTAAAATAGGGCGGGCGGCTACTTTGGGGAAGGATAGAAAGAAGTCGATCAGTTCAGTACTCAGCTATTATATCGGATAGTTTGGCATTTCATCTGGTATGGCATTTGGTCCAGGCAGGAAGAGATATGGAACTTGCTAGTAAGGGAATAGAATCCTTTCGCGGAAAGGGATACGAGAAGTACGGGAATCTGTTAGCCGTCCCAAAACAAGTGAATCCGGCAGCTTGAATTAGAGAGGCGGGTGGTAGGGCTTTTCAATCGTGGTAATTGAAAGACTGAAAGGTAGCGTATCCCATCCACCCCATGCATCCAGCCAGCTATTCAAACAAGAGCCGTAGCCAGCAGCGCCAAGAGCAGATCCAGGCACTGATACAGCACGAGATCGAGTAGTTGATCCATCCGGTGCTGATAAAGAGAAGGTATAAGCAGTGGCTCCCTCCTAAGCAATTCATGAAGCAAGTGGTATAGGTATAATGGGTCTAGGTCTTAAGGTGGGTAAATAGATTGTGTGGAACCAAGGTAGGGTTGTTGGAGTACGGTTGGTAAGGAGGGGAGGCACTAACATGAAAGGTAAGGTATGGATCTCCTAGCTTGGATTTACCTAAAGTATCAGTTCGTATGCTACGAGCTCCTTGGTATTCTGTGGCGGCTTGCCCCGTGCTAAGTAAGTGAAAGCAAGTGATAGGTCTACTTTTTGCGGAAATCAATTTCCCTGGCTCAGAAGCGCGTCTTTAAGGATATGTGTTGCTCCTCACCGCCCAAAATCGCTGCGGTGGAAGCGCCATCAAATTGTAATGTCCTATCAACGTATTTCCCCTACCTTTCCCTGTGTGGTTCAAATCCCTGAAGGAGGGGGTGTTATCTCCATACGTAGAGGGTAAGGGAGTATATAATGAATAGAATAACGCAAAAATACCTTTTTTGAAAAGAAAAAGATGGTCTTCGACAATTCGATAATGGTAACGACTTCATGTTCGATACCTAAGTTCTTCAACCTTGGGTTCAGTCTTTGGCTCAAGCGTGGGGTCAGTACGCTAGTATGCTGTCAAATTATGAC
The DNA here is from genome assembly GCA_031772625.1 of Pinus tabuliformis. Taxonomy (NCBI): domain Eukaryota; kingdom Viridiplantae; phylum Streptophyta; class Pinopsida; order Pinales; family Pinaceae; genus Pinus; species Pinus tabuliformis. Next base: position 30,010,799 of record CM062816.1, read on the forward strand.
CTTTCTTATGAGGAGTCACTATCCCTTCCCGTCGTTTGTACGAGCTTGAGTCGTATAGGACCTTCGCGAGGAGTGTAGCTCTTCCTTCCATACCTGGCCCCGCCTGACTGATGAAATTCTATATCCACCGATATATCCCTGCCATAAGTGTTCGACCCCTTCTAGTCCAAACCCTACCTCTGAGGGAGCGGAATCTGCTGATGAGTTCGTCGAGGATGATAGGCTTATCGTGGATGATCTAGTATCCGAGTTCCCGTGCTTGGCTATTATATACTGCTCCATCCTTCCATATTCTCGAAAAAGGGAAAGGACAATGGCACATTACTAATTGAGCGAGTCGATCTTACTCCTTGCGCTTAGAGAGTTGAAAGGATGTCCATGTCCAGAAGCTACACTGACACTATTACTTATTATATTATACCTTCCCCACTCCCTTACTCTGCTACAACTAGATATAGGATTGACTATTAGACCTTTAGATTGAGATTATTTAGATTACTTACTTTGAGAAAGCTCTATTTTCATAGAATTCCCCACCCACCCAGCAGCTGATTAATCTAGAGCAAATCCTCACCATCGGAATGGTGAGCCCCTATCGGTCCTCTCCTTAACAGTCGAGCCCCTGCCGGTCCTCACCATCGGAATGGTGAGCCCCTGCCGGTCCTCACCATCGGAATGGTGAGCCCCTATCGGTCCTCTCCTTAACAGTCGAGCCGATGGCGGCCAGTCGAGCATGCTTACGCATCCTGCCGGTCCTCACCATCGGAATGGTGAGCCCCTATCGGTCCTCTCCTTAACAGTCGAGCCGATGGCGGCCAGTCGAGCATGCTTACGCATCCTGCCGGTCCTCGTTTCACTGAAAGAGCCCTGTCCCATGGTTGCACATATTCATCCACTGCGTCGTTGTGATATTCATGTGCCTTGCCTCACGTCGTGATAGCAAATGGCCGAGAGGCACGTTCAGGAAATCACATCACTGGAGAGGAAGGAGAAGGACCCATCGAGCCACCTTACATGAGATATGAGAAGCCCCCCATCAATGAATACCCGAAAAGAGATGGCCCCCACGATTGAGTCAACATCACCACATGTCACATCCACCCAACACGGACGGTATACGGTACGGGGCCAAGTGATTGAGGCACAGCCCCTAAGATAGATGGGGGACATTCCCGATAGACAATAGCCGGTCATATTGCCTGTCATTTCCGAGAATTGCCAGAAGGTACTTGTTCATAGCCAGTGTCATTGACAGGAGGTATCACGGAACCATAGAACTATACACTCTACCTCGAATATCTACCTATACCCCCTACGAACTCTAAGAACTCTCCACCTTCTACCGCACATGTCTCTCACTCACTGGGCATCTGTTGCATGTGTTTGTAGCGATGACTCATATCCCCTTTTTGTTATCCCACCCCTTATTGATAAAAAACCAAAAGGGAAAAGGCCCCATGGAAGGCCCTATTGCCCCCCGAGCCAAGCAAGCAGGCAAGCCTTAAAGCAAGACGGTCAAGAGCCAAGCCTTAAAGCAAGACGGTCAAGAGCCCTAGCGGTCAGAGGCAAGCCTTCAAAGAGCCCTCAGGCAACCTAGCAAGCCCCCATCACCCCATCCTCCCTCCCTTGATGTCCTCATTGGCCATTTCCCTTGCGCTGACAGCCACTTTGGACCTCCAAAGCCGGTACATAGCTCTGACCTCCAATCCCTCCTCAAAGGCCATTTCCCTTGCCCTTGCAGGCTCACCCTATCGGTCCTTGCTACTGGTGCATCTGTATCTCGATATGGATGTTTCTCACCCTTGTGATTTCTTTCTTCCCCTCAAAGAGCTAGAAGGGCTCATCAAATAGAATAGAAGCCCTGGGAAAGTGTTTTAATGGCCCATAGATTATGATACACCTCTCTCGACCATCAGGAGATAAACGGGGCTGTTTACGCCCCTGCCTACTTATAGAGGGTAGCGTTTGAACAAGCTTAAATAAATAGCAGTAGCAGTGGATAGCAGTAGTAGCCGTGATGGTGAGCGATAAATCGATGGCGGCCTTATCAGTCGAGCCCCCTACCGGGTCCTGATGGTCGAGCCTGCGTTAGCATCATGACTGGAAGAAATGCATAATGACATATGCCCATAGCAGCATTGTTCGTTAAAGCGTAATGACGGCAGAAATGCATAATTACATATATAAGAATCTTGATTTCGGTCACTAGAGATAGATACGAAATAAAAGCATACTCGACATAAATGCATATATTATATATGTCATTATGGTCATTCTGGTCTTTTGATAGCTCGATCTACCTTGTGGCTATTATATATGTCATTACGCTTTAAGGCTCAACCATCCGTACGGGGAGAAGAAAGACTAGTTCGTGTCTCCTTGCACTAGGACCCTTTAGGGGGCTCGACCATTAGGGAGAGGAAGCGCAAGCCCCTCCGGGACCTTGGTTCATTTCGACCAGTGATTCCAGTCATTCATTATATACGTAATTACGTCATTATGGTCGAGCCTGCTTGCGCATCCTTATGGTCGAGCGGCCTTACGGCTCCTTGTTATGGTGGTAGTTATATATGAGCATGTGGTAGTTGCGGCTTCATAAAATAGAGATAGATCAGATGCTTATTCAACTGGGGCGAGATGGCGTAATGACATATATAATGATATTGATTTCCTAGCTAGAGAGAGAGAAGAAAGACCAGTCATTCATTCGAAGGTCCGGAGGGCTTGCGCTTCTGAGGGCAAGGAAGATAAGTGCTACGAAGAAGGGTAGGTGCTACGAAAGAGGATAGGTGAAATGGTGGTAGTTATATATGAGCATGTGGTAGTTTAGGTATCGATGTGAAATCGATGGCGGCCTTAGTTACTTATTTGAGAGGGGGGCGAGCCGATGGCGGCCAGTCGAGCATGCTTACGCATCCTGCCGGTCCTACTGTTGAGTGAATGCTCTCTCCCTCAACTCCCTGATGTCGGCTGGAATGGCGGGAGAGGGGAGATGAAGGAATAGCTTGCTTCCTTACCGCCTACAGTCGCCCTCCATTATATACCTATAGTATAGTATAATAGGAGCAGGCAGGGAACCTTAGTCATCAGAGCTTCGCATCCATCCTGCACCCTGAACCACTTACTTTACTTGCTGGCTTAAGTTGTAATAGTCATTTTCATCAGTCAAGAGGTAGGGTAGGTTTGCTTGCTTGTAGGTGAGGCAGGGTAATCGTACGTGGTAGGGAGGATGCCCACCTTTTAGGAGGTTTACGAGCCTGAAACTAAAAGGGGAGCAGCACCCCTGTGAAACTAAAAGATTATAAGCCCAACAACTAGCGTACGAGGTATGACGAGCCCGTGTATTAGCATAGGTCAGTAAGGCTACTTCCTTATTTATCTAAGCAAGCATGTGTTTAGGAGCTAAAGGTTTGGACTAATACTGGTACAGGGAGCTATTATGCAGCCGGCACGAAAATGTACAGGTTGAGGTAATCCCGCCCGGCAACAAACTACTCGTACAGGGATTGGCCTCCTCCTCCTACTCGTACGGGGAGCTCTTCTCCAGCCTGATATATCTGTAGTTTCTTACTGGTATGATTGGGTAATAGCGAAACATGACCTACGGACTAGGTTCGGCTTCCTCCTTTAAGGCACTACGGGAAGACCGAGCTAAGCAACGTGACCTTACCTGGCTTCTCTCCTCTCTTCGGTCGAATAAGAATATCGATCATTGGCACGAAAATGCGGTTTATCCCCACTTTAACCCCACAGAGGTGGTATCAGCCCATGAAGGTCCTTTTTCTTCATTGTTGTACTTACGAATGTGACTATCTGTGCTTTCACCTTTGGGACTAGGTAAGTATCTTTGCTTAACAGGTAGAAAGGGATGGATGAAGGGTCTGTTCTGAACTGGTATAAGAGGGAGGGTATTTGGCTTTCTCCTTCCTTTCACCCTGTGGGTGAGGAGCCATCCCACCAAGAACTAAGCGTCCATTCAATAGCCATCTTCTATCTCCATCAGCCATTCAGGAAGAGGTAAGCTTGCATTCTTATCATAAGTGTATAGTAAGAAAGAAAATACTCCTCTCCCTCTCCCGTTGGTCGAGCCCTCTCCTCTCCTTAACAGTCGAGCACCTAAAGGTCCTTAACAGTCGAGCGTTCGTACCTCTCCCATAGGTCGAGAGTTCGACAGGCTCACCCTCATCCATATGATGGATGAGCGATAAATCCCTCACCCTGCCTTCCTTGATGCTTATTGGGTGGGGGGCGTTGGTCGAGCGTGCTCCGCATCCTCTCCTTATCAGTCGAGCCTGCTTGCGCATCCTTTCCCTTTGGTCGAGCCTGCTTACGCATCCTTGTGAATATCTCGTCTTAACAAAGAATGGGGTATGGAAAAATAAATCCACGTGGCACTATCATCATCATTTCAGTGAATCCATGAGTCATCTTCATTGCAAGGGTAAGGATGGTAGTAGGGTGCATACAAATCCCAGTATGAATTACCTAGTAGCCAAAGCCCCGAAATGGGTGGGGCATTTTCAGGTTGCGAAAGGTCGGGCTATCTCTTATCATAATCCATGCGCTAGTTTGATTAGAAGACTTGTGCGATCAGATGGGTTATAGTACGATTAGGATCATGAACTCGCTTCGCATGAAGCAAGCAGGAAGTAGATTCAACATCGTTTTAGGTAGAAACCCCACAGGAAGGATGAGCCTCGTTGTGCCCCATCGCCTATTTATAGGCAGCAAAAGGAAGAAGGCTCCACGAAAGAGATTGAAGAAATGGAGCTCTAGCCGTTTCTGGAAAGCCTTACGAGTGAGCGATATCAAGAGGCGAGTGGAATCAAGGTCGAGGCAACTGTTGGATTGGTCAAGGGAAGGCCCAACCTCCCGTTTAGAAACTTATACCGGGTTCCTCTCCTTATCAGTCGAGTCACTAACGTACCTCTCCCGCTGGTCGAGTCACTAACGTACCTCTCCTTATCAGTCGAGTCACTTTCCTTGATGCTTATTGGGTGGTGGGCTTTTGGTCGAGCAATCAATTCCTCTCCTTATCAGTCGAGCCCCTGCCGGTCCTTACAATTAGACTGTAGGAGGAAGGGACTGAAATTAGACTGTAGGATTGGGGCATCCATGACTAAGTTGGTTGGGTAAGTGAGTATCTATAGGTTGGTGAAGCAGGTGGGTTGGAAGTAACAGTAAAGGTAAAGGCAAATAGGCAGCATAGTAAAGGAAGGGTTCATAGTCAAGGTTGTTGTAAGTGCGGTATCCACGAAGCATTGGGTAAAGAGTCAAGTGGTAGTTTGGAAGGCCGATCAAATCTCAAACAGGTAATGGAGCCCCGCCCCGGTCTTCTATAAATAGAAAAGGTACTGTGGGTAGGTGGCACTAAAATGAATGCGAGCAGCCAAATAAAGCCTACCCCCTCAAAAAGGCATTGGGTAAAGTCAAGTGGTGGTTTGCGCGTACAATGCTAAAGAGGTAAGTTGCCCGGTATCTAGAGGGTAGTTGTGAAGAGGCCAGGTGGTGAGTTGGTAGCTGCTCTGCTGTCGGAAATCAAATTCCTGAAAGTAGGCTTAAAAGTGAATATGAATTCTCAAAGTGCAAAGCTCCCCAAGCAAGCCCGTGAATGCTAATCAGGTAAGTGAGCCTATCTATGCAAGGGCGGTAAATCGAACAGGTGGATGCACGTAAGTAAAGGTAAATAGGCAGAGTATAAGGTGAAATAGCGAAAGTGCAGCTACCTACCCTACAAGATTCTTCCAGCAAGCAATCCCCTCCATTCATTCGAGCAAAAAAACCGTCCATTTGATCCAGCGGTATAAGCAAGCAAGCCAGCTATTCAAGCAAGAAGACCAGCCATCTCATCCAGCCCATCCTTTTTGTGGTCTCTTTGTAAGGGTAAGGCAAGTGCTAGCCTTCCTATCACTCAAGCACTCACTGAAAAGATTTGCCCGCTCACTGAACAGGCTTTCTGTCAGGCTGGCTTGTCCCTTCTCGTAGCGTTCTGACTGGCTGGCTAGGGATCTCTCATGCCCATGTCCCGAAGGTTCCCTTTCAAGTCTGTCAGGCTACAATGAGAATGAGGCTATTCATTTGAAAGATCCGCTGGGCTGGCTTGCTGGCTTGCTTCCTTGATGCTTATTGGGTGGCCCCTCTCAAATAAGTAACTAAAGGGTGGTCTCATTCGTTCCTTCCTTTATCATGAGGCTAGTGAACCTTTATCATGAGGGTTGTTAACATAGAGAATTCATAGGCTCTCCTCCGCTCTTCATCACTCTTCCTCTCCCGGTGGTCGAGCCTGCTTGCGCACCTCTTATCCGCTATTTCTAAAAGGTAGTAGTTATGGTAGGCTATCATAAAGCTATCGAAGCTAGTAATCATAGGGTATTTGTTCGTATCTTGTATCTAGTTGTTCATCTCTTGCCTTCTTCCATGGTGCTTTTTGTTGGTGGGTTTTGTTGACGGTTGATAATGAAAACCTTGCACGCGGTTGCTTGGGTCGAGCTAAAGTATCTAATGACTGAACTTCCTCTGGTGCTGAGGCTTTCTTTTTATTTCCTCTCCCTTATGGTCGAGCCCCTGCCGGTCCTCGGTTGTCTATCAAATGTCTATCAAAGAGAAGAAATCATGGGCAGTGACATACCGCACTTTCGTCCGGCCTCATGAGTAAGTGGTACCGCATCAGTGAGTGAGTAAGTGGTACCGCATCAGAGGTTTTCCCTCGGCGTGTATGCAGCGGGATCCCGTTCAAATCAAAGGGTAGGATAAGCCCGCAGCAAGATCGGGCCTGTAAATGTAACCATTTTGCGTCGTATTTGGACCTGATTTGTCTCTGCGTGCCTTAGGGATAATTTGTGTGATACATGGTGTCTAATAAAAAGAATTGTGAATTGACAGTTTGAGTATGTTGTTATTCCTGGTCTTATGGTGTTGTGTTTATTCGTCTATTCGGGGTAAGGGTGCAAATAGTCAATAGTAGTGGGTAAGGCGTGTGTAGAAGATGGTAAGGTCAGAGTACAAGCTGGTGTTATCGTTGATTTCTATTTTTTTGTCTACTGGATTACTATTCTTTCCTTATCTCCTTGTGGGCGTATCTGCTTGTAGTGAAGAGAAAAAGATCTAATAGTATTTGCTATGTTTGGTATCTGTCAATGTCTAAGGGCTAAGTCTTTGATCGGTCTCTGCCCTACATGTTCTGAAGGAAGGACCATATAATGACCTTGAGTTCCTAAGGGAAGCTTTTCAACTGCATTCCTTCCCGGTCCACAAGGCAAACTTGACTCTCCTTTCCGTAATGGAACAACAAGCATACTTAATATGGGGGTGAGGTAGCGGTCTAACTCAGGGGATTTCCACCTCACCTTGCTTTATTTTACGGGCTCGGGTTCTGAGTTCAAAGGCTTGCTTGCCAAAGAAATAATTAGGAAATAGTGAAATTCTATTGTCAAGTAATGTTGCTCGTTCTCATCAATCATATCATATAATGATTGTAAAGGTGCTTCCTTTTACCGGTGAGGCAAGCAAGCTCACATTCATTATATCTAATACTCATTTCAATTCTGTTCTGTATCAAACTGACCTACGATAGCACGACCAGCACGCGTACCTACCAGCCAGCAGTAGCATTCCGTAGCACACTCCCTACCAATAGCACCCTCCACCAGGCTAACCTAATATCTTCCTTGTTTATACAAATGAGCTTGTTGATTCAGTTTAAGTTGATCCATTGCAAAAAAAGAGTTGTATGGGAATTTATCAATCAACGTCCAGCGGAACATACCAGAATCTTTATGTCCCCACGTCAGGCGCAGCTACCGTTTCTCACCGATTTAAGCAATGTTAAGAAGTGTCCCATTCCGTCACTTTCACCTTACACTTTATACCGATTTGACTCGTATTCGATAGGGGTGTAGTGGCCAAACATGGTTCCACCGGTCAGGCGCAGCTACCATTTCTTGCTGATCTCGGTCATATTTTATTTATAGGCCTCCCATTTTGCGCGCAAGGTCACTAGCATGAGCCATTTATCCCCTATGAAACTCAAGAATGCATTGGATGAATAATGCATTGAATTACTACCTCCATGAGGGGAAGCAGGAGGAAAGTAAAGGTAAGTACAGGTATGGAAAAACCAAAGTGAAACAACCACACTGCAGACCTCATTTTGGGTCATTGGGTCAGTAGTCCACATGCGTGGTAGCTCACGTAGCTAGAGATCCCCGAGGGTGAGACGAAGAAAGAACACAACCTTACGACGGAGGACTATAAATGCAGCAGCCACTAGCCTGTATAATTCATAGTCTTTTCCATAGTCACTTAAACCAGTCATTTAAGAAGGCTTCAACTGCTACAGAATGAGGTTGATTTGGAGACATTAACACACCTAGTGAATTGTGAATTTCATTTCCCGGTTTGCTGTTTACATCACTATAGAAATTCACATGATGGATTGCTTTATTCACCTACAGAATGAACCCAGATTGAACAGCCAGCCGCTTGATCTCTTGATCTTGACCTCCACTTTGCTTAATCCCGAGAGTTTAGTTCGAGATCTCGTTCGCCGTCCGGGTCATTATGCTGATGCCACCTACCTATCACGGACGGGTGCTAAAGGTCAACGGGTCGTGATAGGAAGGATAAGATCGAGCTGAAACGGTTTGTCTGTCAGAATCCGCCAATGCCAATGGGAGAACCGTTAGGATGAGTGATTCACGGAGCTGCTGCATCCCTGTTCGATGCATGCATCGGTAGCTTCTGCCCTGTTATTCTCCGGTCCACTATAGCCTCGTTGTTCTAAAAAGCTTCGTTCTGGTCTTTTTACTACGATGCCGTCTTTCCCGAGTTCAGATTGAACCTCTCCCTCCCTTTTCCCGTTCGTAGTTTGGTGGGAGGCTGTCTGTCAGTAAGGTGGGCCCCTCATTCTAAAAGGAAGGGTGGAACCACCATACATATAGGCTGTCGTTCGTTATTCGAATAGAAGGTTTCTTCCTTATATCTCTCTATGGCTATGCTACGGGAAAGGCTTGTTTCTTTCCTTCCGAAAAGTATCAGACCGGGATAGACCCAGACCCACTGACTTTCTCTCTATGAATGCACCACCTTGCATACGAAGGAAGGGGCCGAATACCCCGTATCTTTGCTTGCTCGGGCGGGTATTGACCGAGAAGCCTGAGCTTGCTTGCATTACCAAGGAGGGGAGAGCCTGCCTTCGAACTCAGGGGCTATCTATACTCCTATATTCATTACGTTATTTCTCACCTGTAAAGAAAAGGTTCATATGCATCTAGAATTAGAGATGAATCACTTTCCCCTCCTCATTTGGTATGGTATTAATCCGAAAATCCATCTAATCATTATATTGGTTTATCTCTATGAGATGGGAGGTATAACATGCCTATCCTCATCAGACCTTCTATCCTTCATACCCATAACCAGGAACACCTTCGTAGACAAGGAAAGCATCAACCCTTTACCCTACCTTGCTTTCCAAACTCACTCACAGAAACAAGCCTAGCTATAAGAGCTAGAACCTAAAGCCCTGGAAGCCAATAAGAGGTCCTCTCCCGGTGGTCGAGCCATGCTTACGCACGATGGCGGCCTTATCAGTGAATTTGGAATGAATTAACCGATCTTTATTACAGGAGCAGAACCAGACGCTTGGAATGAGCTTACAGTCTTATTGCTTGCTTTCTTTCATTTAAGTGATAGCGTCTTTCTTGCTTCTCTCTCCTTTCTTAACCAGAGAGATTGTGCTTATCTTTCTTATAAGATAGATCAGGTGAGTGCAATAAGCTGCCCTCTTGCTTGGTTGCGGGAATTAAGGAGCTTACTTCTTGCTTGCGAGCATGAATGAGCTATTAGACTCTATTTATTCCCTTCCTTGCCTACCGGATCCGAACTGCCTTGCTTAGAGTCCTCAAGTAGGCTGCCTCCCTGAGGATGCGCAAGCAGGCTCTCAATCTGCTGTAAAAGGACAGGCCGGTGTGCATTTGACTTTTAGTCCACACACATCCTCTAAGTCCCATGCTTCTTAGGAACAAAAACTATAGGTAAACCGGCAAGAGAAGCACTTGGTCTTATCACCCTGGTCTAACAACTCTGGAATTCGTTTATTCACTTCATCTCATTCAAGAGCATATTTCCTATGCAACCCATGGGATTAGTGAATATAGCAGCAGCTCCATTTTGTGTTCCACTTCCCGGCAATAATCCCTCACCATATGAATAGTGAGTGACTCCGTCCCTTAGACTCTTGTAAGAATTATTGAAATTTCAAGGTGCAAAGCCGCTTGTCCCTCCGGGGGCAAGGAGGGTACCTAACTGCCTCTTTTGCTCTTGTGCTTTCGGGGGATACACCTTGTTGATGCTCGATTCTCTTGGCCTATGGACGAGGAGGGAGACGCCTGCTCTCCGAGTTTCCGATTCAATGGTATTCATGTGACCCTCCCCTTTCAAGATTCTTCCTGGCGAATCCATAGTCCGGTGATGGAAAAGGGGTATGTGCCATTCGATTAATAGGGGAAGATACCACCAACCAAATTCTTGCTCAATTCATAAGGGTCACTGCATCCCGGAAAGAAACCTCTTATTGATGGTGAACTGCCGGAAACGGAGGAACGGAATGACCCACCCACTCCTTACTGATTATAGGGTTCGCAAGCTCTTACGTTCAGCCCTGGTACTGCTATTCACACCTTTGGAGTACTATACAGGACATAGCTAGTTAGAATCAATAGTTAGAATCGTCCACTGATAGCGAATTGAGAGAGAAAGAAGTTCCCCGACCTTACCCCATAGATAGACCAAAGGCCCGGAGGGGATCTCATGGATTCGTATTGAAGGTGATAACTAATTGACAGACCGTAATCAAATATCGGCAGTGATTTCTTTTATAAAGACTCTGAAGGTGGGAACACAGAATCACTCGTTAAGGTGGGAACACAGATTCGTAATGCCCCATTCGTATTGTCGTACCCCAATGGATTCGTATTGACAGACCGTTCCTTACCGTTCCGTTCCTTTTGACAGTTCAGACTTTCACTATCTAGTGCCATCCCGGGATCAAAGTGATTTACCATAAATACTGTACAACCCATAAGTAGCCCAAAGGCCCGACGAAGGAGGGGATCTCATAGATCAGCTATAGAGAGTGGTGGCATCCGTCCGTGGTGGTGGCAATAGAGGAGACCGTACGACAAAGGTGGTAATGAATGCCCCATAAGTAGACCAAAGGCCCGGAGGGGATCTCATGGACAGGAGGGCGACGTGGTGGCATTCGTATTTACAAACCGTTCCTTACCGTTTGGTATGGGTGGAGCAGCTGGTCAATGCCTATCCCGGGAAGAAAGCTGGTCAATTCCATGCCTTTACTATGGAACAACCATAGTGCTCGTCCTTGTCCTGAATAGCATAATGATTAGTTCGTTCCGTTCTTTACGATTCATACGGCACGAGGAACAGGATACAGAATATGGGCCCACCAAACGGAATATCAATAAATCATTCCTATATTTATGGAAATGACATATATAAGGACTTGAAATGGATGAGTTAGCGTGAAGTAGTATCAGTGGAAGGTTATCAGTGAAGTATTGGGTGAGTTAGCTTTGGAGAAGTATTGGTGAGCTCGCGAGAAAAGGTTCTTCCCCGTAGCGATAGAAGCAGTAGTTCCGAGAAGTAGCAGTAGAAGGATGGTTCAGTAGGCAGTAGCTTTGGATAGATGTCTTTGGAAGGATAGCTTAGCAGGTATGATTGCTTGGAGGTAAGGCAGTAGAATCAGTCGATCTCTTTAGGCCGGTTAGGTTGCTTGCTTGTAGGTTAGCGAGTCATGTTTCTTCCCGTGATTAGCTCTTGGTTCAGTGAGCTAATGTTCTTCCCTTAGCTATTGTTTCAGTGAGACTGCCTATTTACGGGCCCTATTGTTCAGCCTCTTTACGGGGAATTCCCTATGGGATTGCCTATACTATATTATATAAGTAATAGCGCTAGGGCATATCACCCAAGCTAGCGAGACGAGAGAAAGGGATCTATCGCAAGAACTATCACGAGGTCCGTGAAAAGGGCATCATCCGCTGCGGGATCACTGCCCGAAGGTATCATCTCTGCCCCAAGGTGGGTTAGGGGCAACGCTGCTCAGCCAAGCACCAACCGTAGGATAAGGGTTGGAAGCCTGCCAAGGTCAGAGAAGGCGTACATAGAGAAAGCTTCAAAAGGCCATACAATTAGAGAATCTAAATGCCCGATAAGGTCCTTGAAAGTCTAATCGACCTACCTCTGATCTATTTTACTTAAATAAGAGATGAAGTATACCCAATTCAAGTCTCTATTTCCCTCTAGCTTGATAAGGTCGGTATCTCCTGCCCTTCCGAGCGAAGGGCCCTTACTTCTTAGGGGTCACTCACTATTCATATGGTGAGGTATTCTCGGCCAAAAGAATCCTATCGTAAAGGAGGTAGGCTTCTCAGCCCTAGCCCAGTTTGATGAGGGAACTTGGGTAAAGCCACTTAGAAGGTAGGGTCTCGTGAAACGAAGACAGGTTATAAGCCCCAGGTGTTTGGGTAACGCCCTAGTGGATCGAGTCTACTGTCTTTATCTAAGCATGCGTAAGTAAAGAGATAGTGTGCTACGTTGTTTTGATGAGTAAGGGCAACAGTGTGTTTGTTGGGCGGGCATGTCTCCTCACATCCGTTTGGTAGACGGGCTTTTAAGGACCAACCCCGGTAGGCAAAGAGCCGTGTAGCGTAGGGAGCTGTCAAAGGAAGGCATCCTCGTAAATCGTAAAAAGGATCGGCCATATTTCATATTCATAATGCGCGCGATAAGGGCCAGTTGGGCCAATATAGCAGCGTTAGGACCATACTAACGAAGGATCCCACACGTCTATGAAAGGGTTCATGAAAGGCCCAAGTTGAAGCCCCAACCGTATGCCCCAAGCGTATGAAAACCCAAGGTCTTAGAAGCAACCCATCCAAGCGTAATAAAAGTGAAGTAGTTTGAGGAAGCACCCTTTCTTTTGATTATGCCGTATCGTCTTTATACACTTCTTACTGCTATTATTTAGGCCCCCTCCCTTCGGACAACATTGACTGAATGAAAGAAAGTTCCGACAACGTTGAGGTCATACATATTCCCATACCCTGAAAGTTTTATACTACCCATCGTTCGGAGAAGAATTACATGTCCTACCCTGGCATAGATGGCCCAACGGTTGAATCCATCCTAAACCTTACCCATTTTCGTTTTTCAGGTAAGGGATCTTCTTTATAACCCACCCACCTTTTGATTAGATTATGCAGAGATAACTTCATTGTTTCTTCTTCGCCTCTTCGATCCTCACCTTTCGGCTAGTATAGGACGGGACTTGTATTCTTAAGAAACCTTATCTTATGCGCGTTAGCGGGCACCCACCTCGCCTTCAGTTTCATATTCTTGGAGCATCCCATCTTCACCTTTTGAGGGATATGGATGGGGCTCTTATCACAATGACTGACTGTTTGCCGAGCGTGTTCGAACAAGTTGATACATACATCCTGACTGAAGAAACCGTTCAGGCCAGACCCTGACAGGAGGACCAGGAAGGTTGAGTGAGACATATATCCCCATCCCGTTTTCCCTGTTTTCCCATAGTAGACATCTTATTACTGTTTGCTGAACGTTTCGGACAAGGTTGATACATCCTGAAGGAATATTTAGGTCATACATACCCGTACCCTTAAAGTCCTACAAGCTTGAATGCTCACAGAACCTTTCCCTTTGTACCCGACCCCATTGACTGGATTATTTCGTGGATTCAGGGATCTTCGCTACGCCCCTTCTTATTGCATTTGACTTATCACGAAGCTGAACCGGTTGATATCACGCCGGGTATTCTTTATATATGTTATTTCTCCATAACACTTTTGATAGATATATACAACATTTCGGGCGGGCTCTTTACAGCCGTAAGGATTACTGTAAGTGGAGGGGAACAGGATAACCACCAGTAGCAGTAGTAGAATTATACGTGGTAACTGTAAGCCCTGTTGGTTGGATCGAATGAATACAGGCAGACCCACCATTTAGAACTTACCGACGACTTGGCTTGGGCACTGACCACTCCGTGCCTTTATTAGACTTGCCTTTACTTTACGTGCGACCGACCTTACTAACCTTTTGATTCACTTGAACTGCCTAACCTTGATTGGATGGGCGTTCCACAACACTTGATGAAATATTCTTACTTGGTGGGTACCACTCTGACTATTTTCCGCTACGCTCCTGCCTACTCGCTTTACTTATGTGCTTCGCTACGCCCCTCACCTTTGCTTGCGCACCTTTGCTCTTTACCAACCATACCTCCTATCCCAACTTACTGATGAGATGGGGAAATTTTGATCAAAATACGATCAATTTCTTTGTGCACACGGAAAACCACTGAATCATATATAATATGATGAAGACATATAGCGGAATTCACTCACTATATTATATATGAAACACGGTTTTCCAGATGAATCACTTGGCTTGGCCTTCAATGAGTGGGAAAAGGGAGGAACTTGAGTTGCTCGACTGATAAGGAGAGGAACTTGAGTTGCTCGACTGATAAGGAGAGGAACTTGAGTTGCTCGACTGATAAGGAGAGGAACTTGAGTTGCTCGACTGATAAGGAGAGGAACTTGAGTTGCTCGACTGATAAGGAGAGGAACTTGAGTTGCTCGACTGATAAGGAGAGGAACTTGAGTTGCTCGACTGATAAGGAGAGGAACGAGCCGGGACCCCATTCAATAGAGGGGATCGGATCTCACCAATGATCAGTGGGGGCATTCGGGCTAAGCTAAGCAGGTACCATAGTTTGTTTGAACCACGACGCCTATCTATCAGTCAGTCAGGCAGGTTGTAGTAAGCCTGGCTCTGTTTCTCACACTATGGTGGGTGGAGGAGGGTTACCCAAGGGTTAAGATCCGGGAGTGTGAGCAGTACGAGCCGAGAGGCTCCCATACTGTTTGGAGGGCAGGGGGCAGAGATGCCAAACCTGACCCCTATCTATCGCCGTAGACGCTGTTTCTTTGAAAGATTATGTTTCTCGGGTATCCAATAAATTCATCCAAAGGCCCCCCCGAATAAGAAGGCCCCCACTTCTCTATTTCCTACCCTAAAAGCCTGAGCTAGATTGAGATAAAAAAGAGTATCCTGTACCTTATAGAAGGTAAGGTCCCCTTTCTTTATTCCCCTAAAAGAGCTAGAAGGTAAGGTAAGGTAAGGTAATTGATTGCTTGTCCGCACCGGGCAAGGTCCGGCAGGGCTTGCTTGACGTTAGGAAAGCAAGGAGAACCTGACCTGAGCGAAAGGGAGAACCTTCTTCACTTTCTTTAAGGAGTATGGGTGGAGAAATGCGGGTCGCTGCTGGGAGGTCCAACCCTAAGCTTATCTCTGCGACCATAATGAATAGAATATCTAATGGTGCGAAGCCGCTTGTCCCTCCGGGGGCATGGATTTTCTCTTCCGTTCAGTTGCTAAAAGAGTCATGATGACGTTGACAAACGATATTGAGTTCCACGAATACGAAGGAGGGAAATATGCCATTTGCTGCTATTCCATTCATTCGTGTCTTAAGTTCGAAGGGGATCTCAATATGTAATGAAGAAACGATAGTAGCTCGTCGTTCCATAGGCTTTCTCATATTTCTTCAGAGGAGTTTTGGTAATACTTCCAAAGCGATTTTCGACGGGAGAATCGGAGCTATTCAGAGGGAATTGCAGCAATTCCCCAATCCTAACGAAGTGGTTTCTCTGGAATCCAATGAACAACAGCAATTACTTAGGATCAGCTTGCGTTCAATTACGCCGGAAATTGTCGAATCATTACCGAATGAGACGGCACGCTGTGCGCCTAAGTGCGAAAGGACAGTGCAAGCTGTGTCATGCCGAAACCTAAATGTGGAGTCAGCAACACCTCCAAATGCCATTTCTTCCCGTCGCATCCGTCTTCGGGACGATATAGTCACAGGGTTTCACTTCTCAGTGAGTGATCAATTTGTCCCCTGCACCACCGATACGAAAAAAGCTTTTCTCGTAGAACCGATCCGAGAAGGCTTGGTGGTATCAAGATGGTATCAAGAATGGTTTATCGAAATGGAGGGCGACCCGACCTAAGAACGAACGGAAAGGTTCAATTTACTTATTGGGTGGGGGGGCTTTTGGTCGAGCCTGCTGTCGCATCCTCTCCTTAACAGTCGAGCACCTAAAGGTCCTTAGGCGGCCCTCACCCATATGATGGGTGAGCGAGAAATCGATGGCGGCGATGGCGGCCCGATGGTCGAGCTTCCAAATCGATGGCGGCCTTGACAGTCGAGTGTACTAACGCACCCTCACCATATGAATAGTGAGTGACCCCTATGAAGGAGTAGGGGCGATGGCGGCCTTGACAGTCGAGTGTACTATCCTTGATGCTTATTGGGGGCATCGGAATGAGTGAGTGACTTCGTCGATGGCGGCCTTGACAGTCGAGTGTACTAACGCACCCTCACCCATCGGAATGAGTGAGTGACTTCGTCGATGGCGGCCTTGACAGTCGAGTGTACTAACGCACCCTCACCCATATGAATGAGTGAGTGACCCCTAAGTAATATGGGGCCCTCGCCCTTTTCTTTGGTCGAGCAAGCAAGAAATTGATTTGACTTATTGGGTGGCCCCTCTCAAATAAGTAACTAAAAGCCTGCTTACGCATCCTTTCATTTTGATCCAATCAATCAATTAGGTAGGGAATTCGGGAGAGATCTCAATTCGGGATCTTGCGAAGAAAATGACTCTTAAAATGAAAGCCCCTTCCTGGGCCTATTGCCCCCCGGGTTTGATCTCTTCTTCATTTAGGTAGGGCCGGCGCCCCTTACGCTTTGCTCAGGTAAGGGAGAACACTTCCTAATCATTGCCTCCCTGCGCCTCTATGCATGCGAGTCTTACTGGCACTATACTCCTTATTCACCCGGCCACCTCTATACAGAACTGGCCCTGGCTTGCTTTATTCAAGCGAACTGCCCCGAAACCTTACCCGAGCATAGCGAAGGAAGGAAAGAAGGTAAGGGCAAGTTCCGGACCAAACAAATGAGAAGCGAGGGGTTGGTTTTGGTGTTCATCGACACAAATCCCATTCATAGCATAGTGAGAAGGAGTCTTCATTGGGATGAACTGGGGTGAGACAAAGTGTAGCGCAGTCTGGTTAGCGCGGCTGTTTTGGGTACAGAGGGCCATAGGTTCAAATCCTGTCACCTTGATGCGAAACTTAGTCAACCCCAATCATGCGAAACTTAGTCAACCCAAATACGAACATCACTCGGCCGTTATCACCTCATCTTACTATTCACAAGCCGCAGTTTACTCCGACGTTTCCAATTTACCATAGAATCCCCGGGGCTTTCCTAGCCACTATGGTTTCGTTCAGTCCCCCTTTTTGCCTGGAAATAGGTTTTTTCAGCCTCACTTATGAGAATTTCTACCAACTTGCCTCAGGTTTCTCCGTCAATTTCCCGAAGTTAACTCTAAGCTTAGTCAATCTCACTTCATTAGCGCCGCGCTATCATATGGGTAACGGAGTTCGTCATTCATGGTGGGATTTGGGGTTTCCCCAATCCTCTCCAATAATCCGGATTTCCGAATTTCCTACGTTATGTGTCGCTTTCTCAGCTTTCGGAAGGATTCTCCAAAGAATCTATTGCTGATCTAGCGGTCTCGCCCAACATTGATTTCTCTATCATCGGAGGGTGAGAGAGAGAAGGAAGGTTATACCTTCCCCCCTCGCCAGTAGAACCTTGCGGAATTCACCTTACTTCATCTTATCTTACTCCGTTCCTCCTTTCCGCATCGGACAAGGAAGATGCGGCAACTCTCAAACTTGAAATTGTCGTCGATGGAATAGCTAGATCCTCAAGAACCACAGGCATATATGGGACTGGGGGCAGTGATAGGGACTCCACGAGTTCACCTTCTGTGACAACCTCACCTTTCGTTGTTCCAAGAACCAAAGATGGGGCACAACCTTCCATCCTGTCAATGGTGAAAAGAAAGGAGAAGCAAGAAGCAAATAGGGTTGTGGGGAGGTGTCTTTTCTGGAGCAACATACCTTTGAGCATTGCAAAGACCAATACATTCTTCCAATCAATATTTGATGTTGTCATTGTTGTTGGCCCAAGGTATAAAGCCCCTACCTTCGAGGAGTTGCGAGGGCTAATCTTCAATCTAGTATTGATATCATAGTAAGAAATGTGTAATTCTTTTGACATTTTACGTATATAATAATCCCCCCTATCTCTTTTGACTTGGACTAACACCTCTTAGCTTCGATAACGCTTCGCTAACGCTTCGATAACGCTCCTCGCTCCGTGAAACTCGCTACTGCTCGCTTAGCTCACTCGCTGCGCTCGCTTTCCTTCCAACCAAAAAGTATCATTAGCCACTTCCTGCCTTTAGGACTGGGGTGCTTCCTCGGGTAACCCAGTCCGTAGGGCCACACTGGACATCAAGGCACCTAGGACGAGGGAGCATAAGGGACAGACCGCCCTCACCTCTTTGGGTCAGTTGGCGGGTTGTAGGGAGAGCTAAACGAGGACTACGAGGTAAATAAAGGAGCGCCGCGGGCTTTATGCGTTCGTTCGGAGAAACAACTAAATGAATCACGAACTTGAACTAAGAGACATTCATTCTTCTTTCTTCTTGTGCCGGGCCTAAACCCATCCATTCATAGTGATTTACAAACTGATCCGGCCCCTTATTGGAATGGAGAATAGAATTAGGCAAGCACTTCTTAAGAAAGCAAATAGAAATGTTTAAGTAAGTAATAGCTCCTGGCACTGCCTGGCCCACCTAACTTACTTTTGCTTCCGTTCGGTCCTCCCACGCAGCAGGTCTACGGCTGATGCTCATAGGTATAGCAAAATAGATGTTTTCTATCAAAAGACAATGCTTACCTATATCATGACTACCAACCCGAGCGTGCCTATCCGTTCGTTGTTACTATCCAGATTAGGATTTCTACTCGCCCTCACCACTCCGTGCCTTCCTTTTACTTAACTGTTCCTACCCTGTTCTCTTTTTCCAGAACACTGACTTCATTCTTCTCCTGGGTACCACGTATCACCTATTGGTCTGGCCAAGCCTTGCCGAAAGAAGAGCTACTATTCCTGCTCCAGCTGCTAGTACCGGAAATATACCAGTTCCTATTCCAACAGCTGCCTACTCTTCTTCCTAAACGAGTACTACATATGATTATGATATGCGAGGTTATGAAATTCCGCTTGTAGCGGTTGCAGTGCCGGAAGAGTCCGGTTGCTGGTCCCGCTGACTTTCTTGCTTGCTTTGCTTGTGTACCGGTTGTTGACGAAAGAAAGGGGTAGGCCCACTTTCTTCGATCCGCTCTTTCATTGTGGTCGTCCAATCATCTTGATCTTTCACATTAATTGTTTGGGTTTCATATCCAAATTGATCATTAACTTCGGATGAATCATTTGCACTACCCATAGGGGTAGTCTCACTTAGTAATTTATTTTGTATCCGGTCATTAAGTTCACTCTTGTCTATATATCCAACTCGTGGAACGCGTCTTATTCCTGTAGATCCCATCAATCGTCTCTTCACTTTTTTGAAGATGGGTTTTAAAAATTTGGAAAAAATTCCTATATTTGAGGTTGGATCACCGAAAGGTATGTCAGTTTCTAATCCAAAGGTCGTTAAATAACTCCAACGCAATCTTTTTGCAGATTGGGGTTTGGATCTATGCCAAGGCTTCAAACGAAAAGGAAATAGAAGCTTTATCTGCATACCTTGTGTTTCCCATTTGTCTGGGAATGTTGTTTCAGACAATTCGGTACCATCAGAAGCACATATGACATGCATTTCTCTCCTCATTTCTTCCCAATCTTTGTAAAATTCGGGGACTTGAAATAATAAAATACGACCCATATTTTTGGCTATAATAAGTGATGGTAATATAATATTTTTTCTAATATTTGATTGAGCCATTAATAATAAACCTCTTAAATAGTGCAATTCTGGCCACGTTAAACATAAGGACTCAGCAATTGTCTGCTGGGATAATGGATCTTCGACTCTCTGGATTTTTTCCCTAACTTCTTTCTTCTTTGATTGGCAAGAGGAGTCCGGCAGTATCCCGTAGGTCAGATTGCAACCTACTTGATAGAAGTGTTAACCCAGCACTAACTACTCTAAGAAAACATAACCCAAAGGAAGGATGGCTCACCTGAGGTAGGAGGGTGAGGAAGGATGGATCAAGAAAGATTGCAAAGAAGATAGATAGATGGCTCAAGAAAGATTGCAAAGAAGTGGAACTAGCCTTCTTAGAGCCATATAGAGTTGAACGATCAATCCATAGCCTTCTTAGATGAGTAGTGGGAAGTTTAACCAGCTCAATAGCCTTAAGAGAAGCTTAGGGAGGAGAAGTGGGAGCTCACTACTCACTAGCCAAGACAGATCAGATTGCTTGCAAAGGAAGTGGAACTACTCACTAGCTAAAGAAGCATGCAAAGAAAGTGGGAACTCAATCACTACTTCTTAGAGCCATAGAGTTGGAAGTTTCACTCAATCACTCATATAAAGTTTGTGAAACGATAAACACTATATAGATTAGGTTGCGGTACAGACAAGAAAGATTCCGGGATAGATAGAGTCAGACCATGCACCATATAGCGCCCGGTACAGAAAGGCCTAATGCATGCATATAGAGTCAGGCCAGGCACAAATAAAAGCATGCATAGAAAGAAAGATTCCGGAACCATATAGTGTGTGGTTTCACTAGCCTTAAGAGAAGCTTAGAGAAAAGAAGTAGGTTCAAAAATGTAAAAAACTTCCCTTAAATTAAGAATAAATGGCGAAAATGCATAACTCTACGCTATTATGGTCCATCGATTCGAAATGGGTAGTGTACTACCATTACATGAAAATCGATTGAATTTGACGCCTGATCTAAAGTGTCTGATATTATTAAGTAAAAAGGAATCTCAGTTTATCGCATGGCACGGAATCAAGTGTCCGCTTCATCTGCTGAGTTTCAGGCGCGTAATATCCTCTGGTCCCATACCGTTAGTAAAGGCTAGGTAAGATGCTAACGCCCTGAAAGAAGGAAGGCAAGGCTCCGCTCTACGTTTCTGAATGATGAAACCCGAGCATGGTGAAACGCGATGCCTGTGTTGCCGCGGAGCCACTATCACGAGAGCCTCGACGGGGGATCATCCTGCTTAGGACTTGAGTTCTCCAAGGCAGGAGTCCTCGAGCTGTGGGCCTACCTGATTGATCCCGACCTCCTCTCTAAACTCGTCCTAGGCGTCTTGGAAAGGAATGGCTTGGCCTGGGGTTTTTTCGCTGATCGACCAAGGTGCGAAGCCGCTTGTCCCTCCGGGGGGCAAGGGCTCACGATGTTTGCGCCGACTCCGTAGCATAGGCAGGTCCAAACATAAATAAGGCACAGTGTATCGTATATTCTTAGATTATTAGTCAATGATTCCGACCAAAGCAGGTATAGGATCCGATCAGTAGACATGCAGGGGTGGAGGTAGACGCAGTAAAAGCATTGGTTTACCTTCCATCAGTTAATCCCGCGGAAACTCGGGTGTAGACAGTTCCTCTAGCCATTGATTTAGTTTACCCTGCAGTAACAGAACCAATTGAAGATGAAGTTTACCTTGTTTCGGTTTCCACTACAGAGGTAAGTGGGTAAATGAAATCAGCTGGTTCAGGATAAAGCGCTTCAATGGTTGTTGGTGGATAAACGGATTATGATTCAACGGGCACGGATGCTGCATTTTGATCTGCTCGATCTGGATCAATTAATACTTTTGTTTCTTCAACTGCTTTTGTCTTCCTTGCCTCTGTCTCTGCGCCTAGACCCCTTTCAATCTAGATATTTCATACCCTATCCCGTTAGGGAGAGATATTTCATAACCTAATGGCCTATCTATTTCATAATCTAAATCTGCTACTGGTGGATCTGGGTCTCGCTCTGGATCTATATCGTGGTGAGGTGATAGCTCTCTAACAGGCACCACGATATAGATGTGCACCCGCCCCTGCTTCTGACTCAGCTGCTGGGTCTTTATTTCGAAATGACATAAATGCTAGGCGAGCGGTGGCTAAGATGCTTGCTTTGCTCCAGCTACTTTTGGGTCTTGATCTCGATGTGGTGCTGGTGGTGCTTTAACCCTTGTCTCTCCAACCTATGCCTTCGCTGTCTTTCTGCTGGATAAGCTGTAGGTGCTGTAGCCCTTGCATATGTCTTTCCTAGTAGCCTAGTAGAAGTGCGAGCCTTTGTCTCTGCATCTTTAGCAACTCGTGCTGGATCAACAGCTGGTTATAGGTAAGCTACCTCAGCCTCTCCTACCTTTGCTTGTGCTGCTCCTGCCTATGCTTTGACTGGTGCTTTCCCTTAGTAAACTACAAGCAAACGAACCTACCTACCTGAACTGATTCCACTCAACCAACCAGCCAACCTAGCTAGCTACTACATACCCTAACAATCAACCCCGCTTATGGATAGTGGATAGATATACAATCTTGTCTTGTCTTGTAAGGGCTTTCACGGCTCGTACTATCTGGCCTGATACCGGTTCAGTTAGGTATGGGCTGGTACGGTCCGGTTAGGTGAGGAGGAGAAATCACGACCAATTGCTTATCCAGTGAGGTATGGGCTTCTACCGGGCTTTACAGTGGGGGTTGTCAGGACCAGAGTCAAAACCCAGGGAGTCAGGACCAAGTATGAGTCAGGACATTGCTTGCTCTTTTCACCTTCCCATAGTGCCCAAGAGTACGTGCTAGTCCATGCCAAGTTGTCCCCGTGCCCAGTTGTCCGTACCCATAGTCCGTGACCAATAGTCCGTGTGTGCCAATTAGTACGTGCCAGTCGATCATAGCCAATCAGAGCTGCCCGAAGGTGCTGATAGTCGCTAGTCGTTGAATGAAGGTTTCGATACCCAGTTGTCATTGACGGGAGTACTTGTCTTTTCCCATTGTCGATAGCCGCTAGTCATACTCCCTAGTCTTAGTACCCAGTCATACTCCCTAGTATCTTAGCCAGTCGTCATTGCCGAGCTCAATACTACCACTTATAAGCAACAGGTGAATAGTGCTGACTTTCCCTAATCTAATCATAATTGAACATATCGTTTCTATCGTTCCTACTCTTTCCCACACCCAAACTCCTTCTCGTTGCACCAAAATGGAAGTCTGATTCAAACGACCGGGTACAGCATCACATTTGACACCTGAGGGAGGTACAGCCCAACTATGAAGTACATCAGCAGATGTTACAATCATACGTAGAGGAGTTTTGGCCGGTACAACCACTCGATTGTCCACTTCTAATAAACGTGATTGACCCAATTCTAAATCATCCTCTGGAATCGTATAACTGTCAAAAGTTGGTGACTGTTCATCGGAACTGTTATAGTCTGAATACTCATAAGGTTGGGTCGACGCCCAGCCCTTGTTCGGGTACATCCGCCTCCCCCCAAACTGTACTTGCAAGTTTCCCCGCAAAAAGCTCTCCACGCCTACCCTACCATTGACACTCGGGCAGTCTACTATTATCCAGTAAGGTGGTTCCCCCTCTCTCAGGCAGGTAAAGACCGTAAGACGTACGTGGATCGAAGGCCCTAATCAATCTATATTGACTCGTATGATTTCGTTGACTTTAGTTTCGCATAAAGATCAAGGTCCCGGAGGGGCTTGCGCTTCTGAGGGCAAGGAGATAAGTACTTGTCATATGGTGAGGGAGAGGAAGAATGGCTCGACCATCATAGCAGGGTTGGGTGTGTAAAGTCGCCGTAAAACGCACGCAAATGCCCTCTCCTCTCCCTATCAGTCGAGCACCTAAAGGTTCAATTTACTTATTGGCCCCCCCAAATTAAGTCAAAAAAAGGGTCGAGCCTGCTTACGCATCCTTATCAGTCGAGCCTGCTTACGCATCCTTTCAGACGATTTCTGAGGTCTACGCTAAAACCCCAGCCCAGCTTGGGTGTGTAAAATCGCCGTAAAACGCACGCAAATGGCCTTTCAGACTAGATTCCACGGGGCTCTCGATGCATGCCTCTGGAAAACTACCGCAACATAGGCTAGCTAAAGAGAGATAGATCGAGTAAGTCTACATTGAATTATATATGCCATTACGATCTGAATCTCTATTTTATGAAGCCGCAACTACCACATGCTCATATATAACAATGACTGGTCTTTCTTCTCTCTCTAGCTAGGAAATCACTATCATTATATGTCATTACGCCATACTGAACCTAAACTACTACATGCTCATATATAACTAACTACCACCATGCCCAGGTACGTTAGTGACTCGACTGATAAGGACCCTTAAAATGCAAGAAGAGGTTAGGGAAGTTTGACTTCTCATTCAGAGAAGTACGGTGATTGGATTCGAGAAAGCGTAATTACATATATAATATATGCATTCACGCTCTATCGATCGAATATCGTATACAAATAGATATATATCATTATATATGTCATTATGCATTCATTCGTTGCTCAATATTTCAAACCTCCGCGTTATTGGGTGGGGGTGAGCAAGCGAACTCTCGACAAGGGGGCCGCCATCGGAGATGAGAAAAAAGTAAGTCAAAGTGAAATAAGTGCCGCCCATCATCACATCTATAAAATGCATATCGTTGTAAACAGGACATATTCTCCTTGCCCCACCCACTAGCTGGGCGTAACCCCACTCTATTAACACGTCTTATCAAGCGAGAAAAGAAATCCCAGCCCAGTCATTACCGGCTTCAAAGGATCAGCTATCAATAGGCTGTCAATTACCACTAGCTATCGACTATGATCGACAGGCAAAGAATCCTGGGTCGAGTGCATTGGGTAGCGGGATCGAGTAGCGGGATCAACTGCATCAACACCTCGAGTGCATCGACTAAAAGCATTAACTAGTGGCTAAAGGGCATCCGGGTTCTCATAGATAAACAAATTGAAAGAGCCTATTTCATTGAAGAGAAAATCCATTCCAGAAGCCAGCAAGATAAGCCTTCACCCAGCCCCCCAGCCTTAAGCCCTACCTGGCTTAATCAATTGGTTGGTAAGGGCAAGCAGTACTCCCTCCATCCATAAACTAAGTAGGATGAAGCGTTAAGTAAAGTCTGGTAACCAAAATAGGTGGATAGCATGCACGTAAGTAAAGGTAGGCTGAGTAAGAGAGTACTAGTGCTGATACTGCTACCACTAAGAATCTTAAAGCAAGTGTTATTTATTGAAGCCTGCCTGTGAATGCTGTATTTGAAGCCCGTGACCAATGCTCTATGTTGAAGTCCAGCTCTCTCTGCTCTATGTGAAGCCCTTCCATCCATCTTCTCAAATGCTTGCTGTAAGTCGTCTAAGTAAGGCAGGCAAGTCTCTATCTATCTCTAGGTGGGTAAATCTCAAAGTAAAGGCACTAACGTTATTCAAGCATATCCTAGCAATGCTGGCTGTCTAAATCAATCAATTGTATCTGTAAGCTCGTCCCCCGAAAGCTCAATAGCGGTACCACTAACTAACTAAGATTCCTGGCTGAAGCAAGTGGTTAGGGCAGGTAGCACTCCATGCATTAACAAGGGTGGTTAAAGCAGTAAGTAAAGGTCCGGTAAACAGGTGGATAGAGATCGGGCAGCAGGAACCCGGATCAATCACCAATATGAAGGCAGGTAAGAAGGTTCGATGGGTGGCTAAGAAAGCTGGTGTGCTAAGAAGGACTGAAGTACTGATTATGAGGAAGGCAGGTGTGACTGGATCATAAGGCAGGTTGTTCTACTGAATAACCACCCTAGTCTGTTTGCTTGACTGATGGCTATAGACCCTCTGGTACCTATCCTTGATTCCTTGATTGAGTGAGCTTGGTTGGAAGGAGGAGTCTACTGAGTGTAGGTAGGTCAAGGTAAGGTGGGTTGGGTAGGCAGGTAGGGTAGGTTAGGCAGTATAGGCATCTAAGTAGATAGATAGAGCTAGCTGGGGATATAGATGTGTATAGCTATATAGAAGGTAGGATGGGTATGGAGATAGAGTGAGTATAAGGGTCTGAGTATAGGTGGTATAAGCGGTATAAAGTGTCTTAGTATGATAGTTTTATGGAGGGTTAGTATGCTTCCTTGATTGAATGAAGTGTGGAAGGCTAATTTGTATTATGTTTCAATGGGTAAAACCCCGTTTGAAGGGTGTAAAGGTGGTTATGAATAACCCATCCCAGTTAGTAAGCCGACCAGCTAGCTTTCTGTAAAATGTTATTCTCAATGCGTGGATTCAGCAGTTGAGTACATGAATGAATGTTCTCTATCCCATTCGATGGAATTTATTTGCCTCGTCTACAGCTTGAAACACCTACCTTTCATTGCGTTGAGAGGGAGATTTAGATTAAGTTCCACAGCCGAAAGAAGTTTGGGAATGATGTGTACGCCGGCGGGAGCTCGGACTAGCTTATTCACACAGAAAGGGGTTTCTTTCTTTCTGCCCAGATCCCAATTCTGTGCTAGGGCCAGATGCAGTTATATACGTAATAAGGCGGATGTATAGGATGGATGATATGGCTGGTATTATTGGTCTTGCTGGATGGTACGACTAGGTGGGGCGGATGGTAAATGAAATACAGAAAGATAGCGTTGTGAGAATGCTTGATTCGTTGAACTTAGCAATTGAAACTGGTAAATTCACGAGTGAGAAGGTGGCGTCTCCAGATGATAGAGAGTGCGGACCTATCGACGAGTTCTCCTCTGTTTACCTGGCCTTGATTGAAGTGGTAAATTAAGGAAGCAAAGGTGACGTATCCAGATGAGAGAGAATGCGAACGTAGCCTATCAAGTTATCCTTCCTATGTGAACCTGGTCCATCCAGATGGTGGGAAATTAACGAGTGAGAACCTGGCGTTGCGAATGCTTAATGGATCGTTGAACTGAGCAATCGAAACTGGTAAATTCACGAGTGAGAGGGTGGAAGCGACGATAGGCCCGGAGGGACTCGACTGAGGTTACGAGGTCGAGGCCCGGAGGGACTCACTATTCATATGGTGAGGAGCTTGCTCTCTGGGGGAGGGGCCCCAATAACAGAGAGGGGGGAGATTCCTAAATTAATTCATTAGATAATTCTTCAAGTTGGGAGCCACCAGCTACTTAGAAATAGGGGGATGTGAGTGGTGGGACTGCACAGCAGCAGACGTGATAGCACCAGTGGTGTAAACGTCTTCAAATGCCCTTCTTATTCAATATAACGTAACCTTTCGTCAATTTGTGACGGGAGTAAATTGAACGAATCTGAATACAAAAGGTGGTCCCGTTCGGAAACGGTTCCACAACGTATATACGAGATGCCGATAGCTGGCCGAAAAAGAGCCCTTGTACCAACCGATCGATCAAGGATGGGTGAACTGGGAGGTGGAAAAGCAGAGAATCGGGGCTGCGGTAGGAGGGAAAACACGCTTTTGAAGCTATGCAGTCGGGGTGGGAGGGACGAAACGTTACATACGATGCACCAGAGGATCATACTACATTTATAGCCAATAGACGCTAGTAACTGCTGGTTAACATTGCCAGTTCTCATCGCTGATAGCCAGGAGGTCATTGCCTTTCATAACAGTCAGAGCCATAAGGTGGTCATAGTATGCCAGTCATTGACGATAGTTGAT
Source organism: Pinus tabuliformis (assembly GCA_031772625.1). NCBI lineage: Eukaryota > Viridiplantae > Streptophyta > Pinopsida > Pinales > Pinaceae > Pinus > Pinus tabuliformis. Next base: position 30,038,423 of record CM062816.1, read on the forward strand.
CAGCGCCAGAAGGTAATTGCCAGTTTTCATTCCCAGGAGGTGCCGATTACCACATAGCTTTTACCCCGAAGAGAGACCATGCCGATACCCAAGAGCCATGGATAACCGCCCGTTGGGTCGGATCTATCTCCGGACAGAACCTACTATCGATAACGGGTAGGTTAGGAGCTTACTATCTAGGAATTGACTATTGGGAACAGATGGACTAACCACTAGACTAGCAGAGAGGAGGAGTAGAATACTGCGATTAACCCCAATCCTTAAAACACACGCAAATGCATAACGGGTTCTAGCATAACGGGTTGTTGGCCCAGCTTCGGCTTATTATTTCGACCAGCCTGGTGGGATTAGTTCGACCAGCTCTCCTCGGTTTCAACCAGCTCTCGGGTTCGCCCAGCCCAGGTTGATTGGACCCGCCCTCACACTACTACGTTGGCTGTTGTCCGTCTAGTGTACTGCCTTACCTCCAACAATGTTTGCCATCAATCTCATCAATCGATCGCTATCAAGCATCGACCTCCCATCCCATACAGGCACTAGCGGATACAAGCACTAAGTGTCTGTCTGTCGCATGATCCTCTACGGAACACGATGGCGTTCAGACATCGATTGGATTGAGGAGGTTACACGATGCATGCCCAGTTCAATTTTGATGTTTATTTGCTTGCGTTGACAAGGGCAGAGCAGCATGATACCACCTACCCGATTTAAAGCTTACCGAGGCTAAACAGGGTTCCTACCTGCACCGCATGACATTAACGAGAAATTACTTACGGTGCACCCGTGAAGGAAGGGTCATACACCTCAAGGGTATAGAAGCATATGTCCAGCTTAAGTGGGGTAATCACCAGGGGAAATTTTCTGTAGCGGGCAAACATATAAAGGGGCAAGAGGGAAGCTTGTATGTCCTCCTGTTGAACTGGGGCAGTCAAATCACCGGAAGGCAATAGCGGTACCCCCAGGAGGTAATAGTGATACCCAGAAGATCCTAGTTGGTACCAAGCATCTGTCAACAAGTGGTGATTCCAGGCCTGTGAATGCTATCTGGAAGCCCGTCCATCCATCCAACAGCTCCTTGGAGGCCCCCGTCCGTCTGTAAGTTCAACGCGCTATAAGTTGGGGGCATAACAAAAAGTAAATAGTAAAGGGTCTAAGTGCTGAAGAAGAAATCATAGCGGTACCCCCAGGAGGTAATAGTGATACCCAGAAGATCCTAGTTGGTACCAAGCATCTGTCAACAAGTGGTGATTCCAGGCCTGTGAATGCTATCTGGAAGCCCGTCCATCCATCCAACAGCTCCTTGGAGGCCCCCGTCCGTCTGTAAGTTCAACGCGCTATAAGTTGGGGGCATAACAAAAAGTAAATAGTAAAGGGTCTAAGTGCTGAAGCAAGCCGATACAATATATCTGAGTAGTCTGTCTTCTGGCAGTATTGAATGCAAGAGGGCTGTGAAAACGATGCCACAACCGTGGTTTCTTTTCTCAAAACAAATAGGTCGAACTTTACCCTTCTTTCCTTCCATAAATGATTCCGGCTTCAAAAGTGAATACAACCAGTAAAAGAAGTGCCTGCCGTCCGTATCAACTAAGTATTCCTTACTAGAAGGCATTGGATTCGGAATCGTATTGGCTCCTAAGCGGGATAGGTCATAGTGGTACTCCCTAACTAAGAAGCATTCATTCATTCAGTAAGTTGATTAGTAAGGGCAGCACTCCATCAACTAAGGTGAAGGGAGTACTAAAGGTAAGGGTAAGGGGATCCGGTTCTGAAAGGGAAAGTGGGCCTCCAATCTAAAAGCTAGATTGGTCGGGGTAAAAGCTATGTGGTAATCGGCACCTCCTGGGAATGAAAACTGGCAATTACCTTCTGGCGCTGATCAACTATCGTCAATGACTGGCATACTATGACCACCTTATGGCTCTGACTGTTATGAAAGGCAATGACCTCCTGGCTATCAGCGATGAGAACTGGCAATGTTAACCAGCAGTTACTAGCGTCTATTGGCTATAAATGTAGTATGATCCTCTGGTGCATCGTATGTAACGTTTCGTCCCTCCCACCCCGACTGCATAGCTTCAAAAGCGTGTTTTCCCTCCTACCGCAGCCCCGATTCTCTGCTTTTCCACCTCCCAGTTCACCCATCCTTGATCGATCGGTTGGTACAAGGGCTCTTTTTCGGCCAGCTATCGGCATCTCGTATATACGTTGTGGAACCGTTTCCGAACGGGACCACCTTTTGTATTCAGATTCGTTCAATTTACTCCCGTCACAAATTGACGAAAGGTTACGTTATATTGAATAAGAAGGGCATTTGAAGACGTTTACACCACTGGTGCTATCACGTCTGCTGCTGTGCAGTCCCACCACTCACATCCCCCTATTTCTAAGTAGCTGGTGGCTCCCAACTTGAAGAATTATCTAATGAATTAATTTAGGAATCTCCCCCCTCTCTGTTATTGGGGCCCCTCCCCCAGAGAGCAAGCTCCTCACCATATGAATAGTGAGTCCCTCCGGGCCTCGACCTCGTAACCTCAGTCGAGTCCCTCCGGGCCTATCGTCGCTTCCACCCTCTCACTCGTGAATTTACCAGTTTCGATTGCTCAGTTCAACGATCCATTAAGCATTCGCAACGCCAGGTTCTCACTCGTTAATTTCCCACCATCTGGATGGACCAGGTTCACATAGGAAGGATAACTTGATAGGCTACGTTCGCATTCTCTCTCATCTGGATACGTCACCTTTGCTTCCTTAATTTACCACTTCAATCAAGGCCAGGTAAACAGAGGAGAACTCGTCGATAGGTCCGCACTCTCTATCATCTGGAGACGCCACCTTCTCACTCGTGAATTTACCAGTTTCAATTGCTAAGTTCAACGAATCAAGCATTCTCACAACGCTATCTTTCTGTATTTCATTTACCATTCGCCCCACCTAGTCGTACCATCCAGCAAGACCAATAATACCAGCCATATCATCCATCCTATACATCCGCCTTATTACGTATATAACTGCATCTGGCCCTAGCACAGAATTGGGATCTGGGCAGAAAGAAAGAAACCCCTTTCCTCTCCCTCTCCTCTCGATGGCGGCCTTAACAGTCGAGTACCTAAAGGTCCTTATGGTCGAGTACCTCTCCTCTCCTCTCCCTTATGGTCGAGTACCTAAAGGTCCTTATCAGTCGAGCCCCCTAAAGGGACGGAGTCACTCACTATTCATATGGTGAGGGTCCTCTCCTTAACAGTCGAGCCTGCTTACGCATCCTTATTAGTCGAGCGTGCTTACGCACCCTAAAGGTGATGGCGGCCTTAACAGTCGAGCCTGCTTGCGCATCCTCTCCCTTGGGGTCGAGTACCTCTCCTTATTAGTCGAGCGTGCTTACGCACCCTAAAGGTCCTCTCCCTATGGTCGAGCCTGCTTACGCATCCTTAACAGTCGAGCCTGCTTACGCATCCTTATCAGTCGAGCCCCGTTGCCGGTCCTTAACAGTCGAGCATGCTTACGCATCCTTATGGTCGAGCCCCTGCCGGTGATGGCGGCGATGGCGGCGATGGCGGCGATGGCGGCGATGGCGGCCCTTATGGTCGAGCCCCTACCGGTCCTTATGGTCGAGCGATAAATCGATGGCGGCCAGTCGAGCCCCTGCCGGACCTTATGGTCGAGCGATAAATCGATGGCGGCCAGTCGAGCCCCTGCCGGTCCTTGATGCTTATTGGGTGGCCCCTCTCAAATAAGTAACTAAAGGTTGGTCGAGCCATGCTTCGCATCCTCTCCTTATCAGTCGAGCCTGCTTGCGCATCCTTATCCACGGAGAAAAGATATACTCCATATGCCGCTAGCTATTCATTGGTCTCTTCCTTCATGGAGAGATTTCATTCACCCGAGTGGGACAGAGATATATGTAATTGAACCAGATGGTGGGACAGGGAACAAGTCTTATATGCCACTAGCTAGCTTTCCCTTTAAAGAAACCAATCGATGGATTTGTGTAATGTGTTCTCTCTTGAAGCAAGTGATTCCCCCTGAGATAGTAGAAGAGACGGATGGTGACAGCATGAAGGATCAGGAAAACCACTTCTATCTATCGGTGCTGGGTTATGCACGTTTGATCAATGCTCTCGTTAGGGCGAGCCGACCTTCCCTGGCGAAGCCAATGTGGATAAAGCCGATGCGGATAAGGCTGCTCTCTCGATGCAGGTAATAAAGAAGCCGTCTCCCTATCATCCGTTTCCCAATGAGTAAGCTCCCGCCTCGGGGACAAGGCGGGGCCAATGCATATGCAGGAGCTACTAGCCCTTTCTGGTCCTTTCTGGTTACGTTTCCCAAGACAAAAAAGGCCAAGCAGATCGGATAAGGAAGGGTTATCGCCCGAGGCAGATCTTCATTGGCTCATCCAACTCCTATGAGTTCCGCGGATTTCTATGACGCTAGAAGTGGATCGGCGCTGCACTACACTATATAGATATAGCAGTGGTACACAAGACTATTAACTGAGTTCTACATCCGAGGAAAGAGGTGGTTATCTGCTCGGTCACACATAATACTATAGCGATGGATGGTAGGCACGACCTATTCCTCTCTGTGCCCACAGCGCATAAGCATGATCCGCCTTACTCAACTATTCCAGATCGGCACTACTGGCCTCGAGATGTTACTTGGAGATGTTACTTGGAGATGTTACTTCAAGGTGGATCGGAGAACCGACCTAACTATTGGTTATATCAAGATTATGTTCGCCCGTCAGGTCATGCTCTTCTTTATTGCCATAGCTGCAGTGATTCCAGTGAATACTGATTCAGTGAAATTGAAACATCTATATTCTCGCCAGAGGTCATCTCCTCCATGCTGAGTGGGAAATGCATACGAGCTGGGTGAAACACCTTAAAATCGTGATGTGTTTGCATCTTAATTCCGAGGGGAACTCTCTATGTGCCAAGTCACCCAAAAATGCAAGAACATGTGTGCCAAGCTCCACATCATCTCCCACATGTGGTCAAAATAGATCTCAACCATCAAACATATCCATGCAGGGAAGAAAATCGACCCCTCCACACGTGTGAGGGTCTAATCCATGAGATGACTGCATACTGATACTCTGGAGGAGCGGATCGAAGAAAGTGGGCCTACCCCTTTCCTTTCGTCAACAACCGGTACACAAGCAAAGCAAGCAAGAAAGTCAGCGGATCCCCTTGGAGGTGCCTTGATGTCCAGTGTGGCTCTTTCATCAGTATATTACCACATAGCTTTTACCTTCCATCAGAGCCCACTTTCTACAGAGATGACAAGTCTTATCAACCACTACTTACTGCAGGGTAAACTAAATCAATGGCTAGAGGAACTGTCTACACCCGAGTTTCCGCGGGATTAACTGATGGAAGGTAAACCAATGCTTTTACTGCGTCTACCTCCACCCCTGCATGTCTACTGATCGGATCCTATACCTGCTTTGGTCGGAATCATTGACTAATAATCTAAGAATATACGATACACTGTGCCTTATTTATGTTTGGACCTGCCTATGCTACGGAGTCGGCGCAAACATCGTGAGCCCTTGCCCCCCGGAGGGACAAGCGGCTTCGCACCTTGGTCGATCAGCGAAAAAACCCCAGGCCAAGCCATTCCTTTCCAAGACGCCTAGGACGAGTTTAGAGAGGAGGTCGGGATCAATCAGGTAGGCCCACAGCTCGAGGACTCCTGCCTTGGAGAACTCAAGTCCTAAGCAGGATGATCCCCCGTCGAGGCTCTCGTGATAGTGGCTCCGCGGCAACACAGGCATCGCGTTTCACCATGCTCGGGTTTCATCATTCAGAAACGTAGAGCGGAGCCTTGCCTTCCTTCTTTCAGGGCGTTAGCATCTTACCTAGCCTTTACTAACGGTATGGGACCAGAGGATATTACGCGCCTGAAACTCAGCAGATGAAGCGGACACTTGATTCCGTGCCATGCGATGTGTCAAGTGCACCATGAGATAGTTTTATTTTAAATTAAGGTTCAAGTGTCAAGCGCTGAATTAAGGTTCAAACAAATATGATATATCATACTGTAAATATTTATTAAACCACAGCACAAATTATATTGCGCCAAATCTTAATGTCGGTCATATAAAATATATATATATAGCGTTACAAAATATTGGTGCGTCGGTTATATTACATGATATATAAACAATATTCAGATTTTTATACCGTATGCGATGTAAAATATGAAAGTGTCGGATGGGGGTTTCAACCTGCCGACCTCCCCATTACAATGTCGTAATATATATCATAATATATATATATATATATATATGTCGTAATACCAATATCGTCATATATATCATACAATATATTCACCCATATCAAATATGCGATATGAAATCATAAGATATCCATGGTAAAACGACGGAAATGTTGGGCGGGGTTTCGACCCACCAATCTCCCCACCGTATATACACCTTCGACCCGCCGACCTTTCCATAGCGAAATTATTAAATAAGTTCTTTGATATATGAGAACTGAGAAACCAGTGACACAGTATTGATCTCACGGAAACTTTCGCTGTTGATCCAAGTCATCACTCTCTAATTGTAAAGATTGTGCAGTGGCTAAGAGCCAGGTTTTGCTCGATGGGTATAGCTTAGTAAGGCTTGGCAAGGGATTCGATCTGATTGTTGTATGGGGTTTTACCAGGGGTTGCTACCGGTTTTGACCCAAAGATCGAGTTATTAATATTTTTCTAAGTTATTATTACAATTCAATGAGACTCCAAAACAGCGAGATTAAATGATATCAATTTAAGCTACAAGGTAAATAATTAACGAAAATATTACCGAGACAAAGAAATTTTTATTATCAATTATTATACTATACATTATTTAAATGGCCCTTTGGACTTAATAAAATTGAGGAATTATAATTTAATATCATATCTCTGGACAGGCCACATCCCATTTGCTAAAAATTATTCATTTATAATAATGAAGAAGAATATTGTTAAATTAATCAGTAAAGAACTTTAGCTATTTTTTTTTAGATTATGTGAAGTAGTGATATTATATTTTGTTTACTATAAATATTATATTTAAAAGAGAAGATAGACTAAGTTGGCCCACTAATAATAAAAGATTATATTCGAATACTCATTGTTCTCTTAGTTTAACTTTAAAGAGTATTTTAAAATATCCAACATCCTTTTTAGTTCCTAGATGATCCTCTGCATAGCGGCCACATTCTACCGCCTTGGCTACTGATGATGGTTTCCACATCCTAACCAAGGCCCTGATGCGAGGATTTAACCCAAATATGAAGCATTCAGCTTGACGTTCATCAGAATCTAAGTAGTGAATGTATTTCACAAGCTCCATAAACCTTATTTCATATTCTTCCACTGATTTATTACCTTGAATTAATGTATGAAAGGCTTCGGCTTGTTGTTCTTGGAAATATGGAGGTAAATACTTAGCACGGAATCTTTCTTTGAACAATTCCCAAGGGACTTTATCCGTTGTGAGGTGTAGTTGTTTTTCTAGATTTCCCCACCAAATCAAGGCACTTTCCTTTAATTGAAATACAACAATTTTTGTTTTTGAAGAAGAAGAGTACTCTCTTAATTTAAAACATCTGTTCATTCCTTCTAACCATGCCTCAGCACATTCTCCAGCTCGTCCTCCTGAAAATTTTGGGAGTTTAATTTTCTGTAGCTCCCTAGAAATATCTTCCTTTGATCTTTTATACTCAAAATTCTTTGGTTCCGCTGAATTGGTTGCGAAGGGTTGAGGTTCTTCTTTGGTCTTAGCCATTGTTGACCCTTTTAATGTTTCCAATGAGGCTTCTAATGAGTGCATTATCACGGTGAACTTTGGTGCTAGAGCGATTGGTGTTGGTGATAGCCTCGATGGAGGCAATGATGATGGTGGTGACGATGGAGATGGTGATGACTACGGTGGTGGTATTGATGATGGTGATGCTGCCCGATCACGTCGTCGTCGCTCATATGTCCTTACCATCGTAATGTTTCCTGTATACGTAATAAAATTTGTAAAAATTTGAGGTATACATTCGGATTTAACATATAGTTTATACATTCGGATTTAACATATAGTTTATGCAATTTCACATTTATAAACGGGTATAGTTTTTTTGCTATTTTTACCTGCTAGGCAGATCTTACTGGTACCGAGGTCAAGGAGGGTGGTCTCACGACCTCCTTGTCCTAATGCAGGGAATCCTACCCCAATGCGTAATAATACTATTCTAATGCATGAGTCTTTTAAATTAGATTTTTATCATAATCATTGTAACATAACATAAATAATAGCCTAAAATATTTATGCCTAACTATATATAAAATAAAAACGTAATATAATCTAATATATATTACTCAATTTTATTTTTTTTATTTTTTTTTAACACTCATTCTCTTAGTGAACATTCTCCACTAACTCACAAATTATTTCTATAGCTGATGATAAAATATTTTAATATACATGTGCTTTTAATATTTTAAAATACTCTTTAAAGTTAAACTAAGAGAATACTGAGTATTCAAATATAATCTTTTATTATTAGTGGGCCAACTTAGTCTATCTTCTCTTTAAATATAATATTTATAGTAAACAAAATATAATATCACTACTTTACATAATCGAAAAAAAAAATTAGCTAAAGTTCTTTACTGATTATTTAACAGTATTCTTCTTCATTATTATAAATGAATAATTTTTAGCAAATGGGATGTGGCCCGTCCAAAGATATGATATTAAATTATAATTCCTCAATTTTATTAAGTCCAAAGGCCCATTTAAATAATGTATAGTATAATAATCGATGATAACAATTTCTTTGTCTCGGTAATATTTTCATTAATTATTTACCTTGTAGCTTAAATTGATATCATTTAATCTAGTTGTTTTGGACTCTCATTGAATTGTAATAATAACTTAGAAAAATATTAATAACTCTATCTTTGGGTCAAAACCGGTAGCAACCCCTAGTAAAACCCCATACAACAATCAGATCGAAACCCATGCCAAGCCTTACTAAGCTATACCCATCGATCAAAACCTGGCTCTAATACCAAATGTAAAGCCTGTAAATAATTAAACAGTTATTTACCCAAAATGTAAAGCCTGTAAATAATTAAACAGCGATTTACCCAAAATGTAAAGCCTATAAATAATTAAACAGCTAATGTAAAACCTGTTTTAAAATTTAACAAAATTTCATACATCAAATTGATTGATTTGATGAGAAGTATCTACCTGGTTTCCTGCAGATGAAGAGGCTTCAGATTTGCTCCAGCTTTCACTCTCGTTACCAAAAGACCATAACCTCCAAGCCAAACTAAGTACAATCTAGGTACTCAGTCTAGATTGTTTCTCAATTGCTGCAATATGTTCCCCCGTGCCCAAAAACTTCAGAACAAACAAGGCTTAGTCTTTACTGTTGAAAAACTCTGTGTTACAAATTTTCCTCCTCCTTTCGACCCCACTTCCTCCAACCGCCCCTTCCTTCTTATAAGTCTTCGTTCACCGACTTCCTCCATATCCGTGTCCTAATTTGGATACGTGTTGATTTTATAAACAAAATCTAATTTGATTTGGTGATTTTATTCGAATATCTAAATTTGATTTAATAAAGTTTATTTATTTATTTTAATGATTTAATTTAATTTATTTATTATAATTTTATTTAATTTCATAAATTTTAATTTACAAATTAAAATTTTAAACATTAAAACTAACATTTTCTGTTCGCTTGAGGGTTTATTATATATATAGTGCATTACATACGGGTCCATGCATACGTAGCTATCGTATGGAGGCCTCGTATGCTAATACTTGTATTTTATTTATAGCTATAGGTGGGTCATTACACAATCCAAAAAAATTCCAGCAACTTAGGATAGGTTGGTGAGCCAATAAGCTCAGCACTCTGAGCATGTTTTGTAGTAGCATGTATAGTGCTAGTTTCAGCTTACAGTTACAGTTGCAGTTTGATTTCAGTGGCAAATTGCATTTGTTGAGTTGGAATCATTTTAACGGATTAGGCCTCTGGTCTATAAGGGTTTTGGTTGCCATCCATGATCAACAGCATCCCCGTGGAGCCAGTTATCACGATTTTAGTAAATAATTTTTAAAGCGCTGACAACGGGAGTGTCAATGCCGATTTGTAATAAATAGGGTTAAAGTGCTGACAACCAAAGTAGCAATGCATTTTTGTAAAAATTGTCAATTTTACTGTGTTTTTTCCTGTAAAACGCAGTAACTTCGGTCGCACATTCGAACAATTGGAAACGAATTTTTTGAAAAGCGAAAGAGGTTTTTGTAGGTAAGGGCACATTAACAAAACCTCTATTAGATTTTGTGCAGCTATCACAGTTTCAGAGATTCGAATTTATCTTTGAAGCCTATTTTTTAGGAATTCGCCAGAATTAATCTTTTCTATTTTTAGAAAAATGGCTAATCAACTTTCAATTGGAGAGCCACCTCATCAAATTCGACTTGGGGATCCTTAGCTTCATCCATGACTCCAGCAACACTATGATCTTCAGATACAAAATATTATTTCTTTTGTTTTATGATGGAACAAATGTAATGTATTTAGTTTGGATTAAATATACATTCTTTTATATTTAGCAATTTGTAATCAAGTATGAACAAGAAACTTGCTTTAGTTTGTAATCTTTTCTATAAAGACAAGCTCTATAGAATGAAAAAAGGTTCGAAATTTCTTGAAAATCAGACCAAGTGTATATTATTTTTTGATATTAATAGAACTCGCACCACGCAGTATTATAGAATTTCAGAGATTCATGTGTTAAAGGTTTCCAGTGAGTTTCCTATAATGTTTTTCATCTTTCTTAGTCAAAGCTTGAATCCATTGGTCTTCAGTGATTTGAATAAAGGTTATGAAACATAATTCTGTGTAAATGCGTTGTTTCAGGTTATTCAAATTTCTTATGTGTTTTCCAACTTAAATATCAATTGCAGAATTCACATGGTTGCTCTGTTTTTTGATGTTTACTTCTATTGTCTCCTACCATATCCCGTTAATGATTTGTCTAAGAAACTTGCAGCTATCTTGCCTTTGTTAAACTGATTTGTATAGTCTGTAGCTAGTGTATTTGTATAAGAGACTCCATGCCCGATGGTTTTACCTTTCCTTTCTAAACCAATTTTATATGATCCAATCAAATCTAGCCATTGTTCTAAGTACATAAAAAGTCAAATTTGACTGAATTATAGAAGGGATCCTCCTTCGAATTGAAAGGGCCAGCTTTCAATTCAAAAGATTGGATAGAGGTTACCTTAGAGTTTTTCCCTTACAACCAAGGTTTTCTCTATGTGATAACAGCTATAATACCGAAATTGGAAGCAAATGTGGTACAGACAGTGATTAAATTAATTTGATGGTACTATGTTGTACGACTGGGCGGAATTAGCTCTGATACCAATGTAATAAACAGTGCCTATTTATACTTAAAGACAGAATTATTTTGCAGATATAAAAAATATATAGATTGATAAAATATGGATAAGAATGATGATATTACAATGAGCCTCGTGACAGTCTACTTATAGCATTGGTGGGTCACAAAGTGAAAGGGTATGTGCCATTTGACTTTTCATTAACCTAATTAACTTATTATTATGTTTGTAATATTATTAGAAGCTAGATATGGATGATAATAGATTTCACATCATGCATACCCCCAAAAATAACAACCTAAAGCTCACTGCACAAATTAAACAGGAAAATATGTTAAATCGATATATATCCTGAGTATATTTTTCATTTGTAAAGTTCCTGAGCTGATACCTCTTAAAAACTTAACTAAGGTAAAACTTAAACATTAAATAATAAGGAATCATTTGATTTAGCATCGCCTTTCTAGGAATATCTCAAATAATTTTACATAAGAAAACAAAAGGAAAAGATAAACACAGAAAATTTATGTTTCAGCTTGGAATATTTCATTTTAGCAGTAAAGACCCGGGCAAAGTCAGCACCTGATATTGTAACTGGTACAGCTCCAAATGCAATAAGCTTCTCTAAAACATGCATTGCAATTTTGCCAGCCCCACTAACAACACATCTGAAAAAAGAGAAAACAGCAGGTTAACACCACAAGTTAATGTATGCATACCTTTTTCTGGAAGGAAATATCAGAGGACTATGCTGCCTTAATGATGAGGACTGAACATAATTTCCTCAAAATCCCCTCTGCATTCTCAACTTCCTGACAGCTAAAAGATCTGGCCTACAACTACCTACTTATGAAGTTAAGCTCTTCTCTGCAAATCAGTATTTGGTGTCAGAAAGGTTATTGACCTCAAGCCTTTCAGCTCCTTATTCATGTCAGCAACAATCATTTGTGCAAAGTACACCTGTAGCGGAAAGAAGACTCAAATTATAGTTGGTGATTGCATTTACACAGTAGAAAATATACACACAATAGCTATATCTTGTATTAATGTAACAGAAGCAATGCTTCTGAAGCAGTGTTGATAACATTGGCATCGGTAAAAAACCAGCCAGGGTCCAAAAAACATCTCAGAAACATTGGCAAAAAATCAGCAAACCATGGCAAACATTAAAAAATACAAAATATATTCAATTTCTTCAAAATTCGCAAAAATCAGAAAAAATCAGTAAAACTCAGGAAAAATCATAAACAAATTGCTTATGGAAAAAAATCACGGTTTTCTGGCCCATTGCTTAATGTTATCAACATTGCTGGAGCAACACTCTATTCATTATTAATACTATTAAAAACTTATGATCCTATTCCTAGAGCTCAACTGAAAAGACAAGTACCAATCCATAGCCAGTAGCTTCAGTTCGTAAACTGGAACCAGACCAGTAATTCCTTGGTCCTGTAAAGCTACCCTGCATATTGCAAAATAAGACAAGAAGTATTATGTCCATGTTAAGCACACTTCTTTAAAAAATTTGTGCTACAGTGTGAAGAATGAGGTATCAAGAAAGCCAAGAACATTAAGGAAAAAGCTACTTAGTTGAAACATGTTATTTTAATTTTCACTTGCATAATATATATATAAAAAATACCCACTACTCTAAACTTGCCATTCTACAGAAGCAATATGGAAAGAATTCTGAGAAAAAATTGACAGCTGAATATACTCAGTCTTCTGAGAAGTTTTGATAAAATGGCTCAGATATGATGTCGGGTATTCAGAAAGGCTGTTTAATGCAATTGCATATATATATTCAAGCAAATAAAAAAATTTCTAGCATATAGGAACATTAACGTGGGAGATCATTTTCAAGAATATATATTATAGGCATTGATGTGGGAAGTCCTACATACTTCACGTTAATATCGAGCAGGAAATCTGTCCTCAGAAGTCTTAACATAACAATGTACAGAGGAGAACATTAAGTGCATTTAACTCTTTTTTCTCTTTTTTGACCATAAAAACCTCTAATAATGAAAAATTAAACAAACAATTAAGTAAAATTGGGAGCTTCGCTCCCACTTCCAACCCAGGCCAGAAAAGCCCACATCTCAAACTGTGCCCCCATAAATCATAATCCCTAATATACTTTCTACAAGCATTACATTTTGCAGTTTTCTGAATTACTAGTTGGCACAAACAAATTCAAATACTCAGAAAATTCATATTTATTATTATTAAAAGATAGAAAATGATTACAATTTGTGGAGGCCTCTGGCATTATACTGCCTTGGGTGCCTCTTGGTGAATGGGCATGATCTTTGATCATGCCCTTTGCCTAATAATTACTAATTAACTAATTTTTTTATATAACATTGTCTTCCTCCGAAAAAAATGCTTTGTCCTCAAAGCATACATAACGACGGATGTTGTTGATGAAATGCCTCAGTCTCCCAAGAAGCTTCTTCTTCTGGAAAGTCCTTCCATTTGATCAAGTATTCCTTGATTACACGAGATCGAAGCTTCTCTTCTATGGTGGATATGATAGCTTCTGGTTCTAACATGACCCTTCCTTCATCATCTAAGGATGGAAGTGTCGTTTGTGCTGATTGATGGTCACCCAATGCCCCTTTTAGACAGAAAACATGGAAGACGTTGTGAACATGACTTTTATCCAGAAGGCTTAAACTATATGCAACTTGGTTGATCTTTTTGTTGATCTGGTATGGTCCATAGAACTTTGGTGCCAATTTATTTTTCCTTTTTGATTCAAGGACAATTGTTTGTATGGCTGGAGCTTGACAAATACCCATTCTCCAACTTCAAATTCTCTTTCGGTTTTGTTTCCGTCAGCTTGTTGCTTCATATGGTTTCTTGCATTATTTAAATTTTCTTTTAGGGCTTGGACGATTTTTTGGGTTTCTTCTAGTTGATTTTTAATAACTGGTAGATTTGTCTGGACGATAGCTAGATCCTTCCATTTTGGAGGTTCGTACCCATACAAAGCTTGGAATGGAGTCATTTTTGTTGACGTATGATAAATAGAATTATACCACCATTCAGCGAGATGCAACCATTGAGCCCACTTATTTTGTTTTTTTGTAGCGTAACAACATAGGTAGGCTTCCAAACATTTATTGACAACCTCTGTTTGTCCATCTGTTTGATGGTGGTAAGTGGAACTCATACTTAGGTAGGTTCCTATATGGTTGAACAATTCCTATCAAAAATTACCCTTAAATTTGGCATCTCTATCACTCACAATGACTTTTGGAAAATCGTGTAATTTATAAATATTTTTGCACATTGTCTCAGCGATTTGTTTAGCTAAATCTGATTTCTTCATTGCAATAAAGTGTGCATATTTGGTCAGTCTGTTGACTACTACGAAAATATTATCCTTGCCTTCAGATACAGGTAATCCCTCAATAAAGTCCATTGATATTTTTCCAATTTATGATTCGGAATGTTTAAGGGGTGAAGTAATCCAGGTGTCGTAATATTTTCACTTTTATTTCTTTGAAATTTGTAGCATTCTCCTACATATTTCTGAATATCACGACTCATCCCCTTCAAGAAGAATGATTGTCATGCATTGTAGTAAGTTTTAAAGAATCCTACATGTTCGGTTGATAGTGAATCATGTAACTCCTTGAGTACCTCGGATTTAAACTTGGAGTTTGAATTCAGATAGATTCTTCCTTTGTACCATATAATATCATTCTTCCATTCAAATTTTGAGTTGTCTGGAAGGTTATTAATTATCGCAGTTATTTCTGGATCCTTGGCATACTCGCTTCGAATATCATTAAGCCATTCAGGAACAACAACCGAGACTGCAAGTAATGTTGGTTCTTCATCCTTCCTAGGCAGGGCATTGCTACTACATTGTCCTTTCCCCTTTTATGTAATATCTCCGTGTCAAAGGCGACAATTTTTTCAATCCATTTTTGTTGTTTTTCGGAAAGTGTCTTTTGTTGAAGGAGGTGTTGGAAATTGTTATGGTCTGTTCGAATGGAGAACTTACTTCCCAAAAGATATTGTCTCCACTTAGCCAGTGCGTGCATAATAGCGAGCATTTCCTTGTTGTATGTGGACTTAAGACGTTCTCTTTTATTGAGCTTCCTACTTTCAAAAGCTATTGGATACCCTTCTTGCATTAACATTTCGCCTATATCGAATCCGGAAGCATCACACTCAATGATAAATGTTTAGAGAAATCAGGAGTTGCCAATACCGAGGCGTTAGACATAACTTCCTTCAGTATTTCAAAACACCTTCCTACTTCCTCATTCCATTGAAATGGATTCTTCTTTAAAAGGTTTGTTAGAGGTGCAGTTGTACGTGCATAGTTTTTAATAAATCTTCGGTAATATCCAGTCAACCCTAAGAGCCCTCTTAGCTTGGATATATTAACTGGTTTGGTCCATTCCTTTATAGCCTTGATTTTATTAGGGTCTACTTTTACTCCTTCATAGGATAATATGTGTCCTAGATATTCTACTTTTTCCTTCCCAAAGGTGCATTTGGATTTCTTGGCATAGAACTGATGCTCTTTGAGTAGTGTAAAAACTTAATCCAGATGTTCTAGGTGCTCCTCCCAAGTTGTACTGTAAATTAAAATATCATCAAAGAATACTAATACAAACTTCCTAAGATATGGACGGAATAACTCATTCATAGTGGCTTGGAATGTTGTTGGTGCATTGGTTAACCCAAAGGGAACTACTTTAAATTCATAGTGGCCTTCGTGTGTTCGGAACGCAGTTTTTGGTATGTCTTCCAACCTAATTCTGAATTGGTAATCGCCCGACTTTAAGTCCAATTTTGAGAAGTATTTTGTGCCATGTAGTTCATCGAAAATTTCATCGATAAAGGAAATTTGGAATTTGTTTTTAATCGTTATTTTTTTTAATCCTCTATAATCAATGCATAGCCTGAATGACCCATCCTTCTTCCTTACCAATACCACTGGAGCAGCATACGGACTCTTACTTTTCGAGATGATCCCACATTTTAAAAGGTCTTGGATTAATCTCTCAATTTCAATCTTTTGGTGATGTGGATATCGATACGGCTTGATGTTGACGAGGTCTGATCCTACTTTGACTTCTATTGTATGCTCGATTTCCCTGTTAGGAGGCATTTTCATGGGCAGGTCTTGGAATACTTTTTCATGCTTCTGAATTAGCTCTTGTACTTCTGGTGACTCTTCGTTGATCATGTTTGCAAATAACATTTCTAATTGGTGACATTGTACTACATAAGCTGGTGCTCCTTTTCGAATCATCTTCATCATCTGGGATGACGACACGATTTGATTCTCTGGTGCTTGGAATCCGTATAACTTGTACCTCTGCCCTTCCCAGTTAAATCTTATGAACTGCTCTTGATGGTTGGCAGAGTAAGTGCCTAGGGTTCGTAGCCATTGGATACCTAAGACCACATCTACTCCTCCTAATGGTACAGTGAAGAATGGGGATTCTAAATTTAAGTATTGAATCTACAATTTGACCTTATGGCATTTCCCCAACTTTTCAATCTTCTTATCGTCGGCTACCGTCACCTTCATTTTGGGCAAGGGAAATGAGAAAATGTTGAGTTTTTTTGCCATGATTGCATCTAAAAATTGTGGGTGCTACTGGAGTCGATGAGAACCACTACGTTGTTCTTCTTTATATGTCCTTTTAATTTTAAGGCTCGAGGTTGTGATATACCTGTCATAGTTGATAGTGACACTTGCTAAATACTTCCTTCATCTAATTCTGGAGAGAATTCTGGGGCATCTTCTATTCCTTCTATGTCTAATTCATCACTGTTTGAATAAGTAGTTTCTTCACAATTATATAGGTTCTTTGATTCTTTTCCTTTAGCACACCTATGTTTAGGGTCCCACTTCTCGCCACAGCGTTTGCATTTGCCTTCTTTTATCCCTTGCATTTCCACGTTAGATTTTTCGCCTTCACGAAGATGTGGTGAAACATATCTTGTATTATCCGTATTCATAGACTGGGGCACCCTTCGTCTCAAATATACTTTTTCCGATTTTGACCAAAGAATCTGTTCCAATTTCTTTTCAGCGGCTTTTGCTTTTTGTCTTGCTACTTCTATTGACGTAATGTCATGAAGCTCAAGTTCTACTCGTAGATGAGTTTCAAGTCTGGAGATGTATGATTGAATTAGACGAGATTCTGATAACCCAGGTACTTGTGTTGCTAAGGTCTCCCATTCTCAAGTGTATTCATCCACATCTCCTTTTTGTCACAATTTGATGGGTGTTGAAAAAAACTCTTCTTCCTTTACACCTTGGAATCTTTTAAAGAATGCATCCTTAAATTTTCTCCAACTGATAGTGAGTGTCGTCTTCTTCCACCACATATACCAATTATATGCTTCGCCTTCCATTTTCATCGAAGCGTGCCTAATCTTTTCGTCATCATTGTCAATATCGTAAATCTCGAAATATTCTTTTGCTTTATTCAACCACGCAACACTGCATTTTTCGTTACCATCAAACTTGGGTAGCTCAATCTTTGCTCTTTGTTGATATGTCGCTAACGGTGGAGCGAAAAGAGGGTATTGATTGGTGAATGAATTCCAGAGCTGCTTATTTGAAAAAGTCGTGTTACTATTTCCTTAAAGATGCGTGGATGATTTTTTTGCAGACTCAGTTTTTTCATGAGAATCTGTTGAATTTGTTGAATCTGATGAACTATGCAGTTGATTACCTCCATCATCTTGGAGTACTTGTTTGGGTGTAATCTTCATCCTGTCACACAGCATGCTCAGCATTGTCATTGTCTAATTATGATTCATTTCGGATTTGATATGGTTCTACCGGAGCTGTTGTTCTATTTGATTTTTCGTATCCTGAAGCTTCTTGATATTGTCATAATGTCCAGTAACCTTACTCTCGAGATTAACTAATTTTTGGTTGAAATCATCGGAGTGGCTAGTAATCCTATTCTCAAGATCAATCAATTTTTTTTTGAAAGCGGTCATTGTCATCGATGACATTGAACGGGTTTGTGGGGGTGTATATTTGTCCACCAGCTTAACTTTTCTTTAATTTGAACTAAAAAAAAATAATATATATAGATTTTAAATAATAATATTTTTTAAATAATTAAATTAAATTAAATTAATTAATTTAATTATATATATATATATATATATAGATATATATAACGTTATACAAGGTTACAAATTAAATGAGAGATTGTTCAAAAAAATAATAATGAGATGGATCAGTGTGGGCAGCGAAGACGTGTCGTTCAGGGTCCACAAAAAGGCGGTGGAGGTCAACGGTGATGGTGGACGTGAATAGGGTACGAGAGATAGGGAGCAGTGCGGACGGAAGGTGGCAAGGAGGAGAGGGTATCGGCTGTCGAATAGTACGTGGAACAACAAAAGAAAAACGGCGAACAGCGTTTGGCATGGGACAAGGGTCAATCGCAGTAAGCAACGATCAACGAATGGGAGTAGGGCAGCATGCACAGTGGTTGTCGTTGACGACAGATAAAGGGGAAAATGTGAGGACAGAGGATGAGTAACAAAGTTAATCTATCATAATAAAAAGTAATACAGCGATAAAACCATGCCGAACAAAAGACATAAAATGTGGACTTTAAGACACATCAATTGTGAGATACATCTAATATAAACCCAACTTCAAGGGTGTGTTGGACCTTTGGGATTGCTTCATTTATGGTTAACAATGTTAATGGCTATTGTCGGAGACTCCCACCTTCTAGAGTCTTTAGGTGTTAAAATTGGCAACTAGGGCCAAACTCCATGTGGTTCACCTCATTTAAGGCAGCTGATATTTTTCCTAGATTCCTCTTGTCGAGAGGTGTAGGATTGATCTAAAGATCATCCGATTCTGACATGTATTTATGGAAATATGAATTTAATTGTATTTACTTGACAAATTGTCAAGGTCAGCCAGCAACTAAATGTGTGGCACAAATCATATAAATACAAGTGAGATTGATTCATTTCAAATCATCTCATCATCTCTCATTCTTCTCTCTCTCCTTGTATGATTGGGTATACACAAGGAAGAGGATCTCTCACACGTGGGAAGCAAGAAGACACAGGCTGAAAGAGGACGCAGGAAAGAAGACGCAGAAATTGTTGACTTCGTGTACCGAGTTTGATTGAGGCAACAAAAGGCATCTTTGACCTGCGTTGACCAAGCGTTGACTCATCAATGGTGCGGTTTTGGTGTAGCTGCCTCTCCTAGGCAGGCCGCAAATTTTGGCGCAGAAACCGAGGCAATTTGACCTCTGGTTGGACCAGCATTGACTGCCCTAGTTTTGGGCAGCAGGTTGACTTCAGTCAATAGCAATTTGACTGTGTTTTTGGGGTTGTTCAAGGGCTGTTTCTTCAAGTTGTTTGAGGGCTAGTTGACCGAAAATTGACCAAGCATATTGGAGGTCAATTTCAACTCGTTTGACCAAGTTTGACTTTGCTGATCTAGGGTTTGTTGTTGCTGATATAAAATTACAGAATTCTGATTTTGTACTATTTCTTTTCGTTGAACTATTGAAGATAAAAGAAGATTTGATCAGAGGGCTTCCCCGCATTGGGGTTTGTCCCTGGCTAGCTGCCACATCTTGTGTCTCTTGTCTTGGCTTGTTTCTGTTGATTGTTTAATGTTCTATCTACACTTTACTTAATGTATATGTGATTGCTAATCTGTGGCTAATAAGAAGAAATGAAGTAAACTGCTCTAAGCATAGAATATACCATAATTTAACATTGGGGTAAACCCTAAACCTATTTATTGGCAATGTCCTAGCCTATATCACATGATTCAGGTACGAATTCAAATTTGGCAACAATTAACTTCGATTTGAATTCGAATTTTCCAATGAAGTTCATATGAGTTTCACCATTAGGTTCAACTATATATATATAATCATGATAACATGCAATCATCAATGACATGGATTAGCAAGTCCAAGCCCAAGTCTGCAATGATACCAAATTAGCA
Organism: Pinus tabuliformis; assembly: GCA_031772625.1. Classification (NCBI taxonomy): domain Eukaryota; kingdom Viridiplantae; phylum Streptophyta; class Pinopsida; order Pinales; family Pinaceae; genus Pinus; species Pinus tabuliformis. Next base: position 30,058,819 of record CM062816.1, read on the forward strand.
ATATGAGGACGAGGGTTCAAGGATTCATAATTCAAGGCTTGTTGCTCAAGCTACAGAGAGCACGCATGCAGAGTTCATCAAGTGGGGTTCCACTTCCAAACAAACGAATTACATTATGGTGTAGTCACGTAATGATATGAGGCTCAAGGGTGTTGGAATTTCTAAGCCTAACTATTAGAAACCCTTCATGTACTTTTCTAATTTATTTCTACCTACTTGTTCTGATTAATTAACAAGTTATTTACCATGTAAATACTGAAAATAAATACAAGTACATCCTCAACACATTACAGATCATCAACTGAAGGAAACAAAACAAGCACACAAGTGACACTGTTATTGTTGGACTAATGTCCCTAGAAAAACCCAATGCGGGAAAATCGGTGTAGCTATCTAAGGGTTTGATTTATTAAGCAGTTTCAGAATACAATCTGGGTGCCAAAACCGGCTCACCCGACAGAGAAAAAATCTCGGCAGTAGTACCTCTCAATCGGAGACAGATGTTTCCGCTGAAACCCGAATAATCACTCTGGCAGCTTCATAGCTCCAATCTACCACACGAAACCCTAGTGTCAGCTCTTTCTGGCCCAACGTTTGCCCAGCGTCACTCTGGCTTGGCCTACGTCAGCCCTCTGTGTCGCCCACGCTGGCCCTCTGAGGCACTGCGCAGCTCCTGGCTGCCTCTGCGTGAACCCCTGGCTGGTTCTGCGTCCGTCACTCTCGGCTACTGCGTTGACCCTCCTGGTGCTATCTCTACCTCTCTGCTTCTGTATTCACTACCCCTCAGCTACAACTCTGATCACTCTCGACTTCCTCAACAAACCCAGCCCCAGAAAGTCGAAATCTTGATCAACTCAGTGTGTTCTCCAAATGACCCTCAAGCCTCCTCTTATACTTTTCTCATTGACAAATCAACGACCGAGATTAAGTCCCTAATCAACAGCTAAGATTAGATTTGGCTTGATCCATGACTTTTCGACCATTCTAACATAGTTTTATATTAATTCACATTAATATTTTATTTTCCCTAAGTTTAGACTATTAAAAATATTAATTATTTTAATATCTCCCAAACTGGTTAGATTCTGCCCAAACCATTTTTGGGTATTGGAGATCTCATGTGCTTTAGCCTCTCCTCCAATTTTCGCGGCTAGAGCACATCCGATACTACCCCAAATCAACAAAGGGTTCAAGATTGAGTGGGAAAGGGCACACCGAAAGTTACAAACTCACAATTGAGAGGGTTTGAGCTGTGAGCTTGGAAGAATGAAAAGTGAAAGCAGCAGGCCAAAAGTGTAATACTGTGTGACGCGGTGGGAATGTGTGCAGTCAACTTTACCTCAAAAGCCTAGTGATTTTTAACCTCAAACTGTTGAGAAACCAAGTGCTAGAAGATAATTATTGATTTCTCTTAACTTGATAATTACTTGTGAATGTTTGTTGGCTTCTTATTAATTGTATTATCTTCTTCATCAAGTAATTATACTGTTGAAAAATGTAACTAGGTTCGATCTTCATTATGACATGTGTTATTGTGATTTTATGTAATTGATGCAAAGAAGAAAAATAAAATTATTATTGTAATGCTTGTCTCATTGGTTTCATGAGCAAGGAATTTTATTTTTAGTACGACTCTCATTATGATTCCTTAGGATTGGTCATAAAGTCAAATTGAGTCAATGTCATGTATGAAGGACCCTTCTTGGGTATGTTACATTTTGTATGGCTCATTAAAGCAGTATGTAAGTCCCAATGTTCCACGGGGACTTACCCCCCCCCTTAGGGGTCTAGTTTCCTCGCTCCCTCGCGCTCCGGGGACTTGGGGACGAGTAGGGGACGTTTCCCCACGCTCCCAAAATGGAGGAAACTCAGGGGGACGTGCCAGGGAAACGTTTCCCTTCCCAGAGGGGACGTTTCCCCACGCTCCCAAAAAATGGCCTGGCTTATAGTTTATGATTTAATAGACCTAAAGTGGTACAAAGCTACTCATGTTCTGTATGGGGATAACGTCTTGTGCTGTCTTTTGGTTTCAAAGAGCGTTATTTTAGAGGGTCAGTATCATGGAAATTTGTTGGACCATATAGCACATACATGAATTTTCCCTTTTAAAACTTCTCCATTTTTTCTCAAGTGATGGCTGGATTACAGTGGGGAGATAACTAGAGTAACAGGCAAAGAATATGAGACATTCAGTTTGTGTTTTTAATTTGCATGACATTTGACATACAAACTATGGAAGCAGCACCTATGTCATGTGGGAAATAATTGGGTGGACTATAGACTAACATGCATTTACTGCAAGCATGACAAAATACTATGGGCAGCAAGAAATCTCAGGAATTGTCGTTATATATGAATTTATATAGTTACAAAATTTACACAGACCACAGTTGCTCAGCTTGAATTCTCAGGTCTGAAAATTATTTTCACCCCTGAAATACACTGCTAGTTTGAAGTTTGAACTGCATGGCATTGCTCTAATAAGGTAGACAAATTATCCATGCCATCGTTGGTCACCCAAGTTGGTTCGCAGATGGTCATCCTGCAGTCAATGTCATTTGATAGTAAACTGTCAGAAACTCTTTCATGTGATCTTCTCATCTCTCCTGGGACTAAAACTCTTCTTTCAGCATATGGTGTACTGTCTATATTATATATAATATAACAAACTTTCTAGCTGTTGGATCCAATACAGCTGGACAACCCATTGTAGTTGCCCCTTCTACTGCCAATGCAGTGTTCCTGATTTGTTCATTTACCTTTTCACAGAATTCAGTGGCTACCTTATCAAGCTGAAGCTCTCCCTCTGTCTGACCAAAATCTAAATTAGAATTTGACCAAGCTGAATTAGAATTTTAAATTTATTATTTAATATGATATTATAAATTTGGATAATGTCAAATGATATTCATATCAATGATCATGCTTTGCAGCTTTTCAATTCAAACCAAATTGTCATAGTGGACTCAATTAATAAATTATATTTTATATTTATAAATTTTTAAGACCCTGACCCTCCCCCACGTTTCCTAAAAAATGGTAGGGAGCTTTTGCATAGGCCGCTCCCGCGCCCCCTCGCTCCCTCGCCCCCTCGTCCCGGAACCTTGGTGGAACATTGGTAAGTCCTCCAAGACCAAGCACAAAACAGCTCCTTCAAGTTGGCTACAAAATGGAGTAAATAACATACTCAATGGAATGAACAAAGTTTGTATACTCAGAGGAATCCTCTGATACCAATTTAAAGAACAAAATTTGTATACGCAGCAGAGAAATCTTCAAAATACTTCGAAGACAAAGAGATCCATTGTAGGACAAGTAATTGCATATTGATTATATAAAAAAGACATGTCAGCTCAGCTCTCTCATGTCGGCTAATTTACAGAGGAAAACTACTATTTATAGGTAGCTTGGGTTTCATCTTTGACACAAAATTTCGGACATCTTATCTTCTGCAATTCGGTTGAAGTCTGAATCAGAAAAGGCAGTGCGAAGTCAACTAGAAGGCAGCTTACTAACCAGCGAGGAAGGGAAGAGGAAGATCAAAGTATTTGGCACTGTTTTTGGGCTAGTTATCTCACACATGTGACTGAAAAACTAGGGTTTCTGCAGTGGTATTATAACAGTCAAAAGGAAGGTTATCTAAAGGTCTCCAAGTCAACTTTATAGCTAGCCGAGTTCATCTAGAGAAGCCTCTAAATAGAGCGAAGAAGGGAAGCACCTCCAAACCTGTTACACATGTGAAATTGCAGCAATACGAACTGCAAATATATGGAAAAGAGGCCGAAGTTTCAGAAGTGCAGTGAAGGAAGAAGTTTGACTTATGTTGACTTGTGTAAGAAGGAGAAGCAACAAAGAAGGATATTTGTGACTTGGTCTTGGAGTGGTCATTCTATCAAGGGTCTAGATCTTGGTCTTGGTATTCGTCAATTGAAGGTCTCTATAAGAAGAAGAATTTGTTCAGGTTGTTAGTTTGTGTACCATCAGATGTGTTCTAGCCCGAAATTTTGTGGAGGCTAGAATACATGAGATCTCCAAAACCCAGAAATCGTTTCTGGAAATTCCACCTAGAAGTGTCTCAGTTAGATTATTAACCAATTTTAAAATATTTTGTAAGTCTAAACTTAGGGAATATAGTTAATTAATCAGTATTAATTGAGATAAGGTGTAAATAATCTAGAAACTCACACGAATCGACCCATAAATTATCCTAGCCATTGATTAAGTTTTAATCTTGGTCGTTGATGCTCCAACAGTGGATTATAAAAGAAAGTTGATATGGTGATGGAGATCATCCAGTGCAGATACTCAGTTGCCTAGGCAGTTCGATTTTCTCATTAGCAGCAGCTCAGCAGAGAAGATAGAGCCAGAGGGTGAATAGCAGGTGGAAGAGGAGAGCAGTAACATTCCGGGAGGAAGTTTTTCAGTTCCTGGAAGAGTCAAAGGAAGGAAGGTCGAAATATTCAGAGGGCCATCGTAGGTACTACGCAAAGGATGATGCAGGCATCTCAACGCAAAGCCTGGGGAACCTCTTTTGGAGGCAGAATATAGCTGTGGGGTGAGAGAAAATTCTCACAATATTTTTGCCAATATTTTCTTCAAATTAGATTGTCAGTTAAGAATCTAAATTATTGTTCTCAGAATTCCCAAGTTGGGTTTTTCTGGGGACAATTGTCCAAAAATAATTATATCAAATCTACTGTGTGTGCTAGACTTTCTCAGTTTCCATTATTTTATTTTCCACAATATTTTTATGGTGAAAATTGCAGCTATGATTTTATTTGTTATTTGGTGTAGCAAATAAACTACATAATTATTTTTTGAGTTAGAAGGATAATTTCCAATAGCTGCAATAAATAAATTTTTGACATGGTATCAGAGCAAAATTGATCAGTCGGGAATCACAGAAGCAAAGAAAGGAATTTCGTTGTTCAAATGGACTAGCAGATCGAAATTCCCAGAGAAACTGCGCAGAGCCCAGAACAGGCAATTTGAGTTGCTAGGGCAGCAGTTTGATCTTTCAGTCGAAAGGACGCAGGAAAATCGAATTGCCCAAATTAGTGATTCCAGTAGTCAAAAGGAGCAGTTGCAACTCAAATTTTCGTTGAGCAGAATCCTAGTTGAACGTAGAGAGTTTTTGCTGCAAGCTATAGCACAAAATCCACATCGGGAGAAAAAGAATAATAGCACACTAAATTTGTGCAAGTATAGCCATGGACAAAAATAACATTTAGGAGACTTTTGACTCAGTTACCGGAGAATCCATAGTATGAACATTTTTATGCCAACGTTTCAAGTCCCAACTGGGATCCATCATCAGGGCTTATGAATGATGATAAAAGAAGAGCCGCTTAGAAGGAAATAAATAATAATGAGGAAAATAAATTTTAGGATCAGCAGAATGTCGGCTAAATATTTATTATTGATTTATTTATTAATTAATAATTCATTCAATTATTTATTTTTATTTTTTATTTTTGAGTTTTATATATTAATTTTTACAGGTGAGTTAATTAATTTAAAATTCAAAACCTAAATGGTAATAATAATAATTATTTAATATATGATAATATAATAAATTTTATTTTATTTTATTTTATTTTTATTTTATTTTATTTTTATTTTATTTATTCATTTATTTATTTATGATTCTAGATGGGAAATGTTTATTTATATTTATATATAATAGTATTTAAAGATTAGAGAAATAAGTATATTGTATCAATATTTAAAGTTATTTGATTTAAAATTATATTAATATTAATAATAATTAATATATTAATTAATTGTTATAAATTAATAAATATATTAAATTAATCAATATTAATAAATGTTAATAATCAATACTAATAAAGTTAATAGATTTAGGAGACTTCAGATTTGTTTTCCAGATTGGAAGATGAATTTTCTTACTTAGAAGGATCAGCTTCACAGGGAGTCTAGTATATAGACAGTGGAAATTCATCTCACATGACAGGGGTTAGAGAATATTTCTCTAGCTACAAAGAGAAGCAGATGGATTTCCAGATTACTACGGAACGAAATGTACTCCAATAGGAAGAGGCACCATAGATTTTCGGGGGGGTCAGGAGCAAGCACCAGTGCTTCAGATGTGTTACATGTGCCACGATTGGGTATGAACCTATTTCAGTATCCCAGTGACAGGATTGTGAAAATTTCTGAATCTAACACATCATAAACTCCTACTGCAATGTCTGGTTTACTACCTCCTACTTGTTCTTTACATTAACAAGTTATTTAAAGGAATTAATATCGAAGTAAACACAAATGCAGCATTCACAGATATACAAATCATGCACTAAAGTAAATAAAAATAATAACATAAGGGACAGCGTTATTTTTGGACAATAGTCCCCGGAAAAACCCAATTCGGGAAACCAGTGCAGCATATATGAGGGTTTTATTATTAAGAAGATTTCTGAATACATCTAGGGTGCCAGAAGTGGCTCACCTTCAGAGAATATCCTTGGCAGTAGTACCTCTTTCCGGAGACAAATATTTCGGCAAATTATTAACTGGATGATCAACCCCACAGTAACTCTGATTGTTCCTTGTGTTGGACAGCGAACGCTACAACAAGCACTCCTCTGGAACTGCGTCACCCTCTCCCGGCTAATCTGCTCTCAGTCTGCCCCACACAACCTCCTCACCACAGCCTCTTCAGCCTAGTGTCAGCCTCTACAGCTCTCTATGTTGTCTGCACCAACCTTTGCGGCTTTCTGTGTCCTCTGCATCTACCTCTGCCACTTTTGTGTCCTCTGCGTTGGCCTCCTTAACCTCTCGTTAGCCTCCTAGGCTCTGTGCTGCCACTTCCGGTAATTTGTTGCCTCTCTAATATGTATTCTTCATCTGTTTGGTCCCTATAATACTAGTGATTACCCCATTACTATTGTAGTTGTATCCCTTATTAATATTGTTGGGCCCCTATTGTTCCCATATTGTTATTACTGTGCCCCATAGAATCCCTCTATTGTTATTTTTGTGGCTTTGTATTATTATTGTTAGGTCGGCTGGGTTATATTGTGACTCCTTAGACTCCTATATATAGAAAGGAGGTTTTGTCGTTTGAATCATCCGTTGATTGTTCATTTATGTAATGTAAAGGAGGTTGCCCCCTCGAAGAAGCTGAATTCTAAGGCGTTGATCTATCTTTTCTATCTTTTTGTGAACTGGTTTCATAACATTTGGTATCAGAGTTTTGGATTCTAGGGTTTCGCTACTCCAAATAGATGATCGTGGCATTTTCGCTATAACTTCTTTTCCTGCAACGTTTCAAAAGCTAAAAAAAACCCATTTGAGAAGAAATCGCACTAAACCTCGGGTCCGAATTTCAGAGATTTTCGCGCTATATTTGCAGAGATATGATCTAAGGAAGTTGGTATTTTTGTAGACCCCTGAATTACATTTCAAACAGGTGACCTGGGGAAAATCGTCATAACTCTCTCTGAGCATCGGATTGAAATTTCGTAAGAAGGTATAGAAAGAGGACGGACTGTAGTTTCTTGTATATATTTTTCAAAGAAAAAGGTCGAAACAGTGACTCGTGGAACGTCGTACAAGTTCGCTCTACTGAACTAGTCTATAATCAGGTCACTGTGGGAGATTTGGCATAACTCTTCCTTGGAGAATCCAATTTGGATCAGACTGGTGGCATTGGAAAGAGGACACAGAGGACTACTGCAGGTCGCAATTTCAGAACTGGATGATCCGAAATTATAGAGATACATCAGAGGCAATATCGAGCTCCTACAAAGTGAAAAAAATGTGTGTAGATTTTTTTAAATTTTTTCTTAAGCTTGGTTTGAAAAATTATTTTGAAAAATTCAAAGAGCATAGTAGAGCATTATTATCGGTAATTGATGCCCCAAGGAAAGAAAATGCAAACACCTAGTAAGCAACCTGAAAGCGCTAGCATGACTCATGAAGAAGAGGAAGAAATGCTACATGATATATCAAAATTACAAGACCAAGTGCAACAAATGTCACTCTCACAAAAGCTAACAGAAGCTAAGATAAATGGTGTGGAATCTAAGATAAAGGGCGTGGAAGCTAAGATGAATGGCATGGAAGCTAAGATGGACGATTTGAAGATAGATTTGAAGACAGACATAGAAGATTTGAAGACAGTATTGACAAAGTTTCTACAAGAAATGCTTACTAATGGTGAAAGAATAATAAAGGAAACTCATGATGAGAACAAAAGAAAAGTTAATCATGATTTCATAGACACTAATGTTGGACCGAAGACCCACCATATTCCAAAAATTGATATGAAGAAGTTTGATGGCAAGGATCCCGCAACATGGATATTACAAATGGAGCAATTTTTCGATCTCAATAATATGCAAAACACACAAAAGGTACGTATTGCAACTTTATATTTGGAACCAAATCAGTTTGTATGGTATCAATGGCTTTGCTCTCATAAACAAATTATCACTTGGGCAATTTTTACGGAAGAATTGACAGCACATTATGAGGATACAAAAAGCAACACTTTTTTTAGCCAATTGATAAGTCTCAAACAAGAGGGTTCAATAATGGAGCACATTGAGGAGTTCCAAGAATTGAACATAACGGTAAAAAATATTCCAAAGGAGCATAGGATTGATGTGTTCATAGGGACTTTAAAGGATAATATCCAACATGATGTTCGCCTTTGGGAACCTGATTCATTAGAGAAGGCATTCAGAGTTAGCAAAAAAAATGGAAAGCAAAATTATAACAACCAGAAAGCATACCACTCACAACTATAAAGATGGAAGTGTTCTTGCCCCTAGTCTTCCACAACCTATAAGGTTGACACCACAACAATTGGAAGAAAAAAGAACAAAAGGGATTTGTTACAATTGTGATAGCAAATACACTAAAGGTCATAAGTGTGCTGAGAAGAAATTATTCTACATCGATTGTAAAGAGGAAGAAGAAAAGGAGCAAGAAAGGTCAAAAGAAGAGGATATACTCTAGGAACAAAGCCTAGATAAAGAAGAAATGAATCCGACCATATCTTGTAATGCATTGGCTGGAATTACCACTCCTCAAACCATCAAGATAGAAGGACAAATCAAGAAGAAAAAGGTAATAGTGTTGATTGATTCACGAAGTACCCACAATTTTATTCATTGTAAGATAGCAAAAGAATTGAATTGCTTCCTATATCCAGCACCAGTGTCAAGTGATGGTTGCAAATGGATGAATGATAAATTGCTCTAGAAAGTGCTATAATATCAAGCTATCCATGGGAGAATATGTATTGAATAGCCCAATGCTTTCCATTCCAATGGGAGGTGCTGATATTGTACTAGGAGTCCAATGGCTACAATCCTTGGGTATAATAGCTTTTAATTTTCAAGAACTTTTCATGAAATTTTCTGTGGAAGGAAAGGAAGTTGAATTAAGGGGTATTGCAGGGAAACCGGGAAAGATATTCAGCTCTAACGGTATGACAAAGCTTCTAAAAAAGGAACAAAGAGGTGTAATTGCACAATTGTGTTCGCTAGATGTTTCCACATTGGAATCATCTATTTCTCCAGATCTCCAGAAGCAACAAAGGCCTTTGAACATCTTAAAGATGCAATGTGCCAAGCACCGGTCTTAGCTACACCGGACTTCACAAAAACCTTTATTGTGGAATGTGATGCTTCAGGAAATAGAATTGGTGTTGTTTTAATGCAAGATGAAAGACCCATTGCTTTTGAAAGTCGTCCAATCAAGGGAAAGTTTTTACACAAAGCTATTTATGAGACGGAAATGTTGGCAATACTCCATGCACTTAAGAAATGGCGACCCTACCTAATGGGAAGACACTTCAAGGTAAAAACGGATCATGATAGCCTTAAACGCTTTTTAGAACAAAGATTATCCTCTGAAGAGCAACAAAAGTGGGTCACAAAGATGTTGGATTATGACTTTGAAATCATCTAAAAAAAAGGGAAGCAAAATGTGGTGGTAGATGCACTCTCAAGAAAGGATTAGGACATGAAAGCATTGTTGTGCGCCATTTCTATTATCCAACCAGATTGGATAAACGAAACAAGGGAGGAATGGAAGAATGATGAAAAAGTGTGGGCACTTATTCGAAAGTTACAACAAGATTCCAGTACATCTGATACATTTCGCTAGCAAAATGATTCATTATGGTACAAAGATCGTTTATACCTCTGTAAGAATTCCCAACTAAAACAAAAGATTCTTATGGAATTGCACACTTCTCCCTTAGGAGGGCACTCAAGATTTTTAAAAACTTACCACATGGTTAAGAAAGAATTTTTTTGGGATGGCCTTAAATCGGATATTCAAAATTTTGTGGCAGAATGTTTGGTTTGCCAACAAAATAAAGTTGAAACAATTAAGACACCGGGTCTATTACAACCTTTATCCATTCCAAGCCAACTTTGGGAGGAGGTTTCAATGGATTTTATCACAGAATTACCCAAGTCTGAGGGAAAGAGTGTCATCATGGTGGTAGTTGACAGACTTACTAAGTATGCACACTTTTGTGCACTATCACATCCATTTAAAGCCAATACAGTTTCTACTGCATTTATGGAAACAATTCAAAAGCTACATGGAAGCCCAAAGATTATTGTGAGTGACAGAGATCCCATTTTCACTGGAAATTTTTGCACATAATTATTTTCTTGTCTTGGCACTCAGTTAGCTTATAGCTCATCTTATCATCCTCAATCTGATGGGCAAACTGAGATAGTAAACAAATGTTTGGAAGGATATCTTCATTGCTTTGTATCTGATAAACAAATACAATGGGTCAAATGGTTGCCTCTGGCTGAATGGTGGTATAACACTTCCTTCCATACAGCAACAAAAATGACCCCTTTAATGGCACTTTATGGATATCAGCCACCATCCATCACATCATATTTAAGAGAAAATTCTAAGGTTCAAGCAGTGGAACATTACATCGAACATCAACAACAAGTCCTCCAACTCTTAAAGGATAACCTTGTGTTGGCACAGAATAGAATCAAACAACAGGCATATCAACATCGCAGCGAAAGAAGTTTTGATGTAGGTGATTGGGTATTCCTACGGCTACAACCATATAAGCAAATGTCCCTCAAGCAAGCTAAGAAGGATAATAAATTATAACCAAAGTATTATGGTCCATACAAGGTGTTGCAAAAGATTGGTACTATGGCTTACAAATTGGAGCTTCCTGCAACTTCTCGATTGCACCCAGTTTTCCATGTTTCATGTTTAAAGGTTATTGGCGACAAGCTCCCAGTTCAAACAATATTGCCAGAACTTTACGATGAAGGAAAAATTATATTGGAACCGGAAGCAGTCACAGAAACAAGAACTCGACAGCTACGAAATCGATCAATTTCGAAGTATCTTATCAAGTGGAAGAACTTATCCGCTGAAGATTCCACATGGGAGGATGAAAATTTTATACAGAAGCATCCAGAACTACTCAAGCATTGAGGACAACACTTTTTTGAAGGAGGGGCATGTTAGGTTGTAGGAATTTACAGGGTAAGTTCCTCAGACAGAACACCAAAGGACACCGCTCACAACCAGATCGCAGATCAATACACCAGTATTTTTGACGTGGTTAAAACCCTCAAAGAAGGAAACAGTGCACGGCCTGAGCCAACGCGGCCACTTCAGGCAATTTATTAATAAAAGAATTAAAATTTACATAAGCTTCTCTCATGCACGGATTACCCTACAAATGACCCTCCATGCGCTTTAAATAGAAATCATGGACCAATCGGGTGTCAAGCCATGGATCAAGTGTCGGTAATACCGAGGAAAGAATGAACCGTCGGATCACTACATATCGTGATCGTCGGATTGTAAGTTACAAAATGTACAACGGTAAAAAACACACTTTACCTAACTCTATACTAGACCAAGTTGTACTTAACTATTTCCTATGTGTCAGAATATCCTAACATCCTCCCTTAAGAACAACTTGGGATAGGATTGAAGGATTTACAAATATGACACAATAGGAGAAGGAAGGAGGCACTAGAGCCTATCCCCCCTTAGTGACAACTTCCTGAACTCCAACCATAAATTGAAGTTTAGTGAACTTCGCCTTTGTGAGAGCCTTTGTGAAGATGTCTGCAACTTGATCATCTGTTGAACAATATTGCACTTCAAGAACATGGTCGTGAATGAGCTTTCTGGTGAAGTGCATGTGCAGTTCAACGTGTTTGCTGCGCTGATGTTGGACTGGATCTTTGCATAGCTGAATGGCACTTTGATTATCACACCAAAGTGTAGTCGGATGCTGCTGCTCAAAGCCAAACTCTGACAGGATCTAACGAAGCCACAACGCTTCCTTACTAGCTTCTACGACACCACGATACTCTGCTTCTGCTGATGAAAGAGAAATGGCACCTTGTTTCTTGCAAGCCCATGTAATAGGTCCTGAACCAAGAGAGAACACATAACCGGCAGTAGACTTCCGATCATCAGGGTCACCAGCCCAATCGGAATCAGTGAAACCAACCAATAGAGGAGATGTTTCGGCACTGTAATGAATCCCAAACTGAATTGTACCTCGAACATAACGAAGTATTCTTTTAGCTGCTTTCCAATGACTTTCACGGGGGTTTTGCATGAACCGAGCAACAAGGCCAACAGCAAAGGAAAGGTCAGGACGAGTATGGGTTAGATACAAAAGTTTTCCTACAAGTTGACGGTATAAGGTAGCATCAACTTCAGGAGAAGTATAAGTGACTGAAAGTTTGACTCCAGACTGAAAGGGAGAAGGCGTTGGCTTACAGTCTTCCATGTGAAAATGACGTAGAATATCACAGGCATACTTGGACTGGGAAAGGGAAATACCCTCCTTGGATTGCAAGACTTGAAGACCGAGAAAATAGTGTAAGTGTCCTAAGTCTGTCATTTCAAATTTCCTTTTAAGGCTAGACTTCACATGGTTTATAAGGATGGGATCACTACCAGTAAGGATAAGATCATCAACATAAAGAACAAGGATGATAAGAGAGTTGCCCACTTTCTTGGTGTAGACAGTATTGTCAGAATGACACCTAGAAAAGCCAGATTCTAAAAGAAAGCTATCCATTTTGGCATACCAAGCCCGAGGAGCTTGCTTGAGACCATAAAGGGATTTCTTAAGTCGAAATACAAGGCTGGAGTTTGTTTGTATGAAGCCAATGGGTTGTTCCATATAGATTTCTTCATGCAAGTCTCCATGCAAGAAGGCAGATTTAACATCCATCTGATGGACTTCCCATTTGAAAGAGGCAGCAAGGGAAAGAAAAGGCGAATAGAGTTCATTTTGGCAACAGGGGAGAAGGTTTCAGTGTAGTCAATGCCTTCAACCTGTGAAAAACCCTTAGCAACAAGACGAGCTTTATGTTTATCAACTTTCCCATCTGGTCCATACTTGGTTCTATAAACCCATTTGCATCTAACAAGTTTTCGTCCCTTTGGTAGAGGAACAAGATCCCATGTATCATTTGCCAATAATGAATGATATTCTTCATTCATAGCTGCTTCCCAATCTGTATGGCCTGAAGCTTCTGCAAAGGTGTCAGGATCATAATTTGCTGGAGCTTGAGCCAGTAAAGAAGAGGCTCTCTCGAACTGAGAACGTGTGCGTCGCTGATCTGTAGGATCACCGGCAAGATCACCTGCTGCATCTCGAGTAGCACGAACCCATTTTGGAAGCTTAGGAGCTGAAGGAGGATCCTGAGATGGTGGGGGAGGATTGTCATCCTCACTTTCATCATCTGAAGAAGAAATGTTTTCAAAGGTAGAAGAGATAGGGAGAGGTGACACATCCGTCGGACTAGGCTCGCAGGCCGATATATTTTCATCAAATTTTACATCTCTTCTAATGATAACATTTTTGGACTTAAATGGAATAAGTTTATAGCCTTTGACATCTTCAGAATATCCAACAAAAGTACATTTTTCACTCTTAGGTTCTAAAGCTTTATGCTTTTCATCTGGAATATGGGCCCACGCTTCACTTCCAAAAACACGAAAGTGACTTACATCTGGTTTGATTGAGCTCCATGCTTCTTCTGGAGCGATATTCTTTAAAGCCTTAGTAGGAGTGTGATTTATTATGTAATTTGCACAGTTAATTGCTTCGGCCCAAAAACTAAGACCAAGTCCTTTAGATTGTAGCATACAATTAGCCATTTCCTTTAAGGTGCGATTCTTCCTTTCAGCTACACCATTTTGTTGTGGAGTATATGGAACAGTATGTTGCATTTGAATTCCATTCTCAGTGCAATAGGTGATGAATGTGTTTTTAACATATTCTCCGCCATTATCAGATCTTAACTTAAGAATTTGATGTCCAGATTGTTTTTCAACAAAGGCCTTGAAGGCCAAAAAAGTGTTAAATACTTCACTCTTGAGTTTTAAGAAGTATACCCAAGTGCGTCTGGAGAAATCATCAATGAAAGTTAAGAAATACTTGCAGCCAGAGAATGACACAACTGGAAGTGGACCACATAAATCACTATGCACAAGCTGTAAAGGGGCTGAGGCGTGCCAAGTGGCACGTTTTTCAAAACTGTCCCGATGATGTTTTCCGAGTACACATCCGGAACAAACACCATCTCTGCAAGATACCATAGGAAGACCTGTCACCATATTTTCTTTACATAGATGCTGAAGGGAGCGATAGTTTAAATGACCAAATCGCTCATGCCAAAGTTTGCTCACTTCATCGTTATGAGCAACAAATACTGAGGGAAGATTTGATGACCCAAAGTTGTGAAACTTATACAACCTTGTAGAATCATCAGCAATGCCAGTAGCCAAAATCTGTTTAGGATCTCTTAAGTCCTTGATTACAACATCATGCGGTGAAAATTCAACGATTTTACCTTCACCTGAATGAGTTATCTGATATATAGATAGAAGGTTGCAGGATAAGGTTGGAACACATAATACATCATTAAACTGACCATTGTCTAGATGAACAGTTCCAGTCCCTACAACATTAAGAGATCTATCATCACCAACATATATATTTTTGGTGTTACAATCATTTAAAGAAGAAAACATGGCTTTGTTTTTGGCCATGTGATAAGAAGCTCCAGAATCAATGAGCCACTCATGAGAATGAGAAGAAGAAGATACATTTAATGCATAGCCAGACCGAGATGCTTGACAACCACATGCAGAAATTCCTGAAGATGAAGTTGAAGTTGAAGATTGCCCCAAATGGATGTTATGCTTCTTCATTGCTGCTTCCAAGGCTTCCATCTTCTTAAAGCATTTTGATTCTAAGTGGCCATCTCGATTACAAAAATTGCAATGTCTATCAGTCTTCTTCTCTTTGTTTTTATTTGTCTTATCAGTTTGTTGAAATGATTTTTCATTTTGGCTCTGAAATTGCTTAGGACCCTTGTTTGGTTTAGGACCATTCTTTTTAGGATATGACTTCTTAGGATTCTTTGAATTTGGTTGCTGCTGGGCGGCTAACGCTTTCTTGGAAGAGTTTCCAAGATTAAGAAGACCAAGGTGTAAGAGTTTTTCTTGTTCTCTTATTAAAGAATCACAAAAAGAGTCAAAGGAAGGGGACTTGTAGTCTGTTCCTTGAGAAATGAAGGCTTCTCTTGTAGAATGGAAGGTGGAAACAGACACAGAGTAGGCTGGTCCCAACTTTGTAAGAATGGAATAGATAAGGTTACTATCTTCTTTCTTATCTTTAACACCTTCCAAGAGATATCTAAGGGTCTTGAACTTGGACAAGAAATCTTCAATGCAAGAAAAATTATTAGGGTATAATGTAAGCAATTCATTTTCAAGTTGATGGGCTCTAAGTTCATTTTTAATCCCAAAAACTTTATTGATTTGTTTCATTGCTTCATCAGGAGTATCAAGTTCTGCAATATGGAATCTAAGATCTGGAGAAATAGACATCCCTATCAATCCACGTGCTTGATCTTGCCTATTTTCCCATTTAGCAGCCTTATCTTCATCCTTCGGTTTCTTTTCTTGGCCTGAGGCTATTCTGTAGAGACCTTTACTTCTAAGTAAATCCTCAATGTAGGCCAACCATTGGAAGTAGTTGGTGCTATCAAGGGTAACTTGGTATTGACTTTCCATTTCAACGGAAACTGAAGCTACTGCTAAAGATGCTGAAACTAAGTGTTCCAATGGATAGATCTTAAAAAATTAGGCTGGTTTAAAAAAAACGGCTCAGAAAGCGGCTTCCGGATGAAGAAGTTATGGCTTTTTGAAAAAAAGTTGTTGAAGTTGCCGACGAGGTGCGGGAATGTGCGGAAATGAAAAAGTCCGCCCCCACAAAATGGAGACTTGAACCCAAGACCTCTACTCTCTTAAAATAGCTTTGAACCAATTGATCTATACAAAAAATTTGAGAGAGAGAGAGGGGGGTGCTTTGGGTTGCGTGCTTGCTTTGAGAAAGCTCTTTTTCCCTCCAGATCTTAAAAATGACGCAGCTAAGGCTACCGGAAACCTTTTCGCGTGAAACGAAAGGGGTTCCTCACTGGAACAGATGCTCCCAACACAACAGAGCAGTCCTCTCGGCCCGAAAGCAGTCAGAAACAGCAGATCTAGGAAACGGCAGACGGATGCAGTTCTACCGGCTTCAGATTTGGATCACCAACGGACGCGGCCCTCAAATAGCTCTGATACCATGTAGGAATTTACAGGGTAAGTTCCTCAGACAGAACACCAAAGGACACCGCTCACAACCAGATCGCAGATCAATACACCAGTATTTTTGACGTGGTTAAAACCCTCAAAGAGGGAAACAGTCCACGGTCTGAGCCAACGCGGCCACTTCAGGCAATTTATTAATAAAAGAATGAAAATTTACATAAGCTTCTCTCATGCACGGATTACCCTACAAATGACCCTCCATGCGCTTTAAATAGAGATCATGGACCAATCGGGTGTCAAGCCACGGATCAAGTGTCGGTAATACCAAGGAGAGAATGAACCGTCGGATCACTACATATCGTGACCGTCGGATTGTAAGTTACAAAATGTACAACGGTAAAGAAACACACTTTACCTAACTCTATACCTAACTCTATACTAGACCAAGTTGTACTTAACTATTTCCTATGTGTCGGAATATCCTAACACAATATGGAATATCCTAACATAGGTCCCTATAATACTAGTGATAACCCCATTACTATTGTAGTTGTATCCCTTATTAATATTGTTGTGCCCCTATTGTCCCCATATTGTTATTAATGTGCCTCATAGAATCCCTCTATTGTTATTTTTGTGGCTTTATATTATTATTGTTAGGTCGGCTGGATTATATTGTGACTCCTTAGACTCTTATATATAGAAAGGAGGTTTTGTCATTTGAATCATCCATTAATTGTTCATTTATGTAATGTAAAGGAGGTTTCCCCCTCGAAGAGACTGAATTCTAAGGCGTTGATCTATCTTTTCTATCCTTTTGTGAGCTAGTTTCATAACATCAACCTTGAATCAAAATCCCTTGCTGAACTGCCCCTTGCTGCAACTGATCTCTAACTCGATTTCATCAGCAAACCCAACCCTAAAGAATCGAATTCCTGATCTCTCTTGGTGTGTCTCCAACTGACCCTCAAGCCTCCTCTTATATTTTTCCTATTGACTATTCAACGGCCAAGATTAAGTCCCTAATCAACAGCTAAGATTAGATCTAGCTTAATCCTGATTATTTAGAACTTTCTCACCCATATTATATTAATACACATTAATATTTTAATTTTCCTAAGTTTAGACTTAGGAACCCCATTAAAAATATTAATTATTTTAATATCTCTTCATCAGGGTGGAATTTCTCCAAACGATTTATGGGTCTTGGAGATCTCATGTGCCTTAGCCTCTCCAACAATTTTCATGTCTAGAGCACATCCGATGCTTCCAAAAATCAGCAAGGATAAAGGGTATGATATTCACTTCGTGGGGAAGAAAGTGTATGTCAAGCACCGGAGCTGGATAAAGGTAAGACAGATTGGAGTTCGAAGTAACAGGTTGTACCAGTTACAAGTCGATTCTCTAATGGCACTGATAGGCAGTAACAGTAGCAATGGGAAGGAGCTGAGAGAATTATGGCACAGGAGAATGGGACATCTACACCATGGAGCACTCAGGATGCTCAAAGAAACTGTAACAGGGGTTCTTGAACTTGGAATTGAACACAATGATGTGTGCAAAGGGTGCATACTTGGGAAGTATGCTAAGGCGACATTTCCAAGAAGTGACAATAGAGTTGATGGTGTGTTAGGACTTATACACTCAGATATTTGTGGCCCGATGTCCACTAGAGCTCTCAGCGGTGCCGAATATTTTGTCACCTTTATTGATGATCATTCCAGGAAAACCTGGATCTACTTCTTGAAGACCAAGGATGAGGTCTTCGATCGTTTCAAAGAGTTTAAAGCTCTTGTGGAGAATGCAGCAAGGAAGAAGATCAAGGTGCTTCGCTCAGATAATGGAGGAGAATATATTGATAAAGATTTCATAGATTTTTGTGCGAAGGAAGGCATCAAAAGAGAATGGACAGCTCCTTATAATCCACAGCAAAATGGTGTCGCGAAGTAGAAAAACAGAACCATTGTGGGAGGCTATGTTATATGACCAGGATCTACCCAGATTTTTGTGGGCAGAAGCACGTAACATGGCATTGTATATTCAGAATAGGACTCCTCATAGAACATTTGGGAAGAAAACGCCAGAAGGAGTCTTCACAAGGAAGAAGCCAAAAGTCAGCCATCTCAAATTTTTTGGCAGCGTTGCTTATTGTCACATACCAAATGATAAAAGGACCAAACTAGATCAGACTGCAGAGAAGGGGTTTTTCATTGGGTACAGCGAAACCTCAAAGGCATTCACAATCTAAATTCCTAGCAATAGGAAGACAGTAGTAAGGCGAGACGTGAAGTTCATGGAGGACCGAGCTTTCAAAAGGTCTCATGAGATGTCTGCAGGTGATCAAAATCAATCAGCAGAACCTCCTCTAGTCCAACAACAGGGGCAGCCAATGGGAAAGCCACAAGAGTCAAGTATTGTGACCAGTACCAGTGTTTCCTCAAGTGCAAGAAATCCGGGGAGTTCTCAGCAGATGGAGTTGTAGAGACGAGATGAGGAGGAGCTAGCAAAACCTCCCACAACTAGTGGTAGAGCGAGCAGAGAGGTTCGTCAAACATTAAGAGATGAAGAGGAGTTTACTGGAACTCCTAGGACGAGCAAGAGACATCGCAGACAGCCTAACAAGTACCAAGCATTGGGAGCTCAAGTTGCAGAACCTTCCAGCTTTTAAGAGGCCGCACAACATCAGGTGTGGATAAATGCCATGGTAGAAGAGTATAGCTCTATCATGACGAATGATGTTTGGGAGGTAATGCCCAGGCCAGAAGACAGATCAATTGTAGGTTCGAGGTGGATCTTTGAGATCAAATATGGGCAGACAGCAGTGTGGAAAATTATAAGCCAGGTTTGTGGCAAAGGGGTATGCATAGAAGAAAGGGATAGATTATGAAGAAACCTCCGCCCCAGTTGCCAGATACACTTCTATTTGGTTAGTTATATCTCTAGTAGCTCGGATGGGATGGTAGATTCAACAGATGGACGTCAAGACAGCCTTCTTGAATGGGGTGATAGAAAAGGAATTGTACATAGAATAGCCAGAGGGCTTTGAGACTCGAGAGAGGCGCACATATGTGTGCAAATTGAAGAAGGCTCTATATGGGCTCAAGCATGCTCCCAGGGCATGGTATGGTAGAATTAACACCTACTTGCCACAGATGGGGTTTGTCAAGAGTGACGCAGGTCCCAACCTTTACTATTTGATGGTAGAGGATGAGCCCCTCATTCTAGTTTTGTATGTGGATGATCTATTCTTGACAAGATCATCAGGACTCATAGAGGATTGCAAGAGGAACCTGGCAGCAGAATTTGACATGAAGGATTTGGGGTTGATGCACTATTTCCTAGGATTGGAGGTGTGGCAGAAGGATGGGGAGATCTTCCTTGGGCAAGGAAGATACGCTACAAATATTCCGAAGAGGTTCAGAATGCAAGATTGCAAACCGATGTTTACAACCATGATTACCAACCGAAAGAAGATAGATGCATCACAAGGATGTCGACCCCACCTTGTATAGACAACTCATTGGGTCTCTCATGTATTTGATCAACACTAGGCCAGATATCTGCTTCGCAGTCAATACCCTTAGTCAGTTCATGGTGGAACCGAAAAGGGTACATTGGGCAGCAGCAAGGCATATTCTGAGGTACATTCGTGGCACAGTCGAGTATGGGTTGAAATATACTCGAGAGGATGACGTCAGACTTTGTGGGTACACAGATGCAGATTGGGCAAGCAGTTCAGTGGACAGGAAAAGTACCTCCAAATATTGCTTCAGTGTTGGATCAAGGATGGTTTCTTGGTGTAGTAGGAAGCAGAAGTCAGTAGCTTTAAGCTCTGTAGAAGCAAAGTATATGGCAGTGAGCACAGCTACGTGTGAAACTATATGGCTTGGGAAGCTACTAGTAAGCATGTTCAAGCAGAGGATGGAGGTGACCAGTGTCTATTGTGATAATCAGAGTTACATAAAGCTCTCTTAGAATCCAGTGTTTCATGACAGGTTGAAGCACATCGATATTCAATGTCACTTCATCAGAGATTTTGTACAGTGAGGAGCATTTCAACTACAGTATGTTCCCACAGAAGAGCAGGTTGCAGATATACTCACGAAAGTTCTAGGGAGAGCTAATTTCGCCTATTTTAGAAAACAGTTGGGTATGGGGGAGAACCCGTTTCAGTAGCACGGACAGGCTATTTTGGATGTTGCAGTTGCAACAGCAACAGATGAGAGGGAGTTGCAGTGCAGATGTCGTGTTGGCAACAATATGGTAGGGTCAATAGCAGCACAGATGCAGCGTATATCAGAGTAGCGGAATAGTTGGTGGGTAGCAGCAGCCAGACATCAGCAGTGTGACCAGAGATGATATAGAGACAGAGAGCAACAACACTAGAACACATTCCTCGCTAAGAGGGAGTGTTAGTTTTGTAGCATCGGATGTGTTCTAGCCACGAAATTTTGTGGAGAGGCTAGAATACATTTGATCTCCAAAACCCATAAATTGTTTCTGGAAATTCAGCCTAGAAGTGTCTCAATTAGATTATTAACTGATTTTTAAATATTTCCTAAGTCTAAACTTAGGGAATATTTAATTAATCAGTATTAATTGAGATAAGGTGTGAATCATCTAGAAACTCACATGGATCAACCCAAAAATGATCCTATCCATTGATTAAGTTTTAATCTTGGTCGTTGGTGCTCCAACAGTGGATTATCAAAGAAAGTCAATGTGGTGATGGAGATCATCCAGTGCAGATACTCAGTTGCCCAGGCAGTTCAATTTTCTCAATAATAACTGCTCAGCAAAGAAGATAGAGCCAGAGGGTGAGTAGCAAGTGGAAGAGGAGAGCAGTAGCATTCTAAGAGGAAGTTTTTCAGTTCCTGAAAGAGTCAAAGGATTTTCTTCAGATTAGATTGCCAGTTGCGCATCTAAATTATTGTACTCAAAACTGTTGTTGAACATTAATAATAAAAACCTCATCTGCTGCACCGGTTTTCCCAAGTTGGGTTTTTCCAGAGACAAGTGCCCAAAAAAAATTGTGTCAAATCTACTTTGAGTGCTAGAATTTCTCATTTTCCAGTATTTTATTTTCTACGGTATTTTTATGGTAAAAATTGCAACTGTGATTTTATTCGTTATTTTCCGTAGCAAATAAATTGCCTAATTAATTTTTGAGTTAGAAGGATAATTTCTAGTCGCTGCAATAGAAAAAATTTCATACAGGTTTTCCTCTCAAGTGGGAGAAGTTTTGGCCCTCGCTGATAGCCTATATTCTGTGTCTCTTGACTCTTTATGGTTTATGCATTGGTAGTTGTTTAATGAAGAAGAACACTAATAACCTAAGTAAAAGAAGATCCTAATCTAAAGAAGTAAAAAGCACTCACACGTAGTTACTAATAGAAGAGAAATCACTTAATTGTTATGGCCTAGATTTCTCAACATGGTATCGAAGCTAAGGTGACTAATTCAAGGAAGGTCATCTTATCAAGAGACACGCAAGGATCAAATCTCAAGGAAGGCATCAAAGCGAAGATCATCTTGAAGTCAAACAAAGCATCATAACCCTCGATCAAAGAAGTATTGGGATCATCATCAAGAAAAGAAGGCTAAAACCCTACATCTACTCAAGCTAAAGTGTTTTGAAGACTATTCATCCAAAGGAAGATAGATCAAAAGGCAGTGTCATCTCACTCTCTGTGGGATCAAGGATCATTCTTGAAGAAAACTACCTTCATCAAGGAGAAGTTTTCTATCCTCTACATCATCATCAACATCAAGGAAGCAGCAAGAAGAAGGAGCATCCTATCAAGTAAGTATATTTATGTCCACATCCGAATCTGCCAAAATGTCTTTTTGCAAGGAAAGCAACAAATTGGTTGGGGCTTCAAACTATCCTGCATGGAAAAACCTTAAGGAGATTACCTTTGACTCCCTTGAGAAGAAGTTTGCAAAGAAAGAGAAGGCTTTCAGGAAGAAGACAGTTCCTTAGTGTTCTGAAGAAGTTGTGTGTCTTGCACATAAAGAGAATAATCATGCACAAGATTCTTCTACAGGAAAAGGTGGTCGAAGAGGAAGATGAAGGAAGAATTTTAGAGGCAGGGGGGCAAACAGTTCCAAGGAGAAAAGTTTGATCTTCATTGCATACGATGCAATAGAGATGGACATGACGCTTCCACTTGTAAGTTGTCTTGGGACCGAATTGAGCAGGAAAGAAATGAAGGGAAAGGTAAAAAAACTGACAAAGGGAAAGGTAAAGCACCTGAGTCTGCTCATTATGTTGTGGCACATTGCAACATTGGAGTAACTAAAGACTTATTCAATGCTTCACTTGCTTCATGGAAGGATGATTGGTTTCTTGATTCAGGAGCAACTTGCCACATGAATTCAGGAGAAATTTCTTTGAAGAATTCACTGGCAATGTTGACGAAGCAGTATACTTTGCAGACAAATCAAAACTCAAGCCATCAGGGCTTGGCACCATCAGGCTCAAACTCCTTGGTCCTAGAGACTTTCTTCTACAGGATGTTCTATACCTCCCGTAGTTGAGGAGAAACTTGTTGTCTTTGGTCTACATCCGCCAGCAAGGACACTCCATTCATATATTTGGTGGCAAGGTCGAGGTCAGAAAAGCATCATATCACTCACTTGTCATGACGGCGATAGAAGAAAAAATACTTTTGAAGCTACAAGGAACCTCTGCTCGTGCACAGAACTTCTCATACAATTCTCACTATGATGAAGGTACATTTCCATCAAATATTTTATGGCATGCTAGATTTGGACACTTGAACTATGACAACCTTCGTTTGTTGAAGAAAAATGGTGTTATTGGTTTGCCTATAATTCCTAGGAAACTTAAGCAATGTGATGCTTGTATCTTAGGAAAGCACAGAAAACAGTCTTTTCATGATTCTCATTCTAGAGCACATAGAAAACTTGAACTCATTCATTCTAATTTATGTGGCCCAATGCTTGTTCCTTCTGCAAATGGTAATAAATATATGATGACATTTATTGATGACTACTCCAGAATATGTTGGGTTTATTTATTGAACAAATCTTAAGCTTTTGAAACATTCAAGAACATTCATGCATGGATTAAAAACGATGCACAATCTCATATTGGCTCTATTCGCATTGATAATGGAAAAGAATACACTTCAAATGAATTTGAAAACTATCTTCACCAGCATGGGATCAAACATCAAACCACTGTGCCTTATAATCCCCAACAGAACGGAGTAGCTGAAAGAATGAACAGGATAATCTTAAATATGGTACGTTCCATGATGTTTTTCAAGAATGTTAAACAGATGTTTTGGGTTGATGCAGTTCTATGTGTTCTGTATCTAAAGAATAGGTGTCCATCTAATGCTATCAAAAACAAGACTCCCTATGAAATGTGGTATGGCCACATTCCTATGGTGAGGCATCACAAGGTCTTTGGTTCCACCTGTTATGCCTTGATACCCAAGGAATAGAGAAACAAACTCAGTGCAAGGAGTCATAAGTGTATCTTCTCGGGGTACTCAAATACCCCCAAAGCATACCGTCTCTATGATGAAGTCAATAAGAAGTTTATAATATCTAGAAATGTGATCTTTCTTGAATCTTCCAAAGCTGACAATGTTGTTGAGCGGCAACTTGATCACTTGGATAGATGCAAAGTCTTTTCAAGAATTTGATAATGAGATTCCACATCTTGAAGGGGGGATTCCTATACTGGATCAATCTGTAGAATCTTCTTCTGAAGCACTCTCTCCCCCACATGAAGCTCCAACCACTGATGACACTTTCAGTGATGTGATTGATAGAATTGGGGGACTAAATCTTGATTCAGCCCCATCTCAGTCAATTAAGCAGCTTAGACCATCTCAGAAAGGTCCTCCAAAATGGCTAACAAAGACACTTGAAAGTGTACACCCTGATGAGGTTGGAAGGACAGGAACAAGAAGTTCAACCAAACAGAATGGAGGTGATGTAGAAGATTCTCATTCACCAGTTGATATGGATGTTTCTTATGATTGTGAACAAAATTTGTCTACAGATTTGAACCAACTTCATTCAAAGAAGCCGCTTCTCATGATGAATGGAAAGAAGCAATGCAAAAAGAATATGATACTTTGATAAAGAATGGCACCTAGAAGCTGGTTGATCCACCATTGGGAACCAAACCAATAGGTTGCAAGTGGGTCTTCAAGAACAAGTATAAAGCAGAAGGCTCACTTGACAAGCATAAAGCCAAGCTTGTGGCAGAAGGTTTTGCACAGAAGGAAGGGGTCGATTATGACGAGACTTTTGCCCCCACAGCAAAATGGGCTCTTTGGACTTGGCAGCTCAAAAAGGTTGGAAAGTCCATCAAATGGATGTAAAAATTGCTTTCCTGAAAGGAGATCTAAAAGAGAATGTATTTATGTCCCAACCAAAAGGATTTGTTGTGAAGGGTCAGGTACACAAATTATGCAAGCTTGTAAAATCCTTGAATGGCCTCAAGCAAGCACCGCGAGCCTGGTATGAGAAGTTAACTGAGCATCTTCTGAAACTCAACTTCAAACATTATGATCTTGATGACGCAACTTTGTTTGCCAAGAACGTTGGCAAAACAGTTGTATATCTTGTGGTGTATGTAGATGATCTTCTGATGACAGGGAATAATGAGAGCTACATTGCATCCATAAAGAAGGAATTGGGGAAAGATTTTAAAATGACACATTTAGGCTATGTTCACTACTATCTTGGTATAGAAGTAACTCAACATCCGAAGCTTACATGCCTGTCTCAGAAAAAGTACATTGGAGATCTGTTGAACAGGTTTGGCATGGTTGAGTGCAAACCTTTGACTACTCCAATGGAACAGAACTTAAATCTCACATCCACTAAAGGCAAAGAATTTGAGAATGCAACGAAGTATAGACAGCTCATAGGAAGTCTCAACTACCTGACTACTACCAGACTAGACATTTCATTTATTGTTGGAATCCTCTCCAGGTTTATGCAAAAGCCTTGTGAGGGTCATTGGTCTGCTGCAAAAAGAGTTCTAAAATACTTTAAGGGAACTCAAGACTTTGGACTTAAGTATACACAAGTGGGCGACTTTAACTTGATTGGATACTCTGATTCAGACTTCGATGGATATAAAGAAACTAGGTTATCTACTTCAGGTTATGTTATGAGACTTGAATCAAGAGTTGTCTCCTGGAGATCACGCAAACAGTCAGTTCCAGCAGATTCCACGACAGAGGCAAAATATGTGGCAGCTGAAGTGATCCGAATGGAAAATGGCATCAACCCATGGTACTCATCCACCCATATTATTCATCGACCCATGGAATTTACCCATGGTATTGTAAATGGCATCCGCCCGTGGTATTGTAAAATCCACCCATGGTATTCATTCACCCATGGAAGTTACCCATGGTATTGTAAATGGCATCTGCCCATGGTATTGTAAAATCCACCCATGTTATTCATTCACCCATGGAATTGACCCGTGGTATTGTAACTGAAAAATACTATAAGTAACAAGTCACATTTTGTAAAAGGACAGATTGTCCACCACAATGTAGCCTTTACAGTTATTATCGGTTTTAATAAAAAAAGTTTCTTTGTGGTTTTGTTTATTGGACATTCTCCTTATTTTTCTTCTGGCAATTCAAGTTTTCAGATCTTGGGGTCCTTTCCCCAAGATCCATTGCAAGTTTTGGGAGGAGAGACCCCCAAGATCTGAAAACTTGCAATGGATCTTGGGGGAAAGGACCCCAAGATCTGAAAACTTGAATTGCCAGAAGAAAAATAAGGAGAATGTCCAATAAACAAAACCACAAAGAAACTTTTTTTATTAAAACCGATAATAACTGTAAAGGCTACATTGTGGCGGACAATCTGTCCTTTTACAAAATGTGACTTGTTACTTATAGTATTTTTCAGTTACAATACCACGGGTCAATTCCATGGGTGAATGAATAACATGGGTGGATTTTACAATACCACGGGCAGATGCCATTTACAATACCATGGGTAACTTCCATGGGTGAATGAATACCATGGGTGGATTTTACAATACCACGGGCGGATGCCATTTACAATACCATGGGTAAATTCCATGGGTCGATGAATAATATGGGTGGATGAGTACCATGGGTTGATGCCATTTTCCATTCGGATCATGAAGCAACAAAGGAAATTCTGTGGCTCGAGAAAATTCTAGAAGATTTGCAAGAAAAACAAGTGCATTCAACTCCTCTTTTGATTGACAACACTTATGCAATAAAGTTGGCCAAGAACCCAAGGTTCCATGATCAAACAAAGCACATCAATACAAAATACCATCTGATTTGACATCATGTTGAGGCCAAGACAATCCACCTACGCCATTGTTCCACAAATGAACATATTGCAAACATCTTCACCAAAGTGCTTGGAAGAGAAAAGTTTGAAAGATTCAGAATGATGCTTGGACTCAACAACACCCCTTCAGATTAAGGGGGGGATGTTGACACCTAATCCGAAAGGATTATTGTAAATATTGTAAATATTGTTAGTTATCCATTTGGGCAAACCAAGAGACCATGGATTTGGAATCCCAAGGGTCTCTCCACTCATGTATAAATTCATGATATGTCTAATGCAATGAACAATTTAGTTGTGGAGTTACCTCCTGGCCTGACACTTAACACTCATCTTGTTTAAGATTGTATCACAACATTGTTAAGTACTCTTGCATTAAGATAGATTTCGCATAAGTACTTAAGTAACTTAAGCAATCTTAACTCAAGATAATCTCTTGCATAAGCATATTAAATTTAGATTGCATTAATAATTTACCTCCTAGCATAAGCTAGGTTGGTAGAAATATAGGGCAACCCTTCTCACTTAGCTTAAGGGGCCTCGGCAACTCTTCGGTGGTTAACACAGTGACCTTGCAGTCGTCAGAGCTACAGTCTTTACAGCACCAAAGGCATCGAGTGATAAGAGAACAACAAAAGGTATCATTAGTCAGGCCCTAGCCTGCTTCCTGTTGGCCTCCTTCCCACAACCTACCTTGGAGTCTTGCTTCAAAATAGTTAAAGGGAGGTTACATCTAGATTAGGCATTTAATTAAAAATAACCAAGATCTATGCATCACGCATAGGTCATAGGTTTGTATATCATTCAAGTTAGTCAATCATCTTAAGCAGCAGGTGTTCGTCCGGTCATTTGGTTCCATTTTACTATAGGCAGGAATTTTTTATTCCATTAAGACACTGGTCTCATAATTTAAAATTTAATCTAATCAATAATCTTGCTCGAATTTAACCAATTGGATAGGCCACTCATATGTGTCTCTCAAACAAGTTGGTTTCCAATTTGTTTTCCTTCATCTCATTCCATAGGGACTACCCCCCATAGCCTGTTGTTAAAAGACAACTAGAATGGAGTGAGAGGAGATCATAATAACAGCCCCTGTCCTAAGCATTGTTGTGGCAACAACAATAGGCTTGTTTCCCTCATTGGTTGCTATCGTTCTCTTAACAAGCATTCTTCATGTGTCATTGATGAGAAAGTTGGTGAATGATATGCTCTCTTTCTTCCATTAACATTGAAAAGCATTGACACATTGCTAGCATCTATTGTGACATTGGTTTCTAAAGAAAGTTTTCGCTTGTCAAGTGTTAAAATTGCTAGAGGAATTGGTTATTGGAGAGATGGTTATATTGCTTTAAGTGGAATAAGTGCTTCTTGTGGATTTACTTTGATGCTAAGTTGCACAAAACAGGGAAATGGGTACGAGTTTCCCAAACGGGCAAGGGTACGAAACGCGACCCCCCCAAATTTTGGAAACGGGGAAACACAAATATATATATATATATATATTAGAATTTAGGACATTTAAGAAATGTTACGTGCAATCATAAAGCATACATGATACATTATAATTTATTACATTTAAAGTTTAAACATTATGATTTAATTTACATCACATTTACTCATGAATTATCACATAATGAAAATAACAATATCAGAATAACCAAAAGCAACCTTTATTATATATCCAAAACTAAAAATCATCCTTTATTATATATATGAGGCTGCAAGAACTATAGAGACAAAAGACTAATCCTCATCATCATAATCCTCATAATAAAAAAAAGCATAAGCATGCTCAATAATGGATGGTGGTGCTGAAGAAGATGATGGACCAATTCCACTTCCAGGCTGGACCTCAATATTCTAGAGAGAGATCCAAATTAGCACTTTTTGCATCCACATCCCATTCTTTAGAAGGGCCCTTACACAGCAGCCTCTAGTTCTTTCTTATTACGGATTCTTCTGCCCAGCATACCGAGTTCAAGAATAGCTTGATCATGCCCATAACAGTCCACGCTGCCAGCGACAGCAATGTGACTTTAACCCTGAGATACTTCCTTTTGCTGCGGCACAAGTCCACTCTTCTTTCTGTGTCTGACGTCTTTATATGTTGTTGATTAGGGCCTCTTCTTCTGCGGCTAATAGAGCAGTGTATAACCCTTTTTCATGATAGCAAATAACACTGCAAATGGTTCTCTCTTATCAATAGATGATCGCTGCCAATTAGATCACTTGATGTTGCGGAATAGGACCTGTGTTTAGGACATTATTAGGGCTCGCTGAAACAGTGGATTAAGGTCTCTTCTAGACCTGCAATTAGGGTCTTTTAGGGCTTCCTTTGACAGTGTTAAAACCTTTCCAAGCTGCGTTATAGAAGCTTCCTTGACAGCATAGATTAGGCCTCTCTTTAACAACTAATTAGAGCCTCCTTGGACCACGGATTAGGGCACCACTTGACAGCAGATAAGGGCATGACGTTGACTGTGTATAGGAGCTCCCTTGATTGCGGCTAGGGCATCATACTTTGGGCCAGCGTATCTTCATTGTGTGTCTCCTTCACCAAAACCCAAAGACATGGAGAGGAGGAGACCACACATGAAGAGGATGTGTCTTACAAATGATTTCAAGTCCTCTATATTTATACTAAAACATGGATGATGAATAGACACGTCTATTACGCTTCTGAGCCTACTCAAGTTTCGGTACATCTCAGACATGTACTTTCATGTTCTTTTTGAATTCAAGCTTCCCTTTCACCATCTGACTCACAGACCTCTGGTGCTATGTGTCAATGGACATGGTCCCCAATGGTCTTCCTATAGCTTGATACAACCCTGAACTTCAAAAACATCTTGAAAATTCTATTTTCAAACACGTAGCTTTCCATCGACGAGTGCCACCCTGAAACCTTTGACTTCCATTGCTGAAATGGACACCAGGTTCTTCTTGCGATCGGGTACATGAAAGAGATTTTGTAAATGAATTGAGTTACCCTCATTCAATTGAGGGATCACATTCCCTACACCCCTTCCGGGATAGGTGGCATCGGCTCCAAGTATAATCCCACAATTATTTCCATCTCTACCAAATTAGAGAGTGCATTCATCTATCCGATGAAGTGCCTTGAAGCACTGGGGTTCCTTGCTTTCTCTGACGAGTCGGTCGTGTCCTTGATGACCTGCATTACATATCATTCCTCTGATCATTGAAGATGTCCCTGGAATGATTGTTATCATCATCAAGTGATGTGTCTCTGCCATTCGGACACTCCTTCGCATGATGGCCGAACTTATTGCAACCAAGGCATCCGCCTTTCCTTCCACCCTTAGATCTGAACTTCCCGATGAAGTGATCTTTAGGTAGGCCATCAGAAACTTCCGTTGCGCCATTCTGATAATATACTCTGCTTCGACTTCACCCTTGGTGAATTTGAAGAGGGATGAGGAATCCACGAATCCTTTTGTCCTTTCCCAACTGTCTTCGGTGATTGCTCTTTCACTCTTGCTTGGGCATTGCCTTCACCTCAGCTCTAATACCATGTTAATTTTAGGTATGTTCTATGTTAGAGCAATTTATTTCAATTTTCACAGTTAGCTCAATATCTTTTCCAGATTAGCAATCACATCAACATTAAGGTAAACTGCAGATAGAACATAAATATAAATCGCAGAAGACAAGCCAAGACAAGACAAGAGGACACAGGATGTGGCGCTAGCCAGGGACAAACCCCACAATGTGGGGAAACCCTTGATCAATTCTTCTTTTATGTTCTTCAAAGTTCAGCAGAGAAAGAGAGAGAGAGAGATAGTACATTTACAATAGAAGTCAACATTTTGACTTTATGATATCTGCATGAGATCAGTTGAAGACATATTGCTTCAACTGATTCTCCAAGGTGACTGCTTCACCTATCATGGTGTTGTAACTCGTACTCATGTTGCACCCGTCATTGTGCTACACCTGGTCACTGAGCTGCCCCCATCACTATGCTGCTCCCATCACCATGCTGCATTATTCATCATCATCATGCTGTCTCAATCATCATTATGCATGCCCATCATGTTGCATCATTCATCATTATGCTGCACTATATTTTTGTTGCTTCATTATGTTGCCATATGTATTCCTTCAAACAGACTACCCAACCATACTCTACCTTATCGGGCTGCTAACTCGCAGAACGCAGCTCCTAAAAGGCCTCCAACTGATGGCTATGGCTTGTGGCCTAGCCTAGCAGTTGGTTGTAACTTGGGTCCCTTCAAACAGTGATCAAACAGCCCTAACACAACAGCGTCTAGCTCTTTCTTATTACGGATTCTTCTGCCCAGCATACCAAGTTCAAGAATAGCTTGATCATGCCCAGAACAGTCCACGCTATCAGCTACAGCAATGTGACTTTAACCCTGAGATACTTCCTTTTACTGCGGCACAAGTCCATCCTTCTTTCTACGTCTGAAGTCTTTATATGCTGTTGATTAGGGCCTCTTCTTCTGCAGCTACTAGAGCAGCGTATAACCCTTTTTCATGACAGCAAATAAGACCACAAATGGTTCTCTCTTATCAATAGATGATGGCTACCAATTAGATCTCTCGATGCTGCGGAATAGGGCCTGCGTTTAGGACATTATTAGGGCTCACTGAAACAGTGGATTAAGGTCTCTTCTAGACCTGCGGTTAGGGTCTTTTAGGGCTTCCTTTGACAGCGTTAAAACCTTTCCTAGCTGCGTTATAGAAGCTTCCTTGACAGTGTAGATTAGGCCTCTCCTTAACAACTAATTAGAGTCTCCTTGGACCACGGATTAGGGCACCACTTGACAGCAGATAAGGGCATCACGTTGACTGTGTATAGGAGCTCCCTTGACTGTGGCTAGGGCATCATACTTTGGGCCAGCGTATCTTCAATGTGTCTCTCCTTCACCAAAACCCAAAGACGTGGAGAGGAGGAGACCACACATGAAGAGGATGTGTCTTACAAATGATTTCAAGTCCTCTATATTTATACTAAAACGTGGATGATGAATAGACACGTCTATTGGGCTTCTGAGCCTACTCAAGTTGTTGGCCGACTTGACAATTTGTCCATAATATAAATAAATTCATATCTTCATAAATACTTATCGGAATCGGATGATATTTAGATCAATCCTACACCTCTCGATGAAAGGGATCCAATAAAAATATCAGCTGCATAAATAAGATGACCCACATGGAGTTTGGCCCTAGTTGCCAATTTTAACAATCCTAAATACAAAAAAAAAAAAAAAAATTGACATTTTCCTACAAAAAGAAAAAACTAGCATTATAAGATGTCACATTAAAACCAAATTCGGTAACACCAGAGGACATACAAGATATCTCAAAATTAATTTCCCAAGAAAGTAAAAAAGTGATACAAAATATGCAAAGGGAAGTTTGACAAAATCGTTGCTAACAAACATGAAGTTACTCACCTAAAGGACCACAATGAGAAATTATTGACGCAAATTAAGAAGCTTAAAAGTGACAAGAAGTCGCTAAAAGACAAATTAGAACAACAACAATAAGTATCAAAGTATCCAATCGTAACAGTCCAAGTTGAAGATAAGGGAACGAATACCGACTAGTCAATATCACAACTCAGGAAAAAGATAAACCAACTAAAGTGAAGATATACTCAGAAGTTGTTGTTCAAGCATCAGAGATTTCAAGTGAAGATTCTATAACTACATCAATGCCTAAAGTAAATCAGGAAATTACCACACACGTATTAAAGGAAGGTCAAACAAGAAGAACTCATTATCTACATCCAAATCACAGGAATAGACACATCAATCAATCTACGAATCTATATCACTCAGAGAGTAAACAACAAACTTATGTTCTGAAGAATACTAAAGTTTGTACCATCCAGTCCTGTGAGAACTATTTAGCACAAGTTTTTAGTAATCGGAAAATTCCATAGAAGATTAATCTAGGATGGTCAGATCCTTTCTCAGTGCGACAATTTATTTATCACTAAAAGGATCATATCATCTTGTATCAATGAAGATGATAGTTTCGAGACGAGAAGACATTCAAAACAGAAAAAGAAGTCCATCAAAGTCTTTCCCTTGAAATTTAACCCAAAAAGACTCTATTAAACCCTATTAGGATAAGGCACTAATCATTGTTGTCTTGATCATCCATAATTTTCATTAAATTTCATCTTCTTTCTCCCATTCCTAGACATCAAGGGTTAGCCACTAGGGTTTCTAGGGCAGATTTATGTATAAAAGTGAATTTTGAGTGAATGTTTGTGGCTCATGAATTAGGAATTGCATCCATAACTCATATAAAGGCAAAATCTAGCATAGTGCATGGTAAATCTCCCTCATTTAGGGTTGACATTGTTGTCGCCTGGACTATACAAGCACCGCGACAACGCTCAGGACAGGGGTTGTCACTCTGATCCGTGCCCACTCCGTTCTAGTTGTCTCCCAACAGCATGCTATGAGGAGTAGTCCATTACAAACAAGGGTTTCTTCAAAGGATTGGCATTTTATCTCTAACAAATTGTTTTGCAACAGTATTGGGGTTAACATTGTGTTTTTTAGGTGGTCACCTTCATTGGAAGTCTTCCTGGCCATCTACAAGGCCCCAAGCCCTCTTGGTTTGCTCTCTAAACCCTAATTTTATATCTATTTTATTACAACAGTTAACTCAACAATAATTAAGCCCTAAAATCACATGCTACATGGTCAAAATTGTTTAATATTGCAAAATATTGATTTCCCTAAATTTTGGCCATTTGGGCACCCTAGATCTAGCCTAGATCTAACTTTTATGCTCGCTGGAATTTACTGCATAACTGAAAATTTCAGATCTGAAAATTTCTTGAGTATACACCTAAATAGGATCAAAAGCTAAAAAGATTCAGTTTCAGTAAATTCTTGTTATTTTTGGGCATTGATTATAGTTTCATTAGTTTGTTGATTTGTCAATTATTCACTGTTGTAGTAAATAGATAAGATCTGAAATTTTCCTAATCACACCCTCTAAAAACCCTAAAAATTGAATTTTTTTTCAAGTTGGGTGAATTTTACTACCTTTTTGGTATATTGGGCATTGGTTCTGACATCATTAGCTTGTTGATCTGTGGGTCAATTTACTGCTATAATAACTTATTACAGATCTAAAATATTACTGAATACATCATCATAAAGTAAGCTAGACACATAAATTTACTTATGTTGGTCATTGGAAATTTTTGTACTTCATGTGTTGGACAAATTTTATAATTTAAAGTGATTTTTCTACTATTGTCATGACACTGATAAGCACTAAAATTTTCTGAAGTACCACTATTGATTTCACTGTTGAGATCTAACGCTAGTGTGGTTTACTCTAAGTTTGTAAAATTTCTGGAATTTGGCACCTAAAATTACTCCTACATTTAAACTCTAGATCTGATCTTGTGATAATTGGAATCTAATTGGCATCTTTGTATTTGGTAATCACTCTAAGTCTTGACATCTAAGTTTTCATTTAGCTATCTTGAATGGTGATTGGTTTATCTTGAAGTGGTATTGAACATTGTTGAAAAATTGGCATTTTACATCTTGTGATAATTTGTTGAAGTTTTGCACTTGTGTGTCTCTAAAGCAATTTATCTTGTTCAAGATTATCATCTCATCATTATTAAGTACTCTCCCTATAAGCTAATTCACACTAAGTACTTGAGTAACATAAACAATCTTAATTCAAGATAACCTCACTCATAATCCCTTGCATAAGCATCCTAGATCTAGCTTTGCATTAAAACTTATCTCCTAGCATAAGCTAGGTTGATAGAAAACTAGGGCAACCTTTCTCACCTAGCTTGAGCGGCTTGGTAACTGTTCGGTTGTTAACACAGTGACCTTGCAATCGTCAGAGCCACAATCGTTGCATCGTTGGAGGTACCGAGTGATAAGAGCACAACAGAAGGTATCGTTAATCAGGCCCTAGCCTGCTTCTTGTTGGCCTCCTTCCCACAACCTATCTTGGAGCCCAACGTCAAAATAGCTAAGGGAAGGTCATACTTAGACTAGGCATATAATTAAAATCAAACAAGATCACTGCACCTCACATAGGTCCTAGGACTTGCATATCATATAAGTTAGTTAATCATTCAAACAACGAGTGTCCATCTGGTCACTTGGTCTTAATTTATCATAAGAAAAAATTGTGACTCCATTAAGGCACTGGTCTCATACTTAAAATCTAATCTAATCATTAATCTTGCTAGATTTAACCAAGTAACTAGGCCACTCATCCATGTCTCCCAAACAAGTTGGTTCCCAGCTTGTTTTCCTTCACATCATTCCATAGGGACTACCCCCCATAGCCTGTTGTCATGGTGCCTATACAATCCGAGCGACAATATACATTATCCTCCATTTTGTTGTTTATGCATACCCAACAGTGATAGGAATTAGTTTTCTAACCTAACCCTAGTTTCTATTAAAAGGCCTTTGTTCCCTTGTTGATTATCAATAGAAGGCCTTTCCTCTGGCTGCAATATGATATTTTGCACCTTATTGTTGCATATCAATCAAATCCTAACTTATAGCAGCATAATCCTTGGTTTGGGGATATTGTATTTGAACCCTAGTATAGAATATCTAGGCCTCTCTAGGCTTTGTCAATACTCTAAGCGATATTATAGACCTCTTATTCATCACCTTGAACCATAATATTAGAATATCCTTTAGGTGGTCTAGGGAACCTCCCTTGTGGTTGAATGCCACTAAAGAGCATGAGAATGGTTGCTAAGGTAACAATGGCAACCTTTTCTCTTGTCGCCATAAGGTTTGGAACTTTGGCCCTGCCCAGTGAGGCTGTGCATTCGACCGGCTACATTTTGTGGCAACAGGGCAATTATGTCAGGATGGGAGCCCAGGTAGGTTATGATTGAGTTATTAATGAACTGATTTGATTGGACAAAATTTATGTGTCGCATCTGATTGAGATTGGTTGTAATTTTTGTTTACGCTGAATCATTGTGTTAAAGAACCTAATTGTGCATTTATTCAATAGATCTATGAGAAATCTACTAGGAACTAATTGATGGTTGCTAGGTTCAAACAATTAACAGATGTCAAGCTCCAAGGTAAGCACATTCATCAAGCAAGGATTCCAAAATGAGCAGTCAACGAGACTGGTCTAGTTCTCCTCCTCCAAAGGTCTCTATGACCTTGTAGCCTCTCCCTGTGACCTCGCAGCCTCTCCCCCGCGTAACCTCCCGTGACCCTTCCCGCAACCCGCAGCTCCTCCCCGCAGCACGCAGCACACAGCTCCTCCCTGCATCACGCATCCCGCAGATCCTCCTCGCCTTTCTCCCGTGACCTTGCAGAGCTCTCTCGTCCTCGCAGAGCTCTCCCTCGCAGCACCTCCCCGTGACCTCGCAGCCTCTCCCCGTGACCTCGCAGACGTACCCCGACGCAGCCCGCATTCTTTTCGCATCTCTTCCCGTAGACCTCCCAACACTCCTGTGGTTTTCCCATTTCCCGGTTCCCGTAGCCCCATCCATTCCCGTGACCCCCGCGTAACCTCCCGTGACCCCTTGTCCAGACTCTCGTAGCTACGTCTAGCCCCCGTAGCTCCCGTGGGTCTTCCACGCAGCTGCATCAGCCACAAAGCTGAGTTGTGCAACCACATTGCTGAGTTGTGAAACTCCGCACACAGCAGCATAACGCTACTACCGTCGCCGCCACATTGGAAGCTCGAAAATCAACAGCTCCCTGTGACAGAGCAGCAACACAACAAAGACCCCAAGGAAGTCGAAACGCCACTGCCCATAGATTTCAACAACAAAGGTCCATTGAAGTACTTGCAGCAGTGCCACAACAAAGGCGACGATGTTTACAGTCCCACCGATATTGCATTGGAAACTGATTTTGCTTTCTGGACATCCCAAATTAAACAAATTATGAGGAGAATGGAACAACTGGAGGCGGAAAATCGTGGGCTACGAGCCGACATCAGCACCTTGTCAAACAGAGTTCTCTCGGTAGAGGGAGAGAACGCATCTATCAGAAAAGCAATGCAAGAATATCGAGAGCAAAGTGCGGGGCAGAATTCCAACGAAAGTTTACAAGCAGAAATCAGGGATCTTAAAAACAAACAGGAGGAAATTAGATCCCAACAAATGTCTTTAAAACAAGAAACAGAGTCGCATATCAGCACATGGGCACAGGTGGTCAGAGGAAAGGACAAAGCCCCTCCGCTCATAGCGGTGGAGGAAGTAGTACAAGCAAAGCTCGTGGAGGAGAGAACCCGACGAGCAAGAGAATTGAATCTTAAGGTAAGAGGACTCCCTACACCTCCCCCCTCAGCGGACCCAATGGAACTGGGGAACAGGTTTCTATGCGACACTCTCGACATACCAGACATAATCTTGGGCAAAGCCTAGATAGGGCAGGACTCTACCCTTTTCCTCAGATTCCGTGACTCCTCGGATAGACTTTGGGTACTTCGAGCCAAGCGGAAGCTATTCTCTCTTCCGAATAAAGTGTTCTTGGATGAAGACCTCACAAGAGCTCAAGTAGCCGAATTAAAACAGGCCAGGGAACAGGTTGCAACAGCAAGACAGGCAGGGAAATGGGCAGTGATTAGAAACCTTCGGGCAGTTATTTGGGACACCTTCCCCCAGGATGGGCATCCCGTTCTAGTAGCTCCAAATGACGGGCCCGAACGGAGAGGAGGCAGGGCACGGAGCTCTCAGTTCACTGCTGGAATGGAAATGGCTCCTTCTAGTCTTCACCAGGCCTACTCTATGAAGCTCTTAGCTCAGTAGACATCCTCCTAGTTACTGAGACTCATTCGAGCCCAGTCCGACCTCTCCTTGACATTACAGGTTACCAGGACCGCAATTTGCAGACAAGAGACACGGAGTTAAGGAGGCGTCAGGGGATCAGGGGGTGTTGCTTGCCTTGTCCGTGATAGCCTCAAGAGCAGAGAATTAGTGGTCGTGACCGATGAGTATGCAAGATTCATGTGGATTCAGATTAGAGCCAGAACGTCACCTTCGAGAGACATTTATGTCACAGTCTGCTACTTCCCACTTATCTCATCTCCCTACGCTATTCACGATAGCTCAGATGGGGACCCTTATGCAGACCTGTACTCTGACATCTCCAGGTTTTCGGCAATAGGGGACGTCATTCTCACAGGGGACTTCAATGCATGAACCAAAGACCTCCAAACTCCTATACACGACCGGACAAAGGATATATTCTACACTCGGGGGATTGACCCAACCACGATCGGCATGCACCGGACCTCCAAGGACCACTTGGGACCTACCACAGCCTATGGGAAATATCTGCTTCAGTTGGGAGAATCTCATGAGTTAGTAATTCTGAATGGCCTACCATGTTTCCCTTCCTCGCACTTCTTTACCTGCAAACCATTTGGAGGCGGAGCTAGTGTGGTTCACTACGCTATTGCAAATCCAGATCTCCTCCCCTACATCAAAAACTTCTCGATCACCCCCATCCCTCTCGCAGATCGTGCACTTCTCTCACTCTCTCTGCAGTTTGACCTCCCGAATCCATCTCCTACTCTTCCCCCCAACCCTCCCAGGATCACCTTTCGATTTGAGGAAGGCGACCCTAAGCTCTTCCCCTCTATCCTCAGAAGGACACTCCCTTCGAAGTCCCAGTTCACCTCTCTCAGCTCCGCCAAGGACAAATATCAGTGTCTTTCATATGCAATCTGGGAAGCTGTGCTCCAATCCTTCCCCCATTCCACCCGTACCGCCACCACCTCCCGCACCGGGAAATTGCCCGATGAACAAATGGTATGACCAGGAGTGCAAGTCTATGCATCAGGACCTTCGACACGCATTCCGGAACTCCTTACCTACATACCCTGACCTCTATTCAGCCTACCGTCGGCTCCTTCGCCGCAAGAAGCGCCTTTTCATTGCCCATAGAAGACAGGCTTTTTCCACTCTCCTCCTTCGCTCCCCTAAAGAGTTCTGGGGAAGCATCCTTTTCCGGCACTCACCTACCCCTGTGGACCTTGATCCTGCCTCGATGTTCTCTCACACCTCCCAGCTGTATGACATTCCTGGGCAGCCTCTGATTCAGGTTACTTCCCCCCCACCTCCTGCCAACTTTTCACCGACAAAGATATCAGAGAGGCAATGTGGACAATGAATAGCAACAGGGCAACAGACGAAGAAGGCTTCCAGGCAGAATTCTTCAAGCATGGACTTCGCCCCCTAGTAGGATATCTAGTGGACCTTTTCAACCAAGTGGTTCGGGATGGATTTTTGGATGGTTGGTCTCACCACATTATCTACCCGATCCACAAGTCAGGACCTACTTCCGACCCCAACAGCTACAGGACAATCATGGTTGGGCACACATTCTCCAAACTGTATGCTACAGCACTCCATAGGACACTCTCCCAGTTCCTTGAGCAGAGACAACTTAGGGCCAAGGGCCAAGCAGGATTCCGCCCAGACCACCAGACGATCGCCCACATCCTTACTCTTCATGCGGTGATCGAGGAGGCTAGGCATCGATCCTCTAAAGTGTATTGTTGTTTTGTAGACTTCTGAAAGGCATTTGACTCAGTCCCAAGGGAAGATCTTTTCTAGAGACAAAGAGAGATTGGCATCTCCTCGACTCCCTTGACAGCGATAATGCGCCTCTATGAGGCCGTCCTTGGCCGTCTCCGCATAGTCGGAGGAATGTCGGATTTCATCTGAAGCACCTTTAGAGTCAAGCAAGGATGCCCCCTTTCTCCTACTTTATTCAGGATCTATATCAATGAGCTTGAGTCTTTCCTCCGGAACATATCCAAGAGACAGATGGGGGTCTTCTTCACCAGGTCTTGATTTCCATCCTCCTCTTTGCAGACGATATTGCCCTTATTGCCTCCTCCCAAGAAGGCCTTCAGAGACAGCTAGATGCTCTTGCAACATTTTGTGACTGGAGGCATCTAACTGTGAACTTGGGTAAAACCAAAGTGATTATCTTTAATGGAGTCAAGAAAACCTCGGACTTCCACTTCCTATTTAAAGGAGAAAAGATCGATATTGTCAGCACCTATACTTATTGGGAGTTCAGTTTTCAGGGCCTCGCTTCAGCCTGCGGCTAGCCATTCAACCTCGGATCAAAAAAGGGTATGGCTCCCTAGCCCTTCTGGAGAGGCAATGTTTCCGACATCATTTCCAAGACATTTCGTCCAAGATGAGCATCATGAACACTTTGGTTCGCCCCATAGTACTTTACGGCTCAAATATTTGGGGTCCCTCTCTCCTAGAGTCAGATTGGGCTTCAGTGGAGCGGGTTCAGACCCTCCTTTTGCGTCGTTTCATTAGGTGCAAGCAGAGGGTTCCTCAGCACATCATTCTAGTAGAGTTCTGGGCTCAACCTTTCCGCCTAGAGGTGATTTTCAGATTAGTGTCGCTCTTGCACAGGATCCAGGGCCTAGCAGACGCGAGGAAGGGTCAAGATAGATACCCATATTTAGCCTATTGCTCCTCGGAGAACATCACCCATATGCAGACAAGCTGATCCAAATGTTGGTACACCGGTGTGACAGAGCTTCTGAAGGCTTCAGGAATCCAGATTGACCATCTCCCTCCCTTTTAGTACTATCTGAATGCTCCAGGCCACCTCCTTCCCAATCAGCAAGAGCTGAATAAAATCATTAAGGAGGACATTTACAGACAATACATTCAAACTACATGGACCAATCCTCCCAACGGGTTGCATCCAAAAATGGCCTTCTACACGGAGCATTGCCTGGAGATCAAGGATGGGCTCATCATCAGACCCCTATACACGCTCCAGCATTGGATGCATGCCCTTAGAATCCCCCTCGGGCAGCTCAGAGTTGGGTCTCACAGACTCCGAGTGGAGACAGATCACCACATCGATAGGGCAGATAGGATTTGTCAACTCTACCACTTACAGGAGATAGAGATAGAGACACACTTCATCTTCGGATGCCCTGCTTACTACGAGATCCGAGGACGTTTCCATTGTCTCTTCAGATCTTCTCAGACTTTGTCCAGCTTCCTCAGATATGTTGATCCGAGATGCCTTGCACTTTATCTCCAGGAGGCCTTCAGATTTCGAGCCCGTTTTCTTCAGCCCCCCACCAGATCGGACACCACGCAGAAGATCACAGACTTCTTTAGGGCGCTACCATCAACACGGGGCACCAAAAGAACCATTGATCGGCCCACAGCCACTGAAACCAGATCGGTGAGGTCCCGGGGGAGCCAACCCACCGAACTGCACCAACGCTCCAGGATTGGATCCACCCCTGGGAGGCGCCCTAGAACCTCCAGGTGACAACAGCGACAGCCCAGCATGCCCACAGGACAACAGACTTTGACAAGCTTTTCTCAGTTTTCTTCTCTCGACCTCGGATGTTAGGAGTAGGAACTGGATAGGAGACTTTTTCTCTCCTTCTCCTTCTCTGCTTCATCGCAGAGCTTAGTTCCGAAGCCGAGAGCTTCTAGCTCCTACATTTACATTTACTTAGATTATAGATGTATTTTCTACTCTTTAAATAGAAATGTTAAAGGGGACCGTTTGGTCCACCGGCTCAGCAGGATATAATCATTGTAACCGACAGTCCCGTTGGCCTATTATGGTCATTTGTTGGACATTAATAAAATTATCTTATCTTATCTTATCTACTACTCTAATGCTACCCCCTAAGCCATGTGCTCCTCCGAGTCCACAACACCTTCATGAACATTCCTTAACCCAAGCATTTTCAAGCAAAGCACAAGCCACCATGTAAGTCACTCCTCCTCCAAGTAGGTTGTCCTCCCAAGCAAGCAAACAAGCCCTCCATGTGCAGCTCCTAAAGAATGTCCACATGGGTCTCCAACCTCCTAAGTAAGTGGTGCACCACATAAGAATCAAGTCATGGCATAGCAGTCCATGAGTAAGCTATCTCCACTGAGGTAAAACCATGGGGAGACATCACACCATACATTCCACATAACATGAAGCAGCCCCAAGCATGGTGTAAACACCTCAAAATGAAAACTTAAATTTATGCTCTCGGGTCAACCTATAACATTTGCAGTGAAAAAGGAAATGTCGGGAAACAAAGTGACAAGGTTGCTATGATCTCAATAAACATAAATGAGACGGACAGACTTAAAATAATACCTGGAACTGGCCAGCCAAACGCCGATATTGACCAAAGAGGTAACCCATTTCCCTAGGGCCAACGCCCATGTCCTCAGCAGGAAGATCCTATAAGCCAACAAATAACACATATAGCGCTAATTAAAAATGTGAATACTTTTATGAAATATGTAAAATGAAAAGCAGTATATTAATTACTCAGTAAGACAAAATAAACACTGCAGTTGAAATTATTACTTGATTAGGACCAAGATGGCGATAAAGTTCATCCATAAAGCTCTGACAAAATCGCATTATCTGGTTACCACAATTAGAAAGAAACTCTTTAAAATAAGATTGAATAAATGCGTTAAGAGTCAAAATTATAAAATGAAATGGCTATTAATTCTGAATAGTCTCTATCATTATATTGATTCAAACCTCATTCTCGCTTTTGCCTTTTGGATCAAAGTCACTTCCTCCTCCAGCACCGCCAAGTTTGTATGGTGAAAGAGCATTTTTCAAAGTCTGTTGAATTCAAACTCTATGATGAGAGGAATGATTCACAGCTACTAAAAGTATCTGCCTTTGCTAACCCAATCACACTAGAATTTAATAGTGAACCTAACCAGCATGGAATGATAAACATGTCTCTAGTAAATGGAATACTAATTGAAAGTTATTAATTTTCTCAAGCAAAGTAAGTCCTCAAGAAAGATAAGATGTTTGCTTGCACAAATGAAGAAAGACATGAAAGCAGTTAAGCTCACTAAACCAAAACCATCCTACAAAAACCTTTTGTGTATTATGAACATAATGCACACTTTAAAATAAAGGAACCCTTCACCAGCAATAACAAGATGACCTCAAAAGCCTACAATCACTAACAAGGAAATTCTCAAGAGATCTGCTCCTGCTCCTTTCTTCATGTTGTGCTTTAGCAGTTGCTTACTATTTTCACATTAATAAAACTTTTCCTGATACATTTATGTTTCCAAATCATTTCATATCAACTCGTTTAACAAATCTCTAAATATGTCTTTATAATTAGACCATTGACACTTTAATTATTCCTCAAATAAATCACATTGTAGCTTAATATTTACAACATATAGGACTCCTTGATATCCCTTGTCCAAGGACACCCATATCACCACAGCACTTTACAACTATATTC
Source organism: Pinus tabuliformis (assembly GCA_031772625.1). Lineage (NCBI taxonomy): Eukaryota > Viridiplantae > Streptophyta > Pinopsida > Pinales > Pinaceae > Pinus > Pinus tabuliformis. The sequence goes on from CM062816.1 coordinate 30,102,052, forward strand.
AATCCCAACCCACGCAAAGACTTCTGTCATATTTCTTCCTATCTTCACGAACTAGCTCTCCTAGTAGCCTATCCTTGTATACCTTAACTAACTAGCATGGCACTCACCAACATGCTCAAAAGACTGCCTTAATCTATGCTTTCCTATATCATCAATATTCTCTAATCCCAAATCTGCCTTGCAAATTCTCATATGACCTTTGTTTTTCCATTTCATAATTTCTTCTACAAGTATAGTTTATTTTTGCTCCTATTTCAATTGCCACATTTCTCTGTTAGACTTTATTTTCACCTGGAAAGGAATCTTCTCTACTTCCATGATATGTTATTTTCTTCTCCCTTACTGCAGAGACAATGTGCTAGGAATAAATCTCCTTTCCAACACTTTTTACTCAAGGCTAAGCTTTCTGCTATTGCTTCCTTTTCATCAAATTAGATTTCAACTAGGAATTGAGTGACATCATCTTTGACAGTTTCAATGAATCGATTTATTATTGACAATTTTCTTGGAATATTTCATGATCAGCATTAGGAGATAGGGAATCAAGAAGGATATGGGACAAGGAAAGGATTGTGATTTAAACCAGAAAATTGTGAGTTTGACTCAAATCAGCCCTCAAATAAGCCGATTCAAACCTTTACCAGTCATACTCATGTTGACCAAGTTTTACTTGGTCAACTGAGTTAAAATCACAATTTAATATCCGCTCGGTGACTTTGACTTGTGATTCAAATCAGATCATGGCCTAGTTTGTCTTTAGAAAGCAAGTTTAGTAGGTTTTCAATCATTACTTCCTGTCTATTTAAGCTAGTTTCCTCTCTGCCAAGAGACAAAAAATGAGAAATAGGGCTACAGGAGGACAAGTAATCCATCTAAGGCCATGGGAGAATCTGCTACCTAGTTTTTTTACTGCTTAGTATCAGGCATCAATGTTTACTATTTAGTTAACTTTATAAGCAGATGCTTCCAGCTCTCACTTTGGATCTCAACTTATATGATATATGAAATACCTATTCATCTATGAACTTTTGGACATCGTATGGACATGGCTTTAATGAATATCTCTGAAAAACGTTTTTTTTAGTTAAAAATTATGTGTATAACTTTACTTTTTTGTATTTGCTGATTTTTCCCTGATTCAATTCAAACTCTCCACTCTTTTACCTTGCTGATTCTGAATCTGGTAACAATGCCTATTTCAATATGATATAGGGATTGTCTTGACTCTTTCTAGTAATTGCCTAGTTTTAGAGTCAATATCCTGTTATTTTCTCATCTGCTCACTAACCTTACTGGCAGTGCTAGCTAATCTTCCATAAGAGGTGACTTGAACTCCAACATGGCTTTCTAAGCTGATAGTTAGCATGAACGCTAACCAATTTTGTTATAAATCCTGTAAGCAAGAAGCTGAGAAACGGCACAATGGTTTATCTTAAAAAGTTTGTTCAATAGCATGTCAAAAAGAATCCCTGATGTTGTCATTGGTAGTCTGTAATTAAATTCGGAAACACAAGAGAGTCAAATGCTTAGTTGTTCAAAAGTTGTACTCATCCAATACTTTCTTATGGTCTTTTCATCAAACATGTTTGAAAACAAGAAATGAACAATATGTCCACCTTTAACGTCCATGCATTTATTAGACAATATTTGTATGTCATTAGCCATTACAATAATAGTTTCAATGTCAAAGAAGTTAATACATTCCAAATCTGAATGTAGGTCCATCAATCGTTTCTATGAGTTATTGTGAGTTATACTTGTTGTGGACTGCTCTCCTAACACCCTGCAACACAACTTTATATATAGCTAAAAGAAGAGATGTTATCAAGCAATGCAGTGCAACTGCATCATACTCTATCCCCACTGATGGTTGCTGAATACTCCTTCCCAACAGGTTGCTAGAGTGAGAGGATAAAATATCCCATTGTAAAGACCTGACATGCAGCCATAATCCACATGGTTAGCACCACTTGCTGTTCACTGTCATTCTTCATATGGCCAGAATTCACATGTTCCTGGTTGGTTAACCTATGGCTAAGTTACCTGAAACTAGGAATTAAATACAGCATCCAAACAGGGTGCCACTTTCAAAATGTTAGGAACGAGGTAAGACATCATCATAATGCACACATGCACATACATATCATCATAAAATGTGTGACTGTGCACACACATCCATATGTATGTATAATATGTATAATACTCTATGTTTTGAACATATAATATTACATCTATAACACAATTTATATTAACAAAACCTATATATTATATAAATAATATGAATATATAGTAGCAACTAGCAGAGGCTAGAGATTGAGTGATGGAGAGAGCAAGGATGGAGGTCTTTGTTAGGGTTTTTCTTCTCTATGAATCTCAACTTGGCGCCGCCAAGGATTTTAGGCTCACGAGAGGATGCAAGGAGGGGCATTGCAAATATGATGAAGTCTCCCGTTTGCAACGGAGAGACGACGGCAATGCCTGCTACACACATCACTTGTTTTACGATGAACAATGAGATTGGGTCGCTTTTGAACAGGTTGAGAAAAATCAGAGCCCCAGAATGGTCCCTACTCCTAGACTCGTGGTAGCAAGGGTGTTGGCATGTGCAAACTGAATCCTTGTGCGAAGCCATTACGCTAGTCGTTTGTCTACCAAAAGATGGAGGCGGCAAGGTTGACTTATGACAGATCTTTTACCAACGTGCACATACGTAGAATGATGGAGCCGACAATCGCCATGAGGGACTTTTGCCTTGTACCACTATGCAGGCATAGATCCGATCAATTGTTTCGCAATACACCGAAAGAATTCATCTTGGCTACAGATCTACCTTATATTCCCATAGATCTGGTAAATATCTCTCCCACGGGATCCAATCTGTGCTTCCTTATTTGTTTTCAAGTAGGTCTCGTTGTAGACAAGGATGAGAGGTCTGCAAAATTTGTAAAATCATGGAGGCTTGACCTCATTTTCTTGCAGAGTTTGATGTGGATGGGGCTTCAAGGTTGTCGTGGGTTTCAAAGCTATGGAGCCCATGGGCTTCAAAGCCAAGGTATTCAGATCGGTGTTTCGATAATCGCAATAAATCGTGATTTTTTCAAAAAATTGCGGTCTTTTTGCAGAGACGATTAAATCAACAATATTTTCATTGTGAAAAATCACGATTTAATCATGATTTTGAAAAAAATCGTGAGTGCAGAAGACAGCGATTTTTTAAAAGGGCGCTTTTTTTTTGTGATTCATTTTGCAAACAAAGGGAAAGGGTGAGAGCTAAGGAGGAGGAGAACTCATCTACAAGGGAAAGTGAGGGGAAAAGGGGACCAAGTTTCTTCAGCGAGGCGTGGTTTTCAAGTATGGGCATCAAATTTGGCCCCTTTTTTTTGTTTTTTCCTTGTTTTTCCTTGGGTTTCTGTTAAAGTTGGCAACTAGGGCCAAACTCCATGTGGGTCATCTTATTAATGGAAGCTGATATTTTTCTTGGATCCCACTCATCGAGAAGTGTAGGATTGATCTAAAGATCATCCAATTCCGATAAGTATTCATGGAGATATGAATTTATTTGTGTTATGGGACAGTTTGTCAAGGTCGGCCAGCAACCAAATATGCCCCACTTGTGCTCAACGTTTTACTATAAAAGGAGGAGGTCTTCAAGTCATTTAGACACACTCTTCTTGTGATCTCTTCCTCTCCACATGTCTTTGGGTTTTGGTGGGAGGAGAGATACTAAGAGTATATGCTGGCCTAAGTCTTATGATGCCCTAGCCGCAGTAAGGATGATGCCCTAGACGCAGTTAAACGAGGAACATCTTGACGCAGCCAAAAGAGAAAGCTCTACACAGGTCTAAGGAGCAACTAGAAAAGGCTTCTAGCCACACCATTTAAGGGTGCCCTAGGCCGCAGTCCATGAGGATTTTTATGCAGCAAGAAGAGGCACCTAATGCAGTCATGAACACAGGTAAAGGGAGATCCACAAAAGCCCTAACCGCAGTCCTCTATACACAACTTATCACAAGGCATGACGTAAACCCCATACGCTGTTCTATACGCAGCAAGAAGAGGGACTTCGTTGTCCCTAACACAGCCATGGAAGAAGGTTAAATGCAGGCCTTATCTGCTGGCCTTATTCCTCTCACACGCTGGAAAGAACACAGCTCTAACGCTGCCCTAAATATGGTCATAGAATCACAGGAAGGATTGGACAAAAACGCAGGTCTATGACTGTCATCTAGACGTTGATTTAGGAGGGTCATATTATGCCCTAGCCGCAGAGAATAGGACTTATGACTATATAATGGAGGCCTAAAAGACAGGCCCTAACGCTGTGTAAGAAGGCTCAATACAGGTTTGAATAAGGGCACCTATGTGCAGTCCTAAGAAAAGACACACATGCTGTTACAGTGTCGGTATATACTACAGACTTGGGTATAGAATCACGGTGACTAGGTGCAGTCATAGAAGGAGCTTAGACAGCATGGATTTGACAGTGGTGCAGCCTCAAGGATAAGCTGTTCAAGGGTCAAGATATTTGGGTGCTGTGTGTAAACCTATCTTGCTGCTGAGCTAGGCCACAGGCCATAGCCAGCAGCATAGAACTTTAAGGGTTGCACTAATCAGTGGCAGTGCTGGAACCTCTCGTGGATCACTGCAGTCTTTGAATTGTTGACTGTATCAAGGACTAACATGATGGAGATAGCGTGATGATGAATGATGCAGCATGATGATGAATGATACAGCATGATGGGCATGGTAGTGAGGTGCAGCATGATGATGTGGTGCAGTATGGTGATGGGAGCAGTATAGTGATGGGAGCAGATCAGTGACTACGTGCAGCACAGTGACGGGTGCAACATGAGTACGAGATGCAACACTATGATAGGTGAAGCAGTCACCTTGGAGAATCAGTTGAAGCAGCATGTCTTCAACTGATCTCATGAAGATATAGAAAGTCAATGTGTTGACTATCTCTCTCTGCTGAACTATTGAAAAACATAGAAGAAGAATTGATCAAGGGTTTCCCCACATTGGGTTTGTCCCTGGCTAGCGCCACATCTTGTGTCCTCTTGTCTTGGCTTGTCTTCTGCGATTTATGTTTATGTTCTATCTACAGTTTACTTTAATGCTGATGTGATTGCTAATATGGAAAAGATATTGAGCTAACTGTGAAAATTGAAATAAATTGCTCTAAGCATAGAACATACCATAATTTAGCATGGTATCAGAGTTGAGGTGAAGACAATGCCCATGCAAGAGTGAAAGAGCAATCACCAAAGATAGTTATGAAAGGACAAAAGGATCAGTGGATTCCTCATTCCTCTTCAAATTCACCAAGGGTGAAGTCAAAGCAGAGAATATTATCAGAATGGCACAACAGAAGTTTCCGATGGCCTAACTAAAGATCACTTCAATGGGAAGTCCGGATCTAAGGGTGGAAGGAAAGGTAGAGGCCTTCGTTGTAATAAGTTCGGCCATTATGCGAAGGAGTGTCTGAATGGCAAAGACACATCTCTTGATGAAGATAACAATCATTCCTAGGACATCTTCAATGATCAAAGGAATGACAGGTAATGCAAGTCATCAAGGATATGGCCAACTCTTCAAAGAAAGCAAGGAACCCCAGGGACTTCATCGGATAGAAGGGTGCACTCTCTAATTTGGTAGAGACGGAAACAACCGTGGGATTTACTTGGAGTCGATGCCACCTATCCCGGAAAGGGTGTAGGGAATGTTACCCCTCAATTGAATGAGGGTAACTCTATTCATTTACAAGAATCTCTTTTATGTACCTAATCGCAAGAAGAACCTGGTGTCCATTTCAGCAATGGAAGTCAAAGGTTTCAGGGTGGCATTCATCGATGGAAAGGCACGTGTTAAAAAATAGAATTTTCAAAGAAGCTTTTATCTCATGGGTTTAGGGTTGGCAATTTGTATCAAGTTGCAGGATGGTCCATTGGGGATCATGTCAATTGACATATCGCATCTATATCACCGGAGGTCTACCTTTGGGGCCCTACCCGATGTGAATCAGATGGTGATAGGGATGCCTGAATTCAAAAAGAGCATGAAGGTACATGTCTGAGATGTACCGAAGGAAAATCTTATAAGGGGACCATTCCCTTCATGCAGCAGGTCCACAGGTTTGGAACAACCAGAGGAGTTTGAGATTCATGATCGAGAATCTCATGTATATAGGTGGAAGAAAGCCCTATATGGCTTGAAGCAAAACACCCCAGGCGTAGTATGAGAGGATTGATAGCTGTCTGATGAAGCTGCGACTCACTAGGAGTGAAACCGATCCAAACCATTACCCGAAGGTTGTGGATGATAAACCTCTCATATCGGCACCTTATGAGGACAACCTATTTCTGACAGGTGCAAACCCTCTCATTTGCAGAAGTATGAGGGAATTGGATTCCGGATGTGAAATGATAAACTACAAGCCTGTGACTACCTCGAGGATCTTACCTTTCAGAAGTTATATGGTAGTGATGTTGGACCAGATTTGGGAAATGCCTTGGTGAACTTCCGTCCAGACATATGTTTTGCAATTAGCATGGTGAGCTCATATTTGGTTGAGCCTCACTGGATTGGTCCCAAGAATCTTCTGAGATATCTTCGGGGCACAATCTCTCATGGATTGAGATACATTGTCCGAAATATGAAACTGCATGATTATTCGAATGGTGACCAGGCAAGTAGTGTGGAGGATCACTAGAGCACTTTTCAGCGTTGGTTCTCTTTGGGTTCTGCTTCGTTATCATGGATGAGCAGGAAGCAGAAGTCAGTTGCTATAAGAACCGCCGAGACCGAATACATAGCTACGAGTATGATCTTGTATCAAGCTGCCTGGTTGAGGAAGCTCTTCAGTGAGCTGTTTGTACATATGATGAATACAACTATGATTCTTTGTGATAACCGGGGGGGATTCGATTATTGAGAAATACAATATTCAATAATTGCTCCAGCAGATAGACATCAGATACTACCTTATCTGGGATATGGTAAGTCGATGAGCGAGGAAGCTCCATCGCATTGAGATTGATGTACAGGTCGCATACACTTTGTCAAAGCCCCAGGGAAAGATCAAATCTGTGAATTTCCTGAATGACGTGGAGTCATTGAGAAACCTTTGTAAAAGGGTCTTGCATGTTGCATACATTGAGCTCTGGGAGCTCTGGGGGCTTGGGGTACTTACTGGAGCGACATGTGACCACAAGGCGACTCACCATCCCCTGGTGGTGCACTATGTATAGGGTAAAAAGTTCAACCTTCCTCTGTGACACCCCGTGGCGACTATGGAACAGGATGATTAGTTCTCCTGTGGGCCAGGATGATTCGTTCTCCGTGGCGACTATGGAACAGGATGATTAGTTCTCCTGTAGGCGAGGATGATTAGTTCTCCATGGCATCCACTGGACAGGATGATTTGTTCTCCTATGGACAGGATGATTAGTTCTCTTATCGAGGCATCCTACCCATGCAGTCTAGGACTCATGGGAAGTACCTCTCATCTAATCAATGAGCAGGGAAATGAGGATAGAGACCATAGTAGTACTATCGATGGACGCATCGTTGTATCTACCGTACTCCCTATGCTAGGATGACCTCCATTGATCTGGGATCAGTATGAGTGGTTTGAGACACTCTCTTGTGATATTGGTCTAGGATCAATAAAATTGACGTCGGGTCAATAAGAGTGATGTGACACTCTATTCAGATGAAACTGACTTTGGCTCAATAGAGAATGGTATGAGACATTCTCAATCAAATTATTCTTCTTCATGGTTCAGCATAGCAAGGCAGGGCACTGATGGCAGAGATAGTACAGTCGGACATATGGATCAGCGGATGGAGTTCTCCCTAGTTGAAAGGGAGTGTTAAAATTGGAAAATAGGGCCAAACTCCATGTCGATCATCTCATTAATGGAAGCTGATATTTTTCTTGGATCCCTCTCATCGAGAGGTGTAGGATTGATCTAAAGATCATCTGATTCTGATAAGTATTCATGGAGATATGAATTTATTTGTGTTATGGGACAATTCATCAAGGTCGGCCAACAACCAAATATACCCCACTTGTGCTGAACGTTTTACTATAAAAGGAGGAGGTCTTCAAGTCATTTAGACACACTCTTCTTGTGATCTCTTCCTCTCCACATGTCTTTGGGTTTTGGTGCGAGGAGAGATACTAAGAGTATACGCTGGCCTAAGTCATATGATGCCCTAGCTGCAGTAAAGATGATGCCCTAGCTGCAGTAAAGATGATGCCCTAGCCGCAGTTAAACGAGGAACATCTAGACGCAATCAAAAGAGAGCTCTACGCAAATCTAAGAAGCAACTAGAGAAGGCTTCTAGCCACACCATTTAAGGGTGCCCTAGGCCGCAGTCGATGAGGATTTTTATGCAGCAAGAAGAGGCACCTAATGCAGTCATGAACACAGCTAAAGGGAGATCCACAAAAGCCCTAACCGCAGTCCTCTATACACAACTTATCACAAGGCATAACGTAAACCCCATATGTTGTTCTATACGCAACAAGAAGAGGGACTTCGTTGTCCCTAACACAGTCATGGAAGGAGGTTAAACGCAGGCCTTATCTGCTGGCCTTATTCCTCTCACACACTGGAAAGAACACAGCTCTAACGCTGCCCTAAATATGGTCATAGAATCACAAGAAGGATTGGACAAAAACGCAGGTCTATGATTGTCATCTAGACGTTGATTTAGGAGGGTCATATTATGCCCTAGCCGCAGAGAATAGGACTTATGACTATATAATGGAGGCCTAAAAGACAGGCCCTAACGCTGTGTAAGAAGGCTCAATACAGGTTTGAATAAGGGCACCTATGTGCAGTCCTAAGAAAAGACACACATGTTGTTACAGTCTCGGTATATACTACAGACTTGGGTATAGAATCGCAGTGACTAGGTGCAGTCATCGAAGGAGCTTAGACAGCATGGATTTGACAGTGGTGCAGCATCAAGGATAAGTTGTTCAAGGGTCAAGATATTTGGGTGCTGTGTGTAAACCTATCTTGCTGCTGAGCTAGGCCGCAGGCCATAGCCAGCAGCATAGAACTTTAAGGGTTGCACTAATCAGTGGCAGTGTTGGAACCTCTCTTGGATCACTGCAGTATTTGAGTTTTTGATTGTATCAAGGACTAACATGATGTAGGTGACATCAATGATGTTGAGAACAACTCAGTGATATTTGGGTGCAGCACCGAGACGATGAAGTACAACATGATGGAGACAGCATGATGATGAATGAGACAGCATGATGATGAATGATGCATCATGATGATGAATGATACAGCATGATGGGCATGGTAGTGAGGTGCAGCGTGATGATGTGATGCAACATGGTAATGGGAGCAGTATAGTGATGGGAGCAGCTCAGTGACTAGGTGCAGCGCAGTGACGGTGAAGCAAACAAAGTTCCTTCTATAAATTAATTACTCCAGAAGACTTGGAATATAAAGATATCCATGAGGATACAAATATTATATATTAAATATGAATAAGAATGATTTACAATGAGAACGAGAGGCTTGCTTTTATACCAGGCAAGTGTCTCTTCACGAAGAGTCATGTCTCATTTAGACATGCCTCTTCAACCTAATTACTAGTTTAACTAATCATTATTTATGATTATTATTGTTTACAATTATTTTACATTATTTTATATATTTTATTCGTAACATTGCCTTCTTCCTCAAAAAGCTTTGTCCTCAAAGCTTGTCGATGAAAAAGGCTTGATCTCTTTTTCGGCTTCAAATGACTTTCTCTCTCGAAACAATCATCTTTGTCGATACAAGCTGATATGATCTTTTAAGTGACAAACAAAATTGTCGCACTGAGAAGGGATCAGACCATCCTAGATTAATTTTGTGTGTAGTATTCTGAGCACTGCAATTTTGTAACGACTTGTCATCATAAGACGAGATTGATTTTACGTCATTATTCTCTGAAACATCAATTTGTTGTTTCTGGTCTGAATGGTCCTGATACGTAGCTTGGTTGAGTTGTCTAATCTCGTGATTCGGATGCCGATAGGGAACTTTTTTGGTTTGACTTTCCCTTATTGGGCATGTGGCAATTTTTATATTTTCTTCTGGTGAAGATGTTGTTGAGTTGGTTATGGAACATTCACTTGGGATGTTCATTGTTTGAACTGCAACATCTAAGTGTGTCGTTTCTTCAATTGACTTGTCTTCTTGAGTAGTCATATTCACTGGATCGGTATTTGTTCCCTTATTTTCAACTTGAACTATTGCGACTGTAGATTTCGATACTTCTTCTTGAGTGAATTGTTCTAACTTATCTTTTAATGCCTTCTTATCATCCTTAAGTTTCTTAATTTGAGCGAGTAGACTTTGATTATGGTTTTTCAGTCGTAAAAGTTCTTTGATCTCTGATTTATCAACCTTATTTTCAATCTTTTGAATTTAAATATTTTCATCTTTTAGATCTTTGATTTGATCTAATAAATTTTTATTAAGGTTCTTTAAATGCAAAGTTTCATCTTCTTGTTCTGATAAGTGCTTCTTGAGTTCTTTCTTTGTGACCTTAGTCTTCTTCACTTGCGCCAGTAATTTTTACACGTCATCCTTGAAAGGAGAAATTTCTTCGTCCTTTTCCATTGTTTCTTTGTAATGCATATCCACAAGATCTTTATGTTCGTGTTCTAATGCTTTCTTGTTTTGCCGGATTTTGACTATTTTGCCATTCTCTTGATCTTCTTGCACTTTCTCAGTACACTGGATTACATCATTCTGTGGGAGTGATGATGGATGTAGAGAATGGAATAGGGATTCCCTTCTCTTTTTCTCCTCAGCATATTGTCGCTCAAGTATTGTGATTACTTGTTCTACATCTCTTTGGAATTGTCTTTGTTTATTACTTAGAGATTCCATATTTTTTTTTTACTTCTTTTATCTCCCTTTTTTAATTCTGGTCTTTTTTTAATTATTGTTTCTTTTTTCTTTTCTTTTCTTTTTCTTTTTTTTTTAATAATTTTTTTAATATATAATTATAATTTATTATATAATTTTAATTTATATATATTATAAAATTATAATTTACTATATAATTTTAATTTATATATATTATAAAATTATAATTATATATAATTTTTTTTAAATAATAATAATATAATATATATATATATATGTAATTATTTATTTAAATTAACTATATATATATATATATATATATGTAATTATTTATTTAAATTAACTATATATATATATATGTAATTATTTATTTAAATTAACTATATATATATATATATATATATATATATATATATATCACGATGTGTAACGATCCGAAGTGGTACGTCCCAACACATGACTGTTGACAAGTCGTGAGTTGATTTGTAACAGGAGTTTGACCAATCGTCGGACAACGGCCAGGTGACGGGGTTCGAACAGAGATCGATCCCTTGTTGGCGGCAGCGTGGACCGATGACACAATTGGCAGGGAATCGAGGGTCAATTATCGGTAGACAAGGATCGACTGCAGACTGGGCCAGTGGTCGGTCAGCAGACAGCAGCCAGTGGAAGGTCGTGACAAGGGGACTGCTCAGTGGCAGTGGTAGTGGACGGTGGTGTTAGCAGAGCAAGTCGGAGGGGAGACAAAAACATAGATGAGCGGAAGATGCGGGTTAGTAGACAGTCGTAGCAAGTTGTATATGGACGCAGTGATGGAGGCGAAGGTATGTCGGGTCGCTCGTGCCTGTGTGTAAGCGTAAGTCTGGTTGGCAGCAGTGGGGAATCTGGTGGTTGTGTGCAATGTCGTCTTTATTACAGCGAACAAGGCAGTTATGTTTTGGGACGCAGTGGCTCGGGAGAGTGCGACAATAATTTTTAGAATGTGGCTAGACCACTGTTGTGGGTAGAGCACAAATGCAACGGTTCTGACAGTTGTGGTTGGAGCGTGGATGCCGCAGAAAGAACGTCGATGGTTGTGGGGTTGTGGCTCTGGCAACGGTCACAGTGGCTAGAGCGAATGTGTAGGTGTGGCGTTGGTGCGGACAGTGGAAGCCCACTACAAGTAGTTACGGGTACAGTTGTGGAGGTAGCGTGTCCGTGGAGCGCAAGCTTGTGTGCAATAATGTGGACACAGCAGCGTGGTACGGTGTGCAATAATTGACAGAAGAAGGGAGCGAGAGAATGCGTATAGTAGAGATTGCGTCGGGATGCTTGACGTAAGGCCTAGGTGAGTGGTTAGGTTGTGGTGTCTCGTCTTTTTTTTGTTTTTTTAAACTTTTTTTTTAAATATATATCGACCTTTTTAATTCTATATATTTTTTTCTCTTTTTTTCTTGAATAATTCCTCTATATATTTTTTTAAATCTTTTAAATGGACAAAGGCCTGGCGACAAATCTGGTGAATTGGAGAAAATCCAAAACTAGTAGCGAAACGCTGGAATAACGATGGCAACACAGTTGGTGATAGGTTGATGGCCAAAGGCCTGGTGATCAGCCAAACGTGGCTCTGATACCAATGAAGCGAACAAAGTTCCTTCTATAAATTAATTACTCCAGAAGACTTGGAATATAAAGATATCGGTGAGGATACAAATATTATATATTAAATATGAATAAGAATGATTTACAATGAGAATGAGAGGCTTGCTTTTATATCAGGCAAGTGTCTCTTCACGAAGAGTCATGTCTCATTTAGACATGCCTCTTCAACCTAATTACTAGTTTAACTAATCATTATTTATGATTATTATCGTTTACAATTATTTTACATTATTTTATATATTTTATTCGTAACAGACGGGTGCAACATGAGTACGAGATGAGATGCAACACTATGATAGGTGAAGCAGTCACCTTGGAGAATCAGTTGAAGCAGCATGTCTTCAACTAATCTCATGTAGATATAGAAAGTCAATGTGTTGACTTCTGTTGTAAATGTACTATCTCTCTCTGTGCTGAACTATTGAAAAACAGAAGAATAATTGATCAAGGGTTTCCCCACATTGGGGTTTGTCCCTAGCTAGCACCACATCTTGTGTCCTCTTGTCTTGGCTTGTCTTTTGCGATTTATGTATATGTTCTATCTATAGTTTACTTTAATGAAGATATGATTGCTAATCTAGAAAAAATATTGAGCTAACTGTGAAAATTTAAATAAATTGCTCTAAGCATAGAACATACCATAATTTAGCATGGTATCAAAGCTGAGGTGAAGACAATGCCCATGCAAGAGTGAAAGAGCAATCACTGAAGATAGTTCGGAAAGGACAAAAGGATCAGTGGATTCTTCATCCCTCTTCAAATTCACCAAGGGTGAAGTCGAAGCAAAGAATATTATCAGAATGGCGCAACAGAAGTTTATGATGGCCTACCTAAAGATCACTTCAATGGGAAGTCGGGATCTAAGGGTGGAAGGAAATGCAAATGCCTTGGTTGTAATAAGTTCGGCCATTATGCGAAGGAGTGTCCGAATGGAAGAGACACATCTCTTGATGAAGATAACAATCATTCCTAGGACATCTTCAATGATCAAAGGAATGACAGGTAATGTGCATCATCAAGGAAATGGTCAACTCTTCAAAGAAAGCAAGGAACCCTAGGCACTTCATCGGATAGAAGGGTGCACTCTCTAATTTGGTAGAGACGGAAACAACCGTTGGATTATACTTGGAGTTGATGGCACCTATCCCGGAAAGGGTGTAGGGAATGTTACCCCTCAAATGAATGAGGGTAACTCTATTCATTTACAAGAATCTCTTTTATGTACCTGATCGCAAAAAGAACTCGGTGTCCATTTCAGCAATGGAAGTCAAAGGTTTCAGGGTGGCATTCATCGATGGAAAGGTACGTGTTAAAAAATAGAATTTTCAAAGATGCTTTTTTCTCATGGGTTCAGGGTTGGCAATTTGTATCAAGTTGCAGGATGGTCCATTGGGGATCATGTCAATTGACATATCGCATTGATCTGAAAATCACTCGTGAGTGATCTCAGTTAATTAATTAATGAAGGTATTACAGACTCATGTGCTGGTGTGTGTCTATGTTATCTTAGGCAATGGATCGATAAGATTGCAAAATACACAGACACTGGAAAACAGTAAGAGAAACACAGCAAGCAAAATGCAAAACACAACAATTTAATAAGGAGTTCACCCTATCCTCCAGGGCTACGTCTCTGGTCCAGCTTTCAGTGGTGGCCTTCTTTTATTGTGTCTTTAAGTAGAGTTTTACAATGAGGAGCTCAATTTGAGTCTCCTGGAACAGATGATGCTTAGTAGGGTGGTTCTTGGATTCCCCAAGCCACTAGAGTGCACAGACTCTTCCTTACCAAGTCTCGACCTCAACTGGTCTTAATGGGATGAGTCCAATTTGGTACTCAGTTCCCAACCGATATCCTCACAGGGATTTGCTCGAACCTCTCAAGCCTTCTCGGTTCTGTCTGCTCGATGTTGCCTTAGCTCTGCAGGTCAGCTCGACTTCTGTTCTCTGCTTCTTGCTCTATTCTGTGTCTTTTGTCCCTCTGTCTCTTCTCCTCTATGTCGGTTCATGGCTTAAAGCCAATCCATCCCTTGACTGTTCGCTTCCTCTTCCGCCTCTTCGGATCGCCTGTTGTTGTCTGCTTGGAATTCCCTACCTCTGCGTCATCGCCACTGTGTAACGTCTCACAGGGAGGTGGCCACTTGTCCCTTCACGAACTGAGCGCCAGCTCTTCCTCGACGGTTCGTTATTTCAGTTACTCTGTGAAATGATTCATCCGCCAGGTCAGCGGTCAAATCGGACTTCAAACCTTATGCGTTGTAGCTTATTTTCTCCCTCCGAATCCGGTTTCCCATTGGGCGCAATCTCCGCCATTAGATCTGGGGCCTCCAGATCCTATGGTTATCGCTCTTATTGCGCGGTTGACTTGCTCGAATGTTAGCCCGCGATGAGAGTGGTTTTCTCTCTCATCCGCCGAACACGCGTCGTCCAATGTATGGAATCGCTCGTTCTCCTGACAAACCCGCTTACCGCCCGAAACGCCTCCGATATTCCATCGGTTTTAGAGCGCAGGACCCGCCTTCAGTTTTAGCGCGTTTTCCACGGTTCTTCGGCTTCCCTTGTGACCATGCGCTTCGGGCTTTTCCTTCTCGGGGGGTTTTTCCCAGTGATCGCGCATCAGAAACAGCCTCCGTTTTCTGATCTGGATTTCCCAATTGCTAGTTTGTGCCACCGCGCAGTCTCCATGGGCCTCGATCAGCGCGCTTTGACTAAGGTCCTCGTCGTTCCGTGCTGGCTACAAACTGCCACTATCCAGAGGTCTTCTTGATAGCTCATTGTTCACAAGTTTTTGAAGTCTGTCATGATTTGATACAGTCATAGAACTCTGATAATTTTCATGGATCCAATTCGGATCACGCATCTATATCACCGGAGGTCTACCTTGGGGGCCCTACCCGATGTGAGTCAGATGGTGATAAGGATCCCTGAATTCAAGAAGAGCATGAAGGTACATGTTTGAGATGTACCGAAGGAAAATCTTATAAGGGGACCATTCCCCTCATGCAGCAAGTCCACAGGTTTGGAACAACCAGAGGAGTTTGAGATTCATGATCGGGAATCTCATGTATATAGGTGGAAGAAATCCCTCTATGGCTTGAAGCAAGACACCCCGAGTGTAGTATGAGAGGATTGATAGCTGTCTGATGAAGCTGAGACTCACTAGGAGTGAAACCGATCCAAACCATTACTCGAAGGTTGTGGATGATAAACCTCTCATACCGGCACCTTATGAGGATAACATATTTCTAACAGGTGCAGACCCTCTCATTTGCAGAAGTAAGAGGGAGTTGGATTCCGGATGTGGAATGATAAACTGCAAGCCTGTGACTACCTTGAGGATCTTAACTTTCAGAAGTTATATGGTAGTGATGTTGGACCAGATTTGGGAAATGCCTTTGAGTTTCATAAACTCATTCGCGTTGACGTTCTTGGTGAACTTCCGTCCAGAGGTATGTTTTGCAGTTAGCATGGTGAGCTCATATTTGGTTGAGCCTCACTGGATTGGTGCCAAGAATCTTCTGAGATATCTTTGGGGCACAATCTCTCATGGATTGATATACACTGTCGGAAATATGAAACTGCATGATTATTCGAATGTTGACTGGGCAGGCAGTGTGGAGGATCACTAGAGCACTTTTCAGAGCTAGTTCTCTTTGGCAACTGCTTAGATATCATGGATGAGCAGGAAGCAGAAGTCGGTTGCTATAAGCACCGCCGAGACCGAATACATAGCTAAGAGTATGATCTCGTATGAAGCTGCCTGGTTGAGGAAGCTCTTCAGTGAGCTGTTTGTACATATGATGAATACCACTGTGATTCTTTGTGATAACCGGGGGGATTCGATTATTGAGAAATCCCGTATTCAATGATTGCTCCAGCAGATAGACATCAGATACTACCTTATCTGGGATATGGTAAGTCGATGAGCGAGGAAGCTCCATCGCATTGAGATTGATGTACAGGTCACATACACTTTGTCAAAGCCCCAGGGAAAGATCAAATTTGTGAATTTCCCAAACAACTTGGAGTCATTGAGAGACCTTTGTAAAAGGGTCCTACATGTTGCATACATTGAGCTTTGGGAGCTCTGGGGGCTTGGGGTACTTACTGGAGAGACATGTGACCACAGGGCGACTCACCATCCCCTGGTGGTGCACTATGTACAGGGTAAAAAGTTCAACCTTCCCCTGTGACACCCCATGGCGACTGTGGAACAGAATGATTAGTTCTCCTGTGGGCCAGGATGATTCGTTCTCCGTGGTGACTATGGAACAAGATGATTAGTTCCCCTGTAGGCCAGGATGATTAGTTCTCCATGGCATCCACTGGATAGGATGATTCGTTCTCCTATGGACAGGATGATTAGTTCTCCTGTCGAGGCATCCTACCCATGCAGTCTGGGACTCATGGGAAGTACCTCTCATCTAATCAATGAGCAGGGAAATGAGGATACGGACCATAGTAGTATTATCGATGGACGCATCGTTGTATCTACCGTACTCCCTATGCTAGGATGACCTCCATTGATCTGGGATCAGTATGAGTGGTTTGAGACACTCTCTTGTGATATTGATCTAGGATCAATAAAACTGACTTCGGGTCAGTAAGAGTGATGTGACTCTCTTCAGATGAAACTGACTTCGGCTCAGTAGAGAATGGTATGAAACATTCTCGATCAAATTCTTCTTCTTCATGGTTCAACAGAGTAGAGCTAAGCAGAGCGCAGCAGAGAAGAGCAGTGCAGGGCACTGATGGCAGAGATAGTACAGTCAGACATATGGATCAGCGGATGGAGTTCTCCCTAGTTGAGAGGGAGTGTTAAAAATGGCAACTCCATGTCGGTCATATTATTAATGGAAGCTGATATTTTTCTTGGATCCCTCTCATCGAGAGGTGTAGGATTGATCTAAAGATCATCTGATTCCGATAAGTATTCATGGAGATATGAATTTATTTGTGTTATGGGACAATTCGTCAAGGTCGGCCAGCAACCAAATATACCCCACTTGTGCTCAACGTTTTACTATAAAAGGAGGAGGTCTTCAAGTCATTTAGACACACTCTTCTTGTGATCTCTTCCTCTCCACATGTCTTTGGGTTTTGGTGGGAGGAGAGATACTAAGAGTATACGCTAGCCTAAGTCTTATGATGCCCTAGCCACAGTAAGGATGATGCCCTAGCCGCAGTAAGGAGGATGCCCTAGACGCAGTTAAACGAGGAACATCTAGATGCAGTCAAAAGAGAAAGCTCTACGCAGATCTAAGGAGCAACTAGAGAAGGCTTCTAGCCACACCATTTAAGGGTGCCCTAGGCCGCAGGCAATGAGGATTTTTATGCAGCAAGAAGAGGCACCTAATGCAGTCATGAACACAGCTAAAGAGAGATCCACAAAAGCCCTAACCACAGTCTTCTATACAGAGCTTGTCACAAGGCACAACGTAAACCCCATACATTGTTCTATACGCAGCAAGAAGAGGGACTTCGTTGTCCCTAACACAGTCATGGAAGAAGGTTAAACGTAGGCCTTATCTACTGGCCTTATTCCTCTCACACGCTGGAAAGAACACAGCTCTAACGCTGCCTTAAATACGGTCATAGAATCACAGCAAGGATTGGACAAAAACGCAAGTCTATGACTGTCATCTAGACGTTGATTTAGGAGGGTCATATTATGCGCTAGCCGCAGAGAATAGGACTTATGACTATATAATGGAGGCCTAAAAGACAGGCCCTAACGCTGTGTAAGGCTCAATATAGGTTTGAATAAGGGCACCTATGTGCAGTCCTAAGAAAAGACACACACGCTGTTACAGTGTCGGTATATACTACAGACTTGGGTATAGAATTGCAGTGACTAGGTGCAGTCATAGAAGGAGCTTAAACAGCATGGATTTGACAGTGGTGCAGCCTCAAGGATAAGTTGTTCAAGGGTCAAGATATTTGGGTGTTGTGTGTAAACCTATCTTTGTTGCTGAGCTAGGCCACAGGCCATAGCCAGCAGCATAGAACTTTAAGGGTTGCACTAATCAGTGGTAGTGCTGGAACCTCTCTTGGATCACTGCAGTCTTTGAGTTGTTGACTGTATCAAGGACTAACATGATGTAGGTGACATTAATGTGTTGAGAACAGCTCGGTGATATTTGGGTGCAGCACCGAGACGATGTAGTACAACATGATGGAGACAACATGATGATGAATGAGACAGCATGATGATGAATGATGCAGCATAATGATGAATGATACAGCATGATGGGCATGGTAGTGAGGTGCAGCATGATGATGAATGATGCAGCATAATGATGAATGATACAGCATGATGGGCATGGTAGTGAGGTGCAGCATGATGATGTGGTGCAATGTGGTGATGGGAGCAGTATAGTAATCGGAGTAGCTCAGTGACTAGGTGCACCACAGTGACGTGTGCAACTTGAGTACGAGATGCAACACTATGATAGGGGAAGCAGTCACCTTGGAGAATCAGTTGAAGCAAATATGTCTTCAACTGATCTCATGTAGATATAGAAAGTCGATGTGTGGACTTCTGTTGTAAATGTACTATCTCTCTCTCTGCTGAACTATTGAAAAACATAGAAGAAGAATTTATTGAGGGTTTCCCCACATTGGGGTTTGTCCCTGGCTAGCGCCACATCTTATGTCCTCTTGTCTTGGCTTGTCTTCTACGATTTATGTTTATGTTCTATCTGCAGTTTACTTTAATGTTGATGTGATTGCTAATCTAGAAAAGATATTGAGCTAACTGTAAAAATCGAAATAAATTGCTCTAAGCATAGAACATACCATAATTTAGCAGTTTCAGTCACCCATATATTTTCCATGATTTTTGCTTGGATTTGAGTGTGTTTTTTTGCCATTTCTGTTGCATTTAGTGGAGAGGGTTTTTTTGGGTCAAAAATTCAAAATTTTGATTTTTAGTTTTATTTGTTTAAATTCTTATTGGGCCCTAGTTTTTTCCCATGTTTTTTTCTTAGGTTTGAATGTGTTTTTTTGCCATTATTGTTGCATTGAGTTGAGGGTTTTTTTCTTTTGTCAAAAATTCAAAATGTTGTATGTTCAAACTCTTAAGTTGTGTATAAATACAAGTGAGATGAGTTCATTTCTCATCGTCACTTTGGATTGGATCTCTCTCTTCTTTAGAGAATTTCGCACTTTTTTTGTGGATGATGAATTGGAGCTTTTATGGATGAATTTTGATGCATGGTTGTTGGTTTATCTTCTCTTGGAGCTTCTCTATTGTCATTTGTGAATGGTTGGATATACTCTACTGCCTGTAAGTACAAAATTTTGATGTTATTCTTGTTACTTTTTTGTGATATATACTGGATTGGGATTTTTGTTGTTTTAAGGCTAATTGTTGCATGCAAGTATTGTTTAATATTGTGGAATTGTCTCTATTATAACGTTCTCTCTGTGTATGGGCCATGTAGTGTGAGCAAAATCTCCTAGGGGTAAAATTTGACCTTGATAAGCCATTCCTCTTGTGCAATTGAAGTATAAAAGCTGCAAGATTGCTTTCACTTGACCTCGAGGGTTTGTGAAGTAATTTTGAGGCCTCTTTGATTTGGAACCAAGAAATCTTACACAATCAACATAGACCCCATTCTTCCAAGGATTAAGGCACTGATCTAGGAAGGGTGGTCACCATAACTCTTATTCTTTCACCTTCTCCCAAGTCTAGCCAAATTGGGGTGCCTCGGGCATCAATTTCCCAACAAGTTAGACACTAAATAAATTCGATCTCCTAGGGTATTCCTGCATTGGCCTTTCCTCTAGCCCTCCTCCAAATTTGAATACATTCCGACGACCAAGCCCTAGCTCCGAGACCAAAACTTGCCCTTCCATCCCCAACGCTAGCACATCCCAAGATCAAACCAACATCTTTGAGCAATTATATTTTCTTTGATCCTCTCCCCACCTTGTCTAGGGTAAGAATATCATTGGTTGCTACATTCCTTCCTCATACCCCAGACTGAGTCCACTTGGCCCCGTGTGGTCACACTGCTTTGAAAGACCATGCTTCAAGAACCATCCAGGATACCAACTCTAACAAGGATTTTAGGGATTGGGAAACTCCTTCACAAGTCTTATCCCATAAACCTAACCCTCAAATCCTCTCTTCCTTTCACTAGATTACCTAATACCTTGCTTACAAAGCAAATAATCGTTATCCTTCAAATTCTGGGAAACAGATATTCGAGTCACTCATATCCATTAACTTATCCTTCATTAGTGACCCCACACATATTGGGTCTCCTGCCATCGGTGAAAGTCCGTAAATAGAAGGGAGCCTTAGCTAAGGTGACAATGGGCTAAGAATCCATTTGTTGCCCTTGGCCTAGCATTTGCCCTTTAGGGATTCCCCTTAGGTCCCCTGCTAGTTTGAGCGGTAATAGGCTCCATGAATGATAGACAAGGGGGTGGCCCCTTGATCTCCAAGTCAAACATCATGTGGTGCTCCAAAGTGACTCTGGGCAAAGCAGTGGTCTCATGGGTTTCCTGACGAAAAATAAGCCTGTAGACTGCTCCAAATGAGGGCATGGAAGATGGTGCTTGGTCTCCCATGTCTCAAGGATGAGACAAACCTCCTCAAGGCCTCAAATCAACTGTGAAACCCTGTATATACTGCTAAGTCGAATGTAAAAGGGGAATTGTCAGTCCAAGTGCATCATCTCGCATAAAATGTGGGGAAATGAACAAGCTATTCAAAGTGTTGAGGTTGCCCATGGCAGGAGATAATGCTCTATCACACGATGGAAACTTGTGGCTCTCAATGCTTCCCCTGCAACAGTCAATATGATCATCTGGTGGGCTTGGGCCCTAGTTAAGTTGCCCAGCCCATGATGAAACCACCTGCCAATCCTGTATAAGATCCAATGTGTCTCCTCACCTTCAGGTACAATAATTCATTAGTGCATCTAAGTGAATCAAGCTTGTTAGTCAAGGGCACAAATGAGACTTCATAGTGGGTTTCCCTTCCAAATTTGGGGCTTTGAGCATGTAATGTTGTTACCTCCCTAGGTAGGAGTGGTTAATAACAGTGTTACAAACATCGCGATTTAATCACGATTTTTTAAGTCTGCCGATAACATCGCCCGATATTTATGAAGTTTTTTTTCGAAAAAATCACGATTTTTTCCAAAAAATCTCGATTCAAGCAGACAAAATCGTGGCCCTCCAGGACAGCGCATTTTAAAAGTGATTTCATGAGTTTTATTTGTCATTTTTCGCAGACAGCGGACTTGTTTGATAGCTAAGGAGGAGAGAAAGGCAACTAATAGGGCAAAGGAGGAGAAAAACCGGATATTTTAGCATCCCAAGCAAGAGAAATTCGTGTTTGGACCAAATTTCTTCAGCAAACCGTGGTTTCCAAGTATGGGCACCAAATTTGGCCCTTTTTTTTTGTTTTTTCTTGTTTTTGCTTGGGTTTCTATAACCCATTGATTATCAATGACTTTTAGTGGATTTGATTTTGTTTTTGTTTTTCATTTTTGTTGCATAAAGTGGAGAGGGTTCATTTTGGTCAAAAATGCAAAAACTTGATTGTTTGATTTATTAGTTTAATTTTTTCTTGTACTCTGTTTTTTTGCATCATTTTTTATTGGATTTGAATGTGCATTATTTCTATTATTGGTGAATTGAGTTGAAGTTCTTTTTTTGTCAAAAATTCAATGTGTTGTGTCATGTATGTAATTTTTTTTTTAACTTGCAATTCTTCTTGTACCATAGGTTTAAGTTTCAAGTTTCAACTTCAAACTTCATCTTACATTAAAACTCAAGAGTTCAACCAAGTTACAAACATGCCAAGAAAATAGGACCCTCTGTGGGAATTTGGTGAACCTGATGGAGGGTTTGATAGATCAAACTTGTCTTGCAGGATTTGATAGATCAAACTTATCTTGCAAGTTGTGTGGGCATCATATGACAAGCAGGGTTTATATACTAAAGTATCACCTTGCACAAATCCCTGGACATGAGGTAGGGACTTGCACCAATACAAACGCAGAAATCATCCGAAGAGCCCTCAGATCATTGGAAAAATTAGAGAAAGCTAAACTATCCAAGTCAAATCTGAGGAAGCAACTAGTAGGGAGAGTGTTAGGAGTTGAATATGAAAGTGGCATTGATTCTAATTCAACATCAATATCTACAACCAACCATGTAGCTACCTCATCATTCTTTGTTCCTAGAACCACGGGTGGTTCACAACCATCTATCTTTTCAATGCTTAAAAAAAAGGAGAAAGAAGAAGTTAACAAGTTGTTGGGCAAGTTTCTCCTTTGGAGTGATATTCCCTTCAGCATTGCAAGGAATAATCCATTTTTCCAGCCTGTTGTTGATGTTATTGCAATTATTGGCCCAAGGTACAAAATCTCTTCTTATGATGACTTTAGAGGCAGCATTCTTCAAGATGAAAAGGTTGATTGCACCAAAAGATTGGAGGAGTTTAGGGCATCATGGGCACAAACAGGATGCATGGTGATGTCAAATGGTTGGACCGACCAAAAGGGAGAAGCCTTATAAACTTCTTGGTTAATTGTCCCAAGGGGACAATGTTTATGAAATCTATTAATGCATCTGCACATATCTGTTGAAAATAATACTGAGAGGGGGGGTGAATCAGTATTATTTAGTTCTTTTAATAAATCTTCCTTATTTGTTCTTTGAATTATTTTTGCATGTCAGTACCATAAAATAATGAGCATGAACAAAGAAAACAGATAGTCACACCAAAGAACACAAGATGTAAGGTGGAAACCCAATGTGGGTGAAAACCACCTGCTACAATATGTCTCTATCTTCTTTCAAATTAGAAACTCCTTTTACAATGGTTTTGCACTGGTGCAGTCCTTTACCAGTACGCAGGCTGCAACCTGCAGAGAGCTACAACTCTCTCTCTCGTTTTCTAGTCTCTTCTAGAAGGGAGCTGCAACCCCCTATTTCTTTTCCTACAAGGACCACTTTTCATAAATTTTCAAACTGGATCCATAAGCATCAAATGATCATCAAGTATAAGAAAATCACCCAGTCAACTGTAGTAACCAGATCAACAATAATAGAACCAAACCCAGAACACCTTATCAACAGAAAAATACAGCCAAACAAAATGTCTTAAGACAGATACACAGTTCTTCTTTCTCTGGTCTACGTGCATACGCACTTCACCTTCTGCTCCCCTGCGTATACCCGCAGAGACCCTTCTGTCGCACTGCGTGTCCACGCACTGTTTCTTCAACCGCGCTGCTTACTGTTACTGCAGGTACGCACCCAGAGACACTATTACGCCGCGTACTATTGCTGCAGGTACGCGCCCAGAGATACTATCGCGCCGCGTACAGTTACTGTGCGTACGCACCTGAACCTTCGTCGCTCTGCGTACCCACGCAGGTCTCCTGTTTCTGCTCTGCGTACCCACGCAGATCTTCTGTTTCTGCTCTGCGTACCCACGCAGATCTTCTGTTTTTGCTCTGCGTACCCACGCAGATCTTCTGTTTCTGCTCTGCGTACCCACGTCGCTCTCCTGTTAAACACCTGCGTACTTCTGATTAGGGCCGAATAGGCAGTCCACCAGAGTGGCACAGATGCTCAGATGCCCAGATCTGATCGTGCGCTCGAGAGATCACCCTTCACAGATTCACTTTCAACTTCATATAGATCAAGCTTTTAAGACCATAACCCAATATTTCAGATCTTAAGATATTCAATTGCAAAAGATACATAGCCAAGTGATCTCCTTTGCTTTATATAGGCAAGCTCCTCCTAAAATCATGGATCAATACCACGAGCCAAAACCATAGAAACACAAATACCGTCGGCTAGTTAAACATAAGAAACCCCACGTGTGCTTTTCTTTGCCTTGAAATGTGTGCACTGGGGTACGCACCTCCTGGACGGCTTATCTGCGTATCAGGCCGCGGTCCCTTCACGGTGTACCTGCGGGTACGCACTTTCTGAACTGATCTCCTGCGTACTTCTTAATTTTCAATATATTGAGAGCCTTGCCATGGGGGTTGCCATCAAGTACAACATCTGTAACATATAGCCATACCAGAAACATAATGCCAACAATCTCCCCCTTTGGACTTGATGGCAACCTCTCAAACTTCAGCTTCATTCTCCCCCTTTGACATCAAGGGCAAAGGGTTATGCTCCCCCTAAGAACATGCTCCCCCTGAATATGAACCAGACCTGCAGCGAAGAACCATAATCCACCATGAAAGAGATAGAGACATATTGCAGCTACTTCCAAGATCTCCTTCTGCACATCCTCCATAATGCCAACAATGCATTATATGCTCCCCCTGAACCTGTACCATCAATCAGAAGAGGTTCAGCAAATCAACAATCCCCAGCTTTTGCCTGAGGTATTCAAAAGTGTCCCTGGGCAATGGTTTGGTGAGTATATCAGCAACTTGTTCCTTAGAAGGAACATACTCCAACTTGACCTTCTGTTCAAGCACTTGTTCCCGGAGAAAATGATACTTGATTGGTATGTGCTTGGTTTTTGAATGCATAACAGGATTCTTTGAGATGCTGATTGCACTTGTGTTATCACATAAGATGGGGATTGGTGGTGTACAAGTGATTTGAAAATCCTGCAAAGTCTGCATCATCCAAAGGAGTTGGGTGCAACAAGATGCAGTAGCAACATATTCCGCTTCAGTTGTAGACAAGGCAATCGAACTCTGTTTCTTGCTGAACCAAGATACCAGTCTGGAACCCATAAAGAACGCACCACCACTTGTGCTTTTCCTGTCATCCACGCTTCCGGCCCAATCTGCATCTGTATAAGCATGAAGTGTAAGATCTGTATCTCTAGGATACCATAAGCCATAATTTTGAGTCCCTTGAAGATATTTGAAAATTCTCTTCACTGCTTGAAGATGAGTCTCCTTCGGATTTGCCTGAAATCTTCCAACTATTCCAACTGCATGCATGATGTCCGGTCGGGTACCTGTCAAATGAAGTAAACTTCCAATCATAGATCTGTAGGTTGGTTGATGTACTGCTGCAGATTCATCATTTGCACTGAGGCTACATCGTGTGACCATGGGTGTACATACTGGTTTTGCATCTTCCATACCATATTTCTTCAAAATCTGTTTGAGATACTTGGTTTGAGATAAAAAGATTCCTCCTTTTTGTTGGATTTGCAAACCAAGGAAATATGTCAGTTCTCCTAGCAAGGACATTTCAAATTCTTTCTGCATGACCAAGGCAAAGCTTTGACTCATAGCTTCTTCATTGCTGCCAAAAATAATGTCATCTACATACACAACAAGTATTAGCAATTTGTCATTTTCAACTTTTATATAAAGATTGCTATCTGCTGATCCTTTTGAAAAGCCTTGTTGATGAAGATATTTGTCCAAACGGTAGTACCAAGCCCTTGGAGCTTGTTTGAGACCATAGAGAGCCTTTTTCAATCTGCATACAAGATTTGGATCATTTCCAAGAATGAACCCATCTGGCTGTTCAATGTATACTTCTTCTTCCAAGTCTCCATTCAGAAAGGTTGATTTCACGTCCATTTGAAATACTTTGAAGTTTTGAAAACTTGAGAGAGCAAGGAACATTTGGATGGCCTCAAGTCTTGCAACAGGAGCAAAGGTTTCTTCAAAGTCTATTCCTTCTTGCTGCGCATACCCTTTACAAACAAGTCTGGCTTTGTTTCTAATTACTTCTCCATTTTCATTCAATTTATTTTTGAAGACCCATTTTGTTCCGATAACATTCTTATCCTTTGGTCTAGGAACCAGCTCCCAAGTGTTGTTCTTTTCGATCTGCTCAAGTTCTTCATCCATTGCTTTCACCCAACATTCATCTTTGCATGCCTCTTTCACATTTTGTGGTTCAGTAGAGGAGAGTAATGCCAAATAGCTTGAAGGTTCTGCAACTGTTCTTCTTGTTTGTACACCTGCTTCTTTCTGCCCCATAATCTGAGATTCTGGATGATTCTTCTGAACATATCTGGATGGAGTCTTTTCTTCTATTCTTGTTTGCTCCTTTGGTTCTTCTTGAGGTTCTTCTTGAGGTTCTTCTTCTTCATCATTCTGTCGTTGGGGGTAGCCTTCATCTTCTTCGATGTCTTCATGATGTACTTGCCTAGGAATGTATCCCTTCTCATCAACCACTACATCAATGCTGTCAACAATTCTGCCAAGTCTTTTATTGTAGCATTTGTATGCTTTGCTATGTGGAGAGTAACCAAGAAGAATGCCTTCATCTGCTCTAGGTTCAAGTTTGCCAAGTTGCTCATCAGTATTCTTGATATAGCATTTGCTCCCAAAGATTTTGAAGTGCTTTACCGAAGGAGTCCTACCACTCCAGAGCTCATGAGGAGTTTGAGTGTTGTTCACCCGGACATTTGTTTTGTTGAGAATAACAACCGCAGCATGTGCAGCTTCACCCCAGAAAGTTGCGGGAGTTCCTGACTCATCAAGCATAGCACGAGCCATTTGTTGGACTGTTCTGTTCATTCTTTCCACAACTCCATTTTGCTGAGGAGTTCTTGCTGTAGAGAATTCTCTTCTTATCCCATGTTCTTCACAGAAATCGAAAAATTCATTTGAAGTAAATTCCCCACCTCTGTCGGATCTGAGGCACTTAATTTTGTGACCTGATTCATTTTCAACCAAGGCTTTGAAGGATTTGAATTTTTCGAATGCTTCATCTTTGTGCTTCATAAGTCCTAACCAGACAAACCTGGAGAAATCGTCAATGAATAATATCAAGTATTCTTCTCCTCGAGGTGTTCTTTTCCTAAAAGGACCGCATGTATCTGTATGTACTAGCTCAAGAGGCATGCTAGCTGATCCTTCTTTCTCTGGAAAGTTAGTTTGGTTTGTTTTCCAAACTGACATGATTTGCATATGGTGTTGTCAGGAATTTTGATATCTGGAAGATCGCGAACTGCCTGATATTTGCATGCTTTCCTTATTTGTGAAAAGCTTAGATGTCCCAACCTCCGATGCCATAACCAGTGCTCATCATCCTTGCTCAGATAGCATTGTTGTTGTCCTTCTTCAAATATGTACAGATTATTTGGAGTTCTTTTGCCTTTGATCACTGTTTTACCTGTATCAAGATCACGAACAAGACATCCATTTGATCTGAATATAACCTCGGTTCTTTGATCACACATCTGGCTGACACTTAGAAGATTATGCTTCAATCCATCAACATACAAAACATTTCCAGCCTTGACCTTTTCTTTTAACTGAGCAATGCCTTTTCCTTTTATAGTTGCAGGAGTATCATTTCCAAAAGAGACTTTCTTTCCTTTTTCTAGAGCAGAATATGACTCAAGTTTTTCTTTATCACCTGTCATATGCTTCGAACATCCACTGTCAATGTACCATAGATTTTCCTGTCCCTCTGCATTAAATGCTATCCCACATCTTTCTGTTTGTGGTTCCTTTATTCTCCATGTTTTGGTGCTTGAGGCTTGTTCCTTTTTCTGCTGAAACCTGCTCCTGCATTCAGAGTCTTCATGACCAAAGTTATTGCAAATAGAACATTCAACTTCATTTTCAAGAACCGAAAAGTTGTTATAGGTCCTTTTTGTAATCCCGGTCATACTTCTTTGTTTTTGAGCTTCCCTAGTCATGATCGTTTTATATGCAACACATTGAGCTGCTTTGTGACCAAAGTTATGGCAAGAAAAGCATTGTCCATTGAAGAAACTTCTGCGGTTATCGAATCTACCAGCCAATTGATTGTAATTTCTATTGTCATCTATTCTTGAACCAAATTGAGAAGATTTTACTTGTGGCTGGTTGTAGCTTTTGTTCACCCTTAAGATGGATTGCCCCTGATAGTTTCTGTTTGTAATTCGTCCCTGCTTTACCTGATGATCTTCATTGTGCTTTTGCTCATTTCTTCTTGCTGCATCAAGATAACTTTTTGAGGTGGATGCTTGAGAAGTTTCTCCATTATAGCCCAGACCTGTCTTGTTTAGTGGAGACCGTTGCACATTGATAATCTCATCCAAAGTTTCAGATCCTTTGACAAACTTAAGATTAATAGCTTTTGTTTTCTCAATCTCTTTTCTAAGACCAACAATTTCACCTTCTAATTTTTCAAGATGTTTTTCCTTTTCATCAATTTGAAATTGTAGAGTATCAATGATCATATTCTTTTCTTCTATACATCTCTTGAGTCTAGTAATTTCATCATAAAGGTTATCCACATCTATAGCATCCATATAATCATCATCTTCAAATGCCATTAACAACTTATATTCATTACCTCGTTCATCTTCATCACTGTTTGATAGACCATCACTATCTTCATGAGTGTAGTAGCTTTTCTTATTTGCATTCTGTTTCTTGTTCCATCTAGCAGGTTCCTTTCCTTTATCCTTATAAGGACATTTTGCAGCATAATGACCTACTCTTCCACAAGCAAAGCATTTAAAAGGTAACTTACCTCTGAACCTTCCAGAACCCCTTTGAAGATTTCTGACAAAATTTGATTCTTCTTCCTCTTCTTCTGGGACGTGGCTTGCTTCATAATAATCTCCTTTGCCTGATGCCTTGAAAGCAGCAGCTCTCTTCTGTCTGATGGACCTCCCTTTCTCATTTCATAAGCAGTTAGAATTCCATGTAGCTGAGACATAGTAAGAATTCGTAGATTTTCATTTTCTTCTATTGCAGATACTTTAGATTCAAACTTGGGGGACAATGATCTTAGAACCTTTTCAACCACAATAGCCTCTTTTATTTCTTCACCCAAATTTTTCATACAATTAACAATCTCATCTACCCGAAGAAAATAGTTAGCCACACTTTCATCATTATACATCTTGAGAGTCTCATACTGAATTCTGAGAGTTTGAAGTTTAGCACGCTTTACCTGTTCATCTCCTTCATAGCTCGTGACAATTTTGTCCCATATCTCTTTTGCGGATTTATAGTGCATTACCTTCATGAATTCTGATTGGGATATACATCCTAATAGAGTACTGACTGCTTTCGCATTTGTTTCATACTTCTTTCTCTCAGCTGCATCTGTAGGAGTAGCTGAAGGAAAAGCGTAGCCTGTCTCTACGATGTCCCAAACTTCTGTACCAAGAGATTGAAGATAGGCAGTAACTCTTACCTTCCAATAATTGAAGTTTGTCCCATCAAAAACCGGTGGCCTGATTGATGCTTCTCTCTCGTAGTTGCTCATGATGAACGATCTACCTTCAAGCGATCAAGTTTCTCTGAAGGACCTGCTCTGATACCAATTGTTGAAAATAATACTGAGAGGGGGGGTGAATCAGTATTATTTAATTCTTTTAATAAATCTTCCTTATTTGTTCTTTGAATTATTTTTGCATGTCAGTACCATAAAATAATGAGCATGAACAAAGAAAACAGATAGTCACACCAAAGAACACAAGATGTAAGGTGGAAATCCAATGTGGGTGAAAACCACCTGCTGCAATATGTCTCTATCTTCTTTCAAATTAGAAACTCCTTTTACAATGGTTTTGTACTGGTGCAGTCCTTTACCAGTACGCAGGCTGCAACCTGCAGAGAGCTACAACTCTCTCTCTCGTTTTCCAGTCTCTCCTGGAAGGGAGCTGCAACCCCCTACTTCTTTTCCTACAAGGACCACTTTTCATAAATTTTCAAACTGGATCCATAAGCATCAAATGATCATCAAGTATAAGAAAATCACCCAGTCAACTGTAGTAACCAGATCAACAATAATAGAACCAAACCCAAAACACCTTATCAACAGAAAAATACAACCAAACAAAATGTCTTAAGACAGATACGCAATTCTTCTTTCTCTGGTTTGCGTGCGTACGCACTTCACCTTCTGCTCCCCTGCGTATACCCGCAGAGACCCTTCTACCACACTGCGTGTCCACGCACTGTTTCTTCAACCGCACTGCTTACTGTTACTGCAGGTACGCACCCAGAGACACTATTACGCCGCGTACTATTGCTGCAGGTACGCGCCCAGAGATACTATCGTGCCGCGTACAGTTACTGTGTGTACGCACCTGAACCTTCGTCGCTCTGCGTACCCACGCAGATCTTCTGTTTCTGCTCTGCGTACCCACGCAAATCTTCTGTTTCTGCTCTGCGTACCCACGCAGATCTTCTGTTTCTGCTCTGCGTACCCACGCCGCTCTCCTGTTAAACACCTGCGTACTTCTAATTAGGGCCGAATAGGCAGTCCACCAGAGTAGCACAGATGCTCAGATGCCCAGATCTGATCGTGCGCTCGAGAGATCACCCTTCACAGATTCACTTTCAACTTCATATAGATCAAGCTTTTAAGACCATAACCCAATATT
Source organism: Pinus tabuliformis (assembly GCA_031772625.1). Taxonomy (NCBI): domain Eukaryota; kingdom Viridiplantae; phylum Streptophyta; class Pinopsida; order Pinales; family Pinaceae; genus Pinus; species Pinus tabuliformis. The sequence continues at coordinate 30,132,895 of CM062816.1, forward strand.
TCAGATCTTAAGATATTCAATTGCAAAAGATACATAGCCAAGTGATCTCCTTTGCTTTATATAGGCAAGCTCCTCCTAAAATCATGGATCAATACCACGAGCCAAAACCATAGAAACACAAATACCGTCGGCTAGTTAAACATAAGAAACCCCACGTGTGCTTTTCTTTGCCTTGAAATGTGTGCACTGGGGTACGCACCTCCTGGACGGCTTATCTGCATATCAGGCCGCGGTCCCTTCACGGTGTACCTGCGGGTATGCACTTTCTGAACTGATCTCCTGCGTACTTCTTAATTTTCAATATATTGAGAGCCTTGCCATGGGGGTTGCCATCAAGTACAACATCTATAACATATAGCCATACCAGAAACATAATGCCAACAATATCAAAGATGCAAAATTATTATGTGATTTGTTGGATGTGTTTATTTTGGAGGTGGGTGCAGAGCATGTTGTCCAAGTCATGACGAACAATGCTGCAAATTATTTGTTGTTGGCAAGATGCTTATGGAGAGGCATCCTATTTTGGACACCTTGTGTTGCACATTGTATTGATTTGATGTTGGAGGACATAGGAAAAATTTCCTTTGTCAAAGTTATTGTTGACTCATCAAAAATCATTAGAAAATTTATATATAATCATGCATTTGTGCTTCATTTGATGAGAAAATTCACCAACAACAAGGAGTTGGTGTGCCCCACCATTACACGGTTTGCGACTAGTTTAATGTCTCTTCAATCCCTCTTGAATTCTATGTGGGATGTGAAGAGAACGTTTCTTTCAGATGAGTGGCGTGCTTTGACATTTAGCCGCAAACCAGAGGGAAAGGTCATATGCAGATTAGTTTCATACCATGAGAACTTCTGGGCGGGAGTGCAGGAGGTGTGCAGCATTACTGAACCTTTGATAAAGGTTCTTCAATTAGTTGATGGTGACAAGCCCACAATGGACTACTTGTATGAGGCCATGGACAAGCCCAAAGAATCCATTCGGGCCTACTATGATGATAAGGGAGATAAGGGGTTTCAAAAACAACTCCTCCTATGGGAAGTGATTGATGAACGATGGAACAACACACTCCATTGTCCCATTCATGTTGTAGGGATCTATCTGAACCCCACATTTTCTTACCCCTGTGGGTTCTTATTTGATGCTGAGATCATGGAACAATTCTTCACGTGTGTTCAGAGGATGGTGCGATCTCTAACAGAACGTGCAGAAATCTCCAAAAAAATGGAGATATACAGGATGGCAGGGGGCACATTTAGCTTTGAGATGGCTTTGGTTGATAGGAAGACTAAAATGCCAAGTATTTTTTAATTTGTTTCAAATTTCATTGTCTCTTCAAGTTCGTAACTTCATACTTTGCTTCAACTTTCAAATTTCATTTTTTTCTTATGTTTATCTTATTTGTAATTTTGTTGTAGATGCATGGTGGAGAAGCTATGGTGCCAGAATACCCCATCTGCGAAAGCTTGCCATTCAAATCCTCAGCCAAACATATAGCTCCTCAGGATGCGAGCGCAACTAAAGTGTATTTGAAAAAATACACAACAAGAAGTGCAACAGATTAAACTTAAAACTTAAAATATTTCAAATTTCCAATTAATTTTTTGAATTCATTAAATAATATTTTTTGATAATTATTATTTTATGATCTTTGTACAGGTTGGAGTCCCGGCGACTTAATGACATGGTCTACGTCTACTACAATCTTTGATTGTGGGTGAGGCAACTTGAGAGGATACCTGATATGGAGGCCATCTCATTGGATGGGATTGACACCACTGCTGTATGGAGGGTTGAGGCCAAGAGACATCTCATTGAGTCTGTCGATGATTGGTTAGAGCAGGAGGTAGTGGAAGGGGTAGAGGAGGAGGAGGAGGTGACACCACCTATCCAGGCTACCCCTGCCACCAATAGAAGACGTGGTCTACCTCCTATAGCTCCTAGTTCTTCAGCTTCTAGAGCACAGCAAATTCCACTGCCAACTCCACCAACATCTACATCTAGAGGGAAAGGGAAAGCTATTGCATTTTCTCGCAAGAGAGGCAGAGAAAATCAGTAGTATTAGTTATTTGGTTCATTTGATTGTATATGACATTATGACTCATGATATGAGATACATTATTATATTTTTTGTTGATATCTTGAGGTTGCATTAGGACTCAAAGGTCAGGACTTACTATTCAGAACATGATTCACTATTATGTGTGATGTAGAACTAGAAATGACATTACACGTCTTATATATTAGTTCTTTTATCATATTTATGTGTCAATGTATTTATTTTATGTTGTAAATGCTTTAGATATTAAAAAATTTGAAAAAAAATGAATACTTTTGTATTTTCCGATTTTTTCCCGATTTTTACGATTTTTTCCCCTCGTCGATTTAATCCCGATCGCGATTTGCGCAACATTGGTTAATAAACAACCCTATTAGATGTTCCCAGCGCCTCAAGAGAAGGACATGTCCAAGGTACATCCTTCAAGTGATAGGTGTCATGTGGATAATGATGAGGTGAATTGGGACACAGGGTTCTCAAGTCCAAATGCGATGGGCTCAAGGGTAGTGAAGATGAGGGATGTCCACATATTTGGGTGTATGAATGTAGAAGTGAACAATCGTGGTACATTAATTACCCTGGCCTTTGTTCTTCCACCCTTCTTCATTTGCCTTTTGTCTTTTATTGATTTTTCTTTTACTTTATTGCTCGGGGCTCTAGGAGATGAGAGCATGTTGTGTATGATATAGCAATGATTACCCCCTAGATGTTGGGACATGCAAGGGTTCCTAGGGGGCACGCATAGGGGCCCTAGGAACCAGAGTGATGGCCATAATGATAGGGAGTAGAGCTCATGTTTGGTTTTTGCCCACATGCTAAATTTTATTGTCTTGGCCATCTTTTGCATTTTGTGGTATTATTTCATTTTGTATGTGGCCATGATATGCTTTTATTTTTTTTCTTAAGCTGCATCAACCTCCGGAGCATCGTTCCAAGCACAACCCAGACATGTGGACAAGGGGAGGGGAATACCAGATCCTTGTGGACCCAGAGGGTAAAAATGATGAAATATGGCATATAATATGCAGAGGTAAGTGAAAAATGTGGAACAGGAAAACCGGACTGCACTACCAAAATTCAGGATTCCCAAGTAGTGCCCATCCTAAAGCTATAAGCCAGTAGGGGAGATCCCACGGGACTAGGTTTGAGGATTAACCACCCTTTCAAGGTGAGGGAACAAGACTACAATCGAAACCCTTCCTCCTTCCAAGTCACCCAATAATCCATACCCAAGTGTGCCCAAGAAAAACAAGCATAAACACTTTATTGCATAATGCAAGACATACCTTTAGGATTTAATGGCCCACCTTCAAACATAAAATCTCTGCAGATGGGTGAGGGGACATATGACTGGCTCAAGGAGTGGAGATCAACTAACAAAACATTGACTACAATGGTGGTTGTCAGGGGCTATCAGCTACTGGCTGAAGACAAATCTAACAGAAAATTTCTCCTATACGGTCACCCACTTGTGGTGGGTAACATGTCCCTCTCACAACCATTGTTTTACAAAACGGCCGAATCGACTCCGACTCGGCCGAGTCGAACCGAGTCGATGGCCTGGGCAATGAAACGGTGAGCTACCCGGTTCGGTTGACCGAGTCATATGTGACTCGGTCAACCCGGCCGGGTCCGTTATGACTCGGCCGAGTCAATGTAGGGACGGCTGGGCAGCGTAACAGTTAAAAAAATTCACTTTTTTTGTAATTTTTTACAAAGTTAAATGCAGTTTATGGATTCTAAAGGGTAATAGTAATTTGTTAAATGCTTTTGGGGTCCATTTCCCCCTCCCAAACCCTATTTAAGACAGCCAAATGCTCTCATTCACTCACAACAGTCTTATGCATTTGAGTGAGAGTCTTCTTTGAGAATTAGTGAGCAGTTCTTGAGCTTGTTTTGGAGCAGCAGTGAGGAGTCTTGGAGGAGCATTGTAGCTGGAGTGAGGAGCTTCTTGGGCAGCCATTTGGAGCAGCATTGAGGCGCTGATTCTTGGAGCAAGCTTGAGGAGGCAGTTTGTGCCCGGAGGTATTTTTTTCCACCTCTATAAATCTGTTTTTGCTTAGTAAATTTTAGGTGCATATCAAGAAAGCTTAGAGAGTGTTTTTTGTCAAATAAATGAACATTGAATCAATTTTATTTTTTTTCATTTTCAGATTGTTTTCCTAGTCAAAAAATGGCACCTAGAGCAAAAGATCCTGCTTGGGCATATGTTGAAATGGTTGATAGTCAGATGCATTGCAAATTTTGCCATAGGAAAATTAAGGAAGGTCCCGGGGGCATTAATAGGCTGAAACAACACTTGGCAGGGATTAGAGGCCAAATTACCGCATGTACCTCTGATGAAATTGGGGAGATTAGAAAGAATTTGTTGGCCAGCTTTGAGAAATTTAAAGCATATAAGGCTAGGAAAAAAGAGATACAGGCTGAAATTGGGAGGAAGAGGGAGATACAAAAAATGATGGCTACCAACCCCCACTATGATTTTGAGGGTTCTTCCTCTATCCCTCAAACTGAGGCATCCAACCCTTTCCATTATGTTCCTCCCTCTTTTGGTTCTGTTCAAGATAAGGGAAAGGGTAGAATGAATTTGACAAAAGGTGATGTGACTATCAAAAGTTATTTCACTCCCTCCTCTCCATCAGATGCACATGGTCCTGAAGTTAGTAAAGGTCAAATTCAGCCCACTTTAGATGACCATTGGAAGAAAGAAGTGAGGGAGACTGCTTGTGACTACATCGCTAGATGGTGGTATGATGTTGATATCCCCTTTAATGCTGCTCGTTCACCATATTATGAGCCTATGTTTGATGCCATACATGCTACTGGAAAAGGCTTCAAAGGCCCTACTATGCAAGAGCTAAGGGGGTTTCGTTTGCAGAAAGAAATTCAATCCATTAATGAGTATTTGAAAGAGTTTAGGGACTCATGGGCAAGAACAGGGTGTACCATCATGTCAGATGGATGGACTGATCAAAGAAACCGTACCATCATAAACTTTCTTGTCTTCTGCCCACAGGGAACCATGTTTTTAAAATCAGTTGATGCATCTGATAAGGTAAAAGATGGCCACTTGTTGTTTCAGCTATTGGATGAGGTTATTGAGGAGGTGGGGGTGGCTAATGTTGTTCAAATCATCACAGACAATGCCTCTAACTATGTTCTTGCTAGTAAACTGTTAGAGGAAAAACACAAGACCATCTTTTGGACCCCATGCGCTGCACATTGCATAGACCTCATGCTTGAGGATATTGGAAAATTAGATTGGGTCGGGAAACACTGTAGATAATGCCAAAAGCATAACAAAATTTATCTACAATCATACACTGGTTTTGAGTCTCATGAGGAAACACACTGGAGGCAAGGATATTATTAGGCCTGCCATCACTAGATTTGCTACACATTTTTTGACATTGCAATCTATGCTTTCCCAACATAGAAACTTGCAAAAGATGTTTTCCAGTGATGAATGGAATCAAAGCAATTGGTCTAACAAACCAGAAGGCAAAGAATTGAAAAGGAAAGTCCATGAAGAAACTTTTTGGAGAAAGGCAGCAGAGATTGTGAAGCTTGCTGAGCCACTAGTTAAGGTGTTGCGGTTGGTGGATGGGGAAAGGTTGGCTATGGGCTTCATTTATGAGGCTATGGATCAAGCAAAGGAGCAAATAAAGACAGCATACAAGGATAGAGTGGCAAAGTATGGGCCCATTTGGGCAATCATTGATGAAAGATGGAACAATCAACTCCATCGCCCTATACATGCAGCTGGGTATTTTTTGAACCCACGGTATCATTATAAAGCTAAGGAGTCAGGAGCTTTGAGGGGGGAGATCAGAGATGGACTGGTTGATTGCATTGAACGCATGATCCCATCGGAGTCTGATCAGCTGGAGATACATCAACAGGTCACATCCTTCAGCAATGCAACAGGTACCTTTGGGAAGAACCTAGCAAAGATTGCAAGAGAAGCAGATGAGCCAGGTAAACAAAAATTTCAATTTTCAATTTCTTAATGGTTTTACAGTTTTACTTTTTTTTATTAAAGTTTGTTAAATCATTTATAATTTGAAAGTTAGATATAATTTGTAATTTTGTTGAGCTTCAGCCTTCATCTAACTCATAATTCATTACACTCCTATGTTTTTTGCAGCACAATGGTGGGAGGCCTTTGGTGGCCAGTGCCCTCAATTGCAAAGGCTTGCAATTCGTATTTTGAGTCAAACTTGCAGTGCATCTGGGTGTGAGCGCAATTGGTCTGTCTTTGAGAGGATTCACACAAAGAAGAGAAACCGTTTGGATCAAAAACGATTGAATGATCTAGTTTTTGTCCAATACAACCTTCGGCTCAGACGAAACCAATTGCTGAACAAAAGACCTGATTCAGATCCCATTGTGTTGGAAGACATTGACCAACATCAGATTGGGTAGTGGAGAGTCGTCCACCAGAGTTTGATCCTGATGAGGATCTTGATGAACTTGAAGTTGAACATCCACTTCAGCCTGTTCAGTTGAATGCAGATCCCAATCCACCAGCCTTAGTCTCACAGCCAGCAAGGAGTAGGACTCCAGTTGTAGGTGCTTCCTCTGCTCAGCCACGACAGAAGCGCAGCCGCATATCTACTCTATCTCAGCTTGCATCTGCTGCACAGCCTGTTAGTGGTACTGGCACCACTTCTACAGTTGCAGTTGGAGACGATGATGATGAGGAGGAGCCATGGGGCCCCTTGTCTGACTCTGATGATGATGATCCAGAGATTGGTCAAGATGATCTTGGCTCCTCTGGCAGTAGCTACTAGCCAGTAGTACTAGTATTGGAGTCTGGTCACCATCACAGTTTACTTTTGTTGTAGAGGCCATTTCTAGCCTCCTTGGTTATTTGTATTTTGTTTTGAGTCTTTGATCATGTATGACAGTTGACTATGTATTGCCATTGGGTACCATTTTGATATAATGGATTGGTTCATGAGCCTACTTTGATCATACGTTGTCTTCCATCTATATTATAATGCTGTGTGTTGGAAACATGAATGAAAATCTTTAAAATTATGTTTAAAATATTTAAAATTATGTTTTTTTATAATAAAAAAATAAATATTTAATGTATTTTTTACAATGACCGAGTCATTGAAATCGAGCCGGCTGAGTCATTACCGTTTCGGAGTCGGAGTCGGAGTCGATCCTCGGCCGAGTCGGAGTCGGAGTCGGAGTCTTAAAACATTGCTCACAACAAGGGTCAAACATTCTCCAAACAACAAGCAAACAATATGTTATCCTTTGTATATCCTTAATACTTGGGGACTTCACTAGGGATATCCTCAACAAAAATGGGATGCTCCCAGTTCTTGGGGATTCTTTGGGACATCCCCATAGGGGGGCACATCCTCATAAAAACGCCTTTATAGAAAGGGGAAGGTGGTGAAACCTTCATCTTGTTTTTCCTTCTCTATATAGCCCTACCAAACCCTAACTGCAGTTGTTTCTCATCTACAAGACACTGGTTTGAATACATTAATGAGGTTGAAGATATATTTTTTTGAACAACAAGCTTTTAAAGGAAAAATAGTATGGGTACCAATCATTTCTACCATCTTCCAAAGTGTGATTCTGGTGCACTGAGCATTCTTTCAGTGAAAACTTGGATAAGTATCAATCTTTTCTCATCTCTTTTGCTAGAAAAGTTATAAGTTATAATAGCGGTTAGATTTGACTAAATACCCAGTCGTCTTCACATTTCCATGGACGATGTTGGACCAATCAAAGATTGATTAAGCATGACTAGTGGCTTGAGCTTTGGTTCCTATTGCTGCACAAACTAGCAGGCTTAGTATATAGGCTAAAGCTAGAGGGCACAACAACAATTTGGGACAAAGGCCCACTGTCACCACAACTTATGTCCCCTTCTCTTCTTGGATTTTCACCGACAGGAGGAGTCTCAGTATCCCTCACTTGTGATTAATGTCTATACTAGGGTTCAAAGTGAGGCAAGGATGGCTCATTCAATGGAAAGATTCAATTAAAATGTGAACTCTGAGAGAAGCTAGGATGACTTTCCACGTAAAACCCCTTGAGAGAAAGACCATACGAGACCTAGGATTGAGATATTTGACAAGGTAAGAGTTCATCTAAGGTCAAGATAGTCAGGAGAAAAGGTTTTGAATGATATGCTACTAAAGTACAAACCTTCAAGGAATCCCTAAGTTGAAGAATAAGCTCTATGGTTCCCACTTGGTGTGATAGCTAGGGTATCGATTTAATTGAAATTTCACCGTCGGAATTCGTTAAAAACTTGTGGACACCTAGAGGAGACACTAAGGAAGAGTCACGTCCAGACGGAATCCAAAAATTCCTCCTCCCTAATATTTCGCACCAAGCCATACAATTGTAACAGACGGGCGAGGGCACATAATGACCAGCTCAGGTGGCAGAGAATGGTGACACATCGAGCTATCTGGTTACTGCAAGGGGCTGCTGGCTGCCCGCTGAAGACAAATCTAGGAAAAACAATTTTCCTATGTGTGTCACCCACTAGTGGCGGGTAACAATGTGCAATCACAAAATCTGAACTTTACACAATCCTCAAACAAACTTGACAACCAATGATGTAACCGAATGATCAGTTGTAAGTAACATACCAGTCACATACTGAGTGATCAGGCTTGGTAGCTAAAGGAGAATCTAATAGATGTCAACAGTCAGAATTATATTCCATATCATTCAGGGTTAACCACTCAAATTGGTCAGAAAGAGAGAACCAAAATCCAGAGCCTCTGAATCTGCTGCTAGAATGAAATCAAATTTTACTTTGTCATGGGCAAAGTCAGTTTTTACCAGTAATATGTTTTGCAGGGTACTTCTACCGCACTCCCCTTCAAATAGAAACCCTGATTTTAAAATGTATCTTCCTTTTCTAAACTGGCTCTGTTCATCTTAAATACATGCTAAGAAATAAATATAAAGATGACTACAGAAGGATTCCGTTTCCAAAGAACAATTTTGTTTAGCAACGTTCTATGAATAACACAATATCAATTTTCTGAAACAGAACCCACACTATTGTGATTTTTCAAGTATTTATATTCTAAAATAAGCAGAGGAATAGATAGTGATTCTGTTGAAAATTAAAACTGCTTTCAAGACAATAAGATCGTGTAGTTATAAATTTAATATTTCATTTTGTATCTTTCTTAATCATCTCTCCGGAGAGCAGCACCACAGGCAAAATTATCTACAAAAAAAGCAACTGAAACTTATTTTGAAATAAAGATTACCTAGGTAAATAAAAGTTATAAACAGAGAGTCCCCTAAAAATGAGTAAATACTCGTTAATACAGTGTATCATTTGGCTTGAGAGATTCATTGGAGAAATTCAAGGCATCTGGTGAGGGAATCTTATTTATTACCTGCTCCAAACCTAGAAATTTGGTAATACTAAGATTGGTGGAGGGGTGGTAACGAAGCCCACCCCTGCAAGGACCCAGAGCTTGGCTGAACTGTACACGGAAACCTCGATTAATATGGGTCTCTCCTTTGTCATCAACCCATGGAACTCTGAAAATAATCACCCGTTCTGGCTCTAGCAAGCGCTCCAATATATGAACAAACCTGTCATTACAGCACCATTAACATAACCTGTTGTGTTCTCCTTAGCATATATTGTTTTGTTTTCCTATCATATTCCTTTCTCTTTCAATACAAATTCGTGTTCTCTATTAGTGAAAATTCATTCTACAAAAAATATTTTGAACCAACTATAGAATTCATTAAGAGAATGGAGAGAGCTTACTGTGGGCTCTTGGAGAGGACAGGCTCTAACGAATGTACTATTTCTTGTACTGCTTGAATAAACTCCACTTCATGAGGGTCCTTCCTAATCACGGCCTCCACAATGGATTCAGCGCTTTTGCACAAAAGTGCTTTAATCAGACAACAGTCAAACCCACAAGTATCAGCTCTCTGTTTAGAATCAAAAATATAGTACAAAATGATACATATATATCCTGCTAATCCCTTAACGTCATCCATATAACATCAAACCCTTTAAATTCATCCATATAAGTTTGGAATTGTAGGTCTTTATGGTTTCACTATTTTCTTACTCAAGTTTCATACACTATCAAAAAACACAAATGAATGCTTATATTTTGAATGCGATTGATAAAACAGGTAGGAAAGACAAAGACCAATGAAAGACAATTATTTTACCACTATCTATTCCAAGATAATCTACCAGCCTACTAGACCTGCTTACCTGCTCCAAGAAAGAGATTCTGCAAAGAGAATACACCCCTCTCATAGAATAAGTGGACGAGAACTAAAAGTCAGCAGTAAACAGAACCCTCTATTCAATATTCATAGTACAAATGATGGAATATATTATACTTCCATAATAATTCAATATATAATAGGATAATGTGTGCCAATAATGTCTTTCCAGTGTTTATTATGACATAATTTCCTCTGAAGCACATGTAAATTGTGCTTCCTCTCTGACTTTTTTTTTTGGTATCGTACGACACCATGTAAATCTGACCTTTGTTGGAAAAACTGAGAGCGGGGTGTGTTAGCACTCTGTAGTTTTCCTAGGCTGAAAAGGAAACTGCAGAAGTAACCACAAACCACTTTTAAAACTGGGATCTAGCCCTTCCAGCTTCAAAGAGGCCTCTCTCTGTATGATTTTAATCTTAATGTTTAGACCTTAGGCTAGGTATGAAAGGTTAAGATAGGTTTTTTAAAGTTTTGGTTGTAAAATGAAAGAAAAGTCCATTGGGCATGGAGTTGTAAAAAAACTTCAGTAATCAATCACAAATAAACAGAGTAGTTGAAACAGGGCGAGGTAGGCAAACTCCTGGATCTCGTGAATTATGTGTGGTATGAATAAGATGAATATGAAGTAAGATTCAATTAAATATAAAGCATACTTAAATGAATTTTATATTTAATCTCAAAAGGAAAACATTAAGATTGTTTAACAAGCCAGAGCAAAGTATTGTAAGTAAATTCAGCTCTTAATCTTCTTGCAACAACCAGGAAAGAACATCCATGTGAAAACTTAGAAGGAAAAACACATTAACAAAGAGGAAAACATCACCATTTATTTGACACAAGAATCCTGAAACAATACTACCTCTGTATTTCTGAATTGATTACTTCAAAATAAATTTCACTACTTACAATCAAAGAAAGATCTTCTCTTTTACATAATCCAACCCTTTCTAAATCTTTTTACAAAATACTTATAGAGTCTGTCTTGAACTCAATTCGGACTTCAAAATAAAATTATTTACAATAATATCTATTAGAAGATATAGATATTTCAAAAATAGAACAAAATAATAGCAATGTTGAGCTAATTTGGATGTTTTGTTCACACTTTGAGGAGTGTTGTTGTTGACTATAGCTATATTCCTGTTTCTTCTGTTTGACTGCTCCCAATCTATAGGATTTTTGTTTGAATTTACTCAACAAGTGTAACGAATAAAATATATATAAATAATGTAAAATAATATAAATGATAATAAGCATAAATAATTATTAGTTAATTAGTGATTAGGTTGAAAGGGCATGTCTAAATGAGACATGACTCTTCATGAAGAGACACTTGCTTGGTATATAAGCAAGCCTCTCGTTCTCATTTGTAAATCATTCATTCTTATTCATTTTATTTAATATAATATTTATCTCCTAAATTGATATTTTGACATTCCAAGTCTTTTGGAGTAATTAATCTTTAGAAGGAACTTTGTTCGCTTCATTTGGTATTAGAGCAGTTCGGTCTTCTAGGTTGCTTAACCGGTGCACAGAGCTCGTTCTCCGATCCAGGTCTTTGGCTATCGAAATTTGTCAACCTTGTTGCCTTAGAATTGAAGCATTTTGCTCAGAATTTGGGAGTTTCTCATTTTCTCTGTTTTTCTAGGCCTTTGGCCATAACAAACAAAAACAAAAAACCAAAAAACCAAAAAAATATATATATAAGTAAATAAATAAATAAAAGAAGAAACTTAGCATTTAAAGAACATTAATAAAAATTTATTAGAACAAATGAGAGATCTAAATGATGAAATGATTAAAATTCAAAACACTGAAAATAAAGTCGATAAATCAGAAATCAAAGAACTTTTACGACTGAAAAACCATAATCAAAGTCTCACTCAAATTAAGAAGCTTAAGGATGATAAGAAAGCATTAAAAGATAAGTTAGAACAATTCACTCAAAAAGAAGTGTCGAAATCTACAGTCGCAACAATTCAAGTTGATGACAAAACAACAAATATTGATCCAGTTAATATCACAATTCAAGAAAAAGACAAGTCAGTGGAAGAAAAGACACGCTTGGATGCTGCAGTTCAGACGATAAACACCCCAAGTGAAGGTTTGGTAATGAACTCAACAACATCACCCCTGAAATAAATCAAAAAATTTACACACACCTAATAGGGGAAAGTAAAGTCCCATATCGACATCCGAATCATGATAATAGACAAATCAACCATGCTACGTATCGGAACTATTCAGACCAGAAACAACAAATTGATGTTTTAGAGAATAATGACGTAAAATCAATCTCGTTTTATGTTGACAACTCATTACAAAATTCCAGTGATCAGAATACTACACAAAAGATTAATCTGGGATGGTGTGATCCCTTCTCAGTGCCACAATTTTGTTTGTCACTTAGAAGATCATATCAGCTTGTATCAACGAAGATGATTGTTCCGAGAAAGGAAGTCATTCGAAGCCGAAAAAGAGATCAAACCTTTTTCATCAACAAGCTTTGAGGACAGAGCTTTTTGAGGAAAGAGGCAATGTAACGAATAAAATATATATAAATAATGTAAAATAATATAAATGATAATAAGCATAAATAATTATTAGTTAATTAGTAACTAGGTTGAAGAGGCATGTCTAAATGAGACATGACTCTTCATGAAGAGACACTTGCTTGGTATATAAGCAAGCCTCTCGTTCTCATTTGTAAATCATTCATTCTTATTCATTTTATTTAATATAATATTTATATCCTAAATGGATATCTTGACATTCCAAGTCTTTTGGAGTAATTAATCTTTAGAAGGAACTTTGTTCGCTTCAACAAGCTCCAAAAGTTTATCCCATCGTTCTTCACTAGGTATAGAGAAATTCACCATGCTTCGAAATCTTTCATCTACCTCTGTGTATGTTTGAAAAGTTGGCTTGTTGAGAAACAGATGGTCGACTTCATGCTCAATGTAGAGGTCATATTGTAAAGCCTTCCAGAAAAGCTTCTCCAGGTATTGTCCATCTAACTTTGGCGAATTTAGAAATATCTACAGCTATGTTGCACAACTAGTCTTGATAGTTCTCTAATGGAGTCAATTTGCCATTAGAGGCTTTCAAAGCTAGAAGCCCCCTCTCCTGCAATAAATTAAACTTTCTGTTAAATCTTTTCACCTGTAGTTCTAACTCCTTGCATTTATTTTCTAGCTATATCATGAGGTTCTTCTTTGTCAGAACTCTCTTTACTTCCATGAATGTTCGTGTTATGTCTTGAATCTGGAGTTCTTCAAGCTCATCTCTAGTTTTGGAGTTTAGCATCTTGATAATTCTGTGTGCTTTTGCTGGTCTGTGCTCAATTTCAGCTTTAGTTTGTTCAACTGCTGCTTTGACCCTTTGTACTAGTTCTTCCTGCTCAAAAATAATCTGAAATGATGGCCACAACTCTATAATATTGGCATTAATGTTATGCCATATACTTTTTTTGGCCTCTGCTAACATCTGAGTTGTCAAAGACTGATTCTCATATTTTGCAATCTATTGATTCAACTTGAAATTCTTTTGCACCTCTGCTAAATATGCATTGTCAGCCTTGATTTTATTCTCCTCCATTTTTCTCAATGATGCTAACAATCTCTCATTCTCTTGGTTAGTCAATGATAAATCTCCCAAAGCTTTGACTAATTTTTCAGAAGAATCTGCAGTAGATGTTTCTGCCCTTTCTGTTGAAGTTGTTGTTGTTCTTTGTTGTGCTGGTGTACCTGTAGCTGCCAACATTTCATTTTCCTTTAGAAGTGCTTCCATGTCTGTCTCCATCTTCTGAATTTGAAAGTTTTGTTCAACTATCAATCTGAACAAATTCTCCTTCTTTATCTCCAGCTGAGTTATTTCTTTGGTCTGTGGATGCTCTGTAGTTGGGAGCTTGAGTTGCTTTCTTAGAGCTTGAATATCTGCATTTTTATTTTTGATCATCTCCTCGGCTGCTTTGATATCACTAGGATCATATCCTAGTTTACTTACTAAATCCTCAAGAGCTTTGGTTCTAGTGTCTTTGGCTAGGGGTGACATTCGCTCTATCTTCAGTTGTGAATGCATGTTGTTTAGAGAAGCCTGCAGCTTGGAGGTTGTCATGGCTGAACTTGTTAAAGTAGAGTAGATCATTTCACCGACCTGTTTGTGCAAATCAATCTGGTCGATTGCATGAATTTTCTTGGTATCAAAAGAAAAGACTGAGGCCTTGTAGTCTTCTGCACCTTTAGGGATTGGAACTGTAGGTTCCAAGAATGCTAATTGGAACTGTCCCTTTTTTGTGTCAAGTGCAGACAATAACTTGTGCTGAGTTGTAGAAGTTTGCTTCGAAAATTCTGTATATGTAGTGGCCCTCAATGCTTTATTCTTCTTCTTGATCTCCCTTTATCTAGCAAAAAGGTTCTGTTGTGTTGCAATCTGATATGTAGAAGACATAGGTGAATCTGTTATCTCCTCAACATATGGGAATGAAGTGGTGGGAACACTTGTTAAAACCACTGTGGTTTGCTCCTATGAGCCCTTTTCTTCTGAAGATTCCTCTTGAATAATTATTACCTGTGTATCACTTTTAGTATTAGTCTTAGTATTTGTATTTGGATCCTTCTTTCTCCCCTTGAAAACCGAAAAGTCTGCAGCTTGGAACCCTGAATTTGTAGGAGACATACTTTCCCTTGATTTCTTGACTTCTTTGTCCTTTGAAACAGGAATTTGTAGAGATGTTTGACTGACAATTTGCTCTTCAGCCTCTTGTAGTGTATTCTTTGTCCACTCCTAATTAGCAAACTGCTCTATCTCTGGTCTAGGTATATGTGCATATGGTGTGGTCTTCTGCTCAACTCTCAGTTTTGAAATTATTCCTAATGGATCATAAGACCATGTAAAACTCAGTGTGAAATTCATCTTCTTTAGTATTTTTCATATGCTTCCTTTATTGTTGTTGTGGTGTTGACAATGTAAGGACCATCACCGATGCAATGAGTGCTAAGTGAACTATTCAAATCATGAGAAATTAGTCACTTACGACTACCTCTCATGGAAATGGTCACACGTGAATAACTTACTTAACGCAGTTGAATCCCAAAAATGATATCTAATATAATGCACTACGTAAACCCCCTATACTTAAATTCAAAAAGAGTGAAGGGATCTCTACTTGAATGGTTCATGAGGCACAATACTTGCTAAGGTTTTGCAAATGGGGTAGCAAGCTAAGTGGGCTTTGATTGTGGGGAAAAACTCCACAGTTAAGCGCGCTTGAGCCAGAGGCGATCTGGGATGGGTGACCTCCCGGTAAGTTCTGGTTATTGGGTGCAAGCCCCAAAATTGATGATTGACGACGCTATGTGATTTATTTCACCAGTTTCAATCCCACTTCTTCACCCCTGTGAGCATCACTCGATGCAATGAGTGCTAAGCAAACTATTCAAATCATGAGAAATTAGTCACTTACGACTACCTCTCATGGAAATGGTCATACGTGAATGACTTACTTAACGCAGTCGAATCCCAAAAATGATATCTAATATAATGTACTACGTAAACCCCCTATACTTAAATTCAAAAAGAGTGAAGGGATCTCTACTTGAATGGTTCATGAGGCACAATACTTGCTAAGGTTTTGCAAACGAGGTAGCAATCTAAGTGGGCTTGATTGTGAGAAAAACTCCACAGTTAAGCGAGCTTGAGCCAGAGGCGATCTGGGATGGGTGACCTCCCGGGAAGTCCTAGTTACTGAGTGCAAGCCCCGGAAGTGATGATTGACGCTACGTGATTTATTTCACCAGTTGCAATCCCACTTCTTCACCCCTGTGAGCATCACCCAATGCAATGAGTGCTAAGTGAACTATTCAAATCATGATAAATTAGTCACTTACGACTACCTCTCATGGAAATGGTCATACGTGAATGACTTACTTAACGCAGTTGAATCCCAAAAATGATATCTAATGTAAGGACCAATATGTGCCTTCAGTTTAAACTGTGCTTTTTTCTTTCTTGAGACAAAATGCAGGTCATCCATGTTTAACATCTGCCTGATATACTCCAAGGAAAAAATTCTTACTGGTACAAAAACTGGCAATCTATACAAAGGGAAGTTCACATCCATAAATTCGAATTTTTTTATAATTCTAGTAAAGATACCAGTGTCCAACCTTAGCTTGATTTGTGAGATGCAAAACTCTTTTGATTTCTGGTGAAATCCTTGGTATAATATCATTGCTAAGAAGACACAAGGATGTATGCAAAAATTGATCTACAAAATTGCTAAATGAATATTCTTCTGAGTTCTTTCTGACTAAGGAAGTCCAGTGAATAACTAATAGTGGTCTTCCCTGTTCATCCATCTTCTGCAATTGAAATTTAAACCTCTCTGGTTGATAGAACAACATCAAATATACTAGGACTGACTAGTGTTTGAATGCACCTTCAGCTTTAAATTTCAAAAATTGATCATGAATTACACTTGATAGGTATTGACTATAGTTAAAAATAACTGATGGCTTCTGACCAATTGAAAATACTGACAAAAATCCTAACACTACCTCATCTACCCATTGATTTGTAGGATAACCTAATAGGCAAGTAACCATAGAAATAACTTGCCTTGACATTTCAGGGAAAATGGAAGCAGAATATGGGGGATTATGTTTGGGCAATTCAAAATTCTCAGGTAGAAAAGACTCAAAGATGTGGGCTCGTTGAGAGAAGGTGAGTTTCTGGTATATTTCCATGAGTGAATCAGTGGAAAAATGATGTAAGGGAGCTTGGGGATTAACCTGAAGAGCTCGGCAGATGGCTTCTGGTGCTATTGAGAATAGAATTTCATTATTTTGGGCTATTACAGCTTGTTGGCTAGGGAGATACCTAAGATGACACCATGTAACGAATTCCTGGAAAACATGAGTCTGGGGAAAAATAAACTGAGGCAAGAATGACTCCCAAATACTCAATTCATCGCTATTGTCTAAATATTTTTTATTTGCCCAGTTATGAAGCTCATATAAATCGAACTCACATTGGGTTTCTACTATCTTCTACTGTGTGTTGACCAAAGGGAATTCATCTAAATTATGGACAGGAGGCAAAACAAGGCTCTCGACAACCATTTTTCCCTTTCCTTTATGAGAAGACATCTTTAACTATAATGAAGGCTCGGGAAAACAGTATTACCAGGCTGCAATTGACTAGTTACAGGCTAAGTCACCTGACACGGGGATTCGGGACACGTAGGATTCGAGATTCGTGGTGTCGGATTCAGACACGCTGACCCCCCGGAGCAGGACACGTTAGGACACGTTATATATTATTTTATTAAAAATATATATATATTAAAAATTAGATATTATCATATTTCTTACACAAATTTTAATTAATGATACAAATTTATTGATTTCAAACATAGATCTTCATCTATAGCTATTAGCATGCATAGTACATACAAAATTCAAATAAATGTCAGTGGTACTGGTCACATAAATGATAAATCTATTAAAAATTTAAATCATGATTGATAATTCATAACTGAAAGACAACTTACAACTACAAGATAGTAAGATAAACACACTGACAACTGTAGTTTTCTCATTAAGTCATCAAATCAAAATGTGTTACATAGGTAGTGTTGGTGCAATGCCAATGGCAAATAGAAATAGAAAATATATAACAACTACAGTGTACAGGTATACAAGCCTCAAGGCATCAATCAGCATCAGAATCAGCATCACTGTCCCCATCATCATGGTCCCCACTGCTCTCCTCTGCATCCTCCTCCTCCCCTGTATCCAAAGTCGCCTCTGCATCTGCTGGTATGGAGGTTGACCCCTCGAAGTCATTAAAACTTACAGGGTCTAGCACTGGATCACTGAGATCCATGTTGGTCAATGCCAACTCAACAGTGGTGTCCAAACCCATATCATCAGGAAAAACATCCCACATCTTTGTCTTTCCCCTCAACCACTCTTCCCTCTGCCTGTAAATAAGACGAAGGTTGGTGTGCACATACACCATTGTCTCTGCCCTGGACTGCTCAAGCCTGCTCTTCTTCACATTATGCAAATTCCCATATGTGCTCCAATTCCTCTCGCAACAAGAGGATGAGGTCACCTAAGAGACGAGCCTCATGGCTAACTGCTAAAGAGGAGGGCTTGTTGCCCCATGATTTGCCCATCAAGAATAGGGCTTCTTAACCCCCCTATCTCTAATCACATCATAACCTCCAAATCGACCACTGCCAGTGGAAAACTCTGCAAAGGCATCCTCCACCTCAGCAAGCAATGCACTATCCTGATAAATCCGCCTAAATGCCTCTTTCCTCCCCTGTGAGATTTCACCATCCATGTGAGGAGGGAATCTGCGGGAAGGTCCACCATTCAGCCACTCATGGCTATAGTATTTGGGGTTCAATGAGTGAGCCAAACAATGTAAAGGTGTACAATTCTTGTCCCATCTGCTGACAAGAATATCATGTATGGTATCACAGAAGGCAGAGGTTGATGTCTCATACTCGGGGCACTCACTTTGTAGAATAATGCTCCTCACAGACTCAATCATGGAATACCATCCCTCATAAACCTCTCCTAGGATGGGTTTGTCTGTATCTGCAACTCGAAGCAAAGAAATGATAGGGTCCATGATCCGAATAATTAGATCTACCCTCTCCCACCAAGCATCATCTAGCACTGTGTCCTTCACTCTTTTAGAGGCTACCTGATCTATCTTTCTCCAAAAAGACCAAAACTCAGAAATAACCATGGACCCAAGAGCGGTCTTGACCCCCCTCAACCTCTTCAACATCATGAATGAAGATGCAAACCGTGTATCAGTAATCTTCAACAATGATAGATTGTTGTACTCCTTGTAGATAGTGAGGGCATTTGTATGATTTTGCACAAAGTTACGGATATGTCTTGCATCCTGAATAATGCTGTAAAAAATTTATGTTTTCCCACCCCGGTTTTCAGTTTCACCTTATTTCTCCCATGTTGTTAAATGCCCTTTCCCGTATCCATACATTCAACAACTGGGAAAAATAAAAATAAAAAAATATAAAATATAAAATATATATATATATATATATATATAAAAATTTGCTGAAAACACAAATTCTGGAAATTTTACAGAATGCTGGAAAATGCAGAAGTAAAAATTAGTGGGTACAAACAGCCATTTAAAACATTTAAACACAGTGATTTTTTGTCAATGTGACCCTGGAAAAACCCCCTACAACTCTTGGGGAAAACCAGTTCGAGAGCTCTTTCTTATTTCTGGAAAAAATGCCTTTTACAATGAGAAAAATCTTCAGCAAAAATTTCAGCAAGCAAACTTTACAACTTATCTCATTTTCGTGCCTCACAGTCAAGCTAGAAAACTGTTGTACGGATGTATGGACTATATGGATGTACTGACAGTATGGATGTACAGATTGTACGGACGGCCGTACGGACTGTACGAGCGAACCTCGATTTTTGTGCAGAAAATCGCCTCCTTGAAAATCATGCCCAAAAAATCTGCCTTTTACTGTTTGCTCATTCAGCGGTACGAATTTGCTGAAATGTTGCCTTGGAATGTGTGCCAAGTTGCTGCCTCCTTCTCCTTCCTGTCCAAAAATCTCCCTTGCTCTCTTGCTCTCTCTCTCTCAATCTGCTCATGAAAGAATGAATGATCTTTTTCTCCTTTTCCTCCCTTAATCCAACCCTAAGTGACTTTTGGGTGATCCCTAAATCCAATGGCTGAAATAGATTGAGATCTAGGGCTGAGATTAAATGATCATTTAAATCTCACTTTCTATTTTTTAATTCACCCCACTTTAATAAAGACCCATTTAGTCATTTATTTCCAAAGTCACTTTTCCTTTCTAATTTTTCATTGACTTTATAAAAGTCACTTTAAAATTAGACTTTAGTAACTTTATCACTTAAAGTCACTTTTAAATTAGATTTGACTTTATAAAAATTATAAAGTCACTTTAGGAAAAAACTTTTCCCTAGGCCAAAGATCAAACCCTTAGGGAACCACCTGTCCTCTGGTACCAAATTTCAACACTCCCTCTTACCGAGGAAGGTGTTCCTCACCACACCCATCTTGTCTCTGAAGTAGTCATGCTTGCCCCGTGGTAAGGCTTTGGTAAGAATATCTGCAACCTGCTCATCAGTGGGAATATACTCAAGCTTCACGGCTCCTTCCTGAACACAGTCTCTGATGAAATGATATTTGATCCCGATATGCGTTGACCTGTCATGAAATACTGGATTCTCCGTGAGTTTAATGCAACTCTGATTATCACAGTAAATCACTAAAGATCTCAACGGCTGACCAAATAAGCGAAACAACATCTTGCGAAGCCAGATGGCCTCACAACTAGCTAGACTGGCTGCCATATACTCTGCTTCCGCTGAACTCAATGCTACTGACTGTTGCTTCCAGCTGAACCATGACACTACTGCTGAACCCAACCCAAAACAGCACCCTGAAGTGCTCTTCCTATCAGAAGCACAACCTGCCCAATCAGAATCAGTGTAACCTGCCAATTTCACTCCATCCCCCTACCTGTAGTCCAGACCATAATCCATTGTCCCTTGCAAGTATCGCAAAATGTGTTTTGCAGCCACCCAGTGAACCTTCCTAGGCTCACACGTAAACTGACTCATCGTGTTGACTGCAAAACAAATATCTGGTCTAGTGTTGATCAAATACATCAAGGAACTAATCAGCTGCCTGTACAATGTGGGATCCACCAACTCGAAATCCGAAGCATGAAGCTTTTTCCAGTTGGTGATCATCGGTGTCGACATGGGTCTACAATCCTCCATGTGGAATCTGCTAAGGATGTCCACAATATACTTGCCCTGCCCCAAGAAGAAATGCCCCTCCTCCTACCACACCTCCAAACCCAAAAAGTAATGCATCAAGCCAATGTCCTTCATCTCAAACTCCGCCGCGAGATCTCTTGCAGTGCTCTATGAGTCTCTCTGCACCTGTAATGACCAAGTCATCCACATATAGCACCAGAATGAGAGGCTTCTCACCAATCACAATAAAGTAAAGGTTCGGATCTGCCTCACTCTTTGTGAAACCCATCCCCTGCAAGTATGTATCTATCCTGGAGTACCAAGCTCTGGGAGCTTGCTTCAGGCCATAAAGGGCCTTCTTTAGTCTACACACATGGGACTTCTTCCCATGCACCTCAAAGCCCTGTGGCTGCTCAATGTACACCTCCTCCTGTATGAAGCCATTGAGAAATGCGGTCTTCACATCCATCTGGTGGATCTTCCAACCCATCTCTGCTGCTATCGATATAATGGAGCGGATCGAAGTATACCGAGCCACAGGAGCGAAAGTCTCCTCATAATCAACTCCCTCTACCTGGGAGAATCCTCTAGCTACAAACCTCGCTTTGAATTTCTCAATGCTGCCATCAGCAGCATGCTTTACCTTATAAAGCCATCTGGAAGTAACCACAGATTTGCCCTCAGGTCTCAGCACCACCTCCCAAACATCATTATTCATGATAGAAGAATACTCCTCCTGCATGGCCTCTCTCCAGACCTACTGGCTAACTGCCTCCTCATAGCTAGAAGGCTCAGAGTCAAGGATGTTGGTAACCATTGCCATATAACTACAAAACCACTCAGGTGGTCTACTCTCTCTGACCGGCCTCTTCGGCTCAGCAACAGATGTGGCATCTCTCAAGGTGTCCTGAAGCCACTTGGGCTTCCTCTTCCCTAAGTGCACTTCTCCCATAGGAGAATGAAACTCCTCCTCCCCATCATCATCAGGAGCCTAAACTCCTAATTGTCTGTCTGTTGTCCTCCTGCCTGCACCTGAACCTGTAGAAGCTGAGATACCGTGTGAACTGTCCATCAATGGACTCCCTAGTGAACTGCTCTGTGAACTGCTCTGCATGCTGCCCGGAGCACCACCCCTCTTTCTCAGTGAGCCACTGCTCACTGACGGACCTGACATCCTCATAGATGTACCTCCACATCCTCCTGATCCCTGCCCACTGGATCCCTGCGACTGACTCAACTACTGCTGAGGGTCTAGCTGATCCAGATACTCTAACTCCCGTGATCTCCTAATGGCCCTATCCTCCTCGAACTTCACATCCCGCCTAACAACAACTCTCCTCTGTGCAGGAATGTAAATCCGAGAGGCCTTTGAGGTCTCACTGTAGCCCACAAAGATACCCTTCTCTGCAGTGGGCTCTAGTTTGGTCCTCTTCTCCTTGGGTATGTAGGAGTATGTGATGCATCCAAAGATATGAAGATGACCAATATCAGGCTTCTTCCCAGAGAAAGCCTCCTCCGGAGTCATGTGCCCCAAGGCATGATGCGGACTCCTGTTCTGCAAGTAAACAGCTGTGTTGCAGACCTCTGCTCACAAGAACAATGGCAACCCCTGATCATGTAACATGGCTTTGGCAGCCCCTACGATGGATCTGTTCTTCCTCTCCGCAACCCCGTTCTGCTGGGGGTTGTAAGGAACAGTGAACTCCCTCCTAATGCCTGCCTCCGCACAATAGTCAACAAACTCTCCAAGGGTGTACTCTCCCCCATTGTCCGACCTCAGGGACTTGATCTTCCGACCTGTTTGTGTCTCCACAAGAGCTCTAAACTCCTGAAACCGCTTGAAGACCTCACTCTTGGTCTTCAAGAAATAAATCCAGGTCCTCCTGGAGTGATCATCAATGAATAAAACATAGTACTCATATCCACTCAAGGAAACATGAGACATCGAACCGCTCACATCGGAATGAATCAAACCAAGTATCCCAGTCGCTCTGCTGTCACTGCTGGGAAAAGGGGATTTGGCAAACTTGCCCATCGCACATCCTCTGCAAGTATCAAAGTGGTCAGTATTGAAATCTGGCACACCTGTAGTGATCTCCCGCAATGTCCTCAAGGCTCCATGATACATATGTCCATCTTGCGGTGCCAAATCTCACACAGCTCAGAACTGCTAGCTCTGCTATCGGTACTACTGCTCAATGCCACAAGGGACTGGAATGCAAACTTGTACACCTTTGCATGGCGTACACCTATCACTCTAGCTGAGTGCCCCTAGGATACATCAACACCTGTCCTCCCCTGAACAGTACCTCATATCCTCTGTCCTCCAAAGCTGAGACGGATATGACGTTCTTCCTCATCTCTGGCACATAAAGAACATCTGACACCTTCAAGGGAGGTTTGGACTCCCTCTGAAATGTCAGTGTCCCCACCCCGACTGCTCTGACAACTTTGTCATCACCGAGTACTACCTCAATATCAGTGCCACTCTCTGAAAGCTCCGAGAAGTACTCACGGACTCCTGTCATGTGACGTGAAGCCCCACTATCCACATACCAGATACCTGAAGATGCTCCGCTAATCGAGGGAAAAGCATGCTCCCTCTGAACCTGTGTGGCAGGTGATCCTGCACTAGAGGACTCATACGCAGTGAACCCAAACTCTCGGTCAAAACGAACTGCAAAGTCCTCAACCTCTGCTGAAGCTGCCACGTTTTGGTTCTTCCCTTTCTTCTTCTTCTTCTCCGAAAATACAACTGCATAGTGTCCCATCTTTTGACAATTCCAACACTTCACCTTGGAATAGTCCTTCTGTGTGTTATCCTGTTTACCTTTACCTTTGCTTTTGCCCCCACCATTGCTTGTGAAAGCCTGCTTCTTCCCTTTGCCTTTCTTGCCTCCTGCTGACAGTGCTGCATCCTCATCCTGCTCAATTGGCTTGGCTGCCCCAAGCTGACCTTTCCTGATCTCTGTCTGAATGCAATCATCCCAAAACCTCTCCCATGTGGGAAGGGTCTCACGTGCACAAAACCCATCAGCAAAGTTCATCCATGAACGAGGGAGGCCATTCACTGCAATCCGCACCAACTCAGTGGGTTGAATGACCTCTCCAATTGCTGCCAACTCATCTCTCACATTAGTAATCTTTGTGAGATATCCAGCTGCACTATCATTACCCATCTTGATGTTCTTCAGCTTCTCCTTCGGGACCATTTTACGGTTCTCATTGGTACTCTGGTAGAAATTGGACAATGTTGTCCACATCTCATGGGCATTGCTCTTTCCTCTTACATGAGGAATGCAATGGTCTTTGATTCCGTCTAGAATCAGTCTCTTACCCTTGTTGTTCTTTTTATTATAAGAAGCCAACTGAGTAACATCAGTAGGCACAACAACAGGGTTCTGTGTGGTATGCACCATGATATCCCAGACTTCTGCCTCCTCAAAGATACTCTGCATTCTCTCCTTCCAAACGCTGTAATTTGTATGCCCATCCAACCTATCCTCCACTCTCAATCCCAATGACATTCTGCTGTCCTCAAACTGAAAAATAGCACTGTTGTAGTAAAGATAAAAACTGTTGTTTGTGAAAAATCAGCTTGCTGGAATCTTCTGAGTGAAAAATCAGCAGGCTGTAATTTTCTTCCTTGCTGTCCCAAACTACACTTCAACACTCAAGCTCCGATACCATGTAAAAAAAAATTGTTTTCCCACCCCGGTTTTCAGTTTCACCTTATTTCTCCCATGTTGTTAAATGCCCTTTCCCATATCCATACATTCAACAACTGAAAAAATAAAAAATAAAAATTTGCTGAAAACACAAATTCTGGAAATTTTACAGAATGCTGGAAAATGCAGAAATAAAAATTGGCAGGTACAAACAGCGATTTAAAACATTTAAACATAGTGATTTTTTGTCAATGTGACCCTGGAAAAACCCCCTACAACTCTTGGGGAAAACTGTTAGGATATTCCGACACATAGGAAATAGTTAAGTACAACTTGGTCTAGTATAGAGTTAGGTAAAGTGTGTTTCTTTACTATGTACATTTTGTAACTTACAATCCGACGATCACGATATGTAGTGATCCGACGGTTCATTCTCTCCTCGGTATTACCGACACTTGATCCGTGGCTTAACACCCGATTGGTCCATGATTTCTATTTAAAGCGCATGGAGGGTCATTTGTAGGGTAATCCGTCTATGAGAGAAGCATATGTAAATTTTCATTCTTTTATAAATAAATTGCCTGAAGTGGCCGCGTTGGCTCAAGCCGTGGACTGTTTCCCTCTTTGAGGGTTTTAACCACGTCAAAATACTGGTGTATTGATCTGTGATCTGTTTGTTAGCGGTGTCCTTTGGTGTTCTGTCTAAGGAACTTACCCTGTAAATTCCTACATGGTATCAGAGCTATTTGAGGGCCGCGTCCGTTGGTGATCCAAATCTGAAGCCGGTAGAACTGCATCCGACTGTCGTTTCCTAGATCTACTGTTTCTGACTGCTTTCAGGCCGAGAGGACTGCTCTGTTGTGTTGGGAGCATCTGTTCCAGTGAGGAACCCCTTTCGTTTCACGCGAAAAGGTTTCCGGTAGCCCTAGCTGCGTCATTTTTAAGATGTGGAGGTATACAGTGTTTATTTGCAGTTTACAGTTATTTTCTCTCTGTTTATTTCGGTTTCGATTTATTTAGCTTTTTTATTACCGGATCTATACCTTTCATTTCTGCGTATGCTCTTTGCCCTGCGACTCTGTGCGATCTGGGCAAATCAGAAACAGAAAGGAAGGATTTTTCTCATGCGTATGCTCTTTTCCGCTGCGCCTTAGTGTGATCTCGGAAAATCAGAAACATTGAGGAAAATATTTAGTTTCCGGCTAAAGCTAACCTTGAACCGCAAGGTTCATTTTTGAAAATATTTAGTTTTCGACTAAAGCTAACTTCGAGCCGCAAGGTTCGTTTTTTTTGTATGTCTGTGTTGAGTTTTTTGTTTTTTGTTTTGTAGGGAAAAAAGAGCTTTCTCAAAGCAAGCACGCAACCCAAAGCATCAACCCCCCTCTCTCTCTCTCTCTCTCTCTCTCTCTCTCTCAAACTTTTTGTATAGCTCACTTGGTGCAAAGCTAATTTGTGAGAGTAGAGGTCTTGGGTTCAAGTCTCCATTTTGTGGGGGCGGATTTTTTCATTCCCGCACTTCGTTGGCGACTTCATCAATTTTTTTTCAAAAAACCATAACTTCTTCATCCGGAAGCTGTTTTCAGAACCCTTTTTTTTTAAACGGCCTAATTTTTCGAGATCTTTCCATTGGTACACTTATTTTCATCATCTACAGCTTCAGTTTTTGTTAAAAATGGAAAGTCCATGCCAAGTCATTCTTGATAGCACTAACTACTTCCAATGGTGGTCCTATATTGTGGATTTACTTAGAAGTAAAGGTCTTTACATAATAGCCACAGGCCAAGAGACCAAACCAAAAGATGAAGATAAGGCAGCTAAATGGGAAAATAAGCAAGACCAAGCACGTGGGTTGATAGGGATGTCTATTTCTCCAGATCTTAGATTCAATATTGCAGAACTTGATACTCCTGATGAAGTACTGCAACAGATTACTAAAATCTTTGGAATTTAAAAAGAACTTAAAGCCCATCAACTTGAAAATGAATTGCTTACATTGGACCCCAATAATTTTTCCTGCATTGAAGATTTTTTGTCCAAGTTCAAGACCCTTAGACTTCTCTTGGAAGGTGTTAAGGTTAAGAAGGAAGATAGTAGCCGTATCTACTCCATTCTTACTAAGTTGGGACCAGCCTATTCTGTGTTTGTTTCCACCTTCCATTCTACAAGAAAAGCCTTCATTTCTCAAGGACAAACCTACAAGTCCCTTTCCTTTGATTCCTTTTGTGATTCTTTAATAAGAGAACAAGAAAAACTCTTACACCTTGGTCTTCTTCATCTTGGAAACTCTTCTAAGAAAGCGTTAGCCGCCCAGCAGCAACCAAATTCAAAGAATCCTAAGAAGTTGTATCCTAAAAAGAATGGTCCTAAACCAAACAAGGGCCCTAAGCAATTTCAGCCTCAAAATGAAAAATCATTTCAACAAAATGATAAGACAAATAAAAACAAAGGGAAGAAGACTAATGGACATTGCAACTTTTGTAATCGAGATGGCCACTTAGAATCCAAATGCTTTAAGAAGATGGAAGCCTTGGAAGCAGCAATGAAGAAGCATAACATCCATTTGGAGCAATCTTCAACTTCAACTTCATCTTCAGGAATGGCACTTTCTGCATGCGGTTGTCAAGCATCTCGGTCTGGCTATGCACTAAATGTATCTTCTTCTTCTCATTCTCATGAGTGGCTCATTGATTCTGGAGCTTCTTATCACATGGCCAAAAACAAAGCCATGTTTTCTTCTTTAAATGATTGTAACACCAAAAATATATATGTTGGTGATGATAGATCTCTTAATGTTGTAGGGACTAGAACTGTTCATCTAAACAATGGTCAGTTTAATGATGTATTATGTGTTCCAACCTTATCCTACAACCTTCTATCTGTATATCAGATAACCCATTCAGGTGAAGGTAAAATCGTTGAATTTTCACCTCACGATGTTGTAATTAAGGACCAAAGAGATCCTAGACAGATTTTAGCTACTGGCATTGCGGATGATTCTACAAGGTTGTATAAGTTTCACAACTTTGGGTCATCAAATCTTCCCTCAGTATTTGTTGCTCATAATGATGAAGTGAGCAAACTTTGGCATGAGCGATTTGGTCACTTAAACTATCGCTCTCTTCAGAATCTACGTAAAGAAAATATGGTGATAGGTCTTCCAATGGTATCTTGCAGAGATGGTGTTTGTTCCGGATGTGTACTCAGAAAACATCATCAGGATAGTTTTGAAAAACGTGCCTCTTGGCACGCCTCAGCCCCTTTACAGCTCATGCATAGTGATTTATGTGGTCCACTTCCAGTTGCTTCATTCTTTGGCTACAAGTATTTCTTAACTTTCATTGATGATTTCTCCAGACGCACTTGGGTATACTTCTTAAAACTCAAGAGTGAAATATTTAACATGTTCTTGGCCTTTAAGGCCTTTGTTGAAAAACAATTTGGACATCAAATCCTTAAGCTAAGATCTGATAATGGCGGAGAATATGTTAAAAACACATTCATCAACTTTTGCACTGAGAATGGAATTCAAATGCAACATACTGTTCCATATACTCCACAACAAAATGGTGTAGCTGAAAGGAAGAATCGCACCTTAAAGAAAATGGCTAATTGTATGCTTCAATCTAAAGGACTTAGTCTTAATTATTGAGCAGAAGCAATTAACTGTGCAAATTACATAATAAATCGCACTCCTACTAAGGTTTTAAAGAATATCACTCCAAAAGAAGCATGGAGCTCAATCAAACTAGATGTAAGTCACTTTCGTGTTTTTGGAAGTGAAGCATGGGCCCATATTCCAAATGAGAAACATAAAGCATTAGAACCAAAGAGTGAAAAATGTATTTTTGTTGGATATTCTGAAGATGTCAAAGGATATAGACTTATTCCACTTAAGTCCAAAAATGTTATCATTAGAAGAGATGTAAAGTTTGATGAAAATATATAGGCCTGCCAGCCTAGTTCAGCGGATGTGCCACCTCTCCCTATCTCTTCTACTTTTGAAAATATTTCTTCTTCAGATGATATAAGCGAGGATGAAAATCCTCCCCCACCTTCTTAGGATCCTCCTTCAGCGCCTCAGCTTCCAAAATGGATCTGTGCTACTCGGGATGCAGCAGGTGATCTTGTCGGTGATCCTACAGATCAGCGACGTACACGTTCTCAGTTCGAGAGAGCCTCTTCTTTACTGGCTCAAGCTTCAGTGAATTATGATCCTGACACCTTTGCAGAAGCTTCAGGCCATCCAGATTGGGAAGCAGCTATGAATGAAGAATATCATTCATTATTGGCAAATGATACATGGGATCTTGTTCCTCTACCAAAGGGACGAAAACTTGTTAGATGCAAATGGGTTTACAGAACAAGTATGGACCAGATGGGAAAGCTGATAAACATAAAGCTCGTCTTGTTGCTAAGGGTTTTTCAGAAGTTGAAGGCATTGACTACACTGAAACCTTCTCCCCTGTTGCCAAAATGAACTCTATCCGCCTTGTTCTTTCCCTTGCTGCTTCTTTCAAATGGGAAGTCCATCACATGGATGTTAAATCCACCTTCTTGCATGGGGACTTGCATGAAAAAATCTATATGGAACAACCTATTGGCTTTATACAAACAGACTCCAGCCTTGTATGTCGGCTTAAGAAATCCCTTTATGGTCTCAAGCAAGCTCCTCGAGCTTGGTATGCCAAAATGGATAACTTTCTTTTAGAATCTGGCTTCTCTAGGTGTCATTCTGACAATACTGTCTACACCAAGAAAGTGGGCAAGTCTCTTATCATTCTTGTTCTTTATGTTGATGATCTTATCCTGACTGGTAGTGATCCCAACCTTATAAACCATGTGAAGTCTAGCCTTAAAAGGAAGTTTGAAATGACAGACTTAGGACACTTAAATTATTTTCTCGGTCTTCAAGTCTTGCAATCCAAGGAAGGTATTTCCCTTTCTCAGTCCAAGACTCCAAGTATGCCTGTGATATTCTACGCCACTTTCACATGGAAGACTGTAAGCCAACCCCTTCTCCCTTTCAGTCTGGAGTCAAACTTTCAGTCACTTGTACTTCTCCTGAAGTTGATGCTACCTTATACCGTCGACTTGTAGGAAAACTTTTGTATCTAACCCATACTCGTCCTGACCTTTCCTTTGTTGTTGGCCTTGTTGCTCGGTTTATGCAAAACCCACGTGAAAGTCATTGGAAAGCAGCTAAAAGAATACTTCGTTATGTTCGAGGTACAGTTCAGTTTGGGATTCATTACAGTGCCAAAGCAGCTCCTCTATTGGTTGGTTTCACTGATTCCGATTGGGCTGGTGACCCTGATGATCGGAAGTCTACTGCAGGTTATGTGTTCACTCTTGGTTCAGGACCTATTACATGGGCTTGCAAGAAACAAGGTGCCATTTCTCTTTCTTCAGCAGAAGCAGAGTATCGTGGTGCCATAGAAGCTAGTAAGGAAGCCTTGTGGCTTCGTCAGATCCTGTCAGAGTTTGGCTTTCAGCAGCAGCATCCGACTACACTTTGGTGTGATAATCAAAGTGCCATTCAGCTATGCAAAGATCCAGTCCAACATCAGCGCAGCAAACACATTGAACTGCACATGCACTTCATCAGAAAGCTCATTCACGACCATGTTCTTGAAGTGCAATATTGTTCAACAGATGATCAAGTTGCAGACATCTTTACAAAGGCTCTCACAGAGGCGAAGTTCACTAAACTTCGATTTATGGTTGGAGTTCAGGAAGTTGTCACTAAGGGGGGATAGGCTCTAGTGCCTCCTTCCTTCTCCTATTGTGTCATATTTGTAAATCCTTCAATCTTATCCCAAGTTGTTCTTAAGGGGGGATGTTAGGATATTCCGACACATAGGAAATAGTTAAGTACAACTTGGTCTAGTATAGAGTTAGGTAAAGTGTGTTTCTTTACTATGTACATTTTGTAACTTACAATCTGACGATCACGATATGTAGTGATCCGACGGTTCATTCTCTCCTCGGTATTATCGACACTTGATCCGTGGCTTAACACTCGATTGGTCCATGATTTTTATTTAAAGCGCATGGAGGGTCATTTGTAGGGTAATCCGTCTATGAGAGAAGCATATGTAAATTTTCATTCTTTTATTAATAAATTGTCTATGTAGGAATTTACAGTGTAAGTTCCTCAGACAGAACACCAAAGGACACCACTCACAAATAGATCACAGATCAATACACTAGTATTTTGACGTGGTTAAAACCCTCAAAGAGGGAAACAGTCCACGGCCTGAGCCAACGCGGCCACTTCAGGCAATTTATTAATAAAAGAATGAAAATTTACATATGCTTTTCTCATAGACGGATTACCCTACAAATGACCCTCCATGCGCTTTAAATAGAAATCGTGGACCAATCGGCTGTTAAGCCACGGATCAAGTGTCGGTAATACCGAGGAGAGAATGAACCGTCGGATCACTACATATCGTGATCATCGGATTGTAAGTTACAAAATGTACATAGTAAAGAAACACACTTTGCCTAACTCTATACCTAACTCTATACTAGACCAAGTTGTACTTAACTATTTCCTATGTGTCGAAATATCCTAACAAAAACCAGTTCGAGAGCTCTTTCTTATTTCTGGGAAAAAATGCCTTTTACAGTGAGAAAAATCTTCAGCAAAAATTTCAGCAAGCAAACTTTACAACTTATCTCATTTTCGTGCCTCACAATCAAGCTGAAAAACTGCTATACAGATGTACGGACTGTACGGATGTGCGGACTGTACGTGCGGCCGTACGGACTGTACGGACGACCTCGATTTTTGTGGAGAAAATAGCCTCCTTGAAAATCGTGCCCAAAAAATCTACCTTTTACTGTTTGCTCATTCAGCTGTATGGATTTGCTGAAATGCTGCCTTGGAATGTGTGCCAAGCTGCTGCCTCCTTCTCCTTCCTGTCCAGAAATCTCCCTTGCTCTCTTGCTCTCTCTCTCTCAATCTGCTCATGAAAGAATGAATGATCTTTTTCTCCTTTTCCTCCCTTAATCCAACCCTAAGTGACTTTTGGGTGATCCCTAAATCCAATGGCTGAAATAGATTGAGATCTAGGGCTGAGATTAAATGCTCATTTAAATCTCACTTTCTATTTTTTAATTCACCCCACTTTAATAAAGACCCACTTAGTCATTTATTTCCAAAGTCACTTTTCCTTTCTAATTTTTCATTGACTTTATAAAAGTCACTTTAAAATTAGACTTTAGTAACTTTATCACTTAAAGTCACTTTTAAATTAGATTTGACTTAATAAAAATTATAAAGTCACTTTAGGAGAAAAATTAAATTCTTTTTGGACACTTTTCCCTAGGCCAAAGATCAAAGCCTTAGGGAACCACCTGTCCTACGGTACCAAATTTCGACAAATGCTTCCAATCCAAAGCACATCAGAAGCAATGGATTTCAGTGCTAAGTTCAATGAATGGACAATGCAAGGTGTCCAAAACACTTGTGGATATTTAGCTTCCACAATCATGCTAGCAGCCTTGCAAACAGGTGCATTATCTGTAATGATTTGCACACAAGAATCAACACCTACATCTTCAACAACTTTAATAAATAACTCAACCATAAATTGTGCATCCTTGTATTCGCCAAGTGTATCCACTGCGTTCAAGAAAACTGGACCATTCAAGGAAGACACCATGAAGTTGATGATTGGGTGTCGTGTTGGATCTGTCCATCCATCAGAAACAATGCTAACCCAGATGTTGGCCATGTTGCCACAATAAGCTCAAGCATTTTTTGCACCTCTTTTTTTGCCTTCGTCAACAATGTGGTTCTCAGCTTCTCTGACCCAGGAGGCACATACCCTGCTGGAGCCCCTTGAATTAGAGCTCGGCACATCTCAACAAATAAAGGTGAACATGCAACATTAAATGATATGAAGTTTTGATAGAAGAAGAAGGCAATGGTGAGATCAAGCTCTTCCCGTCTCTCTTTTTGGAAAATCTTGTCCATTGGACCAAGTGCTCTTCTTTTTTATGCTTGTCCCCAGTAAAAGTAGAACTCTCAAATGGAAATTTGGTGTTGGCTTTCCTCAAAAATGGAAGGGGGTCTTCATTCTTGGCTATTTTTGATTTTGAAGCCAGTGCCACATGTTCCATACCAACATTAACCTCCTTTTGCAATTCTTTTCTCTTTTGTGAAGTAATAGCTCTACAAGATCCAATCCCACAACCAGGTAAAGCCAACAAATGTGATTTCACACGGTAATATGTGCTTTTGAAAGAAACGTTACAAAAATTGCATTTCCATTGCACATTGCCTCCTCCCTTTCCCTTGTTGTCTGGCCCATCCTCTCTTGTGACATATTTCCATAATGGATATTTATCATTGTCTTTAATTTCTCTTCCGTCAACATTACTTGCAGCAAACTCTGATGATATTGGGGGAGGAAGGGCATCTCTACCCATGACATTCTTGCCCTTCCTTTGCCCCCTAACTAATGTTGCCTTTGATAGAGCCATGAACACTGTTACCTGTAAAAAAAATGAACAAACTTACAAAGCATGCACAAATTTGTAAATAAAAAATGAAAATCATATACAAACTGCTGTAAAAAATGCAAAAAAATGGAGGTGAAATGCCAGTCTTAGAACAGAGACAGTTTTAGCATGTCTTTTGGAAATTCAAGGTTGCAAAAGACATGCCAAGCTCGTACAGGATTTCAGTGTATTTGGGCAGCCAAGTTTTCTCCAAGATTGCAGTTTGATCCTGTGGAAGGAGAGGCCGAGGATGAGTGTGACTGACTAGTACAGTGACTAGTAATTTAGTTGTAGACTGTAGTATGATTCATGAATTATTGACAGACTTTGGGTTAAATCCATATATAAGGACCTGGTTTCATGTTTACCAAATATGAATAGAAATGCAATTTCCTTGTGTACTACTGCTCCTAATTGCCAAATGCTATAACTGCATTAGGAAGTAAAACTGTGAGAAATATAAATTAAGGGACTCTGTTGATGTTATTTATCTGCCTATTACTATATCTTTATGGTCATTAAAGATAGTTGAAAAAGTGCTGGAATTTTGGTGCAATATTCTCTTATTTTCTTAAACCCTAAGGGAAAAAATCCCCTCAGGACATTACACCACCTAACACAATGTTAATCTGGTCACTCACTGTGCATTAATCAATTTTAAGTGTCACAGGCTCACAGCATTCAAGATTTGAAACATCGATTCTCTCAGCTCTGTGATCAAAATGTTTACAATGCCAAGGTTTCCATCAATCCAACAGCAATCATACAACTTGGAAGTTTCGTTATAACTTTGTTGTAGGTGTTCGGCACAAAATTTTATTTGTTGGACCATACCCTCACTGTTTTATTTATACTATCAAGTCTTCCAAAATACTTCTATACGTCTCATGACAGCTCATAAATTAGAAGTTAGAAGACGCTGATAGATAACAATATAACTCACGAGTCACAACTTATAAGTTATAAGTTTATAACCCTTCTTTGCTGCGATTGGAGTGGTTGACCATTGAATAATAGTGTGATTGGAGTCGTAATGGAGCTGGAGACCGAGACCGAGGATTGTCAAAGGGCTTGACTGGTAATGGCGCTGCTCAACGTAAACTATAAACACTGAAGTTTGAACAGTGAGATTAGAACTTCCCTGGTCGATTCTCCTTGCTGAATGCTTTACTCCTTGCTGCAATAGCACAAATCACTTGCCAACAGCACAAATCACTTGCCAAATGACAATATTAATGAGCAAACACACCCTTTTCATTCCCGCGCTGAGCTTAGCAAGTGCTGGAAACCGGACACGTGTCCCAAAATCGCGACATGCTTTTGAAAATCGCGACGCGACCTCGGGTTCGACGTGTTAGAAACGGACATGACGTGTCCTGTGATTTGGACACAAATCCGGACCGAATCGTGTCGGATTCGCTGGATTCGGGATTCATAGGGGGTTTAGGACAAATCTGGTGACTTAGGTTACAGATGAGGAACGCTCTTGCATAAAGCATTGGGGGGCTTGGAAACCTTCAGTCTTAAACTAAATGAATCAAACAAATGGCGAAAGAAGATAATGCAGGGTGATACGCGATTTTAAAGCGAAAACGGAGGTGATTAACGGAAATAATGTCGTTTTGGAGCGTGGCATTAATGAAATTATACGTTGGCGGGAGAATTTAATGGCCAACATCCATATGACTATTGGCGGGAGAATTTAATAACTAACAATCATATGACGTGGATGATAGGGTGACATGGACGGTTGGGAGGATGACGGGTAGCGTGTCGTGGATGGAGCGGGAGTAGACGGGCGCAGGAGGTAGCAGACGATGGTTTTCAAGGGGGTTAGAGGCGATAAGAGGTAAAAGGAGGAAGGCCCCCCAACTTGCTGTAGCGCTGCCACGTCACTTTCAGCGGCTTTTGATAATCCATTTTCTGGACCCCCCTTTTCTCGTTAAGTCCCGAAAAGGGGGGGGGGGGGGGGGCTCGAACATCATCCCCCGCTATTGATCTGGGCATGGACGATATCAGCCCTCCAAAGGTTCCAACGCTTTATCAAAAGTGACAAAACGTCTTATCCACTCTTATTTCAAACTTTAAACACAGTTTATTACCGAATTAATTAACATTAACATAATTAAACTTATGGTGGCATTTAAACTAGTGCTCCCCTTTTGGGGATTTTATTTTTATTTATTTTTCTTTTATTCCCCTTTATTTTTTATTTTCATAATTTCTTTTTCTTTCTATTTTTCTTTTTCCTTTTTCTTTTCTTCTTTTACTATTTTTCTTATTTTTCTTTTCTTTACAAAAGCTAAACAACTTAAAATGAAAAATAATTTACAACATCCCACTAGGTTAAATACCTAGATAATCATACTTGATCACTATATTTATAGGACCCTAATAGGGCGAATCAATATTTCTTCCAATTAGTTTATTTTAATCTTCAAAACATTAAATTCACATTAACATTAAAATCATATAAACAATAAAGAACACAATTCAATAGTGTACAAACATCAAGACAGTAGACAACAGAGATTTTTAGTTCGAAACCCTTCCGAAAGAAAAACCACCAAACGATTCTTAATATTTGTCTTCAAAAGATTTACATCAAGATTTTTAGCTCCAACTGAAGGAGTCTCCAACCTGAAGGACACCCCAATGCCATGGTTTACCAATTGCAACTAGAAGGATGCTCCAATGCCCTGGTTTACTAGCCCCATTATAAAAGATGCTCCACCCTATTTACCCACTACAACTGAAAGGACACTCCAACGCCCTATGCAGACTCCAACCTACCCTAGCACCACCCTACCACTCTAATCAGTGGGTGAACCATGTTTCACAATTTTCAGACTGAATCCAGCTGTGCTCAATAATTTATACAAAACAGCCTGAATACATTCTTTGGTCAATCAAATTTGCCTCTACTCAATCTACACATCAAACCCTAGCATTAGTCAAATTTGCTTCCGCAACAAACATCAAACTCTACCAATTCATTGCCCAACATCTATGTAATAATTAATCAATCTGATCTCTACAAAAACTGTGAAACCCTAGCACTGCTCAATAATCAAGATGAGACCCTAGGCTAAATAACCTTTTGCGACACATATGCTCACTACCCACACACTGCCCAATGCATCTCTAACAACCAATCTTTGATACATCAACTGTTCTTCTGCTCACCATGAATGTGAACTGCAAACCCTAGCAGCATTCATTTCTACAATACCATAAATCATGACAAGGTCAATTTCACACACATGTTGTAGGTAAGTCTGCAAGCTCATGACAAGCACATGGCATACAAATCTATTCTTGGCATCCACAATTTGATCAAAGACTACTGGAATTACATCAACATTTCCAATCATAGTAGTTCAACAATGTTTCCAACAACAACATACAGGCCTTAGCTTAAGCAAACTTTTGGGCCGGTAAGACTTCAAGTTCTAGCATTCATTTGTTCAAAGATCAGTGACTAGCTTTCTCAAACCAATGCAACAAGATAAACAAGATCTATCTGTCAACATAATAATAACTTTTGACAGTCGTATGACATCCAAGTGACTAGTAATGAACCCCAAGAAAAAACACCCTAAATTTTTTTTTTTTTATTAAACAAAATAAGTATAATTATTCCCTTCTGTACTCATCTATTATACATTTGTAAATTGTCACCAAACATTATTTTGTAATCATTTACAGTGATCATTTTGCAAAAGAACTACATCTATGTTCATGCTATTTGAGTACAGGGTATTTTCATCTAGTACTATGCCTTGTTTTCTAATTAGAATTACATGAATCATAAAAATTGATAGCTTGTACGCTTGAATGTAAAAATAAACAAGAGGTATTTGTAATAATACTTTATTGTATATAAAAATTGTACAAGTGATTAATGTTACAATGAGGACCTCCATATATATCTAAGCAGTGACACAGGGTTCGTCGAACCTAAACATTGAGGTCCGAAATTCGGCGAATTTCAAAAAAAAAAAATTAAAGTTCGTTTAGGTTCGAGAAGGTTCGACTTTATATTAGTTCCTGTTGCGTTGAGGTTACGGATAGTGTTCCCGTGGCTCCACAATTTCTAAGCAAAAATTTAATAGATAGCAGACGTGAAGGAGCAGGGAGATTGCTTCTTGAAGTATGGAGGAGACTCAGAATTTTTTGGTGAAGATCGAAGAGGGAAAGAAAGCGCAGATCGGCGAGCCTTCGAAGGATGGCTTCGCACCTCTGCCGCAAGGGATCGAGTCCTGCTGGGATATTTCTCACCTGACATTTTTTTTAGAAGTTAAATTCTAGGCGTTTAAGTCCGTCATCGCCTTGATATGCCGATTCTTTATTTAGTTGATTCAGTTCTTGAGAGAAATTATAACAAAATGTATGTGTCCATGGAAGCTTTCCTTTCAAGAAAAAGAAAGAACGTAAACCAATTCTTCGCTGTATGAATCTTAAGCGCGATAAGATAAAACGGCTGAACCAAAATTTGTAGTAGAATTTAGCATTAATTAGACCATACGTTATTCCACAATGCGTGCTTTTCCGAATCAGTTTTGTTAGTTATGATTTTAAGCCTACTTATAGGTTTAATGACGCAGCGCGTTGGAATTTGAAAATTATAAATTTATTGATATAGTATATGATTAAAATTATAAATATATATTAATTATAAATGAATATAAAAGATTTATGTAATTTTAATTATATATATATATATATGAATGAACCTAATGGCGAACCTAATCTAAAAATTCAAACTCGAATCGAACTTAATTGTAATCGAATTCGAATTCGAACCCGAACCATGTGACATTGTATCTAAGAAGGTGTCTTCTCGTGACTGGGCATGTCTTTTAGACATGCCTTTTCACTTAATCACTATTTAACATAATCAATATTTGATTATTAAATATTTACATTTATTTTATTTATTTACTTGTTATGAAATATATTCATAACATAGCCCCTTCCTTCAGAAGCTATGTCCTCAAAGCTTATTGTCAGCAGTTTCTTTCAATTTGCATTTGTCATCTCGACATATGTAACTCGACAAGAATAACACTAACCTATGATGACTTCCATCTCGCCTTTGTCTCAAATTTCTACCACAGAATTTGTTTCCTTGAGATAGATGTTTTCCCTATTTTGCCAGAACATAATAAAGAAGATAAAATAAATTTACTAACTAGGGTGGAATCTTTCACCACCGAAATTAGTAGAAAAGAAGGGGTCTTAAAACCCTCAAAGCTACAGCTCAAGAAAACAGATGTTTTGATCCACAATTGATGATGATTCATTTGATCTCAACTCTCCTCTATTTATAGATTTCTCCATGGGCTCCAAAATGTGAGGGGTTGTGGGTGCAACCCCCAATTTTGGGTTTTTTCCCTAGTTGACCCAACTTCTGCACAATGTTGCCCCAACTTTTGCACAATGTTGCCCCAACATTGGAAAAATTGGGTTTTTACCCCTTTATCAAGACTATAGCCTACGGGATTGGATAGGGTATTTTGTCCCCTATTAACCCATCAATTCGGAGAGGACATTACAACTCCATCTAACAAGTCCTCAAATCTAAGACTAGTTGTTGTCAATTGTGATCTAATGATTAGCCTTGTGTTTAATCCTTTAAGCACTAACAAGAATATTATTGGTTTACAAATTTGCAAAAATATTCCTTATGGATCTGTCTTAGTCCTTGGAGACACCCACTAAAAATAATTTGTTGCACTCTCCCAATTGGTATGGTCTCCCTCTTACCCTCTAAGGGCTGACCTCCGCTAAACATGTTGGAAAATCTAGCCTTCTATGACTTGTCATACGTGTTGATATTTGTAGCTTGGGAGGTACTCCAAACCCTAGGTTGGAGGGTTGTGGAGGAATTGGCTTCATAAGGTCTCTTGTGGGCTAAGAACCCAAGCTTGGGGTTTTGTACCCAAAGAAGTTGGGCCAAAACCATGATGAGATTTCATGATATGTCACTCGGAGATGATAGTACACCCTTAAAGGAACAAGGGGCAATTTCAAGCACCAAGAAAGCCCATGTAGTTTGAGAGAAAATAATTTTTGAATAATTGTGTGAGTGAATTTGTCTCAAGTTCAAGTCGACCTTAATATAAGGTGCCCCTCTTGATGGGCTAGACATCACCCTAAAAGAAGGTATAAATAGAAGAGTCGTTCAGGTCATTTTAGACACATCCAAGGGCAAAACAAATCAAGGATTGGAAGGCCAAGTTCCCTAGGCAGGAGGTCAAGGTTGTAGGTGAAGCTTTGGGCAGTGCTTGTGCATACACAAGGTGAGTTCTTCCTCTGTTTTGTAGCCGTAGATGTTTGTGTAATTGCAAGAGTTTAGGTGTATCTTGGAGAGGGCCGAGAAGCCTAGAAGGCATCTCTTTCTACGCCGAATACACAAGAGTCTAAGCGCAAGTGATTGGAGGAGCACGAAGGGTTGGTTTCTCTTGGTAACAGGGTTGAAACCCTTGTTGTACCTTGGCTACAGAACCGCAGACTTGTAGGTGTCTTTTGGAAGGTTCATGAGGCTAAACAAGAATGTTAGAAGTGCTAGAAGGGGCAGCAAGTTAGGGAGGATAGTTGAGAAAGAGAGTTGCAGTAATTTGGAGCAGATTTAGGGTTTTTGTGGCGCCCTAACCAAAGCCCAGAAGTTGCACAAGTTACTAGGACGAGAAGAGTAGAAATCAAAGTAAGGTTGTCTCTTCTTGTTGATGTTGTTTTGCTAGAGGATAGAGTCCAATATGGATAGAATTGGAAGGTCATCCTAAGGTTGTAAGGAGGCAACAAGTGGATGACCTTGGTAGCCCTAGATCAGTTGGCAAGAAGGACTTTGGCAGCTATAAGAAGGGTGAAGATTTGTGAGGATCAAACTGATCTTTGAAGGATGAAAGGAGGTCAAAGGGAGTTCTTTAACTAGCCCAAGTTCATTGTTGGAGAATGAATTTTGACAGTGATAGGTGGCAGCACTCCATGCCCTAAGTGTGTCTGCATCGGGCAGCGCAAGAAGGCACTAAAGGGAAGAAAGTCCCTAAGAGTTGTGTCCTTAAAGGACTAAGTAGTAGCCAGTGGGCAAGAAGTCCCAAAGGAGCTGAAAAGCAACAGTGGGAAATTGAGAGTTGTGAACAACTCGCAACAAGACCCTGTGTGTTGATGCATTGATGGACAAATGTGAACAACTCGCAAGAAGACCCTATTTGTTGATGCATTGATGGATGAATGATCAGATAAAGGGCATATTGGAGTCATGTTCAGTGACCTAAAGGAGTTGGTCCATTGATAGAGGTAGGTTGGTGTTGTTGCAGATTGGAGCCAAAGGACCGAGCAGATGTGTTCAGGGTACAACCAAGGCAGCGATGAGGTGCTCTACATTAGCTAGA
The DNA here is from genome assembly GCA_031772625.1 of Pinus tabuliformis. NCBI lineage: Eukaryota > Viridiplantae > Streptophyta > Pinopsida > Pinales > Pinaceae > Pinus > Pinus tabuliformis. The sequence goes on from CM062816.1 coordinate 30,173,604, forward strand.
CAGTCAATATATCTTGTTCGGGCAGTTTGGTTGTCATAGTTGTTAACACCAAGTCCCAGTTGTATTCTTGTATCAGTGGAATCTGGATGTATGAGGACCATTATTCCTGGTACATGAGCCCTAGACAGTTGTATTACAATTTGTTAAAATAATGAAGTTGGGTTATTGAAAATTATAAAAACTATAAAAAGTTGTCTATATTTGTGCATGTGTTTATTTACTGTTGTTTATATTTCATTGTGCAAAGTAGTTCATTGTGGTATTTTCACTGGTATTATCAGTGATTCTAAGACCCTAACCTAGATTCCAATACCATGGGAAAACAACAATATGTGTTGTACAACACCTTAGTCACTGCCAAACTTTGTTGGCTACTAACCCAGGCTGATGCGACTCCACTTGCGACTTGTCTTTTCTTCAACAACTAATACTTTTGCAACTTTCTCATTTGCCAATTGTGCTGCAACAAGTTAATGCACAACTTGAGGTATTTTTCCTTTGCCCGTGGCTCTAGCGGCCACAACCACTAATTTGGGCAGTTGTCCAAGATCCCTCGTGACTATTGCCTTAGCAGTTGAGGCCCTACCTCAACCTCAAAGGTTGGACCCTGTCCTATCCACAGTTTGCAGCGTTGTCAATTTCTTGCCTTTGCTACCCCTATCTCCTTCGCACTACAAACTTCCCAACGGTCTATCAACTAGCTTAACATCCTATGCCCCTATATCCAACTCCCCTATTGCATACTCGACCTACACATGACTCAGCCTTCTACAGTCTAGCTAACTTTCGCAGCTAGTTGTGCCTCAATCCCTGCTACATTGTTTCCTAACTCATCCTCATGCAACCTAGAACCTTTGGTTGAGTCCCACGACACCCTATGTTGGGTGTGGAGCATGATTATCATCCTAATTTAGAGGTATTTGTTTCAGCCGGGTGTATACCCCAGGAAGATTGTACACCCCTCAACGCGGCGGAGCGCGGGGGGGACCCCCCCAACTGGGGGGTCCGGGGGCCAGCGGTCCCCCGGCGGGGGTTTCGAGAGCAGCGCCTCCGAAGCTAAAAACAAATGTAAAATTGCCTTGTAAAAGTATAGTAATTTCTAGTCAATCTAGGTTGTTCATTAGGCGAATGATCTAACAATAGAATTTATGTTTAGTTTAGGGATTTTTGCCCTAGAAGGCAACCCCTCTCTTTGTATGAGGGTATTTTATTGAGGCTGTGATATAGATGTGTATTCTCAGAGCGAGAAACAGATAGGTGAGACTGTGAGAGAAAACAGAGGATATTATAGCGGATCTGTTGTAGGTTGTGTCTTTTCATTTTGCTGGATAATAAAAAGGAAGGATTGACTATTCGGGGTGGACGTAGCCCAAAGTGGGTGAACCACATATATCTATGTCTCTCTTGTTTTATGCATTTCCTGCGTTTATATTTCTGCAATATTTTATGAGTTCCATTGCTCTGTAATATATAATTTTCCAACACCCTGCACTCACATCTATAGTTATTGTCGCTTAGGTTACATGTGCATTAGGCGACTTCTACATGCATACACACTTAGGCTTATGCAAAAGTACTTGCTCGACCTACAAATATCAACAACAAAAATGGACATTATGCATCTTACAGGCCAGAGAAAACGAAGGGTAAGGGGAAATCGTAGCTGGTAGTAGCATCAGCAAAGACTCAGTTGGACGAGTTTGCTATGAAGTTTAAAAAGGACTTCTCACTAGTTTCCTACCTTTCTACTAGCATAATAACCAGGAGTGTGTGGTACTTGGACAATGGTGCATCTCGTCACATAATGGAAGCACAGGAGCTATTTAATAGTTGAATGGAGAACTTAGGCATTCATGTGGAGCTCAGTGATGATGCTAAGTATGCAGTGAAGGGTGAGGGAACAATTGTGTTCCAACATGAGACAACCCAAGATGTGATATGCACCAGGAGTCCAGGACTAAGGAAGAATTTGAACTCAGTCTCAGCCATGGAGGACAAGGGTTTGGTTATCATGTTTCAAAAAAGACAAGTACTTATTCATCCTGTTGACCACACTTTGTCAACAGTCCAAGGAAGCAGAATGAAAATACATAACATTTTTTCAAAGTTCAAAGTCATCAGCCAACACAGTTTTATCATTGTAAACCGAGTTTCTACAAGTTATATTGTAAATGATGCTAGTATGACCATTTAATTATGTTACAACACTTAGGGAAGCCTTTGATTTTGGCAAAGGATTTCATCCTAGGAAGTTTTTTAACCTCACTAAATTATTTGTGTTTCTAAACACGGATAATCAGAAGAATTTTTCTTCCAACTTAAACCTCAAAGCTAAGGTGTAATTCCTTGACAAGGTCTTAGGTTATATCAAGTCTTTGTAAAAGTGTGTTTGGGAATAATTTAAGCACATTTGGCTAAATTATTTTATTACAAACCACTTGGTCTATACTAAATCATATTGTGTCACATAATTGGGAAATTATGGAGGGTATGAATCTAAATGTGTTTTCCCCTTTCAAGGGTTGATATTGTAATTATTTGATGTAAAAAAAAATTGTGCATGGTCCCTCATATTGAGACACCGTGGCTAAAATATTTGAGGGTGGAAAAATTATTAATCCCCTATAGTGTCAATTAATTATTTTTTCTCGCTAAAACAAATAAAAATTCTAAGCTAGAAAATTAATTAATTTTCAATCAAAAACTATTATAGAGAAATGAATTTCTCTCCAAATGGAAAATAATCAAAAATTCGTGGGTCAAATGAAAGTCAATTTTTGGAGATCCCCCGCCAAGGGAAAAATGGATATTTAAAAAAAAATTGAGCCCTTGGACCTTGGTGGTTAAGTCAAAGTCAAATTTTTGAGGAAATTAATCCAAAATATTAATTTTTGGATTAATTAAAAGTGGGTTTTAAGAAAAATATGAATTTTTCCTCAAAATTAAAAATTCGAAGGTGAAGATTAAAAGATGATCAAGCTATATTCAACGATCGAGACTATTTTGACAAGCATCAAGCCAACTAGCCATTATTTTCCACTTGGAGGGGTTTCTCTATATAAAGAAGTCATTTTGCTTCTATTGAATATCTTTGGATGATGTAAATATTGAATGTTGGCATTGAGTTGTTTCTCTACTGGAAACATTTTGTATCATAATAGAAAGACTTTGAGGTTCAATTCATGGTGTTTTTCTTCCATTGATTTGTGGTATGTGTTAGCTATGTGTGATCCTATATTGTGCTAAACATTGCTAATAATTGTTATTTCATTTGTCGATGATAAGAACATTCTATTGGTACATGTTATCTTAGGTGATCTGATTCACCATATGATCTAACAATTTCTTGAGAATATTATAGAGATTTATAGGTGCTTGAGAATATTATAGAGATTTACAGGTACGCTAGCCCTTGGGCTCCAAGTTCACAGACTATGGGGAAGAGCTGACTATGTTTGGGCTTTGAGATTTCTTTATGATATTTGATTTTGCAGGAGGGTTTTAGCCAATATTTATTTTTTCGAAATATACTCATCCATTGTTATTTATCCAAAATTATTTTCTCCAAAAAAAGAATGTAAATATTGTATATTTGTAAATTATTTCTAACCCATTTGTTTTGCAGCACTTGGGGTTTTTATTATTTTTTGGGGTTTTACACTTTGTATATATATTCAAGACTTTGGCATTCTTTGATTCATTTGTGCAGGTGAACTTCAAGTTGATCAAGAGAATTTTGTTGGGGTTTTGAGGTAGATCTAGGCTTATAAAGGCAAGATCTAGCCTCCAAGCTCAACGTCCAACCTGAAGAAGAAATTGTCCAACATTTTTTACAATGATTTGTGGTGAATTTTGGCATTTGCAGGGTTTGGAAATTTTTTTTAGTCACCAAGGCCTATCCGCCCTCCATTTTTGGCCTATTCGTGAGGCCTAGTGGCCTCCTAGGGCCCTTGGCCCCCCTCTAGAGGAGTTATCTAGCCTCCAAAGGGCCTTGACCCTCCTCCTTGCCCCTTGTTGTGGCCTCCAAAAAGCTCTCCTCCCTCTCGGCCTCCCTTTCTCACCTAACTGCAACCCTTCAAGGGCTGTTCCCTTGGCCACTAGGCGTTCTAGTGCTCTTTCACGCCCAACGTCAACCTTTCTAGGCTTGAAGTCAGCCCTTGTGGGCTTATCTCCCCTAGTCGTGACCCTTTCTAAGCGTTCCTTGCCCTTGTTTGCCCTTCTAGCCCCTCATTTGTCATTTCTAGCCCTAGTCTTGGGGTTTTCTAGCCTTATAACCCTTGCCCTAGCCTTGTATTCAGTCATCTATGATTTTGATATTATTTGAGTGGGCTAACATTGTGGTTTTGCAGCAATATTAGAGCTAATTTGGTGGTTGCAGGTACCCAAGCTCATTGGAGGTCAAACTAGCCCTCAACTAGGCCTCTAGGCCTCTTGGTTTGCCTCTTTTCCCCTCCTCATTTTCTCTGTTTTGTTACAGCCATTTTATGCAGTCATATAACTTTAATAAATTCATTAAAATTGACTAAAAATTATCTACTAATCACTCAACTTGATTAGCTAATCATTGGAGCCTCTTGGGCATTGATAATTTGGCACCTTGTTGGACTGAATCACTAATTTTCTGAGTTGTTTCAAGTCTGATATATGTTTTTCTGAGGTCTGATCTGAACATTAAAAATCTGATCTATAGTATCTAAGTAGTCTTATAATCAAGTGAATATCATTGGAAATTGAATGCATTGATTTTCTAGCTTATCTTTGGCATCTTGCATCATTTTTTTACTGCTGTTATGAGATTGCAGACCTCTAAAAACGAAGTTGCACAGTAATAAATCACATATAAATCTCTAAAATTGGCTAAGGAATTTTTACAATTCACAATCATTCATGGTTGAAGTGATTTGGGCTTAATTTCGGTCATTGGCATATAGTTTCACTCTTGCATTCACACACATAAATGCGCTAATTGGAATGGTAATTGTTGATGAGATTTGCTCTCAGTAACATTGTGAATTGATGCTCTTAATTTCTCATTGTCATTATTGTCAATGGATAAGTGGATCATTGCTCATTGTTGAATTGGATATCTCTTTTGGATAGATCTAATTTTCTCTACTGTATATCTAAATTGGCATATTGGCGATTGCAATCTTGAAAATTACTAATTGTCTTAAGTAGCATTGATCTTGTCTTGTTTATCACACCCACCTTCATCTAATAAGTAGGCTAGATGTCAAAAAGCATTGACTAGAGCATAGATGGAGTTCCTCTGAGGCAAGCTATCTATAGATCACATAGGGCTTCCAGCTGGCAAGCTTAACAGAATGGGAGAAAAAAATTCTCCTAGAGGTCACCCACTTGAGTGGGTAACAATACCCCACCTATTTTAGCTTAAGAATAAGACAGGGATATCAAGCTTGGCAATACTTTGCGAGCTTTAATACAGATGAGCCATTTATGGGTCAACAGAATCCAAAATCATTATCCTAGAAATACTAATTCAAAAGTAATTCTTGTTTGGGAACCCGTGGGAGATTTGGGATATGGATTACAGGGAAATTTTGGAAATGCATCAAGTCTTGCTCATCTGCATGAGAATTTCATCAACAATAACAAGACGTCCATATTCTCATCGACAACTAAGGTACATGAGAATGAAGATTAATGCATTTCACAAAATGCAATAATCAACACCTTTATGCAGAAAAGGTAAATCCAAGTTCTGGAAGCTAAAAGTTCAATGTTAGGGAATATGGTCTATAACCTCAAAAAGGGTTCCCACTCAGCCGCCTCAAACTACATAATGTCAATGAATCCTGCCCCTGATGACCCCAAGGAAAAGAAAACAGTCCACCAAATGATTGAAAACATGGACTTGGGCAACTAGAAATCACATCCCACAAATATCGGTCCAGACTCCAGATGCAGCACTCAACAAGCATTTTAAATTAGTATTTCATATGTTATGCAGAAAAGTATTAATATTAGATGTCTTTTTTAGAATCTATACCAGCAGAAACTTTTTGAAATCCTCCACAAGGATGATTTGAACTTTTCTGCATCTGACACATACTGCTTGATAGTTATGCTGGTTTTTGTTAAGAGACACTGTCCAGCTCAGCAGCAGCCTATTTCTAATACAAATATTACCAGTTTCTGTGGGTTAAAAAAAAAATAATCCAATGGAAAAAGCTAAAATAACAGCAACATATTTATTCTATATTTAAATTGGAGACATTTTACTAAGTCCTTCTTGACACAAGAGTTGGATAGTTGTCATGTTCAAACTTGTTATAAAAAAATCGAAAACTCATTGACCTTTCTAAGTTGTTTTAACTCGTATATTAGTTTAAGAAGCCTTGCATGAGAAATTATACCCTCCCACTCTTTCCCCACCTCCCCAATGCATTTTGCTGTATCAATTTGTCAAAGACTCCTAGAAAAATGTTGAAGGCATTAGATCTTGATTTAAGACTTTGAAGACCATCTAGAATTTTCTTAATGAAGAACATGGCCGAAGATTCCACCTTTGAGTATTTTTTTGGATGATGATTTTCGTGAAGATGATGAACATTGAAAAATAACATACTAAAATGACACAGATAATGAGTTGAAGAAATAACAAGGGATTAATGTTTAAAGCACATGTAACATTCAAAGTGGTTGGTTCTGCTGCCAATTGATCCCTTGTTAGATTTCAGCATTTACGTAGTATCCTGTTCATGACCTTTCCTGCTTATTACTCTACTATGAGAATGCTGCAATATTGTGTTCAGATGGAGTCTGCAAGCATCTGCTATGGAGTATGTAGCATTGTGCTGCATCGTAAGTGCCAAGTAACCTGGACCTGTGAAAGCCTAGTTCATATCAAATAAATGTTTCCAACAACAACATATGTTGAAATATTAGTTCTATAAGTTTGGTTCGAAGGATTGCAATGATTTAGCAATCATATGATGCCAACCAACAATCTGCGTGTTAAGATCTTAATATCGTAATAAAACTTGAGAAGTACATAGAACTACCGGCTAAACATATCAGAAAGTAAGACATACTAAACTTGAATCAGTAGATGATCAAGTTTATAAGGTTTGAAGTAATGAAGTGTCTAATTATGTGCAAAAATATAAGTTGCCAAGCATGTTGGAAAATTGTTGATGTAAGGGAAAAAACAGCTAAAAACACAAACTACAAATATGCCCAAAGGCATTTCTTAAGGACGATAATATAAATTAACTCTATAAATTTGTGTCTAAACTCTATACCAAGACACTCGATAACCCTGATTTTCCCATGTTTACATATATAGGGTATTTACCATTTGGCATATCAATGAGTCAGCCGGTCTTAGATGTTCTGACTTTATGAAGTAAATTTATTGATATGTAATATTGTTGCAACTATTTTTCCATTTTCAGATAGAAGAATGCCCCTTCACTCAGACCACTCAAATGGAGATATGAAAAGTACTTTAGTGTCAGTATATCAACTCATATGATAATTACTAAAATAGACATTTATAGTTGTCAACACGAACAAATAAGAATATATTGCTCCAATAGCACCTCAAGGCTACAGTTGATCTAGCTCACTGAAGTTTGGAAAATGCTCGATAAACATGTCAAAGCTCAATTCTCAGAAGTTAAGGTCTTAAACTTGCCTTTTATAATCTCCAGATCTAAAAATTCATTGTAAAATGTATATAATTAAACATCTGATTTTGATTTAGACATCGATGTTGTCATCATGGCTAGGGTGATCCACAACAACCATTTATACTTTTTTGATCATTGTAGTTCTACTCCTGGCAATTTACTCAAAGTAGTCTTGGTGACCTTGAGCACTCTCCGAATCACTGCGCCGCGGTGAAAGGGGTGAATGGTAAAAGCTCATTATTTTGCCTATGCATGTTATAAAGAAAATTCAAGCCCTGCACATACAGGAGTCTACTCATATGGCATGACCTGTAAAGAATGTCTATTCAGTTTGTGTACAAAATTTGTGCGGATGTGCATGTGCATCTGTGTGTCCATCTATTTAGATGGTTTTATCATCTTTTTAGTACAGGGCTACTCAGTTTTCTTCGAAAAGCAGCCACGATAATATTTTTTGGACTCTAATTGTCTAACAAATCTCACTCTGCCAAGTTTGTTTAAAGGCTAAGAATGTGGCACATAACTGCAATATCATAATTCAGTGGTTGAAGGTTTCGGTCAAAGGAAACCTTGTACTACTCGATTTTGAGGAACCTCGTTATGATTTGTTTATGGAGAAGTGATGTCAAGTAAGGACCTAGAATGATTTTTTTAAGAGTACTTTGGAAAAGCTGACCTTTGACATAGATGGGCCTCTCCAGAGAAGAAATAGATTTATCCTTCGAAGCCATCTGAAGACGCAGAGCCTCCTTGTGAAGCAGGCTGTTATTGTGCTCTTCGAGTGCGCTCATCTGCATGTTCCGACTGCCCTCATTACCATATGGGTTCCTCCGATGCTTTCTTCCATACTCCTTACAGACAGAACAGAAAATCCGGGTAGTCCCCTCATAGACATCCACATAGGCCCACTTATAGGTATCCGCCCACTCGTCCCTCCACTTCTTGACCACTTTCTTCTTCTTACGCTGGGGCTGCTGCCCCTGTTGTTGTTGCTGCTGCTGAATCTTAGCGGCCAATTCATTGTGATCGACAAGCAATTGCTTGTGATCTTCCTGCTGCGCCGGAAGGCCCGCAGCGACAAGCGCAACAGGGGCGGCATGGGCGAACGTGGGATCATCGTCACCGGGTCCTCCCATCTCGAGATCGATTTCCTCCTCCATTTCCCTCACCACCAAGTGGTGGTGGTGGTGGTGCCTCTGCGCCTGCCGGAGCAGATTCATGTCGTCCATTGACGAATTCATATTCATATTCATCTCATCTGCAGCAATTAACAGCGTGCCCTCCTCCACCTTTAAACCAATCTACAATCCAGGAGCCCGCGGCAATCGATCCATTAACCTATTGACCAATGCTAGAGGAGCAAATCAAAAATAAATAAATCCCTCCTATGGCAATTGCCGATTTTGGTGGCGGAGAGAACGGCATCTGAACAGGAGGGAACTCTTCCTCCTCCTCATTCTCTTCCGCCTTTCCCCTTGTCTTGTAAGAACAATAGTTTACTTAATACTGGTAATCCCCATTCTCTGTCGCCATTTGCCTCCTCATTCCTCGGCCTTCCTGCCTGGCTTGTTCCTCGGCCTCCCTGTCTGGCTTGTTGCAGAGCAAATCCAAATGCAATTCAAGTTGAAATTCCACTCCTTCCCAATAAAGAGAGAAAATGTGTGTTTATGCAAGTGCTCTGCGCACGTGGGTACATACCTCCTATTTTTCTCTCATCGTTCAATTGGCACGCGGGGCATCTGCTCCTAGTGTTGGAACTGCCTTTTGCTTATTTCCTCTCTTTTTCCTGCGTTGTTTATTTTATTTTTATCTTGTTGGGAATTTAGTATTTTTAAATAAATAATGGTTCATTTGATTAGTGAAACTGTGTGCCTAAAATTCCTATCATAAGTTTATTTCAATGGTGTCTTTATTTGCGTTATTTTGTGAATGTCCATATATTTTAACTTTTTAATGTAAATTTATTTTGTAATTTTAAATTTAAATAATATTATATATTAATTTTAATATAAAATAATAATAACTATGAAATTTTACCCATGTCAAGGAACTTGTCTCTTTGGATTTAAAAATGCGGAATTTTGAGAAGAAAAGAATATTTATAATTTGAAGAAAAGAAATCTAGAATATGTTTTAGAATTTAATTTTTAAATTTATATTTTAAGTCTATACCAACAAGAAGATGTTTAGAGAAGAAAACTAAAGAATGAAGTATAAATAAAGATGAAAGAGAAGGAGGATAAAAGCCAACTAAACTAACCCTAAAAGCCTAGAACCTTTAAAAATAAACAAAATATTAAGTTTCATAAAAATTAATGATTTTAGGATTAAGAAATATAATAAAATATTGATAATATTTAATTTAAATATTATGACTAGTAAAATAAAATAGGGAAATGTTAATAAAAATAACCATAATATAGTTAACTAGGGAAATGTTAATAAAATATAACCATAATATAGTTAAATTTATAGATTAGTAAATTACTAAAATTATATCATTTTATAGAATAATAATATTAGATTAGTAAATTACTAAAATTATAAAATAGGATAATAATATGTAAATAATAGAATTTATATTAGTGAATGATATTTATGTAATATAATATGTGTTATATTAATGTAGTGAATTTAACGTATTAATATAAAGTTTTAATTATGGAAATATATTGATGATGATGATGATTAAAGTCCATTAAGAATAATGTGGTCTATCGGACTTTAAGAAAAGAGAGTCTAATTGTCATTCTTTAAAAGCTTGTTTCTATAATCAAGGAGCAGGGAAAGAAACGTTCCAAGATCGTTATAGTTGAGTTGGCTTAATAAGTCAATAAGATCGGAGGTGTCGCTCATGATAGGGAGTTGAGAGCGGATGTGGGCAAGAGTTGGGCAGTTTAAAAGGAAGTGCCTTTCATCTTCCACCTTCTTAGTATCACAAATCTGACAAATTCTATCGTCCCAAGGAGTCTTCGGAGTAGGTCATCGCCTGGTCTCACTCTGAAGCTCATGAGAGTTAGTTCTAATCCTAGCGATGTTTATTTTCTTCTTAATGCTAATTAACATAGAGAGATAATGCTAGTTATCAAGGGTAGGGTTGGTCACCTCCTTATACTACCTTAGCTTCATTTTACCCTCCAGCTCCTTAGCATCCCACATCTTGTCCTTGAAACTGGAGGTAATAGTATCTTTGATATTGTCCTTGCTTCCCATGATGATCTCCTCTTTAATCCCCCAAAGGTTGAGCCAAGATTGAGCATCGTGATGCCTCCCATGCTTGAGGCACAGGTGGGGGTTCTGAGTAAAGTTAAAAGTTATTTTTAGGAGCCGCTTGGATTCCATATTGTGAAGCTTTTTCTTATACATCAAATATCTAAACATAGTCGCACTTTCAATGGGGGACAGGCTAGCTTCGATCAAGAGGATAGGATAGGGAGTATTTCCCTTGATATTGAGGTTATAGGTTATGAATTGCTTTTGGATCATCTCAATCTTTCTCCACGACTCCCTAGATATACTGCACCCCCAAACTTCACATTTGTATAAGATAACAGGGGTGACAAGAGTCTCAAAGAGGAACCTTTTTTTCTCCAAATGTAGAGGTCGGTTGACTTACAATTATTTTCAAGCTCATAATAAGATTTCCAACCTCCAATAATTCTTTTTTCGATGTTATAATTCCAGTTGAGTTGATGAGGAAAGTCAATACCCAAATATTTATAAGAAGAGACCTGCTCAAGGCAATGGTTATCATAGACGAAACTACCATGGGTGATCTTTTTGGATTTAATGATCATGACTTTAGTCTTGTCGGTATTAATTGTCATACCCATCTTGGAGTAGTAGACATGAAGAGTCTTAAGTTGCTTGTCTAGGTCATCATGGCTTCTTACAAGAAGAATGATATCATCAGCATAAAGGAGAAGAGTAATGAGAATATAAGCAAGCTTGATGCATTTGCAGCCCGCAGTTTCCAGACACTCCTCTAGTTTATCAATGTAAATACCAAAAAGGGTAGGGGAAATGGGACAACCTTGCTTAACCCTGAGATTATTGTATTAAAATTAATATGATACTTAATAAATAAGTATATTAATATTAACGTAATACAATAATATTAATATATTCATGTCATATAGTACATTTACTAACATAATAAACTTAAAAATGCAACAGGTGATTAGCATTAGATATGAGGGACCTCAAGTCCATTATCCCAATTGAGGTTATCATGATGTTTCATTATTTTGAGTCTTTCTCTAAACTTTCTTTTAAATTAGTGATACTCTCCTGAGATAATTTTAGTGCCTTCAAGGCAGATATGATGCCTAGAACGAAGGGAATGTTCAACAAGAACAGAGGAGCGACTGTGTTAATTTTTAATGTCTGCTCTGTGCTCCTTAATTCTTATTTTAAATGACCTTCCAGTTTCACCAATGTAGCCTCTTCCACAAGAGCAATTGATTTAACCTCCTTTAAGTTGTTGTTGGTTAATTTTGTCCTAATTTCATCTTGTGCCTTATTGTTTCAAGTGGTTTGAATACAGAATCAATATTCCAATTTTTTAGAACCTTATCAATTCTATTAGTGACGCCATGGATGTATGGAAGATGAGCCTTCCTATAGGAGGGTTGTACTTTCTCTTTTTTTAGAAGGGGGCGGGGGGAGAGGTCATCTTCTTTTTTGCTATCTCGATGGCTTTAAGAATGTCCTTGTTTTTATATCTGATTTCTCTAAAGACATTAGTAAGGTGGTTTAATTCTTGATCCAAGTGTTCTTGATCAGATATTTGAACCACTCTTAGGGCCAAGGTATTAAGAATCCCAAACTTCTAAGGGGGCTAATGGTGAGATTCTGCGTGAAAGTAGCTATTAGTATGAGTATTTTTTCATATACCTGATGACCCAATGTTTCATCTTCATGTTTCAAAATTAGTACGTCAAGGAAGGGAATGCAGTTATTGTCCTCAAGATTCATTGTCAATTTATTGTCTTTAGATATTCCATTCAATAGTTCAAGGAATTTATTGAGTTCATCCTTACCATGCTGCCATTTGACATTCGTATAGTCATCATACCTTTTCCATATTTTTGGTTTCAAAGGGTAGGAATCCAATGCTTTCTTTTCAAATTTGTCCATGTCTAGGTTAGCAACAATGGGTGATAAGGGGATCCCATTGCAACACCACTGACTTGTTCATAGTATTCTCCTTGGAAGTTGAAGAATGTGGATCAAAGACAAACCTCTGCAAGTTTGGCAGTTTCAAAATTTGTATAATTATCAAACCCACTTAGGTTGTATTAAAATATGCAATTTTAGATCATGATATTAGGTTTTGGAGGATTGAATTGTTGGGTGAACTTTGTGAAACTTTAATTTTCTTTACTTTCAAAGGAATTTGTTATGAGAAAACAAAAGGTACAACCATGGGTTTATCCTTATCTCCAATGGTTGTCAATGTTTTAATGGAACATTTCGAGGATTTGGCCTTAAACTACATTCATCTAAAACCCAAATGCTAGTTTCGATTTGTTATCAATACCTGCTTCATCTGGCCTCATGATCTTATTTATTTGAATTCTTCGTTGATCAAGTTAACCATGTTTATCCCTGCATTGAATTCACTATGGAAATCCAAAAAGAAAACTATCTTCCACTCTTAGATGTTTTCATCTCTTATCAACATGATGCTACCCTTACCTACCAAGTTTATAGAAAAAAGGCACGTACCAATAGATATTTTCATGCCCAATCTCACCACCACATAGCCCAAAATTTTATTATCTTGAAAACTTTTATTGTTCAAGCCATTCGAATCTTTACTCCCCACTTCCCTACAAAATAAAATGCCACCTTACTAATGCTCGTTTATCCAATGGATACTCAATCTCCCAAATTAGCAAAAAAATTAGCTTGGCCCTTCATTCCAAGTCTAAAAGCTCTCTTTACTCAAACGTCCTTATAATTTCAATGGGGTGATCACTGCAGAATTAACTAATCCTAAATTCTAACTATTTGTCGCCTAAGTCATTAACCCTTCTCCCTATCTCTTTTATCCTTCCCCTCATTCCAAGTTCCATTTTCTTATCTTTCATGTTTTTGTAGCTTCTACCCCCTTCCTCCAACAAAACTTTTGCAGATCATCTCTATTCTCCCTCTTTATTTGTATTCACTCCTCTCTCTTTTTTTAATTGTATCATTCCTTGTATTTATCTCTTATCTAATCATTCATCTCTCTTTTTCTTCCTCCCTTCCTCCCTATTCTACAATATTTAATTCCCTCTTGTTGAAGAATCTAGGGCAATCAAAATTAATAAGATTCTTCTTTAGCATGATAACAATTTGTGAAGTTCTTTTGCAATTTTATCTTAGCTTGATCTTCATATTATTATTAGTAGGTGTTTGCTTCATCAAATTGTTATCAAAAGTATTTGGTTTTCTGCCAGGGTCAAAACCTCTCCCTCTTGGAGAGGAAAACCCGCACAAAATTCTTCTTATAGAGATTCCAATTGACGAATACCAAGACCATGACCCTTGACCTATTTTACCACTCCAAGACCAAGCCATCAATCCTCTTCATGTCACTACTTGAGATCATTATCTTCGCTGCACCACTGAGATCATCACTGCTACACCATCCTAATCTTTATCACTGCTGCAACACCATTGTTGTACCTTCACCGAGGTCTTCATCATGACAATGAGATATTCATATGCATGATTGAGAGCTACACTTAGATCCACTGAAAGGAATCACTGTTTCTCTATATATCCACTTCGTTATACTGAGATCATAGTTGCATCATCACCGAGACATTGATTAGGATCATGACCTTACATCCTCATTATGTCGAGGTCATGATTGTATTCATCAGACAAAGTGCATACTGGTCTCCTTCTCATACTTGTATCGAGATCTTAACTGTATCTAGAATGTTGAGACTGTTTGTGCTACAATGAGACTCCTAGGTTCATCTTCATCACCGAAACTATGATTGTGATTTCAACCTTCATCGAAATCAATATCATCAAACTACCACCGAGGAGAATACTGTGATTTCTCGAGATATTTTTTATCACAATCATGTCGAGCGTGTACTTCTGTGATACCATCCAAAATAGTAGAGATCTCAGGGATCTGCGAGGATTTGATATTGTGATTACTCACTGTAATCACCATTGTTCTACCCTCCTTTTATACGGACCTTAGACCTTGTACCCATCCGAATAACATAGTAATATTTCTCTATCTGAAACCATGAACAATTGCCTTCCTGTAATGCGGATCTCAGCGTATATACCCATCCGAAAATTCCAAAGAAATGCGAGTTGTGTGTCTTCCTTTTGCAGATACCTTGACGGGGTATTTATAGTGGTTTGTCTCCATATTTGAGTCGACTTCAACAAGTGAATCGACATGTCTATTTATTGAGTTGACGTGACTGCCATTTTTTATATTTAATTAATTTTGAGGCTGACATGATGATCTCCTTCTCATTTTGCTTGCAGACTTCTTTGTGCTTGTAGTTGGAGGATTGTGCTTAGTCTTTGGAGGGCTTATACAAATTTTGTAGACTAGAATACATTAAATATAGGCTCAAGAAGAGTTGCTTCATACATGAATTGACTCTTTGACATTATTAATAAATCCTAAAGACATCAAGGAGAAGTCTTTGACCTATGACACTTCTTGCTCATGAAACCCATGCAGCAAGGCATGCAAAATAAATTTATTTTCTTTTATTACATCATTTTCAAAGATCAAATCATTATGAAGACTGAACATAGTTATACTTTCTTCAACACTCCCTCTTAACTAGGGAGGTATTCATAATGGTACTTGGTCATTCTCAATCTGAAGAATTTCTCATAAGAAGAATCGGATTTGCAATCCATCTGTTATAGCATCATTTCAACCAACATTGTTTTCATTTAGCAAGGCCTTGACTAACAGCTCCATCTCTCACTTAGATCAGAGCACACAATGTTGGCGAGACCAATGACTGATAGACACACATCATCATTGTCTCTCTTAGGGTCATACCCACTCGGGTGTTCTCCGAGTATGCCCTACTAGGACTATTCTCATCTTGGGTTCCCAGCCCTCAAGAATATCGGTCCTCTTGCCCACTCTTGTCTTGGATGCCCTACCACATCCTCAAAGAGTGTTGGATGCCAGATGATTACACAATCCTCCATTCTTTCTTCCAAACTGAAGACAAGAATGTTGTGTCTAACTCTCCCTCTTAACCAGGGATGAGTTCCAAGTTTCTCTTCACTCATAAACTTACTTGAGTTCCTTTACTCATAGGAACCTCCCAGAGCTCCCTCTTAAACAGGGACTCTATCATCAGTACTTTATAGGGTCTTCTAGTTGACTGATGATCCAAGACCTTGATGTCATCAATTTTTTCATATTAGGGTTCATCCATCCGTTAGTTTCCTCCATCATGTCATTCCTTCTTTCCTGGAAAGTATCCTCCTTGGCTTTACATCTGGGGCTTCCTTCATAGGGCCATCTATCTTCACCTGTCCTTCAACGATGATTTCTCTAGATCACAAGGTGCATAGTTGTGATAGCCTTCACAACTCTCCTTACCTTGGGCCTGCACACATACCCAGACTTTCTCCAAGAGGTCAAAAAACAAATCACATATTGCCTTTTTGGTGATGACCTTTTCCAGTGACATCTTCTTGTAGATATCAACACCCTACATACATGTTGACACATCTCCCAAAGATATCTTATTGTCAAGGGTCCTCATCTCATCAAACTTCCATCAGAATCTTCATATATGTCTGGGAGATTTCCTAGTCAAATCTTCTTGATCCTTTGGATGTTGATTGCCTTCAACATTGTTGCATATTTCACGATCTCTTCCTTTCTCGCACCTTCCATCCATAGGAGCCCTCAATCATAGTTTCTTTAATTGTAGTCAACCACCTTATACTTCATATGAGGACATATTATGTTGATTTCATCTAGTGTGACTTATGCCTTTTTGCATCCTTTCAGAGGAAGAGATCATTTTCCTCTTGATCATGCTTGATCCATGTTACCCGCAACCATATGACATGACATTACAATATTAAATACAAATACAAGCATACATACCTCATTTTGCCTTTAGGTTTCTTCCAGCAGCTTCCTAGATTGAAAAGATCTTCAATCCCTTGATCTGCTTCATTTCTCATGTCATCATACCATCATCTCATGAATTCCATAAATTGGATTTTCTGATGAAACACTTGCTACCTTCCCAGATTAGTGGATCCTCCGCTGAGGTTTCTATCAGAGAATCTTCAGGATCTTGCATATCCCTATCTGGCAAATGTTTCCTTTGTCCTGGATGACTTCTCCCTTTCCTTTAATGTCCAATGAGATTCCCAAGAGCTATGTCCTTCATGTTCGACTGCCATGGATTTTGTCCTTTATGATTCCCATGGTGATATCATGAACTCTTGTTTTTAATGCTTCCATGATGCCACGATGCATCTTATTACCATGGTCATATCTGCAAGGACTTCTGATAGGACCCTTTTGAGAGGGACACCATCTCACTCATAGTAGAGGTCTGTTACTCCCTCTTTCCTTGGCCCTTTTCTTCAGCTTCCTCATCCTTCTGGCGATATGAGCTTATTTTCATAGCATTGAATCTTAGCTATACTATTCTGTCTTGAAAACTTCCATTGCTTTTCTGCACATGTTTAAGTCTTCTTAACCTTTAACACTTTTGTCCTCAACTTGTCCTTTTTCCATCTTGCATAGATACCACAGGTTGTTGTATGAGGAAACTTCCATGTCCCAAGGACACTTGCCATCTTGCTTATTAAGAACGTAGATGATTATCTTCTTATCATCTTTCTTCAGATCTCCCAATTGAGATCTCATGAAGATATTTCTTCATTCTTTGATACCTTCTTTACTGCACTTCAAAGAGTATATCTTCTAGCATTTCATGTATCCCTTTTATGTCTCCTTTCTTGCTACGTATGAAAGAGAGAACCTTAAGAGTTCTTATGAATTCAAAGGAGACCTTGATATGTTCACTGACTTCTCTTCTCCATAAGGATTATGACAATCCTTCTTATTCCATGTAAGAACCTGTGATGACCTATCTAACCTATAGATCTTCTTGCAATCTATTGTAACATATTTCGGCACACTCAAAATTAAAAAATTTGAGTGTGAAATTTCCATTTCCTCCTGGGCTAAACGCTGAGAGATATAATTATATATAATTATTGTGCTTTTGAATGGTTCATTTTAATCTTTTTATATATATTAATTTTAATTTAAACTATTTTATTTCTATAAAAATATAATTATATTTTTTTTATGAAAATGTTTAGTTTAAATTAAAATTATATTATAAATAATTTAAAATTTGAGCCTAATTCAAACCAAACATTCATAAGAAGCCCAAAAGTCAAAGTCAGTGAATAGGGTAAAAAACAAATCAACCGTCTCCATTCTATTGCTATGCTAGGGGGTCCGAAATTAGTTGTTTTTTCAAAACAACTTTTGGATACTTGGCATCACGAGAAATTCGGACCTCCCCTTGAAAACCATTTACCATTGAGGAGGGGCCTGAAAACCATATTCCGCATTAATTAGAATTTTATATGGTGGTAATATTATGAAATAAATTTATTTCACGATGGAAGTTAAAGTGGGTAAAATGGAATTACAAGTTAATGTGTAAAGGTGTGAAATTAGGTTGAGGTGAAAGTAAAAGAGCAAAGTAATATACTCTAACAACTACATAAAACAAGACATGGATTTACAAAACCACATATTATTTTTTAATCTGTAAATGAATTTCACAAAAAGGAAATTTACAATGTGAAAGTAAATGACTTTTTACGGGGAAGGAGAAACACGACATGGATTTACAAAACCACACATAGTTTTGTAAATACATGAGAAATAAAAACACCACATAATTTCAAATAAGTGGATGGATTTATCCATAAATTTATTATTTGAGGAGATACTTTCTGAATTTATTTAGTAAATTCATGAAACTACCAAATTCATTAACGGAATATTTGAAAACATTTATGATTTTGAAACTAGTGAAGCATTTTCAAAAAGTGACATAAAAGCATTCCAAATAGATCTTCAGCCACAATAGCTTCACAAACCCCAGATTTCAAGGCACAAAAATATCAATTGAAAGGAAAATGGTGGAAACAACAACTCTAGATTTTAAAGGCATGGAGAGCTTCACAAACCCCAGATTTCAAGGCACAAAAATATCAATTGAAAGGAAAATGGCGGAAACAACAACTCTAGATTTTAAAGGCATGGAGATATCAACATTCATAACGTTAAAAGATCAACAGATTGAGGATCATTCTGCACATTTTCAACAGTCATTCAACCAACTCTAGATTTCAAGGCAGATACTTGCAACAGTTCTAGATTTCTTGTAACTAATAAGGAAATATTATTTATTTTTAATATATAGTTCAGAATTTCATTTCAAGATTATTGTAGCAGTTTAGGGGATATTTAGTCTATATATTGTTTTATTTGTAATAAACTAGTGGGGCTTTTGATGCCAAGACTCTACACTTTGTAATAGCTTTTCTTATTTGATTTATAATGAAATCCTTATGGATCTGGTTTGAAAGAATTTTGTGTTTCTTGTATGTTTTTCCAGTATTTCCATATCTATTTTTTGCACATGTTCAAGCATTTATATGAAGGTCTGGGTAAGTGTAGATTGAGTATCAATTTATTCTTAAATCCCCGCAAAATCATAACCTTTAGAAAGATATTAGCTTATTAGATTGTTTGTCCAAGATAACTCCTCTTTGACTGGTTTTTGCTTTATGCCTTTTGATAGCCATCAAAAGAAATTAGCTTATTGGACTATCTATCTGAAATAGTTCCTCTTAGAATTGGTTTCAGTTTGGTCTTCTTGAATACTCTGCAATGTGTTTTGTTGGGTTGTAGAAATCTTCCACACGCATCCAAATTTCCCTAGTTGTTAAGAAGTCTCTCTGATTGCTTAATTATTAGGAATCTCCTTACATTCTTCTACCATAATTCTTTAAAAAGCTAAGTCATTATGTCAGACTGGAAGCTGACACTTTTAGAAGGGACCCTGTGAGAGAGGCCTTCAATCATGATTAGGGATTGTCATTGATCGCCAACCACCCCCAATTAAAACCATAAATCTGGCCATTGTGCTTCATAGGCTGTTGTTCAGTGACAGGTGAACAACGTTAAACAAAGTGATCCGGATTTAAGCAGGAACGCAATAGATTACAGAGATAACCATAAATACAGAGATGCAATAACCATAAAAACAGAGATGCAGCGGAAATAATACTTCATTTCATTAATGGAGAATACTGAAATATGCTTACAAATAGAAATAACCCAGCTAGGGCGATGGTAGCTTATCTCTGAGAAGAGATGTGTCAGCTACATGCCTCTGAACTATTTCGAACTGTGTTACAATGAGGCTCGAGGGCCTATTTATTGTTGAGAAACAATGGAAAACCCTTCACATTCCAAAACCTAACCCTAGAAGATGAAACGCCAAATTGTGGGCCCCGTTTTTTGGTAAGTTGGTACATCAACTTCCGGGGTCGCGAATTGGTCGTACTATCTCCTTTTGACGCGCATGATAGCCCGTTGGAAAGATCTCTCCGAGGAATACAACGGAAAAGACGATTTTTATCAGAAAAATCGTTGGCAGTGGATTTCCCAAAAAACGTCGTTTAGGGCCTCAAAACGGCTCCAAAAGTTTAGGACCCGAAAAACTGCTAAAAATAGTAAATTGTGCTACAATTAAGGAAACTGAAAAATTGAAAGAGACAGTTGTGGGGGTCCAAATGGGATAGGTGGGTGGCCACCAACATCCACCTAGATCATTCCTCCCCCCTTAGGAAGCAATGGTCCCCTTTGCGTTGAGTTCCTCCTTGAGATGAGGAATCTTCTGCTGAGCTCGGTCTCTGGTGAGCTGTTATGCAATCTCTGATGTGTCCAGAAATGGTGGGGAGCATGGCCGGCGACGGTCCACATTGAACACTCGATGCAAGCGAAGGAATGGAGGAATGCTGTGCTTCAAAGCATTGTTTCCTGTAGCCTTGTTACTGGTGTAAGGACCATGTCAAAGTGGTCTGAGTTTCTGATGGGTTCTGGTAAGGCGCTCCCTCTGCAAATGTAACCAAACTTTGTCGCCCACTTGAAACTTGTGTGGTACCCCTCCGGGTAAGGAGAAGTTGTTCCTGTGTTCTGTCACGACTGTATCCCTCTGTTGCTGCTGCTGTGTGGAGGAACCCTTCGCGGGGGTCATGGATGTAGCAACGATCTTCCCCTTACTTTGGGAGCGAACGAGACAAAAAATAAATTTCCTAGTCTGTGAGATGAGCTTGCTGCCTTTCTTAGCAGTGATCAAAGAGGTGGCGGTAGGTGGGGCTACCTCCGGTATCCTGTATAATGAATTATCCAAAGAAATGATGACAGCGCGAGGCCTTGACTCATACACAGCATGTCGCCTCCACAAGTATGGCTGGCCTAATAGTACATCACAAACATCCAGAGGTGTAACATCACACAATACCTCGTCTGTGAAGGGTTTGATGCTGTAGGGAAGGCGGCACTGTTGGCGAACTTTGAGATCTCGTCCTTCGTGAAGCCAACCTATACTGTACGGTTGTGGGTGTGGTGTAGTTGGTAGGCCCAACCGCTTCACGACCTCTGCTGAAATGAGGTTCTTTTGGCTGCCACTGTCGACAATGAATTGCAGCGGCGAACCCTTCACCCACATCTGTGAGTGGAAAAGACGTTCCCCCTCCTCTGGATCTTCGGGCTCATTTTTCTGGATCTTAGTAGCAACAGTGGCGCTGGGATCCGCATCAATGATCTGCTTCCCTTTGTCATTCCCCTTGTCGGGTTCTGACTCAGAGTCGGAACATGCATATGATTCAGAAGCCTTCAACTCGGCCACCAGCGACTGCTTTGTCCGACACTCACTGGTGTTATGAGTGGGACTCTTGTGGAACTCACACCACTTTCCTGTGTCCTTCTTCGGCTTCGTGGTGTTGTTCTTTTCTTGCGGCTTTGACGGGTTGTCTTGGGTCACCCCGCATTGGCTTTGTCCTTTGGGCTTCGGATTTGCAGATCCAAAGTCTCGCTTCTTCTGTTTGAACTTTTGATCGATTTTGACAGCGTATCGATATACTGTGCCGAGTGAGGAGATGTTCAAGAACCCCATCTCTTCCTGGATGTATCTGTGTAGGCAGCCGCGGTATTTGAGTACCAGATGCAGCTCAGAATCTTTGATACCCAACTGTGTGCGAAGGGTATGAAAAATGTTTGTGAACTCTGGCACATCTTGGTCTCGTCCATGCCGTAGTGTGGTCCATTTGATGTATTTGTCTTCATAGCTTCCAACAGGGTAGTACTGCTCCTTGATGGCATCCCGGAAGTCATTCCAAGTGGGTGCGGCTGAAAATAGTGAGCCTATACTGTCATCCTTCTACTCGCAGTAGATTTCCCACCAGTCCTTGACGTGGGGGGCTGCTTTGAGAAGAGCGAAAACAATCTTTTCCCGACTTGAAAATTCGTGAACAGAAAAATACCCATCTAGCAGATTTAACCATTTATCTACGACATCTGCGTCTATTTGACCCTCGAAGATGGGGATTTCAAAATTAACTTGTACCTTGAAGGGTGTGGCATTTCCAGAGTTGCTGTTGGAAGTCGATGCGTCGCCTCTAGGTAGCCGCTGAAGGATCTGCGCAAAGCTATCCATCATCGCGTTCATTTGCCGCTCGAGGGCTTCTTCGAGCAAGATTCTGATAGGATCTCCTGCCCCCTCGTCTTTCTTCTCATCCGCCATGGGAGGTCGTCGAGATTTGCGAGGCTGGTCTTGCAAAGGTTCGACCAATTCAAGCCCTAGATCCTTATATCCCGACCTCGTTGGGGACATGCAAAGAAAAACAGAGAAAAAGCAGACCGCTCTGATAGCACTGATCCGGATTTAAGCAGGAACACAATAGATTACAGAGATAACCATAAATACAGAGATGCGATAACCATAAAAACAGAGATGCAGCGGAAATAATACTTCATTTCATTAATGGAGAATACTGAAATATGCTTACAAATAGAAATAACCCAGCTAGGGCGATGGTAGCTTATCTCTGAGAAGAGATGTGTCAGCTACATGCCTCTGAACTATTTCGAACTGTGTTACAATGAGGCTCGAGGGCCTATTTATTGTTGAGAAACAATGGAAAACCCTTCACATTCCAAAACCTAACCCTAGAAGATGAAACGCCAAATTGTGGGCCCCGTTTTTTGGTAAGTTGGTACATCAACTTCCCGGGGTCGCGAATTGGTCGTACTATCTCTGTTTGACACGCATGATAGCCCGTTGGAAATATCTCTCCGAGGACTACAACGGAAAAGGCGATTTTTATCAGAAAAATCGTTGGCGGTGGATTTCCCAAAAAACGTCGTTTAGGGCCTCAAAATGGCTCCAGAAGTTTAGGACCCGAAAAACTGCTAAAAATAGTAAACTGTGCTACAATTAAGGAAACTGAAAAATTGAAAGAGACAGTTGTGGGGGTCCAAATGGGATAGGTGGGTGGCCACCAACATCCACCTGGATCACAAAGTCTCTTAAACATTGAGGGAGACCCCTCTGGTTCCAGGGCCATCTTGAACCTTAAGGCTTGTTGAGTTGGTTTCCTGGTGTAGTTTTTGTAGCCAAGGGTTGCCTACGGGAAACATGTACAACATTTGGCGTCATTGCCGGGGGACGAATTAACGAAGATATTTTTCCCCAGAGTACGATAAAGTTTAGACCTATTTATTTTTGGTGAACAAGGAATAGGCATTACTGTTGGTTGCATTATTTTCACCACGCAACTCCACTTTGTCATATGGCGATTCCACTGGGAAACCGATCCCACTGTTTTAAAATTTCAGCTGCCTTGACTGCTATGCCAGGTTCATTGATACTTTCAATCAACAGTATATGTCTTTCCCTCTCAGCCATGGTCAGAAATCTAAAATGTCTACAGAGGATGCAACTTTTAAAGTACACCTGTGAGTATAAGTTTTCCATTAGATTTTATGTTCATATTGTATATATTCTTTAGATTTTTAGCTGCTAGCAACGTGGTTTGTCAATAAATCCACTCTGCACTTGGTTACATTGGAAAACAGATTACACCTAACAATGTAAAATTTCCAATTCAGTTAGATAGAGGTGTGGAATTGATTAGCTACTTTCAGATTCAGGGTGCAGTAGATCTACAATTGTTTTAGCTATATTTCAAGATTGCAGTATTAAGTTTGGTTCGGTTGAGTGCAATGACTTCCAAGGGATTAAATGATTGAATCCATAGCCCATGAATTAGGCACTCCTGTGCTTATTTCCACTTACAATGACAGTTGTTTCACTTCAACAGTGTTCAATTTTCAAATTTCAAAATGAATGTCTCTAGATTATTGCAGGAAATATAAGTTGCCATTCACAGTTGCAGGTTTAATATGCAATAGCTAGATTACGGGGATTGGCTATACATTACATGGTGGTAGATCAGTGATTAATGATTTTATGGTATGACTCCATGCCCAACACATAAGGCAGTTGATCTACTAGTTCTCTGCATCCGGGATGCAATCCCCATTGGCGCTGATGTTGTAACATATTTCGACACACTCAAAATTAAAAAAAAATCAGTGTGAAATTACCATTTCCTTCTGGCCTAAATTTGAGAGATATAATTATTATGCTTTTGAATGATTCATTTTATTATATATATATATATATAAACAAACTATATTATTTTTATAAAAATATAATTATATATTTTTATGAAAATATTTAATTTAAATTAAAAATATATTATAATTTTTTTTTAAATTTGAGCTTAAGTCAAACCAAACATTCATAAGAAGCCCAAAAGTCAAAGTAACGTCCGAGCAGTTTTAAATGGTTGAGATTGTAAAAAAACAAATCAACGGTCTCCATTCTATTTCAGAGCCCTCGGGGTCATTCAAACTTTAACATGGGGGTCTGAAATTAGTTGTTTTTTCAAAACAACTTTTGGATACGTGGCGTCAGCAGAAGAAATTCGCCCCCTAAAAACCATTTACCACTAAGGAGGGGGCCCAAAAACCATAACCCGTGTTAATTAGAATTTTACACGTAAAATAAATTCTTGGTGCATGAAAATGAATAAAGGGAGGCTTTGCAATCATATATTGATGAAATTAATGTATAGGAAAACAAAAAGATATTTATGTCAATACATGTTAAATTGAAGTGAGAGTTACATAAATAAAAATAATTTACAGGCATGGTGAAATCAAGTTACTCGTGCGAAATCAAGTTGAGGTGAAAGCAAAAGAGCGAAGTAAAATACTCTACCAACTACAGAAAAGAAGACATGGATTTACAAAACTACATATTGAGTTTTTATAGCGAAGGAGAAACAGGTCATGGATTTACAAAACCACACATAGTTTTGTAAATACATGAGAAATAAAAACACCACATAATTTCAAATAAGTGGATGAATTTATCCATAAATTTATTATTTGAGGAGATATTTTCTGAATTTATTTAGTAAATTCATGAAAATACCAAATTCATTCACGGAACATTTGAAAACATTTTATGATTTTGAAATTAGTGAATCATTGTCAAAAAGTGACATGAAAACATTCCAAACATATTAACAATAGCTTCACAAACCCCAAATTTCAAGGCACAAAAATATCAATTGAAAGGAAAATGGCGGAAACAATAACTCTAGATTTTAAAGGCATGGAGATATCAACATTCAGAACATTAAAAGATCAATAGATTGAGGATCATTCTACAGATTTTCAACAGTCATTCAAGCAACTCCAGATTTCAAGGCAGATACTTGCAACAGTGCCAGATTCCCTGTAACTAATAAGGAAATATTATTTATTTTTAATATACAGTTCAGAATTTCATTCTAGGATTATTGTAACAGTTTAGGGGATATTTAGTCTATATATTGTTTTATTTGTAATAAACAAGTGTGGGCTTTTGATGCCAAGACTCTACACTTTGTAATAGCTTCTCTTATTTGATCTCTAATGAAAACCTTGTGGCTCTGGTTTGACAGAATTTTGTGTTTCTTGTATGTTTTTCCAGTATTTCCATATCTATTTTAAGCACATGTTCAAGCATTTATAGGAAGGTCTGGGTAAGCGTAGATTTAGTATCAATTTATTCTTAAATTCCCTGCAAAATCATAACATTTAGAAAGAGATTAACTTATTGGAATGTTTGTCCAAGATAACTCCTCTTTGACTGGTTTTTGCTTTATGCCTTCTAATAGCCATCAAAAGGGATTAGCTTATTGGACTATCTATCTGAAATAGCTCCTCTTAGAATTGGTTTCAGTTTGGCCTTCTTGAATACTCTGCAATGTGTTTTATTGGGCTATAGAAATCTTCTACACGCATCCAAATTTCCCTAGTTGTTAATAAGTTTGTCTGACTGCTTAATTATTAGGAATCTCCTTACATTCTTCTACCATAATTCTTGAAAAAGCTAAGTCATTCTGTTAGGCTGGAAGCTGACACTTTCAGAAGGGACCCTATGAGGGAGGCCTTTAATCATGATTAGGGATTGTCATTGATCGCCAACCACCCCCAATTAAAACCATAAATCTGGCCATTGTACTTCATAGGCTGTTGTTCAATGACAGGTGAACATCGTTAAACAAAGCCTCTTAAACATTGAGAGAGTCCCCTCTGGTTCAAGGGCCAGCTTGAACCTAAAGGCTTGTTGAGTTGGTTTCCTGGCGTAGTTTTTGCAGCCAAGGACTACCTACGGGAAACAGGTACAACACAATCATGAAGTCATTTCACCAAAAATGATTAATGAAAATACTTACTTGAGATGTGAAGATGAAATCTTCACCTTGATCATGTTGGCAGTAGTTGGAGCAGATGTATTGATGCTTCCTCCGACTGAAATCCTTGATAGGAAGATTGTCTTCTTTGCCTACGAGCTATCTTGATTTATATATCCACCGAACTGTTGATCTAATTTGGCTACATTCTTATTATAAGATGGTAACTCCCAAGAGATATTTGAATACACAATTCTTTGCAAGCTGGGATAACTTAAATACCAAGGATATTATCAAGTCACGGTCGCCAGAGCCTGAAAATTTTCTCCAACATACATGTGCAGTTTACAGGACCAAATCCTTCAGAAAATTTTATGAGTATCTTATGGTAATGCACTGCAGATTGCATGGGTGAAAGAATGTTGAATAATTCGAAGAGAGATGGATCTATTTAATCAACCTAGTTGTTTCTAGAGGCAAGGTATTCAACTAGACTGGCATCCTCTCTCACAAATTGCAAATCAATATACAAAAGGCAAGACACCTCTACAAACCAAATAGTCACCATAATTATACATGTCCGCTTATCTGTTTGATGGAATTTATGTTCTCTATGAGTTCATAGGGATGAAATGGAATTGGACCCCTCAAGAGAATTTGGCTTTCTATTTTCATTGCAGATTGTTGTCAGAAGTCAATTTTTGAGGAATATATACGAAACTGCCTAAGACTTCTTTGTATTGGTATATAAGATGATTTTTGAGACAGAACCTCCCTGTATGACAAATTAGGTGAAGGAGGCACTTTATGAAGTTGTAGATTGGTTTGCTTCACCACAAGGTACATACATCAGAGTTTTTGGGTGCCAGACTGCTCCTCATGTCATGCCGAGATATGTGACCAACACAGTGGTCTTATAGGAGGTTGCCTATCAATTGAACAATGGTTTGTATGCACAACTCCAAAGGAAGAAGAAGTTTCCTTGGCCCTCTTTTCCTTTACGGATTGGACCGTATGAGCTTAAGAGCCTTAAGGCAGCTGAAAGATGAGATTTTAGAACTTAGGTGCCTTCATTTTGGAGTAATGAGTTTTCATAGACACAATTCTAGGAATGTTTGCAGACAACATTGTGATAAGATACATTACACATGGTTGTATCTACCTATGACAATTCCCGAAGATGAGAATATCAAGAATTGGTACAATGCGTTGAGAAATAATTAGCGAGGAGATGAGGCAGGGCCATCCCATGTTCCACAGGTACCAGATACACAAATGGAGGAGATTCGGCAAGAAGTGACTGCCCAAGCTAACATTGTATTATTAAAGACGAGGCCAAAGCATGATCCAATAGCAAAAAGCAATAGAAAGTTCAAGGCTAATCCACTTTTCAAAGGTGCAATAGAGGTGGAGAAATAAAATAAGCAAAGGGAGGAAGAGAAGAAAATACAAGTATAAGAAAAGCAACAAGAAGAAGAGTAGAAAAGAGAGGAAGAGTGCAAACAAAAAAAGGAATAAGAGAAGAAAAAACAAGATGACTTGTTGAAGAAGAAAGAAGAAATGAAGAAGAGAAAATAAGAGGAGATACAAAAGAAACAACGTGTGGAAATCATAAAGAAACAAAAAGCAAAGGAGGATAGGAAAAGAGTAGAGGAAGAGGAACAACAAAAGTGGTTGTAGGAAGAGGAGATGAAGAGAAGAAGAAGAGGTTGCATAGGAAATGGAGGAAGAATAAATGGCCCACGACTTAGAAGCGAAGTTTTAGAGTAAGAGGAAGACATTGAACTGATTACAAATGAGGCAAGTTGTTGGGCGTGGGATCCCCCCCAAGGCAAGTTTTGGGGCTTAAAGCCCAAGTTTTGACTAAGTCCATTGTAAAGACTCCGGGATTTGTGAGCGCGGACTGTGAAGTTGTAATAGAGTCATAGGGTTGTCCGCCCTTACTTTTGTAAATGTAGTGTCGGTATGAGAGATCTACCCATGGTTCGCGGACCATGAGATTGTATAATTAGAGTGAGGCTCTAAGTGTAAAGAGACATTTGGACAAGGACGAAAGGAAATCTATCAATAAAGCATTGAGTCGAAGTGTAGAGTCGTGTCTTTGGGTCGTAGGGTAGGAGAAGGCTCTGTAGCTGAGTGTGCAGAGGCCTAGTAGTCCGTAGCTAAGTGCGCGGACCCCTGCAACTGAGTGCGCAGGGTAGGTTGAGTCTGTAACCATTGAAAGAATTAATAAAGAGAAGTTTTACCATATTTTTGTGTATCTTTTCCTATTTTATGCATTGAAGTATATTGGGTATGAATTGCAAGTTTACTGTTTATTTACTGCACAAACTTATATAAATGTGCTGAGTAAGTGAATATAATATAAGGTATATGTTTATGCGAACATAACTAATTGTTATAAGAAGATAAGTAAGATCCACGATGTGACTTGGGGAAATAGTGCAGATCGCTGCTCCAGCAGCGTGAAAGCCCCACGACCTCTGGTTAGGGCTGCGTGAAGGAGAATATAACAGGGCGCGAAGGCCTCGCAGGTCAGGGAAGTACGCGAAGTAACCTGCGCGAAGGTATTCAAAGTTGGACTAATCAACCCCTCAGACATCTCAAGGGTGCGGAAACCTGGTTCCAACATCCCCCCATACTGCTTCAGGTGAGACCTCAATTCGTGCTCCGCAGACTATTGCCGAAAGGGCCAGTAGTACAGGGATTTGTTTGGCTAATTAACTCCAAACCTGGGTCAGGCCCCAACAAGCCAACAAATGGTTCCGTTGTCGGGATTAGAATCTGCATAGAGATGTCTGATGTCGTATCATTGGAATCCAACTAAGAAAGAAATTGAAGGTTGGTTGGACAGGAGAATTCACGAGTTCGCGGTGCAAGAGAACAGGAATCCACGACTATCAAAAGAAGAGTGGTTAGACTGTTATCTGTACATAGAGATCCACAAAATTTTCTTCGCATCTTTCACTACTGAGTTGTATGAGTGGATCACAAAATTAGCAGATAACCAAGGAAGGTGCAAGCTTGACAGTCCTATTATGTGGACCCCAAAGTTGGTGCGCAGATTGGAAGCATCAGAGGATAAGATTGTGCGCACTGTTGATCACTGACTCGATTGAATTATAGGAGGATTCATTACTGAGTTTGCGGTAGATACTTCAGTCAGCTATAGCGAGGCAGAGCGACGCTTCCTTAATGGACCGCGAGGTAAGTACATTAAGTCTCTGAACACTTGGATTAAAATGCTACTGTGTGAAAAGCAGATTATGCGAATACATTGATGTTTGGGGCTATGCGAAGTGGGAGAATTTACAGAAATGAAGGTAGTGCAGAACTAGAAACTAGCCCCTTGATTTCACCTCCGCGAGGGGACGAGGAAGAGCTCGCAAAGGTCTCACTAAGAAGTGCGATTAATTTGATAAGGCAGAGGATTCCACGCATACCACCCCCACCCACACCATCACCAGTTTCACCGCCTTCACCCCCATCTTCACTCGTACCACCTCCGCCACCACCACGAGTCAATATGGTAAGCGCGATAAAGTTGTTGGTGTTCAAGGGAGTAGGAAATGAAGATCCAAAACAGTTTTGATTCGTGATAAAAGTTGTATGGGAAGCATAGGGAGTTACGGATGACAATATAAAGAAAGTGATGTTGGTCAGTGCTCTGCAGGATCGCGCACTGACTTGGTACATTAAGCATTCTAATGACAATCCGAATGCGAGAATCACAGATGTACAAATTGCATTGAATAGAGAATTTAGAAGACCGAAGTCATAGGCGCAGTCGATCATTGGGTTCAAGGAGATCACAATGCTACCAAGTGAGACCCCCTGGGAATTAGATTAGAGACTGAAGTGCACAATTCATGAAGCTAATATTACTTTGACAGATGGACAACACTGCGAATGGTTTGTAGCATCACTAACGCTGCATTTGAGGAACATGTTGTCGCAACAAAGGTTAACAACTCAAGCAGAGGCCTTGGAGATCGCGATGAGGCTACATGAGACCCTAATACAGGATCCTAACCTGGGAGTTCAGCAGATCCATGTGCAGTTGAAAAACTTATTCCTTGAGATGCAAAGTCTGAAACAGGACAGGACAACTCGGCCAGAAGTGCGCGACGAGGTATGGTGTGTTAAATGTAAGGATTAGGGTCATGACAAGGACCACTGCCCAGTGTTTGCGAATTACCTCGCGGGACAAGGACCGATGTCATTAAGACCAGAGGCACAAGCATGACCTAGCGCAACGCCTGCTTTGTGGTGCGTGATTTGTCAAATAGGAGGAAAGCATGCTACGGACAATTGCCATTTGTTGCAGAAGTACACACAAAATTCGCAGCAGTTCAGTAATTTTTGTAGATCAATGGGACATGATGAATGCACCTGTAGAAGCTATGAGCTAATGATGGATAGGAATCCTACCTACAGAGTTCAGGCCGAAATGCGGCCCCTTGACCAGAACGCAGGAGTGGCGCGAACCGGATTTCAAGGGCGCGGATGAGGCCGAGGTGGAGGAGGACCTGGAAGAGGTCGTGGATAGCTCATATGTTACAATTTCGGGGGGCCAGGACATTATGCTTGTGATTGTATGAATCCAACGCGTCCATCATGTTTGTATTGTACCTTGTTTGATCATGAGATGAAGGATTGTCCCACACTGATAGTGAGGCTGCACGACAAGGGAGCGCTCCAACCTGCCCTGACTCAAAACCTGCAAATGATGAGGTCTGAGTTGCGCGAGGAAGACCCCAACGTGAACATTGTGCTCCGAAGTGGAATTATGATAGGGGATGATAAAGGCAAGCAATCGGAAGATAGTACTTGGGTTCACAAGGCTCCGACGAAAGGACCAGAGTTTGATTTGGAGCGTGCTAGGGAAACCTTCATGGAAGCTAGGAAGAGCTTCACTGATGCCTCCACTTCAGGAAGAAAAGACAGGTCGGAGCCAGAAATGGACCCATCAATGATCACGATGTTCCTAGAAACATGCATGAAGCTATTGCGCGACAACAAGGTTGTAAAGGGATTGCAGGAAGAAAAGACAGGCCGGAGCCAGAAATGGACCCATCAATGATCACGATGTTCCTAGAAACATGCATGAAGCTATTGCGCGACATCAAGGTTGTAAAGGGATTGCAGGAACTCATAAATAGATGCGCTGGGACTGCGCCAAGAGAACCTCACATAGCCCGGAAGATTGGAAAACATGTGATGAGGACAGGGAGTGAAATGAGATTGAACGCACAGATTGGAGAATATGAGATGGACCAAGTGATTCTGGATTTAGGATCGAACGCAAACGTTCTGCCAAATCAGACATGGGAGCGCATGGGAAGGCCTACGCTACAATGGTCTCCTATCCAGCTGTGAATGGCGAACCAACAAAAGATCATACCTATGGAGAGATTGTAGGAATCACCGTGGATATTGAAGGGGTAAGCGCGTTAGCAAACTTTGAAGTGATAGAGATTGTGGATGAAAACAATCCCTACCCCATGTTATTAGGAATAGATTGGGCCACTGACATGAACGATATGATAAATCTGAAGAAGCGCAAGATGATTTTTGAGAAAAATTCGTTATGCGTAGTCGTACCTTTGGACCTTGCCGAGGGATCGCACTACACGGAGCCAGTGCGCGACTGTGAGAGCGACAATGACATGAACTGCATCTACAAGATAATCACGTGAGAGCAAGACTAGGTAAATCCCATGTCGAATGGATGAATCTCATGGGAGCACGAAAGCTCCTATACATCGGATTCGGATGAGGAAATAGAGTGATGGTAGAACTAGTTACACGAGGTAACCATGCTGAACTGTAACATGATGACAAGATCGCTGCACTGCGTATCAATGGAGGTAAGGGATCTGCCTACTTATGATGGGTTAAGCGAGGTAGATGCTTTCCTGAATAGATTTGAAAGAGAGGTGCTGGAACAGCAATGTTTCGAGGCTTTGAAATGGGTACTACACGCTACGCCCACGAGGTGGTGGGGTACACACCAAGGAAGCTTTGAGGACTGGCGCGAATGCAGGAGAATGATGCGCATGTGTTTTGGGAAGCCTCAAATGCATCTAAAAGACAAGTATGACGGACGGGATGATCCACGCGTGCACCTCGCCAAGTGGACAAAGGTCTATGGGGAAGATCCAAAATCTGAGTGGGTGCACCTGTTCTGTCATACCCTAGATGTTATACCCATGAACAAGTATATAGAGACGAAGCTCCACCATGGGAAAAGTTAATGGGATATCTTGCGCGAACGGTTCCTGTTAACCTTCACGTTTGAGGATCGTTGGTGGGACACTGTTGATGACGCGCTACAAATAGTAAAAGAAACTATTTTTAAGATACCTAAGGAGCTAATAGAATTGATTCAGCCTGAATGGGCTACTCAGTTGAGCTACGTGCTGGAGTGTTATAATGTAAATACTGAAGAAGACGATGAGGATCCGCGAGAAGTTAACATTCCAGAAACTAAAGGCTATCGCGAGGTTTAAGGACCCTTGATTGAAGACCCCGACATAACCACACCGGTAAATACAAAGCAGGTGAACACTGGTACAGAAGCCGAACCTAAGTATGCAACACTCAGCGACTACTGGGATGACGCGATGGTGGATAAGGTCACTGAGTTACTCCGCGAGTACGAGGACCTATTCCCGACCAAGATCACAGACTTAAAAGGAAACATCGGAGATTTAGGAATGATGCAGATCACATTAAATCCTGACGCGAAGCTAGTTAAGCAAAGGCCTTACCGCTTGAATCCGAAGTACAAGGAGAAGGTCTGCGTCGAACTAGACAAGTTTCTCGCAGCTGGAATCATTGAGTCAGTGGAAGAATCCGATTGGGTAAGCCCTATGGTGGCGCAGGAAAAGAAGTAGAAGGGCGAGATAAGAATATGTGTGGACCTCAGAAAATTGAATGACACATGTGTGTATGATCCATTCCCAACTCTATTCACAGATGAAGTATTGGAAAACGTCGGTGGGCGGGAAGCATATTCTTTCACTGACGGATTTTCAGGGTACCACCATATCAAAATCGCGCCGAAAGATAGGAGTAAGACAACCTTCGTGACTGAGTGGGGCTGCTTTCAATACACTGTTATGGCATTTGGATTGAAGAACGCGCTGACCATCTTTTCGCTGATAGTTGTTGCAACATTCAAGAATATATCCACAAGTTCCAGAGGTTTATATAGATGATTGGACTATATTTGGACTGGTTAAGCACCATGTAGTGAGCTTACGCTTGATGCTGGATACCTACCGAAGACACCAAATCACGTTGAACCTCAAGAAGTGTACGTTCCTCGTTCCTTTTGGGAACCTATTGGGACATGTGGTTTGCAGATAGGGATTGATGGTAGACCCCGCGAAGATTGCGGTGATTCTGAATTTGGAAGCACCGCGAAGTGTGAAACAGTTGCACGCTACCCTGGGACATACAGGGTACTATAGGAAGTTCATCAAAAGCTATGCCCAGATCACCACGCCGATGGAGAAGCTATTGAAAAAAGATGTCACGTTCTACTGGAATGATGACTACAAGAAAAGCCTGGATGTACTAAAAGAAAAAATGGCCTCTGCGCCGATCTTGGTCTTCCCGAAATGGGATGAGGAGTTTCATGTCCATGTTGATGCGTCGTGTATAGCACTGGGAGCGGTACTAACACAGGAGGGTGGAGAGGGCTTGGATCACCCTATTGCGTT
This sequence comes from Pinus tabuliformis, assembly GCA_031772625.1. NCBI lineage: Eukaryota > Viridiplantae > Streptophyta > Pinopsida > Pinales > Pinaceae > Pinus > Pinus tabuliformis. The sequence continues at coordinate 30,207,862 of CM062816.1, forward strand.
CGCGAGTCGTAGGTTTTCTAAAGCAGAAAAGAACTATTCCACAATTGAACGCGAGAGATTGGCTATGGTGTATGTGCTCCAAAAATATCGGCATTATTTGCTAGGGGGCACTTCAAGATGTATACATATCATTCTGCGCTGAAATACTTGGTCAATAATCCTGTGTTGGGGGGACGCATATGCAGGTGGCTTCTATTGTTCCAAGAATATGATTTTGAGGTCGTTATGAAGCCTGGGCGCCTGAACGCGGGACCGGATCACCTGTCGCGCATTGAGATAGGAGAGGAACCTACTAGTCTAGAGGAAGGATTACCTGATGCACAGCTCTTTGCTGTGCGCATAGCGGATGGACACTTTGAAGACATAATCCACTTTCTCACAACTGGAACTACGCCGAAAGAATACTCTGTCCAATAGAAGAAGGAATTGGTGGTGCGTGCGACAAATTTTCTTGTCATCGCGGGGCAGCTATATAAGATAGGCAATGATGAGATACTGCGAAGGTATGTACCTGAATTTGAATGAAGTCATATCCTCGTGGATGCGCATGGGGGTGTTGCGGGAGGGCATTATGCAGGGCAAGCGACCACGCAAAAGATTATAAACCCTTCATCAGGATTCAAAAGCACATTGCAAGGCCTGTGATGTATGTCAAAGAACAGGTAAACCATTACGGAGGGACGAGATGTCTTTGAATCCGCAAATGACGCTGCATCCCTTTGAAACGTGGGCGATCGACTTTGTCGAACCTATTAAATCTCATGTAAAGATGGGCGCGAGATACATTATCACTGTGACAGAGTACCTGGCTCGTTGGGCAGAAGCGCAGCCGGTAAAAGATTGCATGGCCGCCACGGGCGCGAAGTTTCTGTTTAAACACGTATTGACATGATTTGGATGTCTGAAGATCTTGATGAGCGATCGTAGTACACATTTCCTGAATGAAACAATCAACGCGTTAATAGAAGAGTTTCAGGTGTATCATCAGAACTTGTTATGGTTTGATAACTATGTGTAATTATGACTTGAATTGTTATTTGATAAATATTTTTGATCATACCTTTGGAAACTTTGTCATTTTTTTGCTCAAGGCTGCTAACCAATTGATCTTCCTTGATGTCTTGAAGATGTCCCATGTCTTTAGCTCAATTACACCTGCATTTCATGGTTATAGCACTAAAAATTGATTGTAAATTTGAAAACAGAGTGATGCTGGCTACGGAAATCGTTTCCGGCTGCGGAAACTGCTTCTGGCTGCGGAAACGATTTCCAGCTGCGGAAACTGAGACAGCACCCCCTTAACTGCACAAAGATAGTTAGAGAAGAACTAGCTGAATGAAAATAGTCCTGAAAGGGACTTTTATTGATGAAGTGAAATGGAATGAGTGGAATGAAATGAAAATGAAGTGGAGTGAAGTGAAATGGCAATGAGAATGAGATGGAGGTGAAGTGAGATGGCAAATGAAATGGAGTGAAGATGGAAAGAGAAGGAGAGGAGATTTTTTTTTGGAAAATATAGAGTGTCAGGTGTCCCTGATTTTCACTCTACATTTTCTGTATAAGACTACCAATCTATGATTGGTTTTCAGGCTTATACGATTTTTTTTATTTTTATTTTTCACTGAAAGAAACAATGACTAGGCTGATGGGGGAGAGGGATTCTTCTCCACCAGCCTTATTGCAGAATTCTCCTGGAACATTTTGACAAATTCCTCTTTCGAGAGTGGCTTATGATAAATTTTCAATCGGTGGCCATTCACAATGAGAGGAGTTTGAAACTCATCAATAGTCTTGATTCTTACCGCTCCATTGTTAAAGACTTCGTCAATCTCATATGGCCCAAGCTAATGAGTCTGAAATTTTCCTTTGAAGTCTTTAAACTTGGAATCAAACAGTAACGCCCAATATCCCTCTTGAAACTTTCTCTCTTTGATATATCTGTCATGCCACTTAGCTCTTTGATGTTGAACTAGATCAGTCCTTAAAATTGCATCTTGTCTGATCTCATCTAGCTCATTCAGCTGCTCCATTCTGTGCTTTTGGGCTTCTGATAGATTCATTCCCAACTGGACTGCCATCTTTAAAGTCTTGATTTGAAACTCAATGGGGAGCAGGACCTCTTTCCCATAAACAAGTTCATAGGGAGAATGTCCGGTTGTATTCCTCCATGTAGTTCTGTAGGTCCATAAGGCTTTAAGAAGCCTTTCGGCCCAATCTTTTCTATGTAGATGAACAATTTTGGTGATGATGCTTTCAAGAACTTTGTTTGTAGATTCCACTTGGCCATTTGCTTGCGGATGGTAAGGAGTAGATTTTCTATGCTTGATTTTATATTCTTCCATCAGCTTCTCCATCAAGTTAGACGTAAATTGACTTCCCTGATCTGTCACAATTTCTCTTGGGACACCAAAACGAGTAAAAATATCCTCAAAAAGAAATTGAACAACTGAATTTTCAGTCGCAGAAGGCAATGCTTTGGCTTCTACCCATTTAGTGACATAATCAGTGCATACCAATATATACTTCTTTTGTTTAGATGGTGGATTAATGGGTCCGATGAAATCTAAAGCCCATTTTTCAAAGGGTTCGATGAGTACCTGTGGTTGTAATGGCATTTCATTTGAAAGAGTCGGTCTCCCAACTCTTTGGCAGTTGTCACACCTTCTGACATATTGTTTTGCATCTTTGAAAAGGGAAGGCCAATAATATCCTAAAGAAAGGATTTTATAGGCTGCCCTTTTGTCAGCAAAGTGTCCACCACATGGTTCATCATGACATGCCTTGAGGATGTCAGGCATCTCATCTTCCCGAGCACATCTTCTGATCACACAATCTAGCCCTGTTTTAAACAATTCATTAGAAATCCATGAATAATTTGAGCTCTCTTGAATAATTTTTCTTTTTTCACCAGAAATAGATGTGGAGGTAGCTTCCCTGTAACCAAGTAGTTAGCAATATCTGCATACCAAGGAGTCTTAGTAGTTACTGCAAACAAATATTCATCTGGAAACTTATCCTCTACAGGAGAATCTTCGTTAGTGTTTTGGATTCTAGACAAGAAATCAGCTACTGTATTTTGTTTCCCTGGTCTATCCAACACAGTAATATTGAATTCTTGTAAAAGTAAGAGCCATCTTGTAACTCTGCCATTAGTAACAGGTTTATTCATAAGATATCTAATTGCAGAATGATCAGTATGGAGAAAAGTTTCATAGCCGGTTATATAGTGTCTAAACTTATTGATTGCATGAACAACAACTAAGAACTCTTTCTCAGTCACAGTATAGTTTAACTCAATGGGAGTCAAATTTTTACTGGTGTAGTAAATGGCATAAGGAACTAAATCCTTTTTTCCTAACACAGCTCCTAGAGCTGTATCTGAAGCATCTGTGGAAATATGGAAAGGAAGTTTCCAATTTGGACCTCTCAAAATGGGTGCTTCAGATATTCTTGTTTTCAAAGTTTCAAATGCAGATTGACAATCAAGATCCCATTTGAATTCACAATCTTTTGTAAGTAATTTGAAGAGTGGAGATGCTATTTTGGTGAAGTTTTCAATAAATCTTCTATAGTATCCAGTAAATCTAAGAAAACTTCTAACATCTTTTTGACAATTTGGAATAGGCAACTTGGAGATGACTTCAACTTTTGATCTATCAACTTTAATCCCAATCTCCTGAAATATGATGTCCTAAAACATTCCCTTCAATAAACATCATAAATCATTTTTCATGACTTAATGATAGGTTTGTTTCTTTACATCTTATAAGGGCTTTTTCCAAATTCTCTAAGGCCTCTTCAAACGAGTTACCATAAACTGTAAAATCATCCATATAAACCTCTACACAATCATGGATTAGATTGGAAAAGATTCCTAGTACTGCCCTTTGAAATGTTGCGGGTGCATTACATAATCCAAAAGGAAGTACTCGATAAGCAAAAGTTCCCCATGGACAGGTAAATGTGGTCTTGTCCTGATCTTCAGGTGCTACCTGAATCTGATTGTAACCACTAAAACCATCCAAAAATGAAAAATACTTTTTGCCTGCTAAAGTATCTAATACCTGATCGATAAAGGGTAAAGGAAAGTGATCCTTCAAAGTTGCTTTGTTCAATTCCCTGTAATCAATGCATACCCTCCATTTACCATTATTTTTAGGTACTATAACCAAAGGAGAAACCCATCGGCTATCTAAAATTGGATAAATGAAGTTCACATTAAGTAACTTTTGGAGCTCTTCTTTCACTATCTCCCTAAGGTTTGGATTCATCCTTCTCTGAGGTTGTCTGATTGGTCTACTGTTTTCCTCAATATAGATGTGATGAATGCAAGTCTTAGGGTCAATACCTTTCATATCGGTATACTCCCATGCAAATGCAGTAGAATGTTTTTGCAAGATTTTGGTTAGTTCTTCTTGTTGTGATCTTTCCAAATTTTTGTTGATATTCAATGTTTTTCCTGGAAAGATCTCAATGGTGGAACTACCAAATTCTTCCATAGAGAAAAGAGACATTTGTCTAGATGATAGATACTCAATGTCAGAATCTAACTGAAATTGTGTGTGGTCATATTCTGAAGATGTTTCAAAATTTTCTAATGTGTTCAGAATTTGACTATCTTCACTAACTTCAGAAATGGTAAAGACAGGTTGTATACTATCTTCATCATCAATCCATTCATTATCTCCTATTTCCGTGATTGCTTTTGCTGGAGGATACAGATTGAATTTCTTTGTCGAATTACCATCAGAAATATACATATCCCCAGACCTACAACTGATGAAAGCATCGTCTGTGGCTAGCCAAGGTCTTCCTAAAATGAGAGGATGTCCTCCTAAATTACTCTTGGGAGTTAAAATCATGAAATCCACTGGATATTCCCAAGAGTCTAAGGAGACTGAAATGTCTTCTAATACACCATCTGGTTTAATAATTGATCGATCTGCAAGTTGTAGTAAAGTAAGTGTAAAGAGAAGATTAGGAAGTTTCAGCTGTTCCATAGTTTGTCTACTCATAATGTTGATAGCAGCCCGAAAATCAATCAAAGTATGTGGAATTTCAACCCCATTGATATGTGTTTTGACAATTGGACTACCGGGATCTACATACTTCTGCATAGTAATTTTTCCCATCATGATGTCTGCAATTTTCCCTACCAGGTGGATTCTTCTTGTGTCTCTAGGTTTCCTTCCTGGTCTTTTAAGACTCAACTCCTTTATTGTTTTTGCTAGAATAGGAATTTCTTTAATGGCTTGTAACAAGGGAATCTTGATACAGACATTCTTCAATTCATCTAGAAAATCATAGTCAGGCAACAAGATTTGTTTTTCCACCCCTTTGTCAATTTGTAATCTTTCAGGAAAACGAGGTGTGGATGAAGATACAGGTTGCTCAACTATAGGAGTTGTAGGGGTTAGTTCTTCTTTTTCTTTCTAAGTGTTTGGGTTTTGAAGAGATGCTTCAGAACCCTTATTGGCTTCAAGAGATTCTTCCTCAGAAATGCTTTGATTTTGGGCATCTATAGAAGGTTTATCTAAAACTCTACCAGATATGAGTTGTACATCATTGAGAGGAACAATCATATAGGCAGGAAATTGTTGACCTTCTATCATGTAAGCATTTTGAGGGTTTTTATTATTGGGGTTTGGCAATGGCTGAGAAGGAAGTTGATTTGACTTCTGTTGGAATGGAAGTAAGAGTTGAGAATTTGGGTTTTGTTGAGAAGGTTGTTGTTGTTGAAATGATAATGATAGTTGTGGGTTTTGATTTGGAAGTTGTGGAGCCTGTTGGTTTTGAAAACATGGAGGATATTGATAAAATTGAGCAACTCTCCCATAAGGATTTTGCATACCTTGTACCCATGATTGAAAAGGATTTTGAGGTTGGGACCAAGGTTGTTGCCAAGGATTCCATTTTGGTGGGGGTTGAAAATTGATAGAGTTGTTAAACCCTTGATTTTGTTGCCCCTGCCAAGGTCTCCTTGCAAAAAAACAGAGAGACTCAATTGTATTTCTTGAGAGACAGCTTTGAGCCCAGGGATTGAAGGACAATCCTTGGTCTCATGATTCTTTGAACATATCACACATGTTTCTACAACTTTTGCATCCAAGGGACATTCCCTGAGAGCATGTTTTTTTCTACATTTTGGGAAAAAGATGGCTAAAGCTTCAGCTTCTGCTTTCTGCTTATTGTGGATCTTAAGAGTGTCTAGTTGCCCACTAAGACTCCCTAAGATATCAGTTTTGAATTCATCAAGCATATTGCCAATCTTAGCCCTACTTACTGATCCAGTTGCAGATTTGTTTGCTCTGATGAGGGAAGGATCTCTAGGCCCTTTTCCAGTTTTAGATTTTCCTCTTGAGAGATGGACACACAGTTCTGCTATGTCATGAAGTGGAAGTTGAGATATGTCTCCTTTTCCCATCATGTTCAAAATATCTATCCATTCATCTCTAATGGCTTTTAATAGAAGGGCTTTCAAGGTCTCCTCATCTAAGTTACTCATCTTTGCTCTTTTCAGATTGTATTGGAAGCTTTCAAGTAAATCCTCCAAGTTTTCATCTTCTTTTTGTACCATTTTAAATACTTCATCCTTGTGGTTGGTAGGCATACAACAATCCATGTATCTATCCAAGAATGTTTGTTTCATATCATTCCAAGTCCTAATGGATTGAGTGAGTAATCCCATGAACCATTTCAAAGCAGCCCCTTTCAATGTTGAAGGAAACAATTTGAGTTTTTGAGAGTCTTCCAGATAATCATAGGTTCGACACACGACCTCAAACTCAAATAGAAATGTTTCAAGATCTTCATTTCTTAACCCATGAAAGTTTGGGAGGACAGATGGTGAAATATTTTTCATTGTTGCTCGAGAATCCTCATCGACTATAGGAAATCCAAATGAGTTATCTCCATCCCTATTTCCCCCATTGTTACCTCTACCTCCTCCATTATTCCTCCTCCTCCTCCTCTACCTCTACCTCTACCAAATCCGTTAACTCCCTCTTCTGTCATGGTGGTTTTCTCATAGATTTCAGAGTCCTCTGGTTCTTCTACTAATGGCGAACGAGGAGGAATTTCTCCCTCTTCTTCTTCAGGTGATTCTACTTCTTCAATTATAATGTGTCTCCCTGTAGAAGAAAAGAAAGAATCTTTTCCTAATTTAGATTCAATGGATGGTGAGGAAGAGTCTCCTAACTCAACTACTGTCTCTTGAATTCCAGGAATCCTAGGGCTAGGAGTGTAGGTTGGAGATGATGGAGGTGTCTCTTGTCTATTCCTTGAGGTAGAAGGAGTTGTAAGAATCGAACTCTTGGCTCTAGCTAAAAACCTTCCCCTAGAATCTCTTGCTCTATGCATGTCATTTTTTATTTTTCTTCAAGTCGGGCTAATAATTCTCTTTCTGATCTTCCAGATCACTCTAGGTGTAAGAAGAGAGCATACTCAAGAAACTATTAAACCAATAACTTTCTCTTTTCTGATCCTCCAGATCACACTAAGTGCAAGAGGAGAGCATACTTTGAGAGGTTATCAATTTTCCTTCCTTGAAATTTTCTTGTTTTTTTTAAAAGAAATTGGCTACCTAATTTCACTTCCCCGACAACGACGCCAAAATGTTTGGTCAATTTAGTGTGTTCTAAATTTCTATTTAAAATGTCAATGCGGGATTCGTAAACTGATGAAGTGAAGTGTACTATATGTACAAGATAACCATTTCCTTAGTCTTTTGTCATTTTTGAGTTTTTTAGTTTGTTTTTGGATTTATCTTTTCCTAATGTGTGATGGAGAAAATGAAAGTTAAGTATGGATGGTGATGGTGATTTCTACAGTGATTTTGCCAAACTTAAAAGTGATAAAAAAGAAAGCTCTAAAACAACTGAAATGAAATCAATTCTTAAGAGGAAGTAAATGTATCAAACAGTGAACTAATGACAATGGCCCAGTATCCTTGCTGCTGAATGAAAAGAAAGTAAAAACTGAACTTAAAGCAACTCAAATTAAAAGCAAAGCAACTACTTCACACTACTTCAACTCTTCAGATCCTTTACCCTTCAGCTCAATCTACCTTGTGGGAAGCAATCATAAACAAGTCAAGTAATATGATATCTAAATGGCAAGAAATTAAATTGCATAAAGGAAACTAATCACACTACTTCATCTCTTCAGATCCTTTACCCTTCAGCTCAATCTACCTTGTGGGAAGCAATCATGAACAAGTCAAGTAATATGATAACTAAGTGGCAAGAAATTAAATTGCATAAAGGAAACTAATCACACTACTTCAACTCTTCTGATCCTTTACCCTTCAGCTCAATCTACCTTATGGGAAACAATCATGAATAAGTTTAAGTAATATGATAACTAAATCACACTACAATAAGTAATATTCTGATTCCTTACTAATAGAGTCACTTGACTAGAGAAAGAAACCATAAACAAATGAGTAGTATGATGTCTAAGTAGAAGAAAAAGAAATAAGCAAATCACAACTTGAAAAAGGATAGTGCTGGAATTAAACTTCAGAAAATGGAAATTAGCAGGAAGGACAAGATGATCTCATATGTCAATAGTTATCAAAAAGATGAAAATTTGCCTGCGCTGCCTAAGAAAACCTGCAGAAAAACGTTGATCAACTGACAGCTATAAGAAAACAAAAGTGAAAATATAAACAACAGTGAATTAAAAACATCAAAACAGTATGTTATATACAAGCTAGTAATTATAAAAACAGAAACATAATAAAATCAAATGACAACTATACAGGGCTTTAGTGCGCAGGGGCCCTCTGCCACCTCAGCCAGTCAACGAACAGTCACAAGAACGAGCTCAAGAAAGTAGTCTTCTCATGTATTAAAGCAGCATCAACATATATAAAACAGAGTACAGTGGGGTGATAATAGAAAACAGTTCAAAAATTACATTCCAAAAAGCTTCTTTACAGCATTCATCAACGTGTTATTTATAATGAAAAAGTACTGAAACTGACTAACTGAATCCTATGCTATTAACTGGGTTGCCAAAGACATGTAGATCTCCTCAGCCGAGATCTAGCGTAACTGTCATCATGCCTATTAAATATTCGGAGTGGTAGCTGTTGGATTCAGGTTATGGGGATGATTTCCAGGTGTGCCAATGTCTCCGTGGGCTGAGGACTGGGCCACGTAAACTTTCACGTGCTCCAAACAGAGACGTGCCACCGCTAAATTCCTTGGTTGTCTTTGCCTTTGACCCTTGTTGACCGTGACCTTCTATGGATGATTTCGCAGATTTGAAGGGACACGTTCCATGTACCTGTCACCTGTAACTTGCCCATGTGGCTCGTTTCTTCATAGGACACCTGTAGCATAGCTTTTAACAAAATAGCTGCGGAATCCTGTGCTGGCTGCGGAAACTTGTGCTGGCTGCGGAAACTGACAAGTTTCCGCAGCTGCCTGAACAAAAATCTAAACCAAACAACAGTCATAAGCATAGTTAGAAAACGATGTCAGAAGCTCTTTTTAGACTATAATGCAATGATTTAACAGCTTGATGGATGAAGTAAGTGGGAAAAAGAAGGCCGAGAGGGTGTATAGGAAGATGCAGGTTTGAGGCTCAACAACAAACTCGGCTGGCACTCTTTTATAGCGTTACAGTCGCGCCCGTTGGCGCCAGTTGCACATTGACAACCCGCGCCAAGCACTGAAAGGTGCTGTTTTCAGCCTGACAGTCGCGCCAGGCCTGGGAACTTTTGAAGTTTGCTTGTTTCTGAGCCTCCTGAGCTTGGTTTTTGTTCTGGGTACCTTTTTTTTGACTACTTGAGTGTGTTGGAGTCTTGTTTGACTGGTTTTGAGTATCTTTTTTGAGAAATTCTTAATTTGATTTCCTTTGGTCATTACTTGGAGGTTTGTCCCAATCTTTTCACAATTTTGCATCTTCTTGCTTTTGTTTTTGCAAAAAAATTTCCCCCTCATTCGGGGGGGCTAAATTGTGTATGAGTGTTAATCGCCTTTGAGTGTTTTTATTTTTTGATCTTTGGAACTCTCACCCAATTTTCTTGATTTTCACTTGATTGGTTCTTGGATTACATTAGAATCATCTTGTGTTTAAGAATTCTCTTGCATAGATCACACTTGCATAATTAGAATTCTCATTTTCAGAATGTGCATAGATTACATTTGCATACTTTTCAAGTGAATTGTGCATAGATTACCTTTACCCTTTGGATGTTTGCCATTTTCTGTCGATTTCACATTTCTAGCCCTAGGGCATCTAGTGGCTTTGTATGTCGAGCCTTCCTTAGGAGTTTTGGTCTTTTGTTAGTCCAGTCAACTTTTTGATTGCTCCCTTGCACTCATTTAGTGGTTGTTAATCGTTTTATTGCGTTATTTGGGTGACTTGCTTTGTTTTCACTTGAATTCCGCTTTGTTTCGCTTTGAGCCTAGATTACACGGCTCATTGGTCTCTTTGGGATTTTTCTCGTTCTTTGGAGGTTTGCTTTGTGATTTAGGGAACTGAATGTGTTTGCATTGAGTGAAATTTGTGTTTTTACTCTTTTGTTATCATTTCTCAAAGTTGTTTAGTGCGTTTTGCCATCATCAAAAAGGAAAAAATCTCTTTTGCTTTTTATTAGTTAATGAGAATTAGAACTTTTCATTTTGATTAGTGATTAGTGATCTCAAAGAAAAGTTTGTCAATTTCCATTAGCTGCATTAGGGAAGTTCTTTGTTGTGTTGTGATCATTTCGTTTGCGTGAAAGCCCTCAAACCCTCTCGTAACTAGCATTCATCGAATGAAATGACATATTTTGGCATATAGTTTGCATTTATGGAATTTTGAGAGATTACATACGGTAAGGCCTGAAAACTGAAACCTAATACAAGATCAACTTTAAAATGAACTGAATAAATCTAACAATGCATTGGAATTTAACGCACACATTTAGAGGTCTAGGCTACAGACGTGTTCCGGCGTCGTTAAACCTAGTCACTATTGTTTTCACTTAAGGTTGGGTGGTTCCTCCTTCTGTGACTCACTAGTGGTCTAACACGGATTTGTGCTCCCACGTATCGTCGAGTATACGGGGAGACCCCACTAGGTTATCATCCTTTATCCATAGGAAGCCGTGTTTGCCGCCTTACAAGCCATAACGCACTGAACACAGCATTCGGGAAGATTGACTGCCGTACGGAAATTCCTTGGTTTTCATATGATTGCCAAGGTGTATATGCAGGTTTACGGATTTGTTTGGTAAACCTTTTGCCTAGTTCTCCAAAGTAGTCACTTTTGATCCTTTTCAGACTCCCTAAAAGAAAAGGCTCATCTGAGCATTTGTCACTTTGGGCTCATTAAACATTCGAAGGCGACTAGAGTCATCTTTTTGTCCTTTTCTCGACTCTTAAAAAATGAAAAGGTCAAGTTATGTCCTTGCGTCTTAAAATTTATTCGGCCACGATTCACATTTACCCGGTTAGATCTTGTTTGTGTTAGTTTGAGTAGGGTTCTTTCTCGTTTGTGATGGAAACTTTTCTGGAGTTTACCAACCCAGGCATCCCCTCTGATGGGAATCCTGGTCATTTCCCTCCTTTTGGAAATGTTGGTGCTCCTTACATGGCAACGTTGTCCCTTCCTGGGTTAACTGTTGGGTTGCCTGTTTGGTTGTTCTCAACCTCTGTGGTCTCTAATGTCTCAACTACTGGTCAATCAGTTCCTCCACGCGAACAACATCATGTTGATTCCAAGGTGGACCTCTCCCCTTCTTCGCCTGTTTCTACGTCCTCGTCTTCTACTTCGCCTGGTGAAAGCCTGGATTCAAGTAACCAGGTAGCTAAGAAGAAGAAGAAGAAGACGAAGAAGAAGAAGTTTCATAAGCGAGAGGCTAAAAGTGCAGTTACTGCTCCAAATCCATCCCAGGTCGAAACGCCCTCCGCTCCCCCGCGGAAGGTTAAGTTTCCTTATAAGTTGTGCAAGGGTGACCATCTTCTTCGTGATTGTCCTGGTATTCCTAGGATCCTTGAAGTATGGTCTCGCGATCCAGCTTGTCCCTCATCTCATGGCGATGCCACCCTATCAACTGACAACATTCAGAAGAAAGGGAAGATTCAAATCCCCTGTAGACTATGTGAAGGCAATCATCCCCTTCACCTTTGTCTGCTCATGGATAAAGCTTCCGCTGTTTTGGAAAGTCTTACAGCTTCTTCACCCCAACTTCCTGTTGGTTATCAGAGGCTCTCTTCTGACCCCCTCCTTGTGGACAAAGAGATCGACTTAGATTCTTCTCTTGTCTGTCCTCCTCCTTCCGAACCTGGCTATGCCAAGCCTGCTCCAGACCAACCATTGGTCGGAGAGAGTATCGACTTGGGTTCACCACCTGTTGATTACTCTGTTCCGGAGGAGCATCATGATTCTACTGCTCATGTTCTTCTCGTCTCGTCAGATTCTCCTGAGTCCGAAAATGACCCTCCGATCCCTACTGATCGAGAGAGTCCTTCTTCGGTTCCTGTAGAGCAGGGGGGCAATCATACGATACCCCCACCAAGTAGTTCAGTCGTTTCCTTCGACTAGAGTCATTTGACTGCTTTTCACCTTCTGTCCCATGTGCCTTTCCAGATTATAGTACATGCCTATGATAAGGCAGTACCTGGCAGTGTTTTGGATGAGGGTGCGTCGGTTAGTCTCATTCCTTTCACTACTTGGCAAGCTTTGGGCTCCCCACATCTTGTGCCAGTTGCGCAGAATCTATTAGCGTTTGACGGAGGAACCAGTCAACCGTTAGGGATCCTCCCAAAGTTTCCTGTTACTTTGGGAGGCAAAACCGTCTATATAGACGTACTGGTTACCCAAGGTGCTCCAGATTTCAGTCTTCTCCTTGGCCGTGACTATGTTTATGCCATGGGGGCCCTTGTCTCTTCACTTTTCCGTGTGGTTTGTTTTCCACACGATGGAAGAATTGTCACTATAGATCAATTATCATTCTTTAGTCCCCCGGTGCCTCCTGCGCAGCTGCCATCCCCTCCTGGTTTTTATCCACCGGTTGTATCTGCCCCACCGCAGGTCAACTACGTGGCTACTTATCCCGTGCCTGTATCCAGTTATGCCGCTGTCGTGCATCGTGTCCTAGGGGCATTGGGTCCTGACTTCTGAGATGTTGTCCTTCCACCGAGAGTGCCACTCTTGGAAGCAACGACTTCCTGTTCATTATGACGAAGTTTGTTCGGAGCATGGTTCGCTTTCCTATGTAAAGCTCTTTAAAAAATGAAACTAGGTCTGGTCGGAGCATATTTCCTTTCCTATGTGAAGCTCCTTAAAAAATGAAACTAGGTTTGGTTTGGTCGGAGCATAGTTCGCTTTCCTATGTCAAGCTCCTTAAAAAATGAAACTAGGTCTAGTCGGAGCATAGTTCCTTTCCTATGTCAAGCTCCTTAAAAAATGAAACTAGGTTTGGTCTGGTCGGAGCATAGTTCACTTTCCTATGTCAAGCTCCTTAAAAAATGAAATTGGGTCTGGTCGAGCATAGTTCCTGATCTTGTGTCAAGCTCGTTAAAAAATGAAACAAGGGTTACGAGGATAGTTTTGATCTTATGTCGACCTCATTAAAAAATGAAATAAGGGTTATGAGGATAGTTCTTTTCCTATGTCAACCTCATTAAAAAATGAAACAACTCCCTTTCCCAATCGAGTCTTTTGATTAAGATCTCGTAAAATACCAGTCGAGTCTTTCCAATATCTCGAAAGTGAACCTTCATTCCATCCACTTTGTTGAATGTAATGAAGCTTGGGGGGCATGTACCTCGTTTTGCATCATTATGCTGGGGGCATGCGAACTCATAACAAGCATGGTTTTTCGTTTCAAGCTTGTGTAAACATGAATCTGAATCCAAGCAGAGTTCTCCATGGTTCAAGCTTGTGTAAAAATGAACCCATACCTAATTCACATCTTGTGATTGCCGCCTATCTGCTAAATTCTGCTAGATGAGCCTTGGTTGTTTTCATTCCATCACCACCATCTCTTTGGCCGATCATATGCTTTCACTTGGTTGTTTTACCTTTCCTGAGGAACCGCAACGATGAGTGGTTTTATTAGCCAGCCTCTTGACCATTACATGTTTTGAGCAGTTCCACCATTGCTGGAACCAGTTGCTGCCCTTTATACCACTCGTTCCTCTAGGACGAGTCACCTTTAAGCTCTTTTCAGACTCGTAAAATATGAAAAGATTGCCGAGTATTTTTTCCCTTGTTGACTCGTTAAAGAAAATAAAAATGGAGGTCTACTTTCAGCTCTTTTCTGACTGTTTAAAGATGAAAAGATGCCGAGTTGGTCCTCTCGACTTGTTAAATGTAAATGAGATGTGGTCGTCTTTAAACCCTTTTCCGACCGTGTAAAGACGAAAAGATCGTCGGACCCTTGTTGTTTCAGGTTCGTTAACGGTTACGAAGCGACGTGGTTTCGATCACTTTTTTACTTTTTCAGGTCGAAATCACTACTCATGAAAAGTACTCCTCGATCGTAATGATTGGGCGGTTCTTTCGAGCATTGTTTTATACTTTTTCGGGCTCGAGAGACACAACTTTACGAAAAAGGACCCCCCTGGAGTTTACTTTTCTGCTGTCTTTTCAAACTCTCTAAACATGAAAAGACGTCGAGTTTTTCCTCTGTCAGGCTCATTAAAACTTGATGACATTGGATTCCGTCGAAATGACGCCTTACAAGCATATGCTATCCTCGTCAAGCTTGTTGATAAAAATAACTGGGGTACTCGCCAGAAATGGTGGGGAAAAATGGAACCACAATCATTGTCGTGTCGGCAGTATGTCGCTCTTGAACATGGCACTTGTCTGCATTTGTGTCTGGGTGGGGACATCTCATCTTGTTTTTACACTTGCCTCCGTGGGTTTGGGTTATCCTGTTTGACCTCTCATCTGCTCATTGCCCTGTCACCATGACCCCTGATCATTTGATGTCAAATATTGCCAAGTCCTTTGTCATGCCGCCAATATGTTCAAGAGGAGTTGACCTCTGCAGAATACTCAACCTCCCTATGATACCTTGCACAAAACATCTTATCCTTCTCTGTCTCGTGTCGATGATGTGGGAAACATAATGGCCCACCTTCGATCAAGGTCACTTCCTATCGACTTCAGCTCATTATCCAGGAAATTGACCTAGAGACTCCCTTCAGGTGCCTTGGAGCCTGCATGCCTCAATGGCAGGTTCTTCGTGTTCGACGAGAGGTTTTCATCATTGGCCTCCGATCAAATGATTCTACGGGTGTTCGACGCCGACTCACTGATTCGCACGCCGTAGATTGTACCTATAGTACCTTGCAAACCATTGTCATTATTGGTGGTACCTCTCGCGTCTGTTAACAATTTTCATCATTGGCTGGTAATCAGGTGATGTTCTTGAATGTTTGACTTCGACTCCCATATTCTCATGCTTGAACTTGTACTTTGTTCGAGTCGAGATGGAGCGCAAGACCCTGGATTTTGTCTGTTGAGATCCAGGTTGCGATTTTGTGGATTATTATGATCATTACATGACTCATTCACTGGATGGCTGCGACCATGCCTGAGTCTACTTATCGATCCTTACTGGATGGCTGCGCCCATACCTTGGATCCAGATTTTTATGTACTCTGCTATGGATGGCTGCACCCATACCACATACATCATGTACTTGAGATATCAGTTGTACTTCTCCATGCAGGTTCTCCGGCGGCAATGTTTTCAGTTGGCCATGTTCTTGTAAAGCTTTTCACCCCTCTCTCTCTCTCGGGCCTCATGCTTTAGGGGGAATCTGTTACATAGTAATTTGTCATCGTCCCTGTTACCCCTTTTCCTGCACATTGGAGGACTTATTCCGGGACCTGTGAGAAGTGACATAACCTGAAAACACTTGCATTGTATCCCCTTGAGTATGTACTTCATATGCCCTAAAGACACCTTCTGCAAAATACCCATAAAAATAGCCCTTTTTCCATTGGCGCGGTTCCACTGTGTATCACTCGCGCCAATGGGGGAAATCCTCCAAAGAGGGTGCGCCAGCTAGCGCTCTGTCTCAGAGTCGCACTCGCGCCAGCCCAGTTGGGTAAAGTTTTTAACAAACAAACTTACGAATGTTCTTCCTAACCTATTCATGAACTGATTCCATCTTGAGTTAGTTTAGTTGGGCTTCGAATCTCCTTAGAAGGGAAGTAGTTCTCCACCTCTCATGGAAGCTTCTTAGTGATAAAGCCAATCCCATGAATCTTATGGAGGACTCTAACTCCTTCTCCTCTATCTATAAAAGTTTGTCCTTTTGCCTTTGACAAGTTAGTCTCCAAGTTCCAAATTCTAAGTCCCAAAGTCTGAGAATTGCTAAGCTCATGCTACAAGAAGCCTTCTTCATTCCCATGAGGCTAAATCTAAAGTGAGGAGATTCTTGTTCAAGTAACCAAGGATAGAGAGGCTTGTTCCCCATTCCCAACAAGCTTTGCAAGGCATGTGTTGCTGATCACCCAGCCAAAGGAGGATTTGACGTCAAAACTATGGTTGTATTCTTCTTTGTTGTTTATCAATAATAGACGACTATCATTATGGTTCCAATCTTATTGTCTTTTGTAATGATGATTGAGTTATATCCTTTCTGACTGATATATAGTTGCATCTATTGGATTTTATGCTTGTATTTGTGTCGTTCTTTGCATGTGCAGGTGTCCGTTCACAAGGATCGTGGGGATTGTGACCGGCCCGAGCAAAGGAACGGGAGCGACGACTCTTCTACAAATATTAGCGTTGGAATGCAGGTAGGCCCTCATCATCAGTCTTTGATTTGAAATTAGGAACCTGCGTGTTAGAATTGTTTGATTGTTGCTAGACCCCATTTGGGCTAGTAGGGATCGCCTCTGCCCGCAGAGGGGATTTACCTTCACAACAGTGCAGATCACTGCTCCAGCCCCACAGCCCCTGGTTAGGGCTGCGCGAAGGCGAATATGACAAGGCACGAAGGCCTCGTAGGCTAGGGGAGTACACGAAGTAACCTACGCGAAGGTATTCACAGTTGGACTAATCAACCCATCAGACATCTCAAGGGTGCGGAAACTTGGTTCCAGCATCCCCCCATACTGCTTTGGGTGAGACTTCAATCCACGCTTCGCGGACTGTTGCCAAAAAAGCAGTAGTACAGGGATTTTTTTGGCTAACTAACTCCGAACCTGGGTCAGGCCCCAACAAGCCAACACAAGTATTTGGTCAAGGCTTCCCCACACTGGTGGCCATCTCCCATTCAGGGAGATGGGAATTGCTCCTTCACCTAATGACGGGGTTATGGATATATCCAACTTTACCTTTGACTAGCTGAAGAAGAGAATTGTACATGAGAGGTGAATGTATTTTCCCAATGTTCTTGATCATCATGTTTCCATAACCATATAGAAGGTTATAAAACTTAACACGAGGTGGAATCCTTGAGAAATCATTGTGGGAAATGTGACCTTTACGATAACAACACAAGGTAATACAGAGTATCTTTTGAGTCAGTATGAGTAACTGCTAAAGGATTTGATTATCGTAAAGAAACAAGTTGATCATCTTGCTACAAAATATCAAAGGTTATCTTCTACCAGTATCTGCATGATAGAGTTGTGATTGGTCATACTTGAAGAGCTGAAGTCGATGGAAGACACTATGAAACAACTTTATAATGAAATGATCCTTTTACATGTGGTGATGGCGCCCCTGGTCAAAATTTATAAAAGATCTCAACAAATCTTGAAGGTTCTAAAGGTTGTAAGAACAATTGTGGATCTGATGCAGGATTAAAGTATCAAGTATCTTAATATAGTTGAGAGATTGGTCAAGAAGGACAGATTAGCAACCGAGTTGGGTAGATCATATTTTTTATTAAAGATTCTAAACTATAACCAACTCAGCAAACATGTGACCAACACTATAGCTATTTATGTCTGACTGCACAATAGCTTAGAGTCCCTGACACAGAAACATAAAATACCTTATGTGGGAACACTTGGAGACATAAGGGGTAAAGATATCATCATGCAGGAGTTGAAATAGTTTATTGAGCAAATCAGGCAAGAAGAAAATTAGGGGAGCTTCGAGGTGACCAAGAGTACTATTATACAATATGCAATTGAGCCAACCAAAGTTCATATCAAGTTATTCATGATGTGGAGTAGTACACAATCAAACTCCAAATCTATAATATCATATGCATTGGAGATGAAGATGTTGTACAATGTAGATCTTCCAATGAGAGTCAAAGTTATCGTAGCAGAGTTCAAAGCTTGGCACTCTTATATTACTAATAAGCTCCACTCTCAAGCCATTGATTTGTCTTTTCCTCCTACATGAGGAAATGTTGTGTTATTGTAATTTTGTCCTATATAGCCACCATTTTGAATGTAATTTGTGTTTTATGAAAATAACAAATTCCATGTAAAAGAAGTCCAAGAGACACAAGTGGAATATGAAGGGTCACATAGAAGTCCATAGGTTATAGAAGTCAAAGAGTCATGAGGAAGCTCAAAGGTCATTTTCAATTGTTATAAATAAGTCCTGATAACTCAAACGAAGGGCTTGGAATTTTGGAGAATTGGCCTTGGCTTCTCTAGTTGTGTATAAGAGAAATGATCAGTCTCTAGAGAAGCAAGTGGTAGCTCCATGTTCCACTATTGGGGCTAGTGTTTCGTCAATGTATTAGTGTACTTGGATCTTTCATTAATTATCAGAAACTCTTGGAGCCAACCCTCTTTCATGCAAGTATCTTAAATATGGTAAGACTAGGATAAAATATCATTATTTGGAGAAGCAAGTGGTAACATCATGTTCCACTACTAGGGTTAGTGTTTCATCAATGTAGCAATGTATTTGGATCTTTCATTAATTATCAGAAGCTCTTGGTGCCAACACTCTTTCATGCATCTATCGTAAACATGGTAAGACTATTCTTTAGATGTTTGCGACATATGTTTATGTGATGAATACTAAAGAGAATGAACTATTTTGTTACTTTATATATGAATCTTTTTGAATGGGTGTTGTATGCGTTTTCATGATTGTTGTTATCTTGTGGACTAATTTGCACGTTAATTAACTATTCTTCTTATATTGCCTTTGTGTGTATATCTTAGGATAGTACTACTACTTTTATATTAGAGGTCTGTCTCTTATCTCCCTTTCGTGGAATCTCCCTTATACTTTACAATCAATGTCTCACAAAGCTTACATACTTGTTGCCCCAAAGTTATGTGTATGATCTCTTATGTGTGTTTGGCAGCCAAGTCATATCTTTAAGATCTCTTGCAATGCTTATCGAATCTAATATCCAAATGGGGCTCCTACTCCAAACAATGTGAGGTCTAGTTGGTACTTCACATCGAGCAGACCCCTTCTATGTTGGCGGTATCCAACACTGTCAACCGTGCACAAAAATAACAATAAGGGGCTTTTATGGGGCACAACAATAACAATATGGGGACTAAACTAGTATTATAAGAACCTAATATTTTCCCACAACTTTATTTGTTAGGTCCCTATAATACTACTGATTCCCCCATTACTTGTTGGGTCTTGAAAATGTCATTCATTTCCATTACACTTTCACTATTATGTCCATTATATCACCTCAATTTCACTACTATGTCACTACATTCATCCCACTTTCATTATCACTGGGCCACATTTATGTTTTTCCAAACTTTATTAATTCTTAACCTTTTTAAGTGAATTTGTGGTTAAAAGTTATGAAATAATGTGCATATGCTTATACCTAACAAGTGGGTTGAGATTGTTGACATGTGTAGGTCAAAAGGAGGCTTCTAGAAGACCTTTATGTGGCACTCTAAAGCCAAATTCGAATTTGAGTGGAAAGAATCATGGGATCATGAGGATATGTGTCACATCTCCTAATTGTATTGAAACTCTAAGAAGACATGTGTCTTATCAGTTCCTATTTTGATTAGGACTCTAGAGGTAGAGGGAGAGATTCATGGACTCTCATTAATGAGATGGCTTCTCATCTTTTTGTATAAATAGGAGATCTCTCTCCTTCATTTGTTAGCTTGTTAGTCTTAGCTTAGCTTGGCTTGTAGTTCTTTAGCTTGGAGTTTGTAGTTCTTCCTTGATGGCTTTGGAAAGCTTTGGAGAGCTTTGTTGTACTTTGTAATTTTGAAGAATTTGAATAAAGCTTTGATGTTCTCAACATGGAAGGAGATGTGAAGTAGATGTCATGGAGCACATTAGAATGTAAGGTAGAGTAGATTTTATTTTGTAATTTTGCTTTGATTTCATTATGTCATTTGATTGCTTTCAAGTTTGATAGATTAGAGTTTCCATTGATGCAATTTTAATTCATGCAAGTGTGTTCAACCAGTTGATTGTAGATTAGTTTTTCTTTACATGTTTTTGCATCAAATAGTGACATGAGATTTTCCTCTCTGCTAAACTTTTTTCTTAAGCTTTTCAATTTCAGTTATGCTTTGATTTCAGTCTTATTTATTTGTTGTTGTTAGTTAGTTTAGATATCAAATTCTTCATGTCATTTGACGTTATCTCCAGAGCCATGGCTTAACCCCGAAAAGCTACTTGGCGAGCTATCGGATTATGAGTGAAGTGATTTGATTTTACTTTCATCTCTGCAATTAGATATCAGGTTCTTCATGTTATTGACGTTATCTCCAGAGCCATGGCTTAACCCCGAAAAGCTACTTGGCGAGCTATCAGATTATAAGTGAAGTGACTTGATTTTACTTTCATTTGCAAGTAGGTAATTTAGATATCAGGTTCTTCATGTTATTGATGTTATCTCCAGAGCCATGGCTTAACCCCGAAAAGCTACTTGGCGAGCTATCGGATTATAAGTGAAGTGACTTGATTTTACTTTCATTTGCAAGTAGGTAATTTAGATATCAATTCTTCATGTTATTGACGTTATCTCCAGAGCCATGGCTTAACCCGGAAAAGCTACTTGGCAAGCTATCGGATTATAAGTGAAGTAAATTGATCTTGCTTTCGTTAGTCTGCAATTTTTGGTTTATTTGAGTGCAATAGTTTAGATTTTATTTCTGTAATTAGATGGGCAGCAAAGACAGTGATTTCATGATCAGTATTTCATCTTTCGTTTGATTTAAGTAGCTGCATATTTACGTTCCTGTTCAAGTATTAGTAGCATGTTTTGAGATATTTTGAAGTGCTAAGTTTTGGAAGTTACCATAAGGGACATAAACCTTGTCACTAAATCTACAACCATACTTGACCTTTAAAAGTATTCTTAAGACCTTAGAATAGGATTTCCATTCGCATTAAACACTTTAGGAAACCAACAAGAACAAAACCCCAAAAACAACATAAACTATAAAACAACGAAGTAAGAAAAATGTTAACTAAGCACATATGGTGCACCACACTTCATCAGTTTACAATACCCGGATTGATAATTTATGTAGAGCAATTTAATACGTTAAATTGACTAGACATTACTATTGTCACTGTAGCCCTTATTGTTATTATTGTGCCCTTATTATCCCCATATTGTTATTAGTTTTTCCCATAGAAACCCACTATTGTTATTGTCGTGCCCTTATATTATTATTGTTATGTCGGCTTTGATTATATTATGACCCCTTAGACTCCTATATATAGAAAGGAGGATTAGTCATTTGTATCATCCAAGAATTGTTCATTTGTGTAATATAAATGATTGTTTAATATAAAGGAGGTTTTCCCCTCTAAGAGGCTTATTTTGAATTCATTGATCTATCTTTTCTATCTTTTTGTGAGTTGGTTCATAACATTTGGTATCAAAGCTTTGGATTCTAGGGTTTCGCTGCTCCAAACAAGTCATCGTGGCATTTTCACTATAACTATTTTTTTTGCAACATTCAGAAGCTAACAAAAAAACCCATTTGAGCCGAAATCTCGATGATCCTCGGGTCCAAATTTCAGATCTTTTTGTAGAAATTTTGAATAATTAAGTACTTATTCACAGAGATTATCCTGATTATGCACTATTGCGGAATGCATGCACAATACATAACCTCCTCTACGTTGATCATCAATTTAGCAGCATTAAAAACAATGAAACATCAATCGCATGCTCACATTAACACAGTATGTATCCCGGGGAAAGCTTACAGCTGAAAACCCCACACTATCTGTATATTAATGATTGATAACATGTAACATTACATAGTACAATACTCCTCACAAGTATCCATCACTATCTCCACCTGTTACACACAAAACTAGTTCATATCCGAACAAGTCACAGGTTCAAATCTCCTCTGCTGCTTTGCCTGCCTCCATTGCACAATACCTGCTGAGAATCACTCACACTGGAAATCATGTGAGCACAGGCTATTCTACTGGGCATATACTGGGCAATACTCATTGGCATACTCAATACATTTCTTGTGCAAGACCTCATGCACAACTATAGTACAACTGATAGCAATCTCAACCTCTAACACCTGTCTCCAATGAACTGTACATGCACTGAGTTAACTGATGTATTCTTCAGTTGCATTATGAGTTAATAATTAATTCACATAACTAATCACTAGTCTATTTGCAGTTAGACTAATTACAACTAGTTTAACAAAGTCAAATTGAACACAACTCCATCAACTCCACATCCAACTCCATAGAACTCACATGCATGAGTTCTAACTGATGTCATGCATGCAATAGCTCAACTGACTCATAAGAAAAGCGTATTTCCTTCTGACAGCTGCATGTGCCACATCTGTAGCTCAAACTGAAGTGCTCCAAGAGGATAAGATAATGTTTATAGTCCAAATATTATTATGAGACAATAATATTTGACTTTTCTATTTTTGACTAGCAGTCTAAAAATAGAATCTGATCACTCCTGCTGTGATCCAAAAATAGAAGTCCATCTATTTTTCCCAACATGACCAATCATCCATAAACAACATCCTGCAACTCATAGACCATGATCCATATGTCTAAAAATAGACATAGTCTAAAAATAGACTTTGCGCCATAATTTGCCTGTGGGCCCACTTAGTGAAGGCGACTCCTTTCCACTAAGCTCCATCATCTTGTTGCATTCTCAACACTTTTCTCGCTATATTTTCGGAGATATGATTTAAGAAAGTTAGGGTTTTTGCAGGTTCCCGAATTACATCCCAAACAGGGGACCTTGGGAAAATCGTCATAATTTTCTCTTTGAGTATCAGATTGAAATTTCGTAAGAAGTTATAGAAAGAGGACATACTCTAGTTTTCTGTGCATTGTTTTCAAGTCCAAAGGTTGAAATAGTGACACGTGGCACTTCGTAAAGTTCACTTTACTGAAAAAGTGTATAATCAAGTCATCTTGGGAGATTGGGCATAACTCTTTCTTGGAGAATCCAATTTCGATCAGACTGGTGGCATTGGAAAGAGGAATCATAGGGCTACCATCAAAATTTCAGACCTCGAAGATCCAAAATTTCAGAGAGACATCAGATTCAATATCAAGCTTCTACAAAGTGAAAAAAGGTGTGTAGTTTTTTTTTAAATTGCATAAGTTTGGTTTGAAAAAATAGTTTGAAGGAATTCAAAGGGCGTAGTGAAGCATAATTATAATTAATTGATGTCCCAAATAAAGAAAATGGAAACACATAGTAAAAAAATTAAAATCTCTAGCATGACTCATGAAGAAGAGGAAGAAATGCAACATGATATATCAAAATTATGAGACCAAATGCAAAAAAAATCACTCTCACAAAAAGTAACATAAGTTAAGATGGATGGTTTAAATAAAGGCGTGGAAGCTAAGATGGATGGCGTGGAAGATATGATGGATGGTTTAAAGAAGGGCATGTAAGCTAAGATGAATGAAGTGGAACCTAAGATGGATGGTTTAAAGAAAGGCATGGAATCTAAGATGAGTAATGTGAAAGCTAAGATGGAAGGCAAAATGGAAGATTTGAAGACATATTTGACAAAGTTGCTACAAGAAATGTTTACTAATGGTGAAAGGGTAGTAAAGGAAACTCATGATGAGAACAAAATAAATGTTAATCATGATTTCATAAACTCTAATGCTGGATTCAAGACCCACCATGTTCCAAATATCGATATGAGGAAGTTTGATGGCAAGGATCCCGTAACATGGAAACTACATATGGAGCAGTATTTCGATCTCCATAATGTGAAAAACACACAAAAGGTACGCATTGCAACTTTATATTTGGAACCAAATCGTTTTGTATGGTATCAATGGCTTTGTTCTCATAAACAAATTGTCAATTGGGCAATTTTTATGGAATAAATGATAGCATATTATGAGGATTAAAAAAAAACACCTTTTTTAGCCGATTGATAAATCTCAAACAAAAGGGTTTAATGATGGAGCACATTGAGGACTTCCAAAAATTGAATATAAAGGTAAAAGATATTCGAGAGGAGCATAGGATTGATGTGTTCATAGGGACTTTAAAGGATAACATCCAACACGAGGTTCGCCTTTGGGAACCTGATTCATTGGAGAAGGCATTCAAGTTGACAAGAAAAATGGAAAGAAAAATTATGGAAACCAGGAAGCCTACCACTCATAACTATAAAGATGGAAGTGTTTTTTCCCCTAGCCTTCCAGAACCTACAAGGTTGACACCACAACAGTTGGAAGAAAAAAGAGCAAAAGGGATTTGTTACTGATGTAGGAGCATCTGACCCCCCTTAATCAAATGCAAATTTTGAGCGGAGAAGAGGAGGATGTGGACAATCGAGCTAAACAGGGGACAAATTCTGTTTAAAATAGAGCTAGTTTAATGGAACAGATAAGTCTCTAGAAGACTTAATTAAATATAATTTTCCATGTATGCATTTAGTTGAGAGATTTGAGGAAAGGATGGGATTGGATCCTTCACAGTGATTCGATCCAATGTTTCCTTATATATATATATATATATGATGAACCTGCGTGTTCAATAGAAGAGGGGAGAGACAGACAGTAATAGATAGATAGTGTGTAAGCCAAGTGAGCAAGATGTAATCGATTGGGAACTTGTTCTAAGGCTAAAATCCCTTAGCTTGTAATCATTCTGTATATAATAGAAAAGAGTGTGTTTCAATGTTGATTGATGCACCTGTGTATTATTAGAGATAGTCTGAATGTTCTGTGTTGCTAGATTGTTGATCGACCATCGATCACTGAAAGGATTGATGGCGATCCAAAGATATAGAGTTAACTGTTATATATAACTGTTGTGTGTGTCGTAACAAAGCATGGCAGAGAACTGTGATTTTAACATAAAATCCATCAAGGGCAAACGAGATCAAGTTAAAGGGGAAACAAACGGAGAATGCACAGGGACCGTTAGATTTGTAAGATCAACGGCCTGGATGGAATCGCAAAGAAGCATAGATCTATTATTATCGCATCGGCGGATTGTTATAAGAAGGGACCTTAGGCCTTAAGACTATGCGATGAGCGATTGCCGAAATATTGCATCGGTGAAACCATTGGAACGATATCAGAACGGGCCGAAGAGATGATGCGATAGCGATTTTGTGATTGAACGAGGACCGTCAGATTGGAGTCAGGATCGACAGTCGCGATCTAATCGTTGATCGCTAATCGCAGAGGTCAAGTGAAGGACAGTGGATATGCCGATATGCGATTATGCGATATGCCGAAACTCCGATATAGTGATAGCTGATAATCAGAGATCGAAGATCGGAAGTAATGGAGGTCGGCGCAGCGTTGTTGGAATTATTAGAGGAGCGGACCCGACGTTTTGTAGTTGGGGCCGAAATGTATTTGAAGTTTGGTTAAAGGGTTCGGAGTGGAGTTTTGAAGGCTTAAAGCTTCAATTTATACTCCTGATAGGTTTGTGGACCATAACCCACAGACCTCAGGATCGAAATTATTAAATGAAAGGGGAAATTGATTAACCCCCAAAATATCCTTTCATCAATTACAATTGTGCTAACAAATACACTAAAGGTCATAAGTGTGCTGAGAAGAAATTATTTTACATAGCTTGTGAAGAGGAGTTAGAAAAGGAACAAGAAACATCAAAAGAAGAGGATATACACCAAGAACAAACCCTAGATAAAGAATAAATGAATCCGACCATATCTTGTAATGAATTAGCCAGAATTACCTCTCCTCAAACTATCAAGATAGAATGACATATCAAGAAGAAAAAGGTAATAGTGTTGATTGATTCGGGTAGTACCCATAATTTTATTCATTGTAAGATAACCAAGGAGTTGAATTGCTTCGTATATCCAGCACCAGAGTGTCAAGTGATGGTTGCAAGTGGAGGAACCATAAATTACTCTCAAAAGTGCCATAATATCAAGCTATCAATGGGATAATATGTATTGAATAGCCCAATGCTTTCCATTCCAATGGGTGGTGCTGATGTTGTACTAGGAGTCTATTGGCTATAATTCTTGGGTACAATAGTTTTTAATTTTCAAGAACTTTTCATGAAATTTTGTTTGGAAGGAAAGGAAGTTGAATTAAGGAGTATCGCAGGGAAACCATGAAAGATAATAAGCTCTCACAGAATGAAAAATCTTCTAAAGAAAGAACAATGAGATGTAATGATCAAGGAGGATCTCGTCAGATCAGTTACACAGGTTCAGTTTCATCGTCAGCATTCAGTCTAGTGTCGTCAGCTTCGATAGTGATGTTTATGGTTCAGGTTGTCTAGTAAAGTATATGGTTTTCATGGTGATATGGTTTGATACTTGGTTGCCGTCATGAGCTTGTCGTTAGTTCCGCCAGGATATGGTTGTCGACATGTGGTTGTCATCCATTTTGTAAGATTTGGTTGTCGACAGGTTTGTCGTCATGTGACGTTTGTCGCAAATGTCACTTTATGACAATTTGTTGTAAAGGGGTTTCTTGATGTGAAGACTAAAAACCTAAGTCCTAGCCTTAAAAGATATGGTACAAATCAAATGTAACACCTAAACCCTAACCATGCATTGAAATGTCAAAACCTAAGTCTAAACCCCATTGCCTAAGTCTAAACCCCATTGCCTAAGTCTACAACCTATTAGACCATGTTACATTACAACCTATGTAATAAAACCATGTATTAAAATTGTTTTAAAAATACATAATCCTATGCTAAAAAAACCCTCTCGGCCTATACAAAACATTACAAAAAATTAAACTATGCAAAAAAATACATATAACAGTCATAAAACCGAGGGCCTAAACTGCGCGAGGACCGTTGTTCATGTGAGCAGCGGGGATGTGAGAGCTTGACCGCAACGGATATCCGTGTCACCGCTTGGAACAGGCCTAATCGTAATCGCCTCGAGATAGGATCATGTGAACGGAGGTCAAGCGGCCAAAGGATAACCATTGGGGTTAGAGTTTGCAACGGAGGTCAAGCGGCCAAAGGATAACCATTGGGGTTAGAGTTTGCAACGGAGGTCACATGTTATAGTTAACGACAACACCAAAACCACTTGGGGTAAGCCACACCATTAGCCGAGACCACCGGGAGTCAGTCACATGTGTTGACATGGCTGACCATTAATCGAAACCGTCGGGCTATAACTATGGGTTAATAACGACATTCACATGCGTTATTAGCGCTCTTCCATCTGGGTATCTGGTCGTCAACGGTTATGATTTATAATAAAGTTTATTTTTGGGTTTTGGTTAGTATTTTCATTTGAACTAATTCAACCACCATGCACGTTATCCTAAGGTGTCAAATAATGACAAGACCGAGGGAAAACAAACCCAAATTTCAGCCAGTTCATGGAAATCTTGGGCATAAGGAGTTCGAATGCATCTAGGAGGTTATAAATGGCAGTTTTGTTCAAGAAGAGGGCATATGAGTGGTTTTGAAGTTTTGTGTGCAGATTCTGGAGGATATAGGCTGTTTTGTTTTCAGTGTAATAGGAACATCTAGAGTCAGAATTAGGAACTCCGATAGGCATTGGAAAGATGGTTCAGAGAGATTTATTATGAAAATGACCAGAAGTTCCTACATGCACATTAAGTTTTGGTCAATTTTTTGTGTAATCCACCTCCTCGGTTTCAATCCTAATAAAGCGGTTGCCCATCTTGAAAGCAGACCTAGAGACGTAGTCCATCAGGGACGAACTCTGTAATCAATCTTGTTGTTTGGTATCACTATGTATTTATTGTTTTCACTTTTGTTTTGCATCTTGCTTATGATTTCTCATCTGACGTAAAGTCTTCTTCTCAAGTATTTCTCACAATTTCAGCACTTTAAGTTAACATTAATTTCCCTGTTGGCATAATCTTCTACTTCAGTTTTAACATATGATCATTTCAGATCATATAACTCGGCATCAAAGCAGGTTGCGTTTGTAGAATTTGTCAGTGAATGTTAACCAGGTCAAAGTCGCAACGTGGAGAAGGAATCCTCGAGCAAATTGATCCAGAGATTTGAAAGCGAAGAGTCGTTCATAAGTCAACCATGACAGGATCTGATGCAGGTGAAAATCCAGAAACTAAGATGAGTGATGAACAGTTTTAGCAAGCATTCTTGACTATGCAACAGATGTTGGGAGAACTATACGAAGATAAGAAGGCGAGAGATGCAACTTCTTCTTCAAAGACATCGAAGAAGGACAAAGGTAAAGGCAAGGCTAATAAACCACCTTCACCTCCATCATCTCCATCATCATCATCATCATATTATTCTTCTAGTGCAAAATCTAAAACAGAAAAGAAACCTAAGAAAACATCTCTTTTGAAGCTTGATGTAAAATTTAAGTTACCTATTTATGATGGCGAAATGAATCCTGAAAAGCTAGATAACTGGATTAAGCAGTTAGAAGTGTATTGTCATATTTAGAACATCTCTGACGATAAAATGAAAATTTAGTTAGCTACACTTAGAATGGGGGGAACAACTTTAATCTGGTGGGAAATTAAAACTCAAATAGATGTAAAGCAAAAAGGAAAAGTCATCTCTTCATGGTCTAAGTTTTTAAAAGCTCTTAGGAAAAAATTCTATCCTTTAGGATACATGCATCAAGCTGTTATTGATTGGTAGCACTTGAGGCAAGGTAAAGGGCAGAGCATTCAGGAGTTTACTCAGGAGTTTAGAAAGAAAGCATTGGCGCTTAGTATTTCATTGGATACATGTGAAACTTTATTAAAATACATCGACAATTTACATTCATATTTGTAACATACATTATTGATGTTTAATCCTGATGATTTTAATGAAGTGTGTGTTCAAGCCATACATATTGAATCAGGTGGTAGACCATTCAAGTTTTCACCGCAATCATCTAAAGAGTTGGAAATCAAAGATTCCAATGACAGTAAGGGGAAGAAGAATTCGAAGAGAAAGAAATCAACAATAGCTCAGAAGGAAATACCTACTTGTTGTCATTGTGAGAGAATTGGTCATGATGAATCTAAGTGTTGGAAACTTCATCCAGAACTAAAGAGAAGGATGAAAAGAAAGCAATTGTAGCAGTCCAACAAGATCTAGGTTTCGATTCAGGTGATGAAAGGAGGATAACTACCATATTTTCGACAGGTAAAACTTCTGACACTAGTTCAAGTTCAAATATTATTGCATCTTCATCAAACATAAATCCTTTAAATGAGGATAAAAGAGTTGAATTATTTAACATAAGGATAACTTCTAAGCACACAAAGATAGATACAATGTTTGACAGTGGATCACATGCCAATTTAATATCTGAATATTTAGTTAATAATTTGGGTTTGGAGACATGGAATCTTCCAAGACCGTACCCATTAGGATGGCTAAATAAATCAACTTAGATAAAAGTCCCAAAACAATGTCGATTAAGATTTTCCATTATAGCTAATTACATTGATGAAGTGGAATTAGATGTGGTTCCAGTAGACATATGTGGTGTCGTATTAGGAAGTCCTTATCTTTATGATCATGATGCAGTATTTTATAGAAGAGAGCATAAATATCACCTTAAGAAAGATGGGGTTGAATTTATTGTTAGGGAACATCAAAGTTAAAATCACTTGAATTTAGTTGTTGCTAATTAGATGAAGCGATTAATAAGTTCAAATAAAAGATTTGTAATCATGTGTATAAAGGAACAACATAAGAATCAACATGATGTTTGTTCAAGTTACAGCTTAAAGATAGTTTGATCAAAGAAGTAGAAACTTATCCAGTTCTATTTAAAACCAAACATATTACTCATAAATAGGGAATACAACATGAATTACAGTTGATGTGTAAAGCTCCTCCTTCTAATGTCAGAATGAATCAACTCAGTCCAAGTTTGGAAGTTAAGAGTTATAGGGATGTAGCTCAGTATTGGGGAAAGTTAGTGTTAAATTTCTCTTGTATTGTGTCACCAATTCATGTTTCAAACAGTTTGGAAGTCTCTTTTCAACTGGAGAGGAAGCCTATTTGTTTTCATATCAAAGCCTTTTCTAAAGCAGTGTCAAAGTATTCAATACCTCTAAGGGAAACTTACGCATAAGGGGAAAGTGCTAATCAATGGAAACATCATTTAATGAATGAAGAAACAGTGATTCAAACAAATCAACAACCATTTCAATACTTTCAAAATCAAATTAAGTTGCAACAGTTTCCATATTATAGTTTGATCGGTTTATTGCAGCAAGTTCACTTAGTAATCAAGAATTAGGAAAGTATATCAAGTCGAATAGATGATATGATGTCAAAAATTTCTTTGATTGTCTTTGTTATTCTGCAATATAGATTGTTAATACATGTCAATAATATTGAACAATATCCTGTAGAGACTGTTTTCAAAGATGATTATGAATCACTAATTCATGGTATTTTTTTGGAAGGAAATCAATTGCCATGTTCATAACAGTTTGTTTGACCATCTTCACAAGTTGTTCATACTGCAGATGGATGGAACAGGTCACCGATTCAAAATGTGCCATGGTTAGCATCATTAGGGTCATCACTTTCAGGTGGTTGATCGAATGTATTGGTACATCATCAAGGCAAGGTGGAGAGTGAGGGAGCTCTACCCTCACCTGTTATCTATGTAGTCAAAAATTTGTGGTCCAAAAGCTTTCAAGTGGAGAGGATTGATCCAGGAGGATCTCGTCAGATCAGTTACACAGGTTAATTTTCGTCGTCAGCATTTAGTTCAGTGTCGTCAGCTTTGACAGTGTCGTCATGAGGCTATCGTCAGTTCCACCAGGATATGGTTGTCGACATGTGGCTATCATCATGTGACGTTTGTCGCAAATGTCATTTTTTGACAATTTGTTGTAAAGGGGTTCTTGATGAAGACTAAAAACCTAAGTCCTAGTCTTAAAAGCTATGGTACAAATCACATGTAACACCTAAACCCTAACCATGCATTGAAATGTCAAAACCTAACTCTAAAACCCATTACTTAAGTCTACAACCTATCGGACCATGTTACATTACAACCTATGTAATAAAACCATGTATTAAAAATGTTTTAAAAATACATAATCCTATGTTAGAAAAACCCTCTTAGCCTATACAAAACATTACAAAACATTAAACTATGCAAAAATACATATAAAAGTCATACAACTGTAGGCCTAAACTGCGTGGGGACCATTGTTCATGTGAGTAGCAGGGATGTCAAAGCTTGACTGCAGCGGATATCCGTGTCACCGCTCGGAACAAGCCTAACTATAACCGCCTCAAGATAGGAGCATGTGAACAGAGGTCAAGTGGCCAGAGGATAACCGTTGGGGTTAGAGTTTGCAGCGGAGGTCACATGTTATAGTTAGCCGCAACACCACAACCGTCGGGGGTAAGCCACATCGTCAGCCGAGACTGCTAGGAGTAAGTCACATGTGTTGACATGGATGACCGTTAGTCGTGTTAGGATATTCCGACACACAATAAATAGTTAGGTACAACTTGGTCTAGTATAGAGTTAGGTAAAGTGTGTTTCTTTACCGTTGTACATTTTGTAACTTACAATCTGACGGTCACGATATGTAGTGATCCGACGGTTCATTCTCTCCTCGGTATTACCGACACTTGATCCGTGGCTTGACACCCGATTGGTCCATGATTTCTATTTAAAGCGCATGGAGGGTCATTTGTAGGGTAATCCGTGCATGAGAGAAACATATGTAAATTTTCATTCTTTTATTAATAAATTGCCTGAAGTGGCCGCGTTGGCTCAGGCCGTGGACTGTTTCCCTCTTTGAGGGTTTTAACCACGTCAAAAATACTGGTGTATTGATCTGCGATCTGGTTGTGAGCGGTGTCCTTTGGTGTTCTGTCTGAGGAACTTACCCTGTAAATTCCTACATGGTATCAGAGCTATTTGAGGGCCGCGTCTGTTGATGATCCAAATCTGAAGCCGGTAGAACTGCATCCGACTGCTGTTTTTGACTGCTTTCGGGCCGAGAGGACTGCTCTGTTGTGTTGGGAGCATCTGTTCTAGTGAGGAACCCCTTTCGTTTCACGCGAAAAGGTTTCCGGTAGCCCTAGCTGCGTCATTTTTAAGATCTGGAGGTATACAATGTTTATTTGCAGTTTACAGTTATTTTCTCTCTGTTTATTTCGGTTTCGGTTTATTTAGCTTTTTTTATTACCGGATCTATACCTTTCATTTCTGCGTATGCTCTTTGCCCTGCGACTCTGTGCGATCTGGGCAAATCAGAAACAGAAAGGAAGGATTTTTCTCATGCGTATGCTCTTTTCCCTGCGCCTTAGGGTGATCTCGGAAAATCAGAAACATTGAGGAAAATATTTAGTTTCCGGCTAAAGCTAACTTTGAGCCGCAAGGTTCATTTTTGAAAATATTTAGTTTTTTGGCTAAAGCTAACTTCGAGCCATAAGGTTCGTTTTCTTTGCATGTCCGTGTTGGGTTTTGTGTTTTTTGTTTTGTAGGGAAAAAGAGCTTTCTCAAAGCAAGCATGCAACCCAAAGCACCCCCCCCCCCCTCTCTCTCTCTCTCAAATTTTTTGTATAGCTCAATTGGTTCAAAGCTATTTTAAGAGAGTAGAGGTCTTGGGTTCAAGTCTCCATTTTGTGGGGGCGGACTTTTTCATTTCCGCACATTCCCGCACTTCGTCGGCAACTTCAACAACTTTTTTTCAAAAAGCCATAACTTCTTCATCTGGAAGCCGTTTTCAGAGCAGTTTTTTTTAAACCAGCCTAATTTTTTGAGATCTATCCATTGGAACACTTAGTTTTAGCATATTTAGCTTCATTTTCCATTGAAATGGAAATTCAATACCAAGTTACCCTTGATAGCACCAACTACTTCCAATGGTTGTCCTACATTGAGGATTTACTTAGAAGTAAAGGTCTCTACAGAATAGCCTCAGGCCAAGAAAAGAAACCGAAGGATGAAGATAAGGCTGCTAAATGGGAAAATAGGCAAGATCAAGCTCGTGGATTGATAGGGATGTCTATTGCTCCATATCTTAGATTCCATATTGCAGAACTTGATACTCCTGATGAAGCAATGAAACAAATCAATAAAGTTTTTGGGATTAAAAATGAACTTAGAGCCCATCAACTTGAAAATGAGTTGCTTACATTGGACCCTAATAATTTTTCTTGTATTGAAGATTTCTTGTCCAAGTTCAAGACCCTTAGATATCTCTTGGAAGGTGTTAAGGTTAAGAAAGAAGATAGTAACCTTATCTATTCCATTCTTACTAAGTTGGGACCAACCTACTCTGTGTTTGTTTCCACCTTCCATTCTACAAGAGAAGCCTTCATTTCTCAAGGAACAGACTACAAGTCCCCTTCCTTTGACTATTTTTGTGATTCTTTAATAAGAGAACAAGAAAAACTCTTACACCTTGGTCTTCTTAATCTTGGAAACTCTTCCAAGAAAGCGTTAGCCGCCCAACAACAACCAAATTCAAAGAATCCTAAGAAGTCATATCCTAAAAAGAATGGTCCTAAACCAAACAAGGGTCCTAAGCAATTTCAGCCCCAAAATGAAAAATCATTTCAACAAAATGATAAGACAAATAAAAACAAAGGGAAGAAGACTGATAGACATTGCAATTTTTGTAATCGAGATGACCAATTAGAATCAAAATGCTTTAAGAAGATGGAAGCCTTGGAAGCAGCAATGAAGAAGCATAACATCCATTTGGGGCAATCTTCAACTTCAGCTTCATCTTCAGGAATGGCACTTTCTGCATGTCGTTGTTAAGCATCTCGGTCTGGCTATGCATTAAATGTATCTTCTTCTTCTCATTCTCATGAGTGGCTCATTGATTCTGGAGCTTCTTATCACATGGCCAAAAACAAAGCCATGTTTTCTTATTTAAATGATTGCAACACCAAAAATATATATGTTGGTGATAATAGATCTCTTAGTGTTGTAGGGACTGGAACTGTTCATCTAGACAATGGTCAGTTTAATGATGTATTATGTGTTCCAACCTTATCCTGCAACCTTCTATCTGTATATCGGATAACTCATTCAGGTGAAGGTAAAATCGTTGAATTTTCACCTCATGATGTTGTAATCAAGGACTTAAGAGATCCTAAACAGATTTTGGCTACTGGCATTGCTGATGATTCTACAAGGTTGTATAAGTTTCACAACTTTGGGTCATCAAATCTTCCCTCAGTATTTGTTGCTCATAACGATGAAGTGAGTAAACTTTGGCATGAGCGATTTGGTCACTTAAACTATCACTCCCTTCAGCATCTATGTAAAGAAAATATGGTGACAGGTCTTCCTATGGTATCTTGCAGAGATGGTGTTTGTTCCGGATGTGTACTCGGAAAACATCATCGGGACAATTTTGAAAAACGTGCCTCTTGGCATGCCTCAGCCCCTTTACAGCTTGTGCATAGTGATTTATGTGGTCCACTTCCTGTTGTCTCATTCTCTGGCTGCAAGTATTTCTTAACTTTCATTGATGATTTCTCCAGACACACTTGGGTATACTTCTTAAAACTCAAGAGTGAAGTATTTAACACATTTTTGGCCTTCAAAGCCTTTGTTGAAAAACAATATGGACATCAAATTCTTAAGCTAAGATCTGATAATGGCGGAGAATATGTTAAAAACACATTCATCAACTTTTGCACTGAGAATGGAATTCAAATGCAACATACTGTTCCATATACTCCACAACAAAATGGTGTAGCTGAAAGGAAGAATCGCACCTTAAAGGAAATGGCTAATTGTATGCTACAATCTAAAGGACTTGGTCTTAGTTTTTGGGCAGAAGCAATTAACTGTGCAAATTACATAATAAATCGCACTCCTACTAAGGCTTTAAAGAATATCACTCCAGAAGAAGCATGGAGCTCAATCAAACCAGATGTAAGTCACTTTCGTGTTTTTGGAAGTGAAGCGTGGGCCCATATTCCAGATGAAAAGCATAAAGCTTTAGAACCTAAGAGTGAAAAATGTACTTTTGTTGGATATTTTGAAGATTTCAAAGGCTATAGACTTATTCCATTTAAGTCCAAAAATGTTATCATTAGAAGAGATGTAAAATTTGATGAAAATATATTGGCCTGCGAGCCTAGTCTGGCGGATGTGCCACCTCTCCCTATCTCTTCTACTTTTGAAAACATTTCTTCTTCAGATGATGAAAGTGAGGATGACAATCCTCCCCCACCTTCTCAGGATCCTCCTTCAGCTCCTCAGCTTCCAAAATGGGTCCGTGCTACTCGGGATGCAGCAGGTGATCTTGCCGGTGATCCTACAGATCAGCGATGTACACGTTCTGAATTTGAGAGAGCCTCTTCTTTACTGGCTCAAGCTCCAGTAAATTATGATCCTGACACTTTTGCAGAAGCTTCAGGCCATCCAGATTGGGAAGCAGCTATGAATGAAGAATATCATTCATTATTGGCAAATGATACATGGGATCTTGTTCCTCTACCAAAGGGACGAAAACTTGTTAGATGCAAATGGGTTTACAGAACCAAGTATGGACCAGATGGGAAAGTTGATAAACATAAAGCTCGTCTTGTTGCTAAAGGTTTTTCACAGGTTGAAGGCATTGACTACACTGAAACCTTCTCCCCTGTTACCAAAATGAACTCTATCCGCCTTGTTCTTTCCCTTGCTGCCTCGTTCAAATGGGAAATCCATCAGATGGATGTTAAATCTGCCTTCTTGCATGGGGACTTGCATGAAGAAATCTACATGGAACAACCCATTGGCTTCATAAAAATAGACTCCAGCCTTGTATGTCGGCTTAAGAAATCCCTTTATGGTCTCAAGCAAGCTCCTCGAGCTTGGTATGCCAAAATGGATAGCTTTCTTTTAGAATCTGGCTTTTCTAGGTGTCATTCTGACAATACTGTCTACACCAAGAAAGTGGGCAAGTCTCTTATCATTCTTGTTCTTTATGTTGATGATCTTATCCTTACCGGTAGTGATCCCAACCTTATAAACCATGTGAAGTCCAGCCTTAAAAAGAAATTTGAAATGACAGACTTAGGGCACTTACATTATTTTCTCGGTCTTCAAGTCTTGCAATCCAAGGAAGGTATTGCCCTTTCTCAGTCCAAGTATGACTGTGATATTCTACGCCACTTTCACATGGAAGACTGTAAGCCAGCCCCTTCTCCCTTTCAGTGTGGAGTCAAACTTTCAGTCACTTGTACTTCTCCTGAAGTTGATGCTACCTTATACCGTCAACTTGTAGGAAAACTTTTGTATCTAACCCATACTCGTCCTCACCTTTCCTTTTTTGTTGGCCTTGTTGCTCGGTTTATGCAAAGCCCACGTGAAAGCCATTGGAAAGCAGCTAAAAGAATACTTCGTTATGTTCAAGGTACAGTTCAGTTTGGGATTCATTACAGTGTCGAAGCAGCTCCTCTATTGGTTGGTCTCACTGATTCTGATTGGGCTGGTGAACCTGATGATCGGAAGTCTACTGCCAGTTATGTGTTCACTCTTGGTTCAGGACCTATTACATGGGCTTGCAAGAAACAAGCTGCCATTTCTCTTTCATCAGCAGAAGCAGAGTATCGTGGTGCCGTAGAAGCTAGTAAGGAAGCCTTGTGGCTTCGTCAGATCCTGTCAGAGTTTGGCTTTCAGCAGCAACATCTGACTACACTTTGGTGTGATAATCAAAGTGCCATTCAACTATGCAAAGATCCAGTCCAACATCAGCGCAGCAAACACATTGAACTGCACATGCACTTCATCAAAAAGCTCATTCACGACCATGTTCTTGAAGTGCAATATTGTTCAACAGATGATCAAGTTGCAAACATCTTCACAAAGGCTCTCACAGAGGCGAAGTTCACTAAACTTCGATTTATGGTTGGAGTTCAGGAAGTTGTCACTAAGGGGGGATAGGATCTAGTGCCTCCTTCCTTCTCCTATTGTGTCATATTTGTAAATCCTTCAATCCTATCCCAAGTTGTTCTTAAGGGGGGATGTTAGGATATTCCGACACATAGGAAATAGTTAAGTACAACTTGGTCTAGTATAGAGTTAGGTATAGAGCTAGGTAAAGTGTGTTTCTTTACCGTTGTACATTTTGTAACTTACAATCCGACGGTCACGATATGTAGTGATCCGACGGTTCATTCTCTCCTCGGTATTACCGACACTTGATCCATGGCTTGACACCCGATTGGTCCATGATTTCTATTTAAAGCGCATGGAGGGTCATTTGTAGGGTAATCCGTGCATGAGAGAAACATATGTAAATTTTCATCCTTTTATTAATAAATTGCCTGAAGTGGCCGCGTTGGCTCAGGCCATGGATTGTTTCCCTCTTTGAGGGTTTTAACCACGTCAAAAATACTGGTGTATTGATCTGCGATCTGGTTGTGAGCGGTGTCCTTTGGTGTTCTGTTTGAGGAACTTACCCTGTAAATTCCTACAAGTTGGAACCGCCGTCTATAACCGTGGGTTAGTAACGACGTTCACATGCGTTTTTAGTGCTCCTACACCCGGGTATCTGGATGTCAACAATTATGATTTATAATAAAGTTTATTTTTAGGCTTTGGTTATTATTATCATTTGAACTAATTCAACCACCATGCAAGTTATCCTAAGGTGTCAAATAATGACAAGATCGAGGGAAAACAAACCCAAATTTCAGCCAGTTCATGGCAATCTTGGGCATAAGGAGTTTGAATGCATCTAGGAGGTTATAAAAGGCAATTTTGTTCATAAAGAGGACATATGAGTGGTTTTGAAGTTTTGTGTGTGGATTTTGGAGGATATGGTTGTTCTGTTTTCAGTGTAATAGGAGCATCCGAAGTCAGAATTGGGGACCGCGACAGGGATTGGAAATATGGTTGAGAGAGATTTCTTATGACAGTGACTAGAAGTGCCTACGTGCAAATTCAGTTTTGGTCAATTTGCTGTGTAATCGACCTCCTCAGTTTCAATCCTAATAAAGCGATCGCCCATCTTGAAAGCGGACCCAGAGACGTAGTCCATTAGGGATGAACTCCGTAATCAATCTTGTTGTCTCGTATCACTGTGTATTTGTTGTTTTCACTTTTGTTTTTCATCTTGCTTATGTTTTCTCATTTTTCGTAAAGTCTTATTCTCCAGCAATTCTCACAGTTTCAACACTTTAAGTTAACATTCATTTCCCCGTTGGCATAACCAATTCTACTTTAGTTTTAACATATGATAATTTTAGATCACGTAATTGCATAATTATGTTCGCTAGAGGTTCCCACATCGAAATCATATATTTCTCCAGATCTCCAAAAAGTCTTGGACAATCATTCCAAGGTATTTGGGACTCCCAAACGCCTCCCACCTATTTGTGATAATGATCATGCTATTCATTTTATTCCAGGAAGTGTTCCTCCAAAAATTAGGCCTTACAGATATCCCTATTCCCAAAAGAGTGAAATTGAACGTATGGTTGCAGAAATTCTAGAGGTTGGTATAATTCAACCTAGTTAAAGTTCTTTCTCTGCTCCAGTAGTATTGGTGCACAAGAAGGATGGATCATGGCGGATGTGTCTGGATTATAGGGAGCTCAACAAGCTCACTATTAAAGATAAATTTCCCATTCCTGTCATTGATGAATTATTGGATGAATTGCATGGATCAATTTACTTCACCAAGTTGGATCTTCGTTCAGGATATCATCAAATCAGAATGAAGACTGAAGACGTTCCGAAAACAACATTTAGAACTCATGAGGGTCATTATGATTTTTTGGTCATGCCTTTTGGCCTTACCAATGCACCTTCTACATTTCAAGGTTTGATGAATTCCACTTTCAAACCCTTCCTTAGAAAATTTGCGTTAGTATTTTTTGATGATACACTAATCTACATCAAGCCTTAGTAGTATCATGTTCAACATATTGATAGGGTGCTCAAACTATTGGAGGAGAAACAATTATATGAAAAAAGATCCAAATGTTTCTTTGGAGTACAAGAGGTGGAATATCTGGGTCATATTGTATCTCATGAAGGTGTTAAGGTAGACCCTAGCAAAATTAAATCCATTAAGGAATGGAAAATCCCCACATCCATAAATCATCTGCGAGGATTTCTTGGGTTGACAGGGTATTATCGCAAGTTTATTAAGCATTATGGTAGAATAGCAACACCTCTAACGACATTATTAAAGAAAGATGCATTTTCATGGACTCCAGAAGAAACAAAGGCCTTTGAACATCTTAAAGAGGCAATGTGCCAAGCAACGGTCTTAGCTATGAGACTTCACAAAAATCTTTATTGTGGAATGTGATGGAATTGGCGTTGTTTTAATGCAAAAGAAAGACCCATTGCTTTCGAAAGTCATTCAATCAAAGGAAAGCATTTACACAAAGCTATTTATGAGAAGGAAATGTTGGCAATACTACATGCACTTAATAAATGGCGACCCTACCTAATGGGAAGACACCTCAAGGTAAAAACGGATCATGATAGTCTACCTTTTAGAACAAAGATTATCTTTAGAAGAGCAACAAAAATGGGTTGCAAAGATGTTGGATTATGAATTTTAAATCATCTACAAAAAAGGGAAGCAAAATGTTGTGGCAGATGCACTCTCAAGAAAGGATGAGGATGTGGAATCATTGCTTTGCGCAATTTCTATTATCCAACCAGATTGGATAAACGAAGCAAGGGATGAATGGAAGAATGACGAATAAGTGTGTGCACTCATTCAAAATTTACAACAAGATCTCAATACATCTGATTCATTTAGCTGGAAAAATGATTTGTTATGGTACAAAGATCGCTTATACCTATGTAAGAATTCCTAACTCAAACAAAATATTCTTATGGAATTGCACACTTCTCCCTTAGGAGGGCACTCAGGGTTTTAAAAAACTTACCACAGGGTTAAGAAGGAATTTTTTTGGGATGGCCTGAAATCAGATATTCAAAAGTTTGTGGTAGAATGTTTGGTTTTCCAACAGAAGAAAGTTAAAACAATTAAGACCTTAGGTCTATTAAACCTTTATCCATTCAAAGGCAACATTGGGAGGAGGTTTTAATGGATTTTATCACAATTTTACCCAAGTCCGAAGGAAAGAGTGTCATCATGGTGGTAGTTGATAGACTTACCAAGTATGCACACTTTTGTGCATTATGTCATCCATTTAAAGCTAGTATAATTTCTACTGCATTTATGGAAACAATTCAAAAGCTACATGGAAACCCAAAGATTATTGTAAGCGACAAAGATCCCATTTTCACTGGAAATTTTTGGACAAAATCATTTTCTTGTCTTTGTACTCAGTTAGCTCATATCTCATCTTATCATCCTCAATCTGATGGGCAAACTGAGATAGTAAATAAATGTTTGGAAGGATATCTTCGTTGCTTTGTCTTTGATAAACAAACACAATGGGTCAAATGGTTGCCTCTGGCTGAATGGTGGTATAACACTTCCTTCCATACTGTGGCACAAATGACCCCATTTATGACACTTTGTGGATATCATCCACCTCCATCACATCATATTTAAGATAAATTTCTAAGGTTCAAGCAGTGGAAGATCACATCGAGCATCAACAACAAGTTCTCCAACTCTTAAAGGATAACCTCATTTTGGTGCAGAATAGAATGAAACAATAGGCAGATCAACATCGCAACAAAAGAAGTTTTGATGTAGGTGACTGGGTATTCCTATGGCTACAACCATATAAACAAATGTCCCTCAAGCAAGCTAAAAAGGATACTAAAATATCACCAAAGTATTATGGTCCATACAAGGTGTTGCAAAAGATTGGTACTGTGACATACAAATTGAAGCTTCCTGTAGCTTCCTAAGTGCACCCAATTTTCCATGTTTCTTGTTTAAAGAAGGTTATAGGCGACAAGCTCCCAGTTCAAACAATATTGCCAGAACTTGACGAGGAAGGAAAAATCATATTGGAACCTGAAGCAGTCACAGAAACAAGAACTCGACAGCTATGAAATCGATCAATTTCGAAGTATGTCATCAAGTGGAAGAACTTTCCTATTGAAGATTCCACATGGGAGGATGAGAATTTTATACAAAAGCATCCAAAACTATTCAAGTGTTGAGGAAAACACTTTTTTGAAGGAGAGGGGCATGTTAGGTCCCTATAATACTAGTGATTCCCCCATGACTATTGTCATTGTAGCCTTTATTGTTATTATTTTTCCCCTATTGTGCCCATATTGTTATTAGTGTGCCCCATAGAAGCCCACTATTGTTATTGTTGTGCCTTTATATTATTATTATTATGTCGGCTTTGATTATATTATGATCCCTTAAACTCCTATATATAGAAAGGAGGATTAGTCATTTGTATCATCCAAGAATTGTTCATTTGTGTAATGTAAAGGAGGTTTCCCCCTCGAAGAGGCTGATTTTGAAGTCATTGATCTATCTTTTCTATATTTTTGTGAGCTGGTTCATAACATTATTTGTTTCTAGGGGAGTGTTCATTCAAAACAATTCTCTCTTAACATTTTACAAAACCCATACGCACTTCAATCTCCCTTGGCCTAGCACCATGATGACCAATTATGAAAACCTACATACTCAATCTTGATAATGAGGATAACTTTTTACATTTAAAAAATGTATGTATTTATTTATTTTATATATAATCATAAGGAAAGGTTGGTTATATTTAGATTCCTATATTTTTATAATGCATTCTTATCTCTCTCTCTCTCTCTATATATATATAGACACACACACACTTGAATTGAAGTTGAGTGGTCAATTATTGAAGTTTATATCAATAGATTTTTGGAAAAAAATTCAAATATTTTGAAATTTTGTATTCACAATAAAGATTGGTTTATAATGATATAGAGATACATTATTCAATATTTATATTTATATTTATTTTTATTTTTATAAGTAAGAAGTTCAATCTCTACAATTGCTTTGGTTTAGTTCCTTTACCCTGTCATAAATCACATCTTAATGAGTAGTCGAGACAATGGGATCTTTAACATCTATCACCTATAGACTAAAGCAATAAATGAAGCGGGTAGGTGGTTTTGTTCTCATCACCTCCCAAAGCCCCAAAAAATGACAAGGAGCCCAATTGCCGTCTCACCTAGTGGAACCTACCCTTATATGTTATGGTATGTGTTATAAAGAAGGCATTCATAGTGGTAGTCATCCTCTATGTAATGGTTTATTGGTCATGAAGCTAATATGCTTGTTTGTTCAACCTTTATCCATATTATATCATTGTACCATTGGTCGTTTATCTAGATGCTTAAAAGTGGAAAAGTTGGAGGTATCAACTTGTATGGTGTGTTTCCACACAATCTAGCAGGGGTCCTAGGAGGGGTGCCTAAGGGACAACTACTATGCCATATGACAATAATGGGACAAAGACCCATTGTCACCTCAGTCAATGTCCCTTGCTCTTTACGAACTTCCACCGATGGGAGGAGTCCTGTTACAATGGAAATCACTTGATTGATAAGATCAATAACAAGGTACAATGTGATTCCCAAAGCCCATTCAAAGGAGAGACTCGAATAATGACTCAATTGCTTTAAAGAGAAGTTAATGGATCTCAAAGATAGGCTTAATGAGGATACAAAGACCTAGTAGGAAAGGTTATTCAATTACAAAGGTTACTCCTAAACCAAAGGCTTCCTAAGGAGGCAATATCTCTCTTAGGGTTTTGTGAGATGATCACCATATAAGGGTTCGATATCATAAGAGAAGACCTAGGAATATCCAAGCAAGGCCCAGGGTTTGCAAAATTTCAAGAGGAATGATCTTTAATGATACACCTAGGTCAAGCAAAGATAAGAAAGGTGGAAAAATTCCTAACTTCGTTCGAGCTTTTGTTTGCAAATGACCTTAGGAAATGCCACTAACCCCAGAAACTTAAGGGTAGAATTTATGTTGGAGCCAAGGATAATGTTTTCTATTAATCCAGTTACGATATTTGTTAAAAATTTAATTACACTTAGAGAAAACCCCAGTGCAATAGCCTACCAACTCGCTCTTCAAGATGACCTCCCTAATGCATTTCACATTAGGCCCTAGTCAGCCTTCTAGGGTTAGGGTAGAATATGGAAGAAGAAAGGAAAGGAGAAAGGTTTAGGCTTGATCAACTAGGATTAGGACCAATGCCTAGCCAATTGGGAGAAATGGAGTCAGGACTTGCTTTGATGAAATAATTTTTCTCTACCAAGGAGACTTATGTAGCCTTCGCTAGCCCTAGGAGGCAACTATCGACTATAGAAGAAATTTATACTTAGTTGGGCAAGATATGATGGAGTTTTGAGGATTCAAGATAAGACAAGCCTCTAAGAACATTCGTTTACATTCCCTCATGAGTAATGCATGCAATGTTTGAACATCCCAGTGCTTTCAATAATTCATATTTTATTTAAGGAGAAACAAGATTATGACAATAAATTCCATACATTAGAAGTGTAGCAACATAAAGATATAGCATTAAATCATGCTTACAAGATAATGCGAGTATATCCATCCATCATAATTGCAATTAGAAGTGTATAAATTTGATATAAATTGCAACTGCTCAAGATTTTGAACTGAAATGGAGAGACACAAATTCTACTCTACTAATTTGCAGAATGAAAATCACAATTTAAAACAACACGAATAGACAAGAAACAAGCAAAACCACAAGTACATAGTGATTTCTAGGAGAACTCAACTAGGAAAAACCCCTCAGGCTTGTATGCATTAATCAGTTGAATTGAGAATCTATTATAATTGCATGCTCCGACTCTGAGCACCACTTGCAAAGGTAAAATTGTTCTCCCTACTGAATGAGGACTTTTGGCTAACACTTAGCCACTTTATGCCTCCTCCAACCTCCTATTTCCTTGCGCAATCCTTGAGGAAATTCGAGCTCCTAAACAATAGGGAAGTTCCAATTTCCTTATGCAATTCCCAAGAATTGATCAATTACCCGCATGCAAAAATTTTTACACTCCACTAGTATACAAATAATTTTACATTGGCCTTAATTCTTCCACTCCAGATAAGGAATTCGAATTCCATGAATGCATGAGCTATTTTGGGTTGATTGATCAATTAATTGACAAATCTATGAGTTAAATTGTTGTCTCATTGCACAACTGACTTTCAACTGTCTCTATTAATTGTTAGAGGCCAGTTAATTGATTACAACTGGAAATAACTTAACTAGATTGCTAAAATTTAGCAATCAACACATGCATGACTGAACTCCAAGCCTATAACTCAAATTTACTAAGTTAATTGAGT
Organism: Pinus tabuliformis; assembly: GCA_031772625.1. NCBI lineage: Eukaryota > Viridiplantae > Streptophyta > Pinopsida > Pinales > Pinaceae > Pinus > Pinus tabuliformis. The sequence goes on from CM062816.1 coordinate 30,252,424, forward strand.
GACAAGAGCCATGTCACACTAGTTAACTGCCTCCAAGTTGTCTTGCTAATGTGGAAATTTGATTTACTCAATATGACTAAGGCTAAAGTGAATTTGAGTCTTTCTTGCTACACTCTCTAACACTCCCTCTTAGAAAGAAAGGGATTTTGCACCACCCCTATCCAACAATTGTGGAATGTATTGTAGCATTACCTTTCACTATTTTTGTTTCTATTGCAATAATTGCATCTGAGAAGCATCCAAAAAACACTAAATAAATTGTGTATCTTCAATTGTCCACTGGGAAAATTGCATTGATGTTGATTCTGCACTGTGCCCCCTACAATGCTATCAACACTGCTCTGTGCTCCTTAGCATCTGACTATGCCAAATCAAATTGATCCTTCTGATACTTAACATTATGGACCCCTTGTAGCAAGGTAATGATCCGTGAGGAAAGTATGCTGCAACTTCTCTCCTATGTATCCTATTGAATTCTTTACAACTTTGGGGTTAAGGTTCTACATCACCCCACCTCACTCTAGAAGGTATAGCTGAAATTTCTCCATCTACCCACTTGGCTCGAACTCTCCTTCTACTGGAGCTCTCCGACTTGTCCTAATTATTATCATCCTGCTGGTTAGCCTCACTGCGAACTGGCTGAGGCTCTCTCTTGAGAGGTTTATCCTGCTCCCTATCAACCACCATATCTCTAATTTTTGCCTTGCTCCTCAAGGTTGCACATGCATATTATTCTAATGTGTAGAGGTTCTTGATCCTGACACCAATTTGCTTGATTTGACCTGAATAAAAATACTTGGGGTAAGCCTTGCTATTGCGGAAGACTACATCACACCCTTTGTCTTCAATCCTCAATTTGTTCATCAAACCAAGTTTTTTGGCTTTACTACTATTTTCAAATAGCTTAGTGAGGTTCTTCCTTATAGAAAATGGAGTCTCATTGCCATGTAACTTCGATACTATGTGGTCTCTCACACCCTTTGTTGTAACTTATTTTTACCCATGTATTCGTTTGTAGTTTTCCTTCATTAAAAAAAAAATAGAGAAAAAGAAATAGAAAAGAAAAAGAGAAAATAAAAATCAAAGGAAGAAAATAAAAATAAAAGGGAGAAAGAATATTAAAAAAGAGATAATATTATATCCCTAACATTAGCAAGCCTGTTTAAATGCAACATCTTCGGGGTTTTTGTTGTTTTTTGTTTTGTTTTGTTTTTGTTTTTCACATTGTATTTAAATGAATTATTTTATTGTAATAGATTGATGTGATTGATTGTCGCTAAGAGATTAAAGCTCACACAGTTTTGGATGGATAATATCGTGCCCACCGAGATCAACGACCCTCGACACATTGGGGGACCCTCCGCATTGTCGAAAGTTAATGGGTGGGGGGTAAGGTCCACAAAACAGTTTTTGTTGACCCTTAATTTGATATGTGGCACCTTCCCAATGATTGTGGTACCCCTCCGCTCAAAACCACACACCAGCTCCACCCCACAACCACCCCCTTGCCGCGCGCAAACTGCCAATTCTCCCGCTCATTCCTCCTGCCGATTTCACCTACCGCTAAGTTTCCGCTACAATTAGTCATCACCATTTCTTTCGATAAATTTAGTAGGTGATGATTAACCCATTCGATTCTCCTGCCAACGTTCAAAAACATTAATACCTCCATGCCAATAACGGTTAGAAAAACTGAATTTTGTTACAATCACCTAAATAAATGTTTCTACCCTAGCCAAAATACATTCTTTCGCCATTTCTACCTGCAACTAAATCTTCTAGAATGACACTGCAAGAGAATTCCAACGATTTCCTGCCCGTGATCATCACTATTTCTAGGTAATTATTCAATTGTCCTCTACAATTTTTTTCCCCAACGAGTTCCCACAAAGAAAAATCTAAGATATATGTTGACAATCCTATGTTACCCTTGTAGTTAATTTAGATGAATTGCCCTTGATTGATACCCATTTCAAAATCGTGGAGACCAATTGTGAATTCGAATCGTAACGAACTTCACAATTGGGCTTTTCATAAGTATCAAGACACTATTGACGAATTTTCCTTCTGGGAATCCTTATTACCCTAGTTTTGTTTTCATCAGACATATCATTTTCCTGAATTTGTAACTTGGTGTGGAGCTCGATATCTTCCTAGTCAAAGAGTTGTTATTGCTCAGAATAATGAAACCCTATTTTATATAACCCCTGAGTCAATCTTCTAGGCCCTCTAATTAAATTCTCAAGACTCCCTTCACCCTTTTTCCATTGATGCTTTAATGGAGATTTACCAGAGACTTTCTTTTTCACAAAGAGCACATATCTTTGAGTCATTTTTACCAGAAAACTCAGAATTACCCAGAACAAACCCACCTTATCCCTCTGCAATGTTCCCTGAGATGTCTAGACAGGTCATTTCCCTAGTTTCTTTTCTGTTAGGATATCCCAATGATCAATGGGTAGATGAAGTTATTTTAGGGTTTTTGTTAGTCTTTTCTTTTGGTAAAAAACCATCAATCTTGTTCAATTACAATCAGTTTATGTCCGATGCAATTCATGATCAGTTTTTAAAGTTCAATGTTGAAGGTTCATTCAAGCACCAATCAGTTTTGATTTACTTATTCTTATATCATCAGTCATAAAGGTTCAAGTTTCCTTTGCAGAAATTGGATGCTGAAGGAAAACCACAGTCAGTGATTCATTGGACCTCATTAGTGAGGAAAATCTCTGAAGAATTTTCTTTCAACGATTTTGTTAATCAATTTTTGTATATAGAAATATGTTTGTTAAGTAGTGATGCAGTGATCCAGGTGGCTTCAACAATGCTCAAGATTTAGAAGTGGCTTTGGAAAAGCTCAAAAATCAAAGTCATTGGATTGAAGTAGAAGTAGGATAAAATCAAAGATCTCGATGCAATCTTTCCAACGGTGTGAACATCACCTCAATCCGAGTTCATGTGTGGAAGTTATGGTCAGTCAAAGTTTTGGTCAAACTAGGCTGAGTGATAGCCACTAGTGAGGCAACAATTTGACATTTACCGGTGCACAAATTCTAGTAGCTGGAAAGGGAAAATTTGTCGCCTCTTTAATCTTGGGGGTGACCCTAAAAATTTGGCGGAATTTTTTTGACCAATATCTCTTAATATATAAAAAAATATATATATGGGATGATTGGACGATAGTCAAACCCGACCAACTGGGCCCAACCTCCATCTTTAAATGTTGTTTCAACAATTACCAAAAAGGGAGTTAGAGTGGTCGAACCCGCTCACCAACGGGCAGCCCCATAAATGTGACCAACCATAAAACAATGCAATCGCCACCAAATATAAGCAGGAGGAGCCATAAATGGGAGTCCCACAGTTTGGAACCCGGGACCTCCCAACTGACAGCACCGTAACACAGATGCTGCTAGCCAATAGGGCAATGGGCCTTCATTGGAAAATCCGCCCAACCATTACTACATAAACCCCACCATTTCATCATTTGAAATGGATGAGGCAGATCCGACCAGCGTAACCAAGAGCGACGAGTTGCAAGAGCGCACCCTAGGCTAGAACTGCACCCAAGTGGGCACAGTTGTTGATAAATATTCCTATGGAATCTTGGGAGAATATTTTTGCAGGGAATATTGAGGCAATCTAAAAGATTCCTTAGAGCTCCAGAAGTCACCTGATCAGAAAAGGGTCAACTTTATAGTCGTTTGCATGATTTCGCTCCACGAATTCAATGGTGATGTCCATTTCTGCAACTGAGATTTGCATTTTCATACCATTCCGGAAAATGGAGGTATAAGGGTAATTTATGTAATTGATTGTAATTTGATTTCTACTGCCATTTAATGAAAGAGTCCTCCCCACATTGAGCAGGGCCCGGAGACGTAGCCCACATTGGGTGAACTCCGTCATCAAATTGTCTTATGCCTTTGATCTCATGGTTGCTTTTGATTTCTGCTTCTTTTCATGTGTTTATGTTACTTGGTTACATGCTCTTTTAAATGCAATTATGTATGCATCCTTGAAGTAAAATATCTGGATCAAGTTTGGTATCAGAGCAGGTCTTCTTGATGCGAGTTGCATGAGTGAATGTTGACCAGGAACAAGCTACAAAGAGGAGAAGGAAAACTGATTTTTTTTTTATCCTTAAGAGGGGTGTGAAACACAAAGACGAAACATGGTATATGAGGAAGCTCAAATGGAGGAAGAGCAGAATTATCGCAAGATATTCTTCATCATGGCAGAGAAAATTGACAAGTTGTTCGCAGAGTATGAGAAGACAATCAAGCCCGAGAAGAAAGAACCAGATGATCATGCCTCAGTAAATCATGAAGGTGGAAAAGGAGAGCCTCCTGAACCACCCTCTCCATCCTCTAGTTATAGTTCTTCTTATTCCTCTTTTCATAATTCTAACATGCATTATAGGAATGCATCTAAGAATCCATTTTTAAAGCTCTATGTAAAGTTTGATTTGCCCACATATAATGGAGAATGTAGTGCAGAGAAATTAAATAATTGGATCAGACAAATCAAGGTTTATTGTCGGATTCAATAGATCAAGGAGGATGAGGGCAAGATATAATTAGCATCTCTTTGGCTAAGTGGCACCGCTCTCATCCGGTGGGAGAGAAAGTTGTAGAAAGGCAACAAAAAATTAGGTAATCTCCTTTCTTCTTGGTCCAATTTTGTTTCTGCATTAAAAGATCAATTTTATCCTTTGGGTTATCAACAAAGGCTTTAATGGAATGACAATATTTGAGACAAGGAAAGGGTCAAAATTTACAAATCTTCACAAAATAGTTTTGAAAACAAGCTTTTAATTTGGGTATTTCACTTGATTCGCTAGAAACTGCAACAAAGTATATTGGTGCTTTATATGGTTACATCAGAGATTCTTTGTTGTTATTTGAACCTATTACTATTGACACGGTCAGTGTGAAGGCCATTCAACTTGAAAGAAGGGGCAAGAATGACAAAGAAGACCAACCTAAGAAATCATCTTTGAAACCTCATAATTTCAAGTTCAAAGGAAAAGGCAAGGGAAAGTACAAGAAGGCGACTGCAACCAAGAAGGAGGAAGGAACAAAGCCATCTTGCACACATTGCAAGAAGGAAGGCCATGATGATGAACACTATTGGAAGTTGCATCTAGAGTTGAAACCAAAGATATTTGGTGGAAAGAACAAACAAAAGACGATGGCAACCATATATCAGGACCTTGGATCTGATTCCGGTGACGAGACACAGATCACAACAGTGGGCATAGAAGGTACTCTTTGTATTCATGCTAATGAACTTTTTGAATTGCATGCAAGTACAAGTTCTTCAAATGAGTCTCTTGTTAATGAATGAAAGAGGGCTGAATTGTTCCACATTAGAGTCGTAATGAAACATACTAAAGTGGAAGCCTTGTTTGATCCAGGCTCATAAGCAAATTTGATTTCATAATCCTTGGTTAAGAAGTTACGGTCAGAGACCAAGCCTCATCTGAAGCCCTACCCTTTTGGTTGGGTGTGTGATAAAGCCAAATTACATGTAACAAAGCAGTGTAGAGCTAGATTTGTTATTGCATCCAAACTAGTAGATGAGGTTGACCTTGAGGTTGTACCTTTGGATATTTGTGGCATTGTATTGGGGAGTCCATATTTGTTTGAAAGGAAAGCATTTTTCTTTCGCCATGAAAACAAGTATCATGTCACGAAAGATGAGGTGGAATACATTTTTAGAGCTCATTGTGCCAAAATCAGTGTCAGTCTTGTTGGCACAATGAGCTCATTGTGCCAAAATCAGTGGAAGACTGACACTGATTTTTGGCACAATGAGCTCATTGTGCCAAAATCAGTGGATCATTACAAGGTTGTGATCCCACTCATAAAAAAAAAAATTGTATGGAATTGTTTCCAACTAATGGGATTTTTTAAGAACCAAGTGGGTTGCCTCTAAAGAGTGAGATCCAACATGAGATTCACTTGCAGTAGGATGCTCCTTTACCCAACATTGGTATGTATAGGTTGTTAGCCATTGAGATGGAGGAGATAAAGAAGTAGGTGCAGGAAATGTTGAACCAAGGGGTCATAAGGTCAATTTATTCTACATGTGGCTCACCCATCGTGTCGGTGCCAAAGAAGGATGGCACATGGAGGATGTGCATGGAATACAGAGCACTCAACAAAATAATGGTGAAGAATCGGTACCCTCTCCATCGCATTGATGATTTATTAGATCAACTGAAAAATGTTGTCTATTGCACAAAATTGGACTTGCGCAGTGGTTATCATCAAGTCAGGATTGCAGAACAAGATGTATGGAAGACTACATTCAAGAAAAAAAAGGGGTTGTTTGAATGGCTAGTGATGCCATTCGGACTATGCAATGCTTTGACCACATTCATGAGGGTGATGAATGATATTTTCATACCTTTTCTTGATGATTTTGTACTTGTGTATCTTAATGACATTCTTGTTTTCAGTAGAACATGGGAATATCATGTTAGTCATGTTAGAAAGGTGCTTGATGTTTTGAAAAAAGAAAAATTGTGTGTCAAAATGTCTAAGTGTGAATTTGGTAAGACCTCTTTGATTTACTTGGGTCACATTGTTGGAAGTGGACAATTAAAAATAGATCCTTCTAAAATTGATGTGATTGTAAAATGGCCTAAACCCATGAATGTTACAGAGGTTCGTAGATTTTTGGGTGCAGTAAAATACTCGAGAAGGTTCATTGCCAACTTCTCTCTCATTGCATCCACCTTACATGCATTGGCAAGTGTGAAGCAAACCTTTAAGTGGGGAGGAAAGCATTAGAAAGCCTTTGATACATTGAAAGAGAAGATTAGTACCGCACCAGTTTTGGCCTTGCCTGACCTGTAATAGCCTTTTGAGATAGAGACAGATGCCAGTGGGTACGCCATGTGAGTAGTGTTGATGCAGTAGAGGAAACCTGTGTGTTACCATTCAGAGAAATTCTCCCAAGGTGTTGTGAACTATCCCACATCTGACAAGGAGTTGTATGCCTTGGCTCAAAGCATGAAGAAGTGGAAGCACTATTTGATTGGCAAGGAGACCATCATTCACACAGATCACCAACCCTTGCAATACCTCTAATTGCAAACAAAGCTTCATCAAGCACGTCATTTCAGATGGTTGGGATTCCTCTAGCAGTTTCACTTGGTAATAAAATATAAGAAGGGAACCAACAAGAAAGTGGCATATATGCTTTCTCGCCCTCCTATTTTTGCATCTATAGTTTTGCAAAATGCTTCTTTATATTTTGAAAGTTATGTTGAATAACATGTTGATGGCGATGATTTTAAGGAGATTTATGCAAAGTTGACTCATGGATTGTAAGTGAATAATTACCATTTGTAGGGAAATATTGTTATACGACCTTGGTAAACTTTTTATCCCCACCAAAGAGAGAATACATGTAATCAGAGAGGCACATACCTCTCTTCTGTCAAGGCATTTTGGTGTAGGGAAAACTTTGTGTCATTTGTAGAGTTTGCGTTATTGGCCTCACATGAACATATCGTGACTTGATATGTAAAGGGATGTGTGTTGTGTTCAGTTAGCAACACCACTAATAGAAAATTGGGACTCTACACACCACTCCCTGTTTTGAATCATCCATGGGAAAGTGTGTCAATGGATTTTGTTGGCGGTTTGCCTTTGTCTAGAAGAGGCCATGACTATTTGTATGTCATTGTGGATCAATTTAGAAAAATGTTTGTCTTAATGCCTTGCAAATATCGTATCACTACAGAGCATACTGCTCATCTCTTCTTCCAATTTGTATGGGTCCACTTTGGGTTGCCCACATCCATTGTGTTTGATTGAGACTCGCTTTCTTGGATATTTTTTCACAAGTTTATGGAGAATGATGGACACCAAGCTGAAGAGGAGCATGACATTTCATCCGCAGAATAATGGACAAACAGAGGTTGTCAACTACACAATGATACATTTACTTCGAGGCTATTGTGGCAAGCATCCCAAGTTGTGGGACGAGCAACTTCCCTATGTACAACATGCATACAACTAGGAAGTGCATTCATCCACTCAGAGCTCACCATTTGAGACATGCTTTGGATATTTTCCAAAGGATCCCTTAGACATGGCCTTTGGGAGAGATGAAGATTCCAGTGGGAAAGATGACAGGGACAAAGCACGAAATTTCATTCAATGAATTTAGATGATTCACCAGGCAGTGCAAGAGCATTTGGAGAAAAGTCAAGCTCAATACAAAGCTAAACATGACAAGCACTAGGTCAATCACTAATTCTAGGTTGGAGACAGAGTGTGGCTCCATATCATCAAAGACAGGATGAAAGGGTAAGGAAAGAAGTTGAGACTAATCCGATATGGCCCATACACCATATTAGAAAATATTCGACACAATGCTTTTCGTCTCAATTTTCCAGCATACATGGAGATGTACTCAGTGGTGAATGTTGAAAACTTGAAGCTTTATGAGCCTCATTTGATCATGGACACAAAAGAGATTGGGAAGCTTCCTACAGTTGATGACTTTGCACCCAAATACTTGGACAAGCTACCCGAGGATATCATTCTTGACAAGAGAACTAGGACTTCACGATAGAGAGATGTGGAGTACCTTCATATTGGTTTCAAGGGAATGCATCCATGAAAGACCCGATGGATTGAAAAAGAGAAAGTGAGGGAGAAATTCCCTCACTTGCCAATTGACTTATAAAGCTTTTGGCAACCCAAAATCTCATTAGTGGGGAGGAATGATCCAGGTGGCTCCATAAATGCTCAAGATTTAGAAGTGGCTTTGGAAAAACTCAAAAATCAAGGTCACTGTATTGAAGTGGAACTATGATCAAATCAAATATTTCTACACAAGGTTTCTAACAACGCGAATGACACCTCAATCTAAGTTCGTATGTGGAAGCTATGGATGGTCAAAGTTTCAGTCAAACTAGACTCAGTGGCAGGCACTAACGAGGCAACAATTTGACATTTACCAGCATGGATTCCTACGACCAAAATGGGTGCATTTGTCACCTGTTTAATTTTGTTAGTGACCCTAAAAATTTAGTGATTTTTTTTACCTATATATATATATATATATATATATATATATATCGACACACACACACGCACACACACACACACACATAGAGATATGTGGGTCGGTTGGCCAGTGGTCAAACTGGGCCAACCGGGCCCAACCTCCATATTTAAATGTCATTTCAATGAATACCAAAAAGGGAACCAGTGGGGGTTGAACCCGCCCAACCCAGATGGGTTAGCCCACCAACGGGCGACCCCATATATGTGACCAACCACAAAAAAACATAATTTCCACCAAATATAACTCGGAGGAGCCATAAACAGGAGTCTCGCGGTTTCGAACCTAGGACCTCTCAATCAACAACCCCGTAACACAGATGCTGCCAGCCAACAGGTCGGTGGTCCTTCATTGGAAAATTCGCTCAACCATTAATACATAAACCCCGCCATTTCATTCATTCGAGACAGAGGAGGCGTATTCATCCAACAGAACCAAGAGCGCCGAGTTGTAGGAGTGTGCCCTAGGCCAAAACTGCACCCAGGCGACACGATTGTCGAGAAAGATTCATAGGGAATCTTGGGAGAATATTTTTGCAGGGAATATTAAAGGAATATAAAAGATTCCTTAGAGCTCCAGAAGTCACCTGATCAGAACAAGGTCAAGTTTATAGTCATTTGACACAGTTTCGTGCCACAAATTCAATGGTGATGTCTATTTCTGCAACTGAGCTTTGCATTTTCAGACTATTTTAGAAAATGGAGGTATAAGGGTCATTTATGTAGTTGATTGTAATTTGATTTCTGCTTCCATTTAATGAAAGAGGCCTCCCCACATTGAGCAAGGCCCGGAGACATATACCACATTGGGTGAACTCCGTCATCAAATTTTATTATGCCTTTGATCTCATGGTTGCTTTTGATTTCCGCTTCTTTTCATGTGTTTATGTTAATTGGTTACATGTTCTTTTAAATAAAATTTTGTATGCATCCTTGAAGTAAAAGATATGGATCATGCAGTTCCCAAAGTTTCAATAGAGATCAAAAGTATTTTTCATTTGAGTGAGAAGTCTAAAGTTGGAGACTGGTATTTGTACCAAAATTTCACAGAAATCAGGATTTATGGCTGTGATCTTGGAATGAACAAAGTTCATTCTTCAAGTTAAATACTCTAGAAGACTTGGAATATGTAGATATCCATTGAAGGTACAAGTTTATATATTAAATGTATGAATGAGAATATTATACAAATGAAAGTGAGGGGTCTGCTTATATACTAGGTAGGTGCCTCTTCATGGAAGGTCATGTCACCTTTAGATATGCCTCTTAAACACTAATTACTAATTAACTACTCATTATTACATTTATCATGATTATTTATATTTAATATATTTTCTTCATAACATTGCCTTCCTCTTGAAAAAATCTTTGTCCTCAAAGCTTAGTGATGAAAAGGCTTGATCTCTCTTTTTTGTTTCGTTGATACAAGTTGATGTGATCCTCTAAGTGAGAAATAAAATTGTCTCACTGCGAAGGGATCAGACCATCCTAGATCAATCTTCTGTGGAATCTTGTGGTGACTAGAAACTTGTGATGAATTGTTATCACATGATTGGATTGCACTGAAAATAATATTCTTTGGAACATCAGTTTGTTGTTTCTGTTCTAAATATGTAGCTTGATTGAGTTGTCTACTCTTGTGATTTGGATGTCAATAAGGAATTCTAGTGATTTGATTTTCCCTTATCTTGTTTGTGTCGTTTTCTTGATTTATTTGAAGTACCTAATTTCCTTTAGTTATGGAAGTTCAATGGTTAATTTATGGATCTTCACTTCAACATTTTGTTGTTGGAACTGCAACCCCGAGTACATCTTTAATTCAACTAGTTTGTCGTGTCCTTGAGTTGTGATATTGACTAGATCAATATTTGTTGTTTTTTTGTCAACTTGGATTTTTACATTTGATGCTTCCTTCTCGATAAGTTGTTGTACCTTAATTTTTAATGACTTATTGTCCTTCTTAAGCCTCTTAATTTGCACCAGTAACTTTTCACTATGGTCTTTAAGCCGAGATACTTCTTCATTTCGATCATAAGTGATTTTGTCAATTTCTTTTTGCATATTTTGTAATACTTTTTTACCTTATTGAAAAATTAATTTTGGAATATCTTGTATGTCTTTGGGTGTTACTAAATTTGGCTTCAATGTGACATCCTAGAGTGTTATTTTCTTCTTCGTGTAGGAAAATACTAAAACTTCTTTTTCATATTTAAGATGAAGGAACCTAGAGTTTCCATCTAGGGTGAACCCAAAATAATGTCACCCTGATTGCTCCATATGGTTTGAACTGAGAATTGTGATATAAATGTATAATCCCTAATGTTTAACTTTAAATTGGTTATGTCACGCTTTTTGTTGCCAAAACAGTGTAATTTTTCGATTATATTTGACTATGGAATCAATAACTAGTTTGCAATTTTAGGCGTTATATATTTTTTATTTTCGAAAGGTGAGATAGCAATAATGACATCTTTTCCGGCCATAGATCCTTTAATTCTAAATAGCACTGAAGCATAATTACGTGAAGTTTATGCAAATCTTTCTTCTTTCAATTCTGAATTAGATTCCATTTTCTTCTCTTCAAAAATGGGTTCTATTATTGTAATATTTGCCTTTAATATTTTATTATAAAGGTATTATTTTATAATACCTTCTTCCTTTATATGGCTTAATACTTCTTTATAATCTCTCTCTTTTATATATATGTTTACATTTTTTTTCCTTAACTTCCCTTTTTTAAAAGATACATTTTTTCTTCACTATTGGATTATATATGTATTATTATTTTTTAACAAATTCTCCTTTATTTTTTTGACTTGAAATTTCCCTTTTCTATTTGGTTACTTCATTATAATATTTTTTATAACTTCATGATATTGAACCTATATATATATATATATACACGCTCTATATTTAGTTATTAATAATACCCCTTGTTTTCCTATGGAAAATGCTAACGGATACACTTACTATCTCCCTTTTTGATACATGAAATCATAATCTTTTTAACTTATCTTATATTAATAAGGTCAATAGCTATAACTTCTTTTTTCTTAATTCAAAGGTGCAGTCGTTACTATTTTGAAAGTCGTGACGTTATCGACGTACAGGGAAGAACCACTACTAATTGTACATCGGGGTAAAGCAGGGACGACGAAAGATTGTTGACGTGCAGTGAAGCAGGGACGACGACATATTTTTATGGTAAAGTTGCAGTTGTAGTGGTTTTTGAATGACGAACATGTAAGAGTAGTGTGGTGGTGATGTGGGACATTCGACTGTGGAGTACAAGGATGTCCACGGCGTGGACAGGAAAAATGATTATGGATTGTAACTGGCAGCGTTTTGATGACTGAGACAATTGGATTCAGATGGGTCGTGGGTTCTCAAGCGCGATTTATACGAGTCTAGGCAGTCATCGGGCGACTGCAGCGTTTGTTGGGAGGCGGTGTTGGACAAAGGAGCCGTGTGGTTGGATGGGAATCAACGACACTGGTGGTGACCTGGGTTGTAGGAAGTTGTGGCAACGAAGGGGGGGTCAGACAACACAGAGGAATTGAATGGCAACTAGTCGGGAGATTGGTTGTTGTAGACTGGTGGAAGGTTGGTGAGACGAATCAACATCGATTGAAGGAAATCAACGTGTGGCCGAAGTTCGACCCAGTGGCTGTGGTGAGTGACAATTGTTGTTATTGGGTGTCCGATGGTGACTGCAAATGGCCACAGGTAAGTCGAGCTTGTTTTTTTTTTTGAATTTTTATTTATTTTTATTTTTCTAACTTATGATTTATTTTTCTATTTTTTTTTTAAATCCTTTTTTATTTTTTTAAATAATGCTTTTTTCTTTTTATATTTTTCCTTTTGACCTTTTTTTATAATATTCTTTTTATTTTTATTTTATATATATATATATATATATATATATTTATTTATTTTTATTTTTTAATTATTATTATTATTTTTTAACCTTTTTTAAATGGCCAAGGGCCTCTTATGAAATAAGTGATGGGGAAACTCCAAGCTTGCTATAGTGAATGCTTCAGTCATGATGATAACAAAGTTGATGATTTTGATGGCCAAGGACCTGGATCAGAGAACAAGGTTCTGTGCAGCGGCGAAGCGACCAAAGGATCGAATAAATTTGATACCAAATGGAACGAAAAAAGTTCGTTCTTCAAGTTAAATACTCTAGAAGACTTAGAATATGTAGATCTACATTGAAGATACAAGATTATATATTAAATTTATGAATGAGAATATGATACAAATGAAAGTGAGGAGTCTTCTTATATACTAGACATGTTTCTCTTCATGGAAGGTCATGTCCCCTTTAGACATGCCTCTTCAACACTAATTACTACTTAACTACTCATTATTACATTTATCATCATTATTTAAATTTAATATATTTTATTCATAACAGAGCTTCCACCTTATAAATTACCGGTGTTCCTCCCCATGAGGATTTTTGCACTTGAATATAACAGGCAGAGGATGAACATGGTTGATGTTCACTTTGTTTCCAAAAAACAAAAAGCTCAATTTAAATTAAAATCACATGTTGGACCATTCATAGTCAACACCAGAGATGCAAAGAAAGAAGTCGATCCATTAGGAGTAATATCATCAATGAGAGTTGGTCAGATGTTTGCACCCTATGTGCACATTGCAAAACCTGAGATTGAACAATATGCTAGCAAAGAAGAGTGGGAAGAGAACACATTGCGGGAAGTTGAGGAGCTAGTTTCCCGTCAAACAACGTTGGAAACTCCAAGGATGACAAAAAAAGAGTTGAAAAGATCGAGAGAGAGTCTATCTCCAACAGGATCAGGATTACAAAAGTCATCATTCAAAGTGTTCAAGAGGAGGAAAACCACAAATGTTGAAGAAGAATCCTCAGAAGTTCAAACTTCTAAGGAACCTAATACAGTCATACTTTCAGGAGAATCTACATTTTCATTACAGTATATTGAAGAAAGAACAATAAATTCTCCTTATTTTTCAAGGAAACAGAGTATTTTTGCAAGGTTCTTAGAGATGAAGAAGAAAAATGAAGCACTAAAGACTTCTACATATGTAGAGTTCTGGAAATAGTCTTCCACAACTCATACTAGATTACTTTTTGCCTTAGATAGTGAAAGATGACAATTCCAATTAGCCTTTTTGGAACCAAAAATCTATGTGCCTAAGAGTGCTGAAGATTACAAAACCTTTGTGTTCTCATTTGATACCAAAGAGATACACCATATTGATTAAATTGACCTCCATAAGCAAGCAGAAGAAATGATATACACATCTTTGACAAGTTTGGCCATGGAAACTTCTAAGCTGCAAGCATCTCTGAATAATATTCATTCTCAATTGAAGCTTGAAAATATGTCTTCTCTAGCAAAGGATACAAAAATTAAGGGGCTGGAGGATCTAGTTTTAAAGTTAGGATTGAATCCTAAAGATGTAAAGGCAGCTGAGGAAATAATTAAAAGCAGAAATGCAGATATACAGGCACTAAGGAAGCAATTGAAATTACCAACTACTGAACATCCTCAAGCACAAGAAGTAGGCCAGTTAGAGAAGGAAAACGAAAACATGCTTTGAATGATTGTAGAGAAAAATATACTAATCCATAAAATGGAGGTAGAGATGGAGAATTTGATTAAGGAAAGAGAACTCAGGATCAACACTGCAGAAGTGACATCTACAGTGACAATGTCCATAGCAGAAACATAGTCTACTAGTAAAAAATCTAGCAAAACAACTATCTAAAGCTATGGGAGACCTATCGTTAAAGGATACGTAAATTGAAAGCTTAGAGTTCAGTTGGAGAAGACTCAAGATAATAAGATAAAAGCTGATAATTCATATTTGAATTCAAGCTTCTGTGATCCAATCATAATGTATAGAATGTTTTTTCGGAAGAAATCACATTGAAGATTTTGGTCGACGCGTTTCGAACCAACAAGTGTGGTTCATCTTCAAGACACGATGAAGAAGCAGATCTAGGAAGAGGGTTAAATAGGGAGACAGGTCAACCTAACAGCTAGAAAAACGACTATATTTGACCAGGGGAGGCAAAGGGAATTTTTTTATATTATTTAAATAAATTTAATTATTTAATTAATTGTTTATTTAATCAATATATATTGAAGCCAACTTATTAACCCAACGGTTATATTTGACTAGGGTTTTGATAATATTAATAAATTTATAAAAGGGTTATACTTGAAACTATTTATATTTATCTTATTAATATATTGTCTTATTATCTCAACAATCATATTAATAATATTTAATTAATTAATAAAACGACCATTATTATTATTTTGTTACTGTTTCTCATATATATATATATTTTACAAGAACGGTTATAGAATTGCATTAGATACTTGGCCTGAAGTCACAACACAGATTAGAGATATTGGAGGTGATTTCTGAGCACCTCTCTAACAAGAGGATCAAGGTGCATACGCTTATGATTCGTCTCTTCTTACATTTTACAATGAACTCTATTTCTGTTATTTCCCGAGCTTGTGAATGCATACAAAATGCTTCAATAAAATGCAGTAAAACATGGAAGATAGGGGATTAAGGAATTGGATCCCACGATGTTTCTTTATCTCTGAGAATAGCCCCAGCAGTTAATTGGGCTGCCTTGTTTGCTTCAATATCCGCCTCTTTGTTGTTTATTCTCAGCACATGGAAAAATTCCAATTTCAAGGACTTTTCCATTGCTTTGACTCTTGTGATCGTCCTTGCAAGACGCAAATCTATTGGAATAGAGTTTGTCACCGTTGTTTTGATGATGACCTGCAAATCACCAAAGACATTAACTTCCTTGAATCCCAATTCTTTTAGCAGCTTGATCCTTTGGAAAAGAGCCAACGCTTCGGCTTGCATGTTAGAGGAGTGATCCAGTCCCCGAGAAAATCTGTGGATATGAGTTCCTTCTATATTTATTATGAGCCCTCTCGCACCAACGATTCCTGAATTTCCCTTGGTTGCTGCCCCGTCAAAGAAGAGAGAGGGGATTGTTTGCTTGGAAATCCAGGACTGAAAGTCTTCTTCATTTTTTCTGATTTGAAATTCTTTGGGAGGAATGGGGATGATAATCGATTCTTGGAATTGGAGACTGAGTGCAGCGCCCAACTCGATGTCTTGTTGGCATAAGCTTGAATCATCCATTTTATCTCTCAGGCATTCATTTAGCTGACATTTGACTGTGATTGCAACGAGACTGAAATCCTACTCTTTGTTTATGAATATCCTTCTATTCCTCTCTAACCAAATCTGCCAACTGATAATTTTGGGAAGAGCAGTCCAAGCTGCTATGATTAATTTGTTTTTTGGGGTTGGACCTGGGTATCTGGACAACCAACCAGCAAACAGATCCGTGATAATGGCGGGGAGAGTGACGCTAGATTTCCATGCTCCTAAGAGCTCTTGCCAGATTTGGACCACATATCTACACTCTAGCATGAGGTGAAGGGCGGATTCTGGCTTATCTTTACATAGCATGCATCTAGAAGGGCCAAAAAATCCCCTCTTCTGCAACCAATCATCCGTTAATTATTATTATTATTATTATTTTATTTATTTATTATTATTATTATTATTATTATTATTATTTATTTATTTATTTATTTATTTTTTTTTTTTTTTTTTTTTTAAATTTTAATTTTAATTAATTAATTAATTTATTATTATTATTATTTTTTTATGGCAGAGCAACCAACATAAATGGTCAATTTTCAGGATGGAGGGGAACTTCCATATCCCATTCTAGGGAGTAGGATCTGGCTGTACGTATGGCCCTTCCAAGTATTTAACATACCCCTGTGCCACCGAGTAGCCTTCGCGCTGCAGACCCCATCCACAGGCATCTTTTCTCCGAACGTGAATGGGAGCCAACCCGTGCAGAAGATTGTAGAGCTTTGTGCAGTCGCTTTGGAGAGTAGGAGGGACCGACAGCTGCTTCCAGCCTGCCCAGTGATGTCCGATCCAACATGACATATCCCACAGCGATTTAATGTGTGCATCCATCATCCACGTCCGTAGCGAATGCAAGGAGCGAGTTTCAGCTAGCGGGGGCCTGCTCATAATTCGGTCTTCCCATAGATTAATGGATTGACCATTCCCAGGGATCTAATAAGCCTGCGTATTCACCAAAGGAGCTGCTTTGATACTTAGAATGCTGAAGGGAGATCTGAATTGGGATTTGGGCTTATCCAAGCAGCGAAGACGCCTTCCTCTGAAGTATTTTTTCCATAATGCTAAATGCGCCCAGCCTGGATTGGGAGCTATAATTCTCCAAATCAGTTTAGCTCCCATGGCTAAATTTTGAGCGCAGAGGTTTTTAAAATTCAATCCTGTAGAGGTTTGGAAACAATTTCCCAATTGACAAGTGGGATTTTCTTTTCATTTTGCTTGCCTCCCTTCCAGAAAAACTTCCTAATAAGGTCCTCCATCTTCTTGAGAATACCCATAGGTGCTAAGAGAATAGAAAATTGGAATAATGGAAGACTGCTGAGAACTTCTTTGCCTGAAATATTGAGCCAGGAGGAGCCCCAGGCCTGCATTTTAGTTTTGAATTTTTCTAGCTGAGGGTTCCAATCTTCGCTCAAGGCCCTCTTGAGGAAGATAGGAAGGCCAAGATATTTGAAAGAGGTCCAATTTGAAGAGGTTGCAAACCCTAGGCATCTAGAAATGGAATTTAGGGAAGATGGAGAAATATTCCAGCAATAAATATGACATTTCCCATTGTTTAATTTGCTGCTTGAGACTTCACAGAATTCATGCAACACTTCTTTAAATCTGGCAGCTGAGAGAGGAGTTGCAGCCCCCAGCAACAAGGTGTCATCGGCAAAGAGGGCATGATTGATGTTTTTTACCCCTCTTTCTATGCTTAGCCTAGTTATCTCTTGGTCTTGTTGCTTCTTGTCTAGATAAAAGCCGAGGACAAAAGCCTGCAACACAA
Source organism: Pinus tabuliformis (assembly GCA_031772625.1). Taxonomy (NCBI): domain Eukaryota; kingdom Viridiplantae; phylum Streptophyta; class Pinopsida; order Pinales; family Pinaceae; genus Pinus; species Pinus tabuliformis. The sequence continues at coordinate 30,270,481 of CM062816.1, forward strand.
AGAGGAGGGGTGAGAGGGGGCACCCCTGCCTCAGCCCTCTAGAGGCTTTGAAGTAATCTACAGCCCTACCATTTACCAGGGAGCAATCTAGGGCTCCGATATACAAGCCCGAATCTAGTTTATAAAGCTTAATCCAAATCCCATCTTGTGCAGAACATCCAGCAAAAAACTATGTCTAACTCGATCAAAAGCATTTGCTAGGTCGAGCTTGACCACCATACCTTTTTCTTTTCGATGCATGCTAGAGTGGATCACCTCTTGAACCAAAATGAAATTATCCACGATCTGTCTGCCATGAATGAATCCTCCTTGGTTCTCCGGGATGATTTTGGGGAGGATGTTCCTCAATCTATTCGCTATTACTTTAGTTACCACTTTGTATCCAATATTGCACAAGGAGATCGGGCGGAATATGTTGAAGGACTTTGCTCTTTTTGCCTTGGGGATAAGGGCGAGGAATGCTGAATTTGTGCAACCTCCAATTTTCTGGCAATCTTGGGTTTTTAGGATCATTTTGAGGAATTCCTTCTCCACAATCTGCCAATAGCACTGAAGGAATCTGGCTCTGAATCCGTCTGGTCCTAGGGATTTGTCGGGTCCATATCAAAGAGGGCATCCTTTACTTCATTTTTGTTGACTTTAGCTTCTAGCAGATGGTTCATCCTAGTAGTGATCAGGTGGGGAACTACATCCAGGAGTTTAGAACTATGTCCAACCTCCATTCCCTCACTATGCAGATTCTTAAAATTGTCAGAAGATGCCTTTTTGATGCTGGCTATATCCTTTAGGATGTAGTTCTCTTCTTTGATTTCAGAGATGGAGTTAGAGAATTTCCTGGCTTGGGCTTGCTTATGAAAGAAGGAGGAGTTTCTATCCCCTGCTTTGAGCCAAAGGCTCCTGGATTTAAGCCTCCAGTATTCTTCCTCGGCCAAGCAAGCCTTGTGAAATTTCTGCTGAAGCTGCGTCTCCTTGTCCAGGTCTTCTTTTGTGATTTCAGTTTCTTCCAGTTGAAGATGATGCAGTTCTAAGGAACTTTGAATTTTTTTTCTTTCAGTTGCAGGGTTGGGCAAAGTCTTGGCCCAACTTCTTAGCATCGCTTTTACTCTTCTGAGTTTTTCTTCCCAAACAAAAAAGGGGGAACCCTTGATTGGCTCCTTCCAACAATCCCTAACCTTTTGCATGAAATCTGCCTCTTTGATCCATAGAGGACTGAATTTGAAAGGAATAGGGCCCAGATCCTTGAGAGCCAGCAACTCAAGTCTAATGGGCTTGTGATCCGAAACACTGTTGTGGAGGATGTGCATTCTAGCCTCTAGACCGAGAAGAAGAAAGGAACTTTGAACAAGAAATCTATCTAGTCTTGCAGCTATATGACCAGGACCGACTCTTTTATTTGACCAAGTGTACTTACCGGAAGAAGGCTTGATGTTTAGCAGGTCCCAGTCCTACATGAGATCCTCTGCCCATTCCATTTCCGGATCCCTTACTATGCAACGTCCTCTTTTTTTCTGACGAAAGAAGGGTGAGATTGAGATCTCCAGCGATGATGATGTTTTCCAGGTTCTCTAGATCTGCCAGATTTTTTATGGAGTCCCAGAAAATCTTCTTCTCCCCGGCATTGTTAGGGACATGCACATTGAAAAGACATATGATCTCTTTGGTATCAAGATGCTGCATCTTTAAGAAGATCCAATGGGTGTTCAAAGTCTTAGAGATTATTGAGAACTTGTTGGCATTCCAGAGGGAGCCAAGCCCTCCCGAGGCTCCACAAGTAGAGATATCTTGCGCTCCGCTTTTATTCCAAAATTTTTTACTTGCTTGGAGGAAAGCTGTATCCTCCATTTTGGTCTCCTAGATGAGGAGGATATCTGGGGCTTCCAATCTTGTTAAGCTTTTCATTGCTTCTTCCTTGGCTCTAGTGCCCATACCCCTACAGTTCCAGGAGACGATCTTCATCATTTACTTTTGTTATGGTGGGCTCCCTTGGAACCCTGAGTTTGATTCCTCGTCGTCTTCAGAGTTTTTGCCAATAGCTTCTCAAGGGTTGGTTGGCTGCCCTGAAGCTTGTCTTTGTAGGTTTCTTGCTCTCTTTTTTCCCTGGCAAACTTGCGTCCTCTTGTGGATCTTCTGGGAGAGGATTGAGAGTCTCCTATTTCTCCTTCTTCTTCTGACTCCTCAGATTCTTGGACTTCCTCCTCCTCTTCTGAGAGCTTTCCTTTGGATCTCTCTGCGGCACTTCCACCTTTGGTCGAGATGAAGGGGGAAGCTTTGGCGGGAGAAATTTCCTTTGGGATCTCAACCTCTTGGGAGGCCACAGTTTCAGATCTTAGGAGCTCGAATTTGTTCTCTTGGCCTTCCATGGTTGATTGCTGAACAGGGGCCGTCTGAGGGCCTTTATCATTTGCAGTTGCAGTCTTCTTGTGAGAGGTCTTGGTGTGCTTGATCTGGTTCCAGCCTTCTTCTTTCCCTTTTTCTTCCGCCCCATTCGACGGACAACCTTTAGCAAAATGGCTGTAGATGTGGCATTTCAGGCATTTGAAGGGCAGCTGCTCGTAGTCGAGTTTTTTCACATGATTCCACGGACCTACGATGATTTTGATGGCTTCCGGGAGCCCCACCTCTAGATCTACCTCCACGCAGATTCTGGCGCAATCATACTGGTCTTTATTATTAGCCTGATCTATAAATTTACCTAGGGTGTTGCCTATGTGCTTCAGCGAATCCCAATTCCAACAATGCACTGGGAGATTAGGGAGTCTCACCCACACCGGGACCGCTGTGGGAACATCCACTGCCAGATCGAAGTCTGGCATCCATTTATTCAGATACAATCCCTGAGGGCCCATGAAGTAAGGTCCATTTTGGAAAATCAGGTCCTTGTCCTCTTTTGCAGTGAACTCGAATAGAAAGTAGCCTCTCCCGAGAAAGTATGAGGTTACTCTGTTTTTTATCAAGGGTGCCCAGTTCTTGGCAACCCAGATCTCTGTGGATTTAGGGGATGGCCAAAGCCCTGTGCACTGGCCAACGAGGGCACAATCTACTAGAGACAGAGCGACTTGGATCGGCCCATCTGGCGGGAGAGAAATCTCGGGGATGTCCTCCAGTTTCTTCACAAACTTTGCAGCTTCATCTTTCTTCTTCTTTGGCAAGGATGCGAGCAAAGAGTTGAAAGCTTAAGAGGCAGAAGGCGGAGGAGGAGAGATGGGAGGCCCCTGAGGGGAGCCCAGCACCTCCATGGAGGTGGGCGACCTCGAGTAAGGCCCGGCCAAGCCGATCTGCGGCAGGCGGCTGCGTCCTTCAACGTTGCACAAACTCCTCACAGGAGCGCTTGCGCTGTTGCAGAGCTAAGTCACGCTAGTAGAGTCAGGTTCGATTATCGTATATAAGTTTTCTCATATTATTATTATTATTAGATATTAAATTTTAATGTTGCTAAATACTAATATTAATATTAATAATACCAATGATACTAATATTCATAATATGATACTAAGTATTATTATTAGTATTATTAATATTAAAATTAGTATTTAGTATTAATATTAATATTAATAGAATTATCATATCTATGGCTTATTATTATTAAACAAGTATTTACTATTAATATTAATAGTCTTATTAATATTAATGATACTAATGGTTTTAATTATTTATATTAATATTAATAATACTAATATTCATATTAAAAGAAAAGGACAAAGGTTCTAGACAAAGACAAAGCAAAACTAAGAAGAGAGGGCGGGAATCTAGCAACTACTAATTTTCCAGCCGTCATCCCTATTAATATTACTGGAAGACCTCTCAATTTCAATGGCTTCCCTAAATTTACGATGATGAAAGTGAGGAATCTTAGCGATAACCTTAGCCTCCTCAATGCATATATGATGCTTGGTCTTCACAGGATGTTCAGCCAAAGTCGAAGATTTGGTCCTCCCGTGCTTGATATCAGCTGCGTGTTCCTTAATCCTCTGGTTGATAGAATGACCAGTTTCACCGGTGTATGAGGTTCCACATGAACATGAGATGATATAAACACCTTTCATATCCATAGGGTTCACCTTGTCTTTGACAAACTTTAGGGAGCTTCTAATGGTGCTAAGGGGTCTAAAGGTCGAGGGAATATTATGTTTTCTTCAGGATTCTTGCAATCTTGTCTATTGTCTCCTGGATGAAGGGGAGGTGGACTCCTGAACTGCGATCGATGGGTTCTTTCTTGACCTTGGGACACTTACTCGCTTTGAGGAAAGCTTTGACACCCCACTGCCTACTATAACCATTCTGGACAAAAACATTAAGGAGATGGGACTTTTAATTAGAAAAGTGGTCACCATTAGAAATTCTAAGAGCATGAGTGGATAACATGTTGAGAACACCTATCTTCTGAGCAGGGAAATGGTGGGAAATGGCATGAAGATACTGCTCAGTATGAGTCTTTTTTCAATACACCTCATGGGAGAAGGATCCATCAACTTTTCTAGAAATGAGGACATCAAGAAAAGGAAGGCAACCATCGACTTCACGCTTCATCGTAAACTTAATGGAATTAGACTGATTATTGAGATGTTGCTCTTTAGGCAAGTCCCTACAGTGTATATGGAGGTGTCCTCTAAGGGAAAAAGAGATCTAAATTATCAGGCCTATGCTGCCATATGGTGTAGGTGTCATCAACAAATCTTTCCCAGAGCTTAGGTTTAAATAAAGCTGAGGATAAAGCTTTGGATTCAAAATCTTCCATGAAGAGGTTAGCAATGATAGGGGATAGGGGGGAACCCATGGCCACCCCACAGGTTTGTTCATAGAACGCACCTTCAAAACAAAAAAACATAGAGGTGAGGCAGATCTCAACCAATTTTGCTGTGTCGGGATCACTAAGATGGAAGATGGCATCTAGGGCTTCCTTAATGGGGATGCTAGTGTACAGGGAAACAACATCAAAACTAACAAGAATGTCATGTGGTTCATATTTCGTATCCTTTAACTCTCTAACAAAAGAAGAGGAGTCTTTGACAAAGAACTTCGTCTGCCCCACCAGGGGCTTTAGCTTCGCGGCTAAATATTTAGCTAAAAGGAAGGTTGGCCCACCGATGGTGTTGACAATGGGTCTAAGGGGGACTCGTTCTTTATGGATTTTGGGAAGCTCATAGATCCTAGGAGTGATAGGGCTACTCTCAATCAGCTTATGGCTAAAGGAGCCGAGAGTGCTGTTGGATTTAATAGCAAGAGCGACTGTCTTAGAAATCTTTTTCAAGGGATTCTTGTCAAGCTTTCTGTAGCTCCCACTGTTGATCAGATGATCCAACATCTTCTCCCGATAATCTTCCTTATCAAGGATGACGGCAGCCCCACCTTTGTCAGCTTTTAAAACGACAACGTCAGGGTTCCTATTGAGGGATTTTAGGGCTTCAAACTCATCCTTGCTGATGTTATTCTTAGGGGGCTTTTCTTTTCTAAGAATAACAACGCAGTCTTGCCAAATAATATCTTTAATATTATCCGGTAAACCTTTAATTCCAAATTCGATGTCACACATAATATCAACCACCAGAATCTTTTTAGGAGCAAGGGCAAAATTCGATCCCCTCTCCAAAAGATTGAAGACCGGAGGAGGAAAAGGAAAACTGGATAAATTAACTACTTTATTATTAGGATGGTTAATATTATTTTTAAATTTGGGAACACCATCATTATTATTATTGGTATTATAATTATTATTATTATTATTATTATTACTATTAAGCTTATTAATATCATCTCCGTCATCATTATTAATATGTATATACCTGAGAGTTCTCTTATTCTTTTTTCTTATAGTTAAATTTAGTAATTTCACCATTATTATTTAAGCAGTTGGATTTAAAATCATTTATATTATCCCCTTTATTATTATTATCATTATTATAATATATATTAGAAATATTAATCTTATTGTTATTACAAATATCAGAATGAAAACAATTACTGTTAATAAGAAGAGAAGGGATGGATGACCGAATGGGAGAAGAGGGGATTGAGGGAGACCAGGGAAGGGACTGAATGCCAGAGGGAATAGAACTACAAACACACCGGAGGGAGGTAATAAGTGGTGATGAACAATGCAAAGGGGAAGAGGGAGATATATCAACAGAGGTAGAGGGATGCGGGTCAGAGATAAAGATGGACCAACGATATGGAATGGATCGCACATGGAGAATGGTAGAGGTTTGCGAGGAGAGAAACCAGGATCAGAAGGGCAAGTTAGCGTTATGGGAGGGAGTTCACTGCCGGAAGCAGAGACTAGGCAGGAATCAGGGCTCGTGGATGCCTCAAATTCCAGAACATCGGGAATGGGACGTTTGAGATGGGGCTTGCATTCAACCACCGAGCCAACTAAATTGCTAGCAAGAAGGCTGATAAAGGAAACAATAATGGGACGCTCGAGAAGGGGCTGACATTCAACGTCTTAACCATCTACCTCACTGGCAGGATGGCCGATGCATCGTAATGCATAATTTTCGCTGGATCTGGAAGATACGGTCCGATCATCACTTAAATTGCCTTGAACCTAGGAGATGAGGGCCGACACTTGGTCCCTGTTGATTCGGCTATTAGAGGAGAAGCTAGTCAAGATCGAAGAATCTCCGCAGAAAGAGGATCTGTTGGATAGTTTGGAAAATTTAACCCTTTGTTTCTCTATCTAGATCTCCTCCATCTGCCGATATTTTAACGTTGAGCAGGCTTCAATTCTAGTCCAAATTTTTGGGGACAACAAGCTAGATAGCTCAAGATGTAATGAGAGAAGTTTTCTAGAAAGAAAATTGAACTTCCTTCTAACTCTAGCAATCTCAAAACGAATTAAGGCAAGACTGGCGTTAAGAAAAATTCGATGAGTACTGGACTTGTTAAGGCGATGTCTAATTTGAGCAAAGAGAGGAACAACTGTCGAATCCCTACACCTCTTCAAGAAAGCAAGATCTGTCTTCATCTTAGAAACCTGCAAGTGTGCTCATTCAAAAGTATGAACTTTAATAGTAACGGCCCTCCCGTGCAGGGTAGTGATATTCGAATTCAAGCTTCTATGATCCATATCATAATGTATAAAATGTTTTTTTGGAAGAAATCACATTGAAGATTTTGGTCGACGCGTTTCGAACCAACAAGTGTGGTTCATCTTCAGGACACGATGAAGAAGCAGATCCAAGAGGAGGGTTAAACAGGGAGACAGGTAAAACTAACATCGAGAAAACGATTATATTTGACTAGGGGAGGCAAGGGGAATTTTTTTATATTATTTAAATAAATTTATTTATTTTTCTAAAGCAAGAGACGGTCCTTCTATTAACTTAGGTAAAAAAATGATTTACACAGGTTACAACAAACTCCCACAAAGGGAGAGTGAAAACACAGAGGCGCAGACTCCCACAAAGGGAGAGTGAAATTACTCAAAGTACCCAAAAAACCTCCAAAAATCAAACAGAAACAAAGTCGAGACTGCCCTGGAACTGAAAGCAGGCAAGTGGATTCAAAGTCTGCTCCCCAAAACCCACCGAAGATCTGTCTCCTAGCGATCCGGCGGTCAAAAATCAACCTGCGCGGAGGCAAAGCCCGCAGAAAAAAACCTCAAGCTGCACGATCAACGCTGACCGTTGATCATTTACTTCTGATCCAACGACTGGTGTCCATATCGCGTGGCTTAAAAGCCCGGTGAATACCGCGCGATGAAGGCAGTTTGCTTTTTCGGTCCTTCGCCACGTGTTGCATCATGAGTGGAATCACTAGCTTTTAATAAAAACTGACTTCGTTTTAGATGGCGCCCGATGAAGGTGGTAAACCATTAGTGGTTTTGTCCTTTCGGGCCCACCAACTTGCACACCAAAAGGTGGCCGTAGATCTTCCTCCTCTGGATCTGACGGCCACAATACAAATCAGACCGCACATCCGCTCGCGGATTACCCAGCGATGAAGGCAGTAATCACTGTTCATCCCCCTCCACGCGTCGCTAGCTGAATGGCATCGCTTGTCATCCGAGAAAACCTCAGAGGGCACCCGAAGCAGGTGGTATATCTCGAGCAGTTTTTGACCCCGGTAATCTCTTCCTTTGACCTCCCTCGCATTGTACGAGGAAGACCTGGCCGGAAGGGTGGCCTCCTGCAAGGAATGCCATATGAGTGGAGTTGGCGCTCTGTGGCGTTCGTCTCACATGGAATCCCTTCTCCTGTGAGCAGATATCTTCTGTCTCAATTTCTGCCTTTGTTTCTATAAGCACCCTTAGAGAACCGACAGTGCATATCCTCTGATAAACTGTCTGAAGTGAACTTATTCATCGTTGACATGAAGTAAAATTCCGTCTCTTGAATTTTTCTGAAACTGCTGTCTGTCACTGAGGGCCCGGGATGAGCATTCCTCCTTCATCCTATCATCCGTTACCTCCTCCCACCAGCAGCACAAGTCGATATGCTTGTTTCGAACCCCCTCATTGGCAAGCCAGTCCGCAACTTTGTTGGCTTCCTTGTGGACATGCACCAACCTAAGAGTTCTTAGCACTCTTAGGTGTGATTGGATTCTTTGGTAGACTTGCAGAAGCCGCTAGTGTCCTGAGATTTTCTTAGGTGCAATGCCAACATTAACCCTCTTCACCGAATTAATGACTAATTCCGAGTCAACCTCAATGATGACATTGTGAATGTTATACTTGAGCAGTGTTTCCAATCATAGTTCCATCGCCATGAGCTCAGCCATATTAATGGTTGCTTTTCCTAGATAACTTTGGGAGATGACCAGAATGTTTCCTTCCTCATCCTTCATGACCCCTCCATAACCTGCTTCACCCGGATTTCCTTTAGAGGCCCCATCAATGTTAAATTTAAAAAAACCATGAGAAGGGGGTTGCCAGGAAGCTTTTTCAGCTGAGGTATTCTTGTTGATCTGCATAGAACACTGAGGGAGATGAACCTTGAGCTCTAACTTCTCCAGGATTCTGGCCTCTCTTTGTCTGATGAGTTTTCTGCTATCGACACCTCCCGGGATATGAACAGACTCTTTGAGTTGCTTAAGGATTAGCTTTAGAATGCTGCTCACCAGGCTCGCCTTATCCTTGAAAATCCTGTTGTTGTGCTCCTTCCAAACATTCTAGATTAAGAACCTTGGGGTCAGTGCCCAGGCGGAGGTTATTATCTCATTATCCGAAAAAAATTTCCACCAGTTTATCAATGTAGCAATGATGTCATTTACATTTCTGTCTGTCTACTCAAAGACATCACCAACCCAATTCCAAAGTATTGTGGTGAATGAGCATCTATTCAAGAGATGATTAGTGGTTTCTTCCTGTTGTCCACATAGGTGACATCTTGAGGGGCCAACAAAGCCTCTTTTCCTTAGGTTATCCCATGTTAGAATCTTGCCCTGTTGAACCAGCCACTTGAACAGTTTGACTTTCATCCAATGAGGATTATCCCAGAGTTCTTTCCACGTCTTATCAGTGTTTGGATAGTTAAGCCCTGTGTCTATCCTTTTGGCCTCCTTAAGGGTGAAGAGACCTGTCTTATTCTTTCCCCATCTTAATTGATCTTCCAAGGTTGAGGTTAAGATTTGCCTCTTTTCCAAAAGACCGTTAAGGGCTATAGCTTGAGTATGCATCATGCCCATTTCACTATAATCTGGAAGTTTCCATATTCTCCATTTCCCATTGTTCCTTGAGTGATCCCAATAGTCCCTTACCCTCCTTAATCCTTTGTTGATGGTATCTGTGTGAATGTCTGCTAATTCTTCACTGCGGAGATTGTCCTCCTGCTGCCAATTATCCTCCCAGAACCAGGCCAGATTTCCATTTTTGATCTCCCAAAAACTATGATTTTGGACTAGGGCCCTATTCTCCCATACCCTATTCCAAATTGAAGAACCTTTTACTTGTCCTGTCATTCTTATGAGGTTCTTCTCTTGCCAATCTCTTGCATACTTTTGCTTCCATAGTTTTGCCTAGGGGGCTTGAATTTCCTTTAGCCATCTCCACCAGATTTTGGCTCCTAGAACTCTGTTAAGAATTCCTAGGTCATGAAGACCCAAGCCACCATGGGATTTTGGTTTTCATACCCTATCCCATGCCACTAGGGCCCATTTCTTCTTTTCTTCACCTTTCCCCCAGAGAAAGTCTCTTTGAATGTTTCTTATATTAGTGATTACACCAGTTGGTAGCCGGAATGGCTGATAAAATATAGATAGGGATACTTTGGAGGATAACCTTAGTTAGAATCAGCCTCCCTGCTAGATTTAGGGCTCTATTTGTCTATTTGTTAATCTTATCTCTTAGCTTATTTAGAACAGGCTCCCAGATCTCCTTGTGTAACGGTTTTCAGTGAGGGAACTCCTAGGTACTTCGCGGGCAATGACTCTCTTTGAAAGCCCAAAATTTTGGAAATATTTCTTTGAATCAAAATATCTGTATTGAAAAAGAAAATCTTTGATTTAGTGATACTTACCTCTGTGCCTGCTACCATGGCAAACTCACTCAGAATCTGCTTAAATGCTCTGGCTTCCTTGACTGTGGGTGTGCCTTGAAGCATAGTATCATCTACAAATTGCTGATGTGTCACCGTGTCCCCACCTTGAGTGAGTCTCAGACCCTGAATTCTCCCTTCCTCCTTAGCAGCTCTGATTGCTCTCCCTAACCCTTCCATCATTAGAATGAAAAGGAAAGGAGAAAGAGGATCACCTTGCCTGAGACCTCTAGTAGGCTTGAAGGTTTTGGAGGGAGAGCCATTGAGAAGAATTGAACAGCTGGCAGTGGTAACTAGCGCCATGACCCACTTAATCCAATTGTGATCAAAGCCATAGGCTTTTAGTACTGCTCTTATGTATGACCAGCTAAGTTTGTCATAGGCCTTTGCTATGTCCAGCTGAATTATCATCCCTGCCTATTTATTGGTACTGAGTGAATGAACCACTTCATGTGCTTGAATTATGTTATTAAGAATTTGTCTTCCTTCCACATAGCCCGTTTGCTCCTCTAACACTAGGGCAGGGAGGAGTGGTTTGAGATGGTTGGCAATTACTTTGGATATTATTTTGTACACCACATTGCATAATGCTATAGGTCTAAATCTGTCTGGAGAGGTGGCCTTTTCCTGTTTGGGGATTAAGGCTATGAAAGATTCATTGAGCGCCTTCAAGACTGTCTTAAATCTTCAAGAGTCTTCCACTACCTCTAGAATATCCTGTTTTACTATCCTCCAACATGTTTTGAAAAAGTCCACATTGAAGCCATCCGGGCCTGGTGCTTTCCCATTGTGCATCTCTGTAATGACTTCCTCAATCTCTTCCTCTGTTACTGGTATGTTGAGATTGTAATTGTCTTCTCTAGAAACCAATTTAGGAATGTACAGAGTAAATATTTTCGTAAACTGATATCTATCTTTCGAGGTTTCCTCAACAATTCTTTGAAAATGCTGGACTAGAACCTCTTCCATCTCTTCATGAGTGTTTCTTTCTATTCCATGCTGATCTGTAAGTTTCACAATTTTGTTGTTGTTTCTGTGAGCTATGGTGGATCTGTGAAATAATTTGGTGTTTCTCTCCCCTTCCTTAATCCATTCTACTCTGGATTTCTATCTCCAGAATATTTCCTCTTGTAGACATTTGTTTTCCCATTCATGCTGGAGTGACTCTGCCATCTCTTTCCTTTCATCTGTATAGCCTTCTGTGATAAGAATTTGGTTTATTTCCTTTAGTTTCTTTTCCACATCTCCTTTAGCTTTGAAGATATTTCCAAATTCCTTTTTATTCCACTCTTTGAGTCTACCTTTAATGTGTTTGAGCCTGCTATGTAGAAGGAACATCTTTGTACCTTGAAGGTGTAGCTCTTCCTTCCACCATTTTTCAATGTTTGTGAGGAAATTTGAATGTGTGAGCCAAGCGTTCTCAAACCTGAAGGGGGAGTTCCTTGGTTTACCAAATAGAGAAGCTTCCAATTGAATAGGCCAGTGGTCTGAACCTCCAAAAGGTAGGATGAGCGCATTCAGGCTACTTCCCATGAGAAGAAGTTCCTCTGAAATAATAAATCTGTCTAATTTTGAGGCTACTTGGGTAGGGCTGCCCCTTTTGTTATTCCAAGTGAAGATTCCATTGCTGGTTTCCATATCAACCAATTTCATATTGGTGATGAAGTTCTGGAAGGCAACTGAATCCCTACCAAGTGTTCTAGTACCTCCTTTCTTCTCCGTGAGTGATTTTGTCATGTTAAAATCACCTCCTAGAATCTAGGGTAGAGCTGGGTATCTTTTCTTCATATCCTCCAGTGTTGTGAGGAGTCGAAGTTTGTCCTCCATTGGCTGAGGACCATAGACATTGGTGATCATGTAACATTGCCTATCACCCACCGGTTGGAAAATCAAAGAAAGGTGATGTCTGGAAGCCTCCGCATCAATCACACCAAATTTCTGTGGATCCCATAGAGTGAGAATGCCACCAACAGATTTATTTGCCTTAACTTCAAGGTATTCATATCTATTTAACCATCTGCTATGTTTTTCTCTGATCTTCTCCACTGAGCATTTTGTTTCCTGTATGAATACTATGTCAGGTTTTTCCTCTTTGATCCTATTACCTAGATTCCTCTGTTTTCTTCTACTCCCTAGTCCTCTAATGTTCCAGGTTGTGATATTCATTGAGGTGGGGTTTTAAAGGAGTAACTGGAAAGGTCTTTCATCCTTCCTGAGTCAATCATGAGTTTGCCACACTCCAGCAGTAGTTCTTTTTGTCTTTTTCTTCCCCTCCTCTTGCCTGGGTTTTTTGTTAATTTTCCTATTATTAATCCTATTGTGGAAGTCCCTTTATTTTCCTGGTTATCATGTCCTCTTTTGACTCCTGCAGCTGTTTGATGTGACTTGTTAAGGAATATCTGTTGTACCTTGTCAACGTCCTCCTGAGGTATGGAGTTTATTCCCAGGTTTCCTCCTTGTTCAAGAAACTTTTCTAGCTCTAGGTTCTCCCTTTCCAGGATCTCCTGTAAGTCTTGGTCCTTTGTGCCACTTTCACTTTGAGTCATTTCATGGTCTTTTTCTATTTCCATGTTACTCAAAGGGTCCGTCGTGTGTTCATTCTGTTCCTGTGTGAACTCCATGCTGGTCTCTTTTCCTTTCCCCCTTGCTGTCTGATTCTCTGTACTCTTTTGATCACCTCCATCTACATCTTCTTCTCCTAAGATCTCAAAACTGTTGTACCTTCTTGTTTTGTTATCCTTCTCAGTAGGGTTCTTTTGTGTCTTCCTTCCCCCTCCTTTTCCTTTTCCTCCCTCTTTGGTGAAACGTATCTGATCTTTCCCTTTGCTAGTATTCCTCCCTTCTATTAAGAGGACAATCTCTAGAAAGGTGCCCATGCTCATGACATTTGTGACATCTGAACGGGATATGTTCATAGTCAACTGTTTGAACCCATTCCTCATCATAGAATTCTAGAATGACCTCATCTGGAAGGGCTCTTGATAGGTCCATCTCCACACAGATACGAGCATAGGAGGTATATTTTCCTCGTAGAGTTGCCTCTGAAATCTTTAAGAAATGACCTAATTTATTGCCTATAGCTTTTAAAGATTCTGGCATCCAGTAATCTAAAGGTAAGGAGTAGAGTCTAATCCATACCGGTACCAAAGTGAAGGTTTCTCGTTCTAGCACAAAGTTCATCGTCCATGGCCGCATATAGAGTCCAACAACTGCAAAGAAGTATGGTCCTCCTTCAAAAATCCTGTCTCTGTCCTCCATGTTCGTGAATACCACTGTAAAAAACCCTTGGATCCAAGATGTATATTTAACTCCCCCTTTGGTTTCCAGTTGTATTTTATCCAAGTGTACAACGCTTTCTCTGATGGCCAGATTCCCATAAATTTGCATATAATGGCATAGTTTGCCATGTGATCCCTGTGCTCTTGCAAAGCTGGATCATTCAAAATAACCTGCGGTTTAGTTATGGTCTTGGGTTTACAGGGCCCCATCTTGGTTCTGTTCTCTGTACCCTGACCTCTGTCTTCCGCTTTCTCCTCCTGTCGGTCTTCTTCGTGGGTCCCTTATTCTATATGGGTTTTGCTCCCTTCCGCCTTTTAAGTTTCAATGTTTTTTGTCTTGACCTCCAAGGGTTGTGGAGGCTTGTTCTTATTCCCTGCTCTTCCTCTATTTGAAACCACATTACTGTAGGAGGGAGTGGAGCTCCCTCCTTCCCGTGCCTCCATGGGTAACTGTTACCCTCTGTCACTCTCTTTGTTGAACCCTAGAACCTTGATCGCCCTCTATAGAGACAATTTCCTCCCCAATCTTTATTTAAATAAATTTAATTATTTTATTAATTGTTTATTTAATCAATATATATTGAAGTCAACTTATTAACCCAACGGTTATATTTGACTAGGGTTTTGATAATATTAATAAATTTATAAAAGGGTTATACTTAAAAACTATTTATATTTATCTTATTAATATATTGTCTTATTATCTCAAGGTTATATTAATAATATTTAATTAATTAATAAAATGACCATTATTATTATTTTGTTACTGTTTCTCATATTTTTTATTTTTTAATAGATATTAAATTTTAATGTTACTAAATACTAATACTAATATTACTAATAGATATCAACTTTCATATTACTAAATACTAATATTCATAATATGATACTAAGTATTACTATTAATATTATTAATATTAATATTAATAGAATTATCAAATCTTAAACTAGTATTTACTATTAATATTAACTGTCTTATTAATATTAATGATACTAATAGTATTAATTATTTATATTAATATTTTTTTTTTTCTAGGTTAAGACTAAACTAAGTGCCCACGGGGAATTGAACCAGTGACCTATCCCAAGGAGTGCCTTAACAGTGCACCCATTCACCGTCAAACCAAAGCCCCGTGGGCATTATTTATATTAATATTAATAATACTAATATTCATATTAAAAAGAAAAAAGAAAAAAAAGGAGAAAGGTTCTAGACAAAGGAAAAGCAAAATTAAGAAGAGAGGGCGGGAATCCAGCAACTACTAATTTTCCAGCCGTCATCCCTATTAATATTACTGGAAGACCTCTCAATTTCAATGGCTTCCCTAAATTTACGATGATGAAAGTGAGGAATCTTAGCGATAACCTTAGCCTCCTCAATGCATGTATGATGCTTGGTCTTCACAGCATGTTCGGCTAAATTTGAAGATTTGGCCCTCTTGTGCTTGATATCAACCGCGTGTTCCTTAATCCTTTGGTTAATAGAATGACCAGTTTCTCTGATGTATGAGGTTCCACATGACACGGGATGGTATAAACACCTTTCATATCCATAGGGTTCACCTTGTCTTTGACAGACTTTAGGGAGCTTCTAATGGTGCTGAGGGTTCTAAAGGTCGAGGGAATATTATGTTTTTTCAGGATTCTTGCAATCTTGTATGTCGTACCCTGGATGAAGGGGAGGTGGACTCTTGAACTGTGATTGATGAGTTATTTATTGACCTTGTGACCCTTACTCGCTTTGAGGAAAGCTTTGACACCCAACTTCCTACTATAACCATTCTAGACAAAAACATTAAGGAGATGGGACTTTTCTTTAGAAAAGGGGTCGTCATCAGAAACTCTAAGAGCATGGGTGGCTAACGTGCTGAGAACACCTATATTTTGAACAGGGAAATGGTGGGAATTGGCATGAAGATACTGCTCAGTATGAGTCTTTTTTCGATACACCTCATGGGAGAAGGATCCATCAGCTTTTCTAGAAATGAGGACATTAAGAAAAGGAAGGCAACCATCGACTTCACGCTCCATCATAAACTTAATGGAATTAGACTGATTATTGAGATGTTGGAAAAAAAGATCTAGATTATCAGGCCCGTGCTGCCATATGGCGCAGGTGTCATCATTAAATCTTTTCTAGAGCTTAGGTTTAAATAACGCTGAGGATAAAACTTTGGATTCAAAATCTTCCATGAATAGGTAAGCAATGTTAGGGGACAGGGGGGAACCCATGGGCACCCCACAGGTTTTTTCATAGAACACACCTTCGAAACAGAAAAAAGTAGAGGTGAGGAAGATCTCAACCAATTTTGTTGTGTCGGGATCAGTAAGACGAAAGATGACATCTAGGGCTTCCTTAATGGGGATGCTAGTGTATAGGGAAACAACATCAAAACTGACAAGAATGTCATCTGGTTCAAATTTCGTATCCTTTAACTCTCTAACAAAAGAAGAGGAGTCTTTGACAAAGGACTCCGTCCGCCTCACCAGGGGCTTTAGCCTCATGGCTAAATATTTAGCTAAAAGGAAGGTTGGCCCACCGATGGTGTTGACAATGGGTCTAAGGGGGACCCTTTCTTTATGGATTTTGTGATGACCATAGATCCTAGGAGTGATAGGGCTACTCTCAATTAGCTTATGGCTAAAGGAGCCGACAGTGCTGCTGGATTTAATAGCAAGAGCGACCATCTTAGAAATCTTTTTCAAGGGATCCTTGTCAAGATTTCTGTAGCTTCCACTGTTGATTAGATCATCCAACATCTTCTCCTGATAATCTTCCTTATCAAGGATGACGACAACACCACCTTTGTCAGCTTTTAAAACTACAACGTCAGGGTTGCTATTGAGGGATTTTATGGCTTCGAACTCATCTTTGCTGATGTTATTCTTAGGGGGCTTTGCTTTTCTAAGAATAACAACGCAGTTTCGCTGAATAATATCTTTAATATTATCCAGTAAGTCTTTAATCCCGAATTCGACATCACACATAATATCAGACACCAGAATCTTTTTGGGAGCAAGGGAAAAATTCAATCCCCTCTCCAAAAGGTTGAAGACCGGAGGTGGAAAAGAAAAACTGGATAAATTAACTACTTTATTATTAAGATGGTTAATATTATTTTTAAATTTGGAAACACCATCATTATTATTATTGGTATTATAATTATTATTAGTATTATTAATATTGTTTTTTTTGGTAGGTAAGCACCCACGGGGGATTTAAACCAGTGACGTATCACAAGGAGTCCCTTAACAGTGCACCCATTCACCGTCAATCCAAAGCCCCATGGGCTTAGTATTATTAATATTACTATTAAGCTTATTAATATCATCTCCGTCATCATTATTATTATGTATATACTTGAGAGTTCTCTTATTCTTTTTCTTATAGTTAAAGTTAGTAATTTCACCATTATTATTTAGGAAGTTGAATTTAAAATCATTTATATTATTCCCTTTATTATTATTATCATTATGATAATATATATTAGAAATATTAATCTTATTATTATTACAAATATCAGAATTAAAACAGTGACTGTTAATAAGGAGAGAAGGGATGCATGACCGAATGGGAGAAGAGATGATCGAGGGAGACCGAGGAAGGGATTGAACGCCAGAGGGAATAAAACTAGAAACACACTGGGGGGAGGTAAGAAGCAGTGATGAACAATGTGAAGGGGAAGAGGGAGATATATCAACAGAGGTAGAGGGATGTGGGTCGGAGATAAAGGATGGACCAACGATACAGAGTGGATCACATGAGGAGAATGGTAGGGGTTCGCGGGGAGAGAAACTAGGATCAGAACGACAGGTTGGCGTTATGGGAGGGAGTTCACCGCTGGAAGCAGTGACTGGACAGGAATCAGGGCTCATGGATGCCGCGGATTCGAGAACATCGGAAATGGGATGTTCGAGATGGGCTTGCATTCAACCACCGAGCCAACTAAATCGCTGGCAGGAAGGTCGATAAAGGAAACAGGAACGAGACGCTCAAGAAGGGGCCAACATTCGACCTCTGAACCATCTACCTCGCTGGCAGGAAGGCCGATGCATCACAATGCATCGTTTTCGCTGGATTTGGAAGATACGGTTTGATCATCACTTAAATTTCCATGAACCCAGGCGTTGAGGGCCGACACTTGGTCCCTGTTGATTCGCCTATTAGAGGAGAAGCCAAACAAGATCGAAGAATCTCTGCAGGAAGAGGATCTGTTGGATAGTTTGGAAAATTTAACCCTTTGTTTCTTTGTCCAGATCTCCTCCATCCGCCGAGATTTTAACGCTAAGTAGGCTTCAATTCTAGTCCAAATTTCTGGGGACAGTAAGCTAGATAGCTTAAGATGTAATAAGAGAAGTTTTCTATAAAGAAAATCGAGCTTACTTCTAAATCTAGCAATCTCAGGACGAATTAAGGCAAGACTGGCGTTAAGAAAAATTCGATGAGTACCGGACTTGTTAAGTCAATGTATAATTTGAGCAAAGAGAGGAACAACCGCCGAATCCCTACACCTCTTCAAGAAAGAAAGATCTGTCTTCATCTTAGAAACTTGCAAGCGTGCTCGTTCAAAAGTATGAACTTTAATAGTAACGGCCCTCCCGTGTAGGGTAGTGATATTCAAATTCAAGCTTCTGTGATCCATATCATAATGTATAAAATGTTTTTCGGAAGAAATCACATTGAAGATTTTGGTTGACGCGTTTCGAACAAAGAAGTGTGGTTCATCTTCAGCACATGATGAAGACGCAGAGCTAGGAAGAGGGTTAAATAGGGAGACAAGCAAGTCAACCTAACAGCTAGAAAAACGACTATATTTGACCAGAGGAGAGAAAGGGAAATTTTTTTATATTATTTAAATAAATTTAATTATTTATTTAATCAATATATATTGAAGTCAACTTATTAACCCAAAGATTATATTTAACTAGGGTTTTGAATCTTGATAATATTAATAAATTTATAAAAAAATTATACTTGAAACTATTTATATTTATCTTATTAATATATTGTGCGATTATCTCAACGTTTATATTAATCCAAATGCAAACTCTGGTTTAGTACCTGTAACTGGTAATCTCAAAGAATAAACGGTAGGAAACCCTTTTCAACCGTTTCTAGGAGAAGTAACCTCCATCATCTCTGATTCTTCAAATGCTGGCAAAAGCGACCAAGACTAAAGCAATTCATACGAGGACTGACACGTCCTTAACTAATAGTATTTTCTGAATTACTAGTAAGATCATGGAATAAAAACTCTCGAGTATCTTTAAATTCTAGACTATACTATTACTGTTTCTCCTATTCTTAAGCCCCCATTTTGTGGACTGGGGCGCCACGGATACATGTATAACTTAATTTTCTGATAATAACCCACGAAAGTTCAACGGTGGGTTTAATTTTAAACAATTTCTAATCTCCATCGAAATATGAAGGTATATATTTAATAATTCTTCATATATGACTCAACAACTAAAATAAAGGGTTTCTAAATTATTTTTCTTTTCTTTATTTTCTATAAATTTTTTACATTACAAATTGCACATTAGTATTTTTGAATCATAAGTTTTGATTATTTCTGTCTCTTTGAAAATATCTTTGGCCAATAATACAAAATGGTAAACATCTCATTCATGATTAAATTGGAATTTTTTTTTAATCATAATTCTTAAATGCTTTATATTTTTAGTTTTTGATGTATTTAATTATTTTGTATCTTTGAATTTTTATTTAATTGTTTTGTTTTTTAAAACTTACATTAAATTTCAATTTATAGAATGATACAATTATAAAATTGTCATATATACTATCAAATGACAAATTACATCATATAAAAATTAAACTATCAAATAATAAATAATACATTTTATTTTCAGAAATATAGAAATTATTAAAAATGTAATAGTTAGCTAAATTATTATTTTACAGTACTTAGATTACATAAATTTTAATCTATTAGTTCTTGAAATACACTTTGAAATACCCATTTTTCACTGAGAAAGATTTTCATCATATTTATATTCAAAGTCTTTGATATAATGATTAGTTAAATTATAATTTTATATTGTTTAAATGACATTTTTAATATCAGTTTTGCCAAATACTTTATTCATTTTGAAATAACATAAGGTAATTAATGCAAATGTAAATTTTTTATATTTTTTACAATAAATTGGAATCTAGTTATGTAAGTCATGGTCAAATTGTCACTAGTGAATTTTGGGTAAAATGAAATAAAAACTAATTGAAATATCTTTAAACTATTATGCATTCAAAAACACATTATTAAAAAAATATATATCATAATTTTGTTAAAAATTAGATCACCTAAAATTAATAATGTAATTGTGTCTTTACTACATAAAACATTACCACGTCAATATTTTCTTAATTTATTAGTTCGTTTATTGTGTTTGATAAAAATATCTACTTGAGCATTCGTTTCACTTGTGTAGAACATATACTTTTTGTTCATATTTAGTATATTCATATATATTTGTGATATTTATCTTGAGCATATTCATATGTATTTGTACAAATGTAATATTGTGTAAAAATAGAATTTGATGAGAGGTTATATATATGTATATGTTAGCAGTTTTAGTTCTCAGATTTCCAATGCAAGATAACAATATTTTTTTTACTACTTTTAGTAGAAACATTTTCTGGTTTGGAAGTATGGTTCTAGAATTTTGGTTTCAATATCAATTTTTTTTTTTTTTTCACTTTTGGTAGAAACATTTTTTTGTTTGGAAGTATGGTTCTAGAATTTTGGTTTCAACCTTCAAGTACTAAGTCTCACATCATTAGCAGTATTTTATGGCTATTAAAAAACACTTTATTCATTCATTCATGTATATTTTATTTGTTTATTACTCTAATTTAAGGATACTTAAACTAAGCAAGAATATCTACAAAGTAACCATTGTTCAAATACAATATTTAGTTCATATATTTCAAAATTCAATAATTAAACTAGGCGGAAGGGAAATGCTAGCTATGCGGCCTTGTTATTATTTTGTTACTATTTCTCATAATATTATTATTATTTTTTAATAGATATTAAATTTTAATGTTACTAAATACTAATACTAATATTATTAATAGATATCAACTTTCATATTACTAAATACTAATATTAATATTAATAATACCAATGATACTAATATTCATAATATGATACTAAGTATTATTAATATTAAAATTAGTATTTAGTATTAATATTAATATTAATAGAATTATCAAATCTACGGTTTCTTATTATTAAACTAATATTTACTATTAATATTAATAGTCTTATTAATATTAATGATACTAATAGTATTAATTATTTATATTAATATTAATAATATTACTAATATTAAACTAGTATTTACTATTAATATTAATGGTCATATTAATATTAATGATACTAATAGTATTAATTATTTATATTAATATTAATAATACTAATAATATTAATATTAATAATACTAATATCCATATTAAAAAAGTAAAAAAGAAAAAAAAGGACAAAGGTTCTAGACAAAGACAGAGCAAAACTAAGAAGAGAGGGCAGGAATCTAGCAGCTACTAGTTTTCCAGCCGTCATCCCTATTAATATTACTAGAAGACCTCTCAATTTCAATGGCTTCCCTAAATTTACGATGATGAAAGTGAGGAATCTTAGCGATAACCTTAGCCTCCTCAATGCATATATGATGCTTGGTCTTCACAGCATGTTCAGCCAAAGCCGAAGATTTGGTCCTCCTGTGCTTGATATCAGCCGCGTGTTCCTTAATCCTCTGGTTAATAGAACAACCAGATTCACCGATGTATGAGGTTCCACATGAACATAGGATGATATAAACACCTTTCATATCCATAGGGTTCACCTTGTCTTTGACAAACTTTAGGGAGCTTCTAATGATGCTGAGGGGTCTAAAGGTCGAGGAAATATTGTGTTTTTTTTTTTCAGGATTCTTGCAATCTTGTCTGTCATCCCCTGGATGAAGGGGAGGTAGACTCTTGAACTGCGATCGATGGGTTCTTTCTTGACCTTGGGACCCTTACTTGCTTTAAGGAAAGTTTTCACACCCAACTACCTACTATAACCATTCTGGACAAAAATATTAAGGAGATGGGACTTTTCCTTAGAAAAGTGGTCGTCATTAGAAATTCTAAGAGCACGAGTGACTAACGTGTTGAGAACACCTATCTTATGAGCAGGGAAATGGTGGGAATTGGCATGAAGATATTGCTCAATATGAGTCTTTTTTCGATACACCTCATGGGAGAAAGATCCATCAACTTTTCTAGAAATGAGGACATCAAGAAAAGGAAGGCAACCATCGACTTCACGCTCCATCGTAAACTTAATGGAATTAGACTGATTATTGAGATGTTGGAAAAAGAGATCTAAATTATCATGTCCGTGCTGCCATATGGTGTAGGTGTCATCAACAAATCTTTTCCAGAGCTTAGGTTTAAATAAAGCTGAGGATAAAGCTTTGGATTCAAAATCTTCCATGAATAGGTTACCAACGATAGGGACAGGGGGGAACCCATGGCCACCCCACAGGTTTGTTCATAGAACACACCTTCGAAACAAAAAAGAGTAGAGGTGAGGCAGATCTCAACCAATTTTGCTGTGTCAGGATCAGTAAGACAAAAGATGACATCTAGGGCTTCCTTAATGGGGATGCTAGTGTACAGGGAAACAACATAAAAAATGACAAGAATGTCATTTGGTTCATATTTTGTATCCTTTAACTCTCTAACAAAAGAAGAGGAGTCTTTGACAAAGGACTCCGTCCACCCCACCAGGGGCTTTAGCTTCGTGGCTAAATATTTAGCTAAAGGGAAGGTTGGCCCATCGATGGTGTTGAAAATGGGTCTAAGGGGGACTCCTTCTTTATGGATTTTGGGAAGCCCATAGATCCTAGGAGTGATAGGGCTACTCTCAATCAACTTATGGCTAATGGAGCCGAGAGTGCTGCTGGATTTAATAGCAAGAGTGACCATCTTAGAAATCTTTTTCAAGGGATTCTTGTCAAGCTTTCAGTAGCTCCCATTGTTGATCAGATGATCCAACATCTTCTCCCGATAATATTCCTTATCAAGGATGACAACAACCCCACCTTTGTCAGCTTTTAAAACGTCGACGTCAGGGTTCCTATTGAGGGATTTTAGGGCTTCAAACTCATCCTTGCTGATGTTATTCTTAGGGGGCTTTGTTTTTCTAAGAATAACAACGCAGTATTGTCGAATAATATCTTTAATATTATCCGGTAAGCCTTTAATCCCAAATTCGACGTCACAAATAATATTAGCCACCAGAATCTTTTTGGGAGCTAGGGCAAAATTAAATCCCCTCTCCAAAAGATTGAAGACCGAAGGAGGAAAAGAAAAACTAGATAAATTAACTACTTTATTATTAGGATGGTTAATATTATTTTTAAATTTGGAAATACCATCATTATTATTATTGGTATTATAATTATTATTTTTAGTGTGGTTCACGAACACCCTGGTCAGTGAGTGGTCGCTATGTCCACGGAAAAATTTGGGCTAATCGCCCCTCAGCCTACTGGCAAGACCTAACCCCAAGGGCTTCGGGCAGAATCGACCCTGTGACCTCCCGATGGCGAGGCACGATTTTTGACCAACTGAGCTAACCCTTGGGGCTATTGGTATTATAATTATTATTAGTATTATTAATATTATTATTATTACTATTAAGCTTATTAATATCATCTCTGTCATCATTATTATGATGTATATACCTGAGAATTCTCTTATTCTTTTTCTTATAGTTAAATTTCGTAATTTCACCATTATTATTTAAGCAGCTATATTTAAAATCGTTTATATTATCCCCTTTATTATTATTATTATCATTATTATAATAAATATTAGAAATATTAATCTTATTATTATTACAAATATCAGAATTAAAACAATTACTGTTAATAAGGAGAGAAGGGATGGATGACCGAATGGGAGAAGAGGGGATCGAGGGAGACCGGGGAAGGGACTGAACGCTAGAGGGAATAGAACTACAAACACATTGGGGGGAGGTAATAAGTAGTGATGAATAATGCGAAGGGGAAGAGGGAGATATATCGACAGAGGTAGAGGGATGCGGGTTGGAGATAAAGGATGGACTGGATCGCACGAGGAGAATGGTAGAGGTTCGCGGGGAGAGAAACCAGGATCAGAAGGGAAAGTTGGCGTTATGGGAGGGAGTTCACTGCTGGAAGCAGAGATTGGACAAGAACATTGGGAATGGGACGTTCGAGATGGGGCCTGCATTCAATCACCGAGCCAACTAAATCACTGGCAGGAAGGCCGATGCATCACAATGCATCGTTTTCGCTGGATCAGGAAGATACTGTTCGATCATCACTTAAATTGCCATGAACCCAGGAGCTGAGGGCCGACACTTGGTCCCTGTTGATTTGGTTATTAGAGGAGAAGCCAGAAAAGATCGAAGAATTTCCACAAGAAGAGGATCTATTAGATAGTTTGGAAAATTTAACCCTTTGTTTCTCTGTCCAAATCTCCTCCATCTGCCGAGATTTTAATGCTGAGCAGGCTTCAATTCTAGTCCAAAGTTCTGGGGACAACAAACTAGATAGCTCAAGATGTAATGAGAGAAGTTTTCTAGAAAGAAAATTGAGCTTACTTCTAACTCTAGCAATCTCAAAACGAATTAAGGCAAGACTGGCGTTAAGAAAAATTCGATGAGTACTAGACTTGTTAAGGCTTTGTATAATTTGAGCAAAGAGAGGAACAACCACCGAATCCCTACACCTCTTCAAGAAAGCAAGATCTGTCTTCATCTTAGAAACCTACAAGCGTGCTCGTTCAAAAGTATGAATTTTAATAGTAACGGCCCTCCCGTGCAGTGTAGTGACATTCGAATTCAAGCTTCTGTGATCCATATCATAATGTATAAAACGTTTTTTTGGAAGAAATCACATTGAATATTTTGGTTGACCAGTTTCGAAACAACAAGTGTGGTTCATCTTCAAGACACGATGAAGAAGCAAATCTAGGAAGAGGGTTAAATAGGGAGACAGGTCAACCTAACAACTAGAAAAACAGTTATATTTGACCAGGGGAGGCAAAGGGATTTTTTTGATATTATTTAAATAAATTTAATTATTTAATTAATTGTTTATTTAATCTTTTTTTTTTGCTTAAGCAAGAGACGGTCCTTCTATTAACTTAGGTAAAAAATATTTTACACATGTTACAACAGACGCACAAAGGTTCAAACTCTCCCTCAGGGAGAGTGAAAATACCCAAAGTACCCATGAAACCCTCCCTAAATCAAACCGAAACAAGGCCTGGACTGCCCTGGAACCAAAAGCGGGCAAGTGGATCCAAAGTCCGCTCCCCAAAACCCACCGGTGATCTATCTTCTAACAACCCGACGGTCAAAAATCAACCCACGCGGAGGCGAAGCCTGCAGAAAAGCCCTTAAGTTGCACAATCAATGCTGACCATTGATCTTTTCCTTCTGATCCAACGACTGGTGTCCATATCGCGCGGCTTACAAGCCCGTTGAATACCGCGCGATGAAGGCGGTTTTCCTTTTCGGTCCTCCGCCACGTGTTGCTTCCTGAGTGGAATCGCTAGCTTTTCATTAAAACTGTCTTTGGTTTGGATGACGCCCGATGAAGGTGGTAAACCATTAGTGGTTTTATCCTTTTGGGCCCACCAACTTGCACACCAAAAGGTGGCCGTTGATCTTCCCTCTCCGGATCTGGTGGCCACAAACCAAATCGGATCACACATCTGCTCGCGGCTTACCCAGCGATGAAGGCGGTAATCACTGTTCATCCACCTCCACGCATCGCTTGTCCTCTGAGAAAACCTCTCCCAAAGTCGGTGGTATATCTCGAGCTGTTTTTGACCCTAGTAATCTCTTCCTTTGACCTCCCACACGTTGCCCGAGGAGGACATAGCTGGAAGGGTGGCCTCTATGGCGTTCATCTCCCATGGAATCACTTCTCCTATGATTAGATATCTTCTGTCTCGATTACTGCCTTTGTTTCTAGAAGCGCCCTTAGAAAACCGACAGTGCATATCCTCTGATAAGCCGTCTGAAGTGAACTTATTCATCGTTGTCTTGAAGTATAATTCTTTCTCTTGATTTTTCCTGATACTGCTGTCTGTCACTGAGGGCCCGGGATGAGCATTCCTCCTTCAGCCTGTCATCCATTACCTCCTCCCACCAACAGCACAAGTCGATATGCTTGTTTCGAACCCCCTCATTGGCAAGCCAGTCTGCAACTTTGTTGGCTTCCCTGCGGACATGCACCAACCTAAGAGTTCTCAGCATTCTTAGGTGTGATTGGATTCTTTGGTAGACTTGCAGAAGCCGCCAGTGTACTGAGATTTTCTCTGGTGCAGCGCCAACATTTATCCGCTTCACTGAATTAATGACTAATTCCGAGTCAGCCTCAATGATGACATTGTGAATGTTGTACTTGAGCAGTATTTCCAAGCATAATTCCATCGCCATGAGCTCAGCCATATTGTTGGATGCTTTTCCTAGATAACTGTGGAAGATGACTTGTATGTTTCCATCCTCATCCCTCATGACCCCTCCATAACCTGCTTCTCCCGGATTCCCTTTTGAGGCCCCATCTATGTTAAATTTTAAAAAACCATGTGAAGGGGGTTGCCAGGAAGCCTTTTCTGTTGAGGTATTCTTGTTGATCTGCATAGAACACTGAGGGAGATTAACCTTGAGCTCTAACTTCTCCAGGATTCTGGCCTCTCTTTGTCCTATGGGTTTACCAGTAGCGACACCTCCCAGGATATGAACAGTCTCTTTGAGTTGTTTAAGGATTAGCTTTAGGATGCTGCTCACCAGGCTCGCCTTATCCTTGAAAATCCTATTGTTGCGCTCCTTCCAAACATTCCAGATTATGAACCCTGGGGTCAGCGCCCAGGCGGAGTTAATGATCTCATTATCTGAAAAATTTTCCCGCCATTTTTTCAAAGTAGCAATGATGTCATTTGCATTTTTGTCTGTCTGCTCGAAGACTTCTCCAACCCAATTCCAAAGTATTGTAGTGAATTTGCATCTATTTAGGAGATGATTAGTCATTTATTCCTGTTGTCCACATAGGTGACATCTTGAGGGGCCAACAAAGCCTCTTTTCCTTAGGTTATCCCATGTCAGAATCTTGCCCTGTTGAACTAGCCACTTGAACAGTTTGACTTTCATCCAATGAGGATTATCCCAGAGTTCTTTCCACGTCTTATCAGTGTTTGGAAAGTTAAGCCCTGAATCTATCCTTTTGGCCTCCTTAAGGGTGAAGAGACCTGCCTTGTTCTTTCCCCATCTTGATCGTCCAAGGTTGAGTTTAAGATTTTCCTCTTTTCTAACAGACCTTTAAGGGCTATAGCTTGAGTATGCATCATGCCCGTTCCATTGTAATCTAGAAGTTTCCATCTTCTCCATTTCCCATTATTCCTTGATTGGTCCCAATAGTCACTTACCCTCCTTAATCCTTTGTTGATGGTGTCGGTGTGAATGTCTGCTAATTCTTCACTGTGGAGA
Organism: Pinus tabuliformis; assembly: GCA_031772625.1. Lineage (NCBI taxonomy): Eukaryota > Viridiplantae > Streptophyta > Pinopsida > Pinales > Pinaceae > Pinus > Pinus tabuliformis. The sequence goes on from CM062816.1 coordinate 30,297,787, forward strand.
TTGTCCTCCTATTGCCAATTATCCTCCCAGAACCAGGCCAGATTTCCATTTCTGATCTCCCAGAAACTATGATTTTGGACTAGGGCCCTATTCTCCCATGCCCTATTCCAAATTTAAGAACCTTTTACTTGTCCTGTCATTCTTATGAGGTTCTTCTCCTGCAAATCTCTTGCATACTTTTGCTTCCATAGTTTTGCCCAAGGGACTTGTATTTCCTTTAGCCATCTCCACTAGATTTTGGCTCCTAGAACTCTGTTAAGAATTCCTGGGTCATGAAGACCTAAGCCACCATGGGACTTTGGTTTGCATATCCTGTCCCATGCCACTAGGGCCCAATTCTTCTTTTCTTCACCTTTCCCCCAGAGAAAGTCTCTCTGAATGTTTCTTATATTAGTAATAACACCAGTTGGTGCCGGAATGGCTGATAGCATATATATAGGGATACTTTGGAGGATAGCCTTAGTTAGAATCCGCCTCCCTGCCAGATTTAGGGCTCTATTTGTCCATTTGCTAGTCTTATCTTTTAGCTTATTTAGAACAGGATCCTAGATTTCCTTGTGTAGCGGTTTGTCGGTGATGGGAACTCCCAGGTATTTCGCGGGCAATGACTCTCTTTGAAGTCCCAATTCTGGAAAGATTTCTTTGTATTGAAATATCCGTATTGAAAAAGAAAATATTTGATTTAGTAAGACTTACCTTTGTGCCTGCTGCCATAGAAAATTCACTCAGAATCTGCTTAAATGCTTTGGCTTCCTTGACAGTGGGTGTGCCTTGAAGCATAGTATCATCCAAAAATTGTTGATGTATCACCGTGTCCCCACCTTGAGTGAGTCTCAAACCCTGAATTCTCCCTTCCTCCTTAGCAGCTCTGATTGCTCTCCCTAACCCTTCCATCATTAGAATGAAAAGGAAAGGAGAAAGAGGATCGCTTGCCTGAGACCTCTAGTAGGCTTGAAGGTTTTGGAGGGAGAACCATTGAGAAGAATTGAACAGCTGGCGGTGGTAACTAGTGCCATGACCCATTTAATCCAATTGTAATCAAAGCCATAGGATTTTAATACTACTCTTATGTACGCCCAGTTAAGTTTTTCATAGGCCTTTGTTATGTCCAGCTGAATTATCATCCTTGCCTGTTGATTGGTAATAAGTGAATGAACCACTTCATGTGCTTGAATTATGTTATTGAGAATTTGTCTTCCCTCCACATAGCCCATTTGCTCCTCTGACACTGGGGTTAGGAGGAGTGGTTTGAGACGGTTGGCAATTAATTTGGATATTATTTTATATACCACATTGCATAAAGCTATCGGTCTAAATCCGACTGGAGAGGTGGCCTTTTCCTGTTTGGGGATTAAGGCTATGAAAGATTCATTGAGCGCCTTCAAGACTGCCTTAAATCTTCGAGAGTATTCCACTACCTCCAGAATATCTTGTTTTACTATCCTCCAACATGTTTTGAAGAAGTCCACATTGAAGCCATCCAGGCCTACTGCTTTCCCATTGTGCATCTCTTTAATGACTTCCTCAATTTCTTCCTCTGTTACTGGTATGTTGAGATTGTAATTATCTTCTCTAGAAACCAATTTAGGAATGTACTGAGTAAATCTTATCGTAATCTGGTATCTGTCTTCCGAGGTTTCCTTGGCAATGTTCTGAAAATGCTGGAATAGAACCTTTTCCATTTCTTCATGAGTGTTTCTTTCTATTCCATGCTGATCTGTAAGTTTCACAATTCTGTTTGTTTCTGTGAGCTATGGTGGATCTGTGAAAGAATTTTGTGTTTCTCTCCCCTTCCTTAATCCATTGTACTCTGGATTTCTGTCTCCAGAATATTTCCTCTTGTAGACATCTGTTTTCCCATTCATGCTGGAGTGACTCTGCTATCACTTTCCTTTCATCTATATAGCCTTCTGCGATAAAAATATGGTTTATTTCCTTTATTTTCTTTTCCACATCTCCTTTATCTTTGAAGATATTGCCAAATTCCTTTTTATTCCAATCTTTGAGTTTGCCTTTAATGTGTTTGAGCCTGCAGTGTAGAAGGAGCATCTTTGTACCTTGAAGGTGTAGCTCTTCCTTCCACCATTTTTCAATGTTTGTGAGGAAATCTGAATGTGTGAGCCAAGTGTTCTCAAACCTGAAAGGGGAGTTCCTTGGTTTACCAAATAGAGAAGCTTCCAATTGGAGAGGCCAGTGATCTGATCCCCCAAAAGGTAGGATGAGCGTAGTCATGCTACTTCCCATGAGAAGAAGATCCTCTGAAATAATAAATCTGTCTAATTTTGAGGCTACTTGGGTAGGGCCCCCTCTTTTGTTATTCCAAGTGAAGATTCCATTGCTAGTTTCCATATCAACCAATTTCATATTGGTGATGAAGTTCTGGAAGGCAGCTGAATCCCTACCAAGTTTCCTAGTTCCTCCTTTCTTCTCCGTGAGTGATTTTGTCATGTTAAAATCACCTCCAAGAATTCAGGGTAGACCTGGGTATCTCTTCTTCATATTCTCTAGTGTTGTGAGGAGTCGAAGTTTTTCCTCCATTGGCTGCAGACAATAGACATTGGTGATCATGTAGCATTGCATATTACCCACCGGTTAGAAAATCAGAGAAAGGTGATGTCTGGATGCCTCCGCATCAATCACACCAAATTTCTGTGGATCCCATAGAGTGAGAATGCCACCAACAGATTTATTTGCGTTAACTTCAAGGTATTCATATATATTTAACCATTTCCTATGTTTTTCATGGATCATCTCCAATGAGCATTTTGTTTCCTGTATGAATACTATGTTAGGTTTTTTCTCTCTGATCCTGTTACTTAGATTCCTCTGTTTTCTTTGTTATGCTCTTAACCTGCAAAGTAATACCCAAACATAGAATTTGCAAAGAAAAGATACCGAGAACACAGATATGCGAAGAAAATATACCCAAAGCACAGAATAGCAATGATTTTATTATTCAGAGAGAAATGTTCACAGGCCTCTTCGAGGGGGCAACCTCCAATAGAGCAGAGCTCGATTACAAAACAAGACACGATACTCCTCGCAGGGAGTCTCTATCCTTTATATATGACTCATACATGCAATACCATGGGCCAATACCGTGGGTTTTATTAATACCATCTATCTAATACTACCGCCCATTTACCATCTATCTAATACTACCGCCCATTTGCAACTAATTGTGGTCCCGTCATTAATTGCGGGTTAACCACTTACAAATATTAATATGGGCTTTATTGACTCTTGACTATGACGTGATCCCATGACATAAATAAGGGGGTTAGGGTGGGACCCTAACATGCCCTCCCCCTTAAGACTAGCCTTGTCCTCAAGGCTGAAGCTGCGGAAACTGCTGAAGAATAGTGGCTGGTTCCCAAGTTGCATCTTCCGGAGAGGTGTCTTTCCATTTGACGAGGATCTCCTTAATCATGCGGCCGCGCAGGTGCTTGTCTCGTGTGTCTAGAACCTGTTCAGGTTGAAGCCAGATTGACCCTTCTTCGTCCAATTCAGGTAGACTGGTTTGAACTCGACAATTGTTCCCAATCACTTTCTTGAGGCACGATACATGGAAAACTGGGTGGATTTTTGCTGTAGGTGGCAAAGCCAACTTGTAAGCCACTTCTCCAATGCGTTGAAGTACTTGGTATGGTCCGTATAATTTTGGAGAGAGCTTTTGACAACCCTTGTCTTTGAGTGATGTTTGCTTATATGGTTGCAGCCTTAAAAAGACCTGATCCCCTTCTTGAAATTGGCGCTCTGAGCGATGTTGGTCAGCCTGTTGCTTCATACGGTTCTGAGCTTAATGAAGATTCTCGCGCAGATGGGAAAGCATGGTTGCGCGGTGTTGTAGGAGTTGATCCACGGCTTGTACTTTGGAGCACCCCGTGAGATAAGAAGTAGGGGAAGGCGGAAGTTGTCCATAGACTGCTTCATAGGGAGTCATTTTGGTGGTGGCATGATAGTTGGTGTTATACCACCATTATGCCAGAGGTAACCACTGTACCCAAAGGTGTTGCTTTTCTGAAGTGAAACACCTAAGGTAGGTTTCTAGACATTTGTTGACGGCTTCGGTTTGACCATCTATTTGTGGATGATATGAAGTACTGAGTTTGAGTTGAGTGCCTTGTATTCTGAAGAGCTCCTGCCAAAAATTACTGGTGAAGATTGGGTCGCGGTCGGACACAATAGAAGTGGGCATGCCATGCAATTTGAAGATCTGATCCATGAAAGTTTGAGCAACCAAAGTTGGTGTAAATGGTTGGGGTAGGGCGTAGAAATGAGCATACTTCGACAGTCGGTCCACAACCACCATGATGACTGACTTGTTCCCAGACTTTGGAAGACCTGTAATGAAATCCATGGAGACCTCCGTCCAAATTGACGCTGGAATGGGCAATGGTTGTAATGTGCCTGGTGTGTTGATGGTTTCCCCTTTGTGGCGTTGACAGACGTCACATTCTGCTACGAAAGTAAGGATATCCTGTTTCATGCCGGCCCAAAAAAATGATCTTCTGGTGCGAGCATACGTCTTCTAAAAGCCCGAATGTCCTGCAATGGGAGATGAGTGCAATTCTGCCAAAATGTGACTTTTGAGGGTGGATGTTGGTGATATTACGACTCTGTCCTTGTAGCGAAGAATATCATTCTGCCACGAGTAGCCCTTGCTGGAATTAGGATCTACCTGCAATTGAGAAATGAGTTGGGAGAGCTCGGGATGTGAAAACCATTCCCTGCGAGCCTCTTCAATCCAGTCTGGAATGGGGAGGGAAATTGCGAGCAGAGTACTTTCCTCCTCAAATTGGCGTGACAATGCATCTGCTACCCTGTTGTCTTTCCCTTTCTTGTAAATGATCTCATAATCATATCCCAGCATTTTGGCTAACCATTTATTTTGTTGTGGGGACGATAGGCGTTGCTCCAAAAAATATTTAAGACTGTGATGATCTGTGCGGATTTGGAAACGTCGCCCCAACAAGTAAGGTCGCCAGGTCTCGACTGCATGTAAGATGGCCATCATTTCCTTCTCGTAGGTAGATTGGCCCAGATTCCTCCCACTTAGTTGTTGGCTGGTGAAGGCCAATGGTCGCCCTTCCTGCATTAAGACCGCTCCAATACCTGTTCCCGAAGCATCACATTCAATGACAAATGATTTGGTGAAGTCCGGTAGTGCTAAGACGGGAGTGGAACACATGGCGGTTTTGAGAGCGGTAAATGCCTGTTGTGCTTCCTCGTTGGAGAAGAAGGAATTTTTCTTTAGGAGTTGCGTTAGGGGCTTCGCTATGCGGCCATAGTTGCGGACAAATTTACGATAATAACCTGTGAGACCCAAAAATCCTCTCAAGCTTTTCAAGGTCTTAGGTTGAGGCCATTCTTGCATTGCCTGGATCTTTTTGGGGTCCACCTTGACACCTTCACGCCCCACAATGTGGCCCAAATACTCAACTTCTTCCATGCCAAATGAACACTTAGACATCTTGACAAATAATTTATGCGTGCAGAGCAGTTGCAAGAGTAGATCTACATGCTGAAGATGTGCCGCCCAAGTGCCACTATAGATGAGGATGTCATCGAAGAAGACAAGGACAAATTTTCTGAGATATGGTTTGAGGAGGTGATTCATAAGGCTCTGAAAAGTAGAGGGGGCATTACAGAGACCAAATGGCATGACCAGGAACTCATAATGGCCTTCATGAGTTCTGAAAGTTGTCTTGGGAATGTCGACTTCCTTCATGCGAATTTGGTGGTAGCCTGAGCGAAGATCCAACTTAGTGAAGAATTGAGCCCCATTGAGTTCGTCCAGCAAATCGTCAACCACCGGGATGGGAAATTTATCTTTGACTGTTAACTTATTGAGGGCCCTGAAGTTGGGACACATCCGCCACTCCCCATCTTTCTTGAGGACCATGACTACTGGGGATGAATAAGGACTAATGCTGGGACGAATGACACCTGCTTCCAACAATTCCTTGATGATTTTTTCTATTTCATTCTTTTGGGTGAACGGATATCTGTATGGCCGCACATTTGGGGGTTGGGCCCCTGGAACCAATGTGATGCTATGATCATGTTCCCCTCGCGAGGGTGGAAGCTCATGAGGCTTGTCAAAGACCGTCCGATGTTTATTTAAAATCTGTTGCATCTCAGGATGAATTGGCAGAGACATGGTGTCTACTACCTGGATGGCATTAAATTGAGCTACCACTCCATGATGGCCCTTTTTTAACAATTTTTCCATCCTATGCGAGCTGATGATAGAGGGGGCTCCCACCTGTAGTCCCCGGAGGGTATGTGTGGAGTTGTTCTGCTTAAAACTCATATATAACTCCTGGAAATCCATTGTGATTGGCCCAAGAGTGCGGAGCCATTCCGCGCCTAGGACAATGTCGCAACCCCCCATGTGTATTGCAAACATGTGGGTTTTCAATTGATAATCCCCCATTTGAATTTTGACATTTTCACAACGACCTTCACATTTCATTGTGCCCCCATCTGCAATCTGGACTTGGAAGTTAGAAACTGCCCGGACGAAACAATGTGCTGCTTCAGCGATCTTTTGATGGATGAAATTATGGGTACTTCCACTATCAATCAAGACTACTACTGGGCGATGTTTAAGAAAACCCCTGATTTTGAGAGTTTGAGGGGAAGAAATTCCTGCCAATGCATTTAGCGAAATAATTGGTTCATCAGATACAATCTCCTTTTGGTTATCTTCTTCGATCGCCTCTGGTTCCTCAAGTGGTGGATCTTCCTCGGTGGAGCTGTAGTCAGTGGCATCTATTTGAAAAAACTTGTGCTCTTTGCATTTATGACCCGGGGAATATTTTTCATCACAGTAGTAACATAGTCCTTGCTTCCTTCTTTCGGCCATTTCCGCAGGTGACACCTTTTGAATCTTAAGTGTCTGAGTCGTATTTGGAGCCTGTGAGGGATGACCTTTAGCGAGGAAGTTGGGGCGACTGGATTGGGCTGTTAATGCACGTTCCACCTTACGGGCTACCTGGCAAGCCTCTGTCCATGTGGGAGCGTGGTGGAGTAGAACCTGAGCTTTGATGGCTTCTTTAAGACCGCTGATAAAGCATTCCATGTAGAACTCATCTGTGAGACCCCTAGTGCGGAAGGCTAAGGCTTAAAAAGCAGTAATATATTCCTCCACTGTACCCGTCTGTCGGAGCTTAGTGAGACGCCCCAAAAAAGAGTCTTCCTGTTCAAAGCGACTGCGAAGAGTTTTGGCAAATTGGGCCCAATTCTGAAAATTTCCATTGCAACGCTGATGCCATTCCTTCCATTGCCATCGTTCATTGTCCAAGTACATGGTGCCCACCATAAGCTTAGTCCCCTCATCTATGATATGATTCAATTGGAAATACTGCTTCATTTGTGCTAGCCATGCGGATGTGTGAGAACCGTTAAATTTATGCATATCCAACTTGGGAGGTCGCTGACTGGGTGGTGGATGGGTGTGCCAGACGTGATGAGAGTGGCTAGACTCACCCTCATGGTATTCATGGCCATTATACGCCTCCTCGTGGGCTGGCTCCTTTCCCTTTGGGAGTGCATCATGTATCTGGTGACTTATTCCTTTAAGCTCAAGTTCGATATTCTTCACCGCAGTTTGGAGGGAGTTCACATGGTCTTCAATTTTGTCGATCCTTTCATTGGCCATCGCTTGAGCGCGAGTTTCTACCATACACCAACCTGATGAAAAATTGGGACCGCCTAAAATTTTTTTACTAAGAAATTGAATGGTACCACCTTGCTCAGCTCGTCGTCCTGATTCTGATGGGCTAGGTCACCAATAAGCGCCCCGGAAGATCTCAGACTTTTTTTTGGAAAACTCCTAACGGAGTTTTACTCCTTCCTGATCAATACTGCAGTCGCCAAATCCTCAGAATGTCAATGCCGCCAAAAGTCCTGCGAAAATTATATCCAGGGACAGGAACCCTTCACAACTACTCCGATCTGGTGGATCTAAGAGATCTGAATGGTGGAACAACTGCTGCTGTTGATCTGATGGAGCGGCGGGACTGATGTCGGCTGCTGCTGCACTTGCTGATCTGGAATAGGTGATGTGTGATCCCCCGATAGAAAGGGAACTATGGTCTTAAGGAGTGTTAGGTGCTACAGATCGCAATATACATAAGGGTCTGACAGTAGTACTCGGCCCAATGTTTCAGGGCTCTAACTAAGGAGGATCGACCGTACCGTTAGCCGTACAACCCGACTACCCTATCGTACGGGCGAGTAATCTCTCCGAGTGCTGTTCTCGGTGTACTGTAGCCACAAGACGGCCAAAGGTTTATCTATGGCGAGGTTTCAAGGGAGCTAGGGGGCTTCCTATATACCCAGAGGGTACGTGGAAGACAGTCCGTGTGCGGTTCTGTCTAATGCGCTACTACTCGAAGGGGTACCCATAGGGGTTACAAGGGAGTCCAACAGACGTGACCACCTCTTGTATTTCCTGCGTGCATGCCTCCCCAAATTCGCAGGTTTATGCGCTTAACGACAGATCCCGTGGTTTAAAGACGCCGGAACACGTCTCTAGCCAAAAAAAAATTTGCTAAAATTTGGAGATCCCATCGAGCCCTGGAAAGTGCTCTGATACCACTTGTTATGCTCTTAACCTGCAAAGTAATACCCAAACATAGAATTTGCGAAGAAAAGATACCGAGAACACAGAATATGCGAAGAAAATATACCCAGAGCACAGAATAGCAATGATTTTATTATTCAGAGAGAAATGTTCACAGGCCTCTTCGAGGGGGCAACCTCCAATAGAGCAGAGCTCGATTACAAAACAAGACACGATACTCCTCGCAGGGAGTCTCTATCCTTTATATATGACTCATACATGCAATACCACGGGCCAATACCGTGGGTTTTATTAATACCATCTATCTAATACTACCGCCCATTTACCATCTATCTAATACTACCGCCCATTTGCAACTAACTGTGGTCCCGTCATTAATTGCGGGTTAACCACTTACAAATATTAATATGGGCTTTATTGACTCTTGACTATGACGTGATCCCATGACATAAATAAGGGGGTTAGGGTGGGACCCTAACATTCTTCTACTCCCTAGTCCTCTAATGTTCCAGGTTGTGATATTCATTGAGGTGGGGTTTTAAAGGAGTAACTGGAAAGGTCTTTCATCCTTCCTGAGTCAATCATGAGTTTTCCACACTCCAACAGTAGTTCTTTCTGTCTTTTCCTTACCCTCCTCTTGCCTGGATTTTTTGTTAATTTTCCTGTTATTAATCCTTTTGAGGAAGTCCCTTTATTTTCTTGGTTATCATGTCCTGTTTTGACTCCTGCAGCTGTTTGATGTGACTTGTTAAGGAATATCTGTTGTACCTTGTCCACATCCTCCTGAGGTATGGAGTTTATTCCCAGGTTTCCTCCTTGTTCTAGAAACTTTTCCAGCTCTAGGTTCTCCCTTTCCAGGATCTCCTGTAAGTCCTTGTCCTCTGTACCACTTTCACTTTGAGTCATTTCCTGGTCTTTTTCTACTTCCATGGTACTCAAAGGGTCCGACGTGTTTTCATTCTGTTCCTGAGTGAACTCCATGCTGGTCTCTTTTCCTTTCCCCCTTGCTAACTGATTCTCTATATTCTTTTGATCACCTCCATCTACTTCTTTTTCTCCTAAGATCTCAAAACTGTTGTGACTTCTTGTTTTGTTATCATTCCTAGTAGGGTTTTTTTATGTCTTCCTTCCTCCTCCTTTTCCTTTTCCTCCTACTTTGGTGAAACCTGTCTGATCTTTCCCTTTTTTGGTGTTTAGGTATTCCTCCCTTCTATTAAGAGGACAATCTCTAGATAAGTTCCCATGCTCATGACATTTGTGACATCTGAACGAGATATGTTCATAGTCAGCTATTTGAACCCATTCCTCATCATAGACTTCTAGAATGACCTCATTTGGAAGGGCTCCTAATAGGTCCATCTCCACACATATACGTGCATAGGAGGTATATTTTCCTCGTAGAGTTGCCTCTGAAATATTTAAGAAATGACCTAATTTATTGCCTATAGCTTTTAAAGACTCTGGCATCTAGTAATCTAAATATAAGGAGTAGAGTCTGATCCATAACGGTACCGAAGTGAAGGTTTCTCGTTTTGGCACAAAGTTGATAGTCCATGGTTGCATATAGAGACCAGCAGCTGCAAAGAAGTATGGTCCTCCTTCAAAAATCCTGTCTCTGTCCTCCATGTTTGTGAACACCACTATAAAAAAACCTTTGGATCCAAGATGTATATTTAACTCCCCCTTTGGTTTCCAGTTGTATTTTATCCAGGTGTACAACGCTTTCTCTGATGGCCAGATTCCCATAAATTTGCATATGATGGCATAGTTTGCCATGTGATCCCTGTGCGCTTGCAGAGCTGGATCATTCAAAATAACCCGAGGTTTAGTTATGGTCTTGGGTTTACAGGGCCCCATCTTGGTTCTGTTCTCTGTACCCTGACCTCTGTCTTCCGCTTTCTCCTCTTGTCGGTCTTCTTCGTGGGTCCCTTGTTCTGCATGGGTTTTGCTGCCTTTCGCCTTCTGAGTTTCAGTATTTTTTGTCTTGACCTCCAAGGGTTGTGGAGGCTTGTTCTTATTCCCTCCTCTTCCTCTGTTTGAAACCACATTACTGTAGGAGAGAGTGGAGCTCCCTCCTCCCTGTGCCTCCATGGGTACCTGTTACCCTCTGTCACTCTCTTTGTTGAACCCTAGAACCTTGATCGCCAGTCGTGTTTCCACCGTGTAGATGATACCAAATATTTTCAATTTTTCATTAATTGTTTATTTAATCACTATATATTGAAGTCAAGTTATTGACCCAACGGTTATATTTGAGTAGGGTTTTGATAATATTAATAAATTTATGAAAGGGTTATACTTGAAACTATTTATATTTATCTTATTAATATATTGTTTTATTATCTCAATGGTTATATTAATAATATTTAATTAATTAAAAAAATGACCATTATTATTATTTTGTTATTGTTTCTCATATTATTATTATTTTTTAATAGATATTAAATTTTAATGTTACTAAATACTAATACTAATATTACTAATAGATATCAACTTTCATATTACTAAATACTAATACTAATATTAATATTAATAATACCAATACCAATGATACTAATATTCATAATATGATACTAAGTATTATTATTAGTATTATTAATACTAATATTAGTTTTTAGGATTAATATTAATATTAATAGAATGATCAAATCTAAAACTTATTATTATTAAACTAGTATTTACTATTAATATTAATCGTCTTATAATGATACTAATGGTATTAATTATTTATATTAATATTAATAATACTACTAATATTAAACTGGTATTTATTATTAATATTAATCGTCTTATAAATATTAATGATACTAATAGTATTAATTATTTATATTAATAATACTAATATTCATATTAAAAAAAGAAAAAGAAAAAAAAAGGACAAAGGTTCTAGACAAAGACAAAGCAAAACTAAGAAGATAGGGCGGGAATCCAACAGCTACTAATTTTCCAGCCTTCATCCCTATTAATATTATTGGAAGACCTCTCAATTTCAATGGCTTCCCTAAATTTACGATGATGAAAGTGAGGAATCTTAGTGATAACCTTAGCCTCCTCAATGCATTTGGTCTTCACAGCATGTTCGGCCAAAGCCGAAGATTTGGTCCTCTCGTGCTTGATATCAGCCATGTGTTCCTTAATCCTCTGGTTAATAGAACGACCAGTTTCACCGATGTATGAGGTTCCACATGAACACGGGATGATATAAACACCTTTCATATCCATAGGGTTCACCTTGTCTTTGATAGACTTTAGGGAGCTTCTAATGGTGCTGAGGGGTTTTTGTTTTTTTTGTTTGTTTGTTTTGTTTTGTTTTGTTTTGTTTTTTTTTTTTTTTTTTTTTTGTTTTTGTTTTTTTTTTTTTTGTGTTTTTGTTTTTGTTTGTTTTTGTTTTGTTTTTGTTTTTTTGTCTTTTTGTTTTTTGTTTTTTGTTTTTTGTTTTGTTTTGTTTTGTTTTGTTTTTTGTTTTGTTTTGTTTTTTTGTTTTTGTTTTTGTTTTTGTTTTTGTTTTTGTTTTTGTTTTTGTTTTTGTTTTTGTTTTTTTCAGGATTCTTGCAATCTTGTCTGTCATCCCCTGGATGAAGGGGAGGTGGACTCCTGAACTGTGATCGATGGGTTCTTTCTTGACCTTGGGACCCTTACTCGCTTTGAGGAAAGCTTTGACACCCTGCTGCCTACTATAACCATTCTGGACAAAAACATTAAGGAGATGGGACTTTTCTTTAGAAAAGTGGTCGTCATCAGAAATTCTAAGAGCACGAGTGGCTAACGTGCTGAGAACACCTATCTTCTGAGTAGGGAAATGGTGGGAATTGGCATGAAGATACTTCTCAGTATGATTCTTTTTTCGATACTCCTCATGGGAGAAGGATCCATAAGCTTTTCTAGAAATGAGGACATCAAGAAAAGGAAGGCAACCATCGACTTCACGCTCCATTATAAAATTAATGGAATTAGACTGATTATTGAGATGTTGGAAAAAGAGATCTAAATTATCAGGCCCGTGCTGTCATATGGTGCAAGTGTCATCAACAAATCTTTTCCAGAGCTTAGGTTTAAATAAAGCTGAGGATAAAGCTTTGGATTCAAAATCTTCCATGAATAGGTTAACAACGATAGGGGACAGGGGGAAGCCATGGCCACCCCACAGGTTTGTTCATAGAACACACCTTCGAAACAGAAAAAAGTAGAGGTGAGGCAGATCTCAACCAATTTTTCTGTGTTGGGATCAGTAAGACGAATGATGAAATCTAGGGCTTCCTTAATGGGGATTCTAGTGTACAGGGAAACAACATCAAAACTAACAAGAATGTTATTTGGTTCAAATTTCGTATCCTTTAACTCTCTAACAAAAGAAGAGGAGTCTTTGACAAAGGACTCCGTCCGCCCCACCAGGGGCTTTAGCTTCACGGCTTAATATTTAGCTAAAAGGAAAGTTGGCCCACCGATGGTGTTGACAATGGGTCTAAGGGGGACTCCTTATTTATGGATTTTTGGAAGCCCATAGACCCTAGGAGTGATAGGGCTACTCTCAATCAACTTATGGCTAAAGGAGCCTGTAGAGTCCGAAGATTGTCTTACCATGACATCCCTTTTTGCCTAATATTCCTCTCTTTTCCTATATATTTACCACCTAAATAAAGCCATATCCACCAGGTTTTGATGAAGGTATGCAATAATATGTCTTCTTATTCATGTTTGACTTTATACCCTATTGTTTTGTTAAAGAATGCAATTGGCTACCGAATTGGTCTGTTTCTGCAACTAATCCAGATTTCTGTAGCTGTCTCCATTGTTTGCAAGGTTCAGAAGCGAAGGATGCAGACGAATAGGGAATGGTTTCCTCGTGGATCCCTTCCTATCCCCTTGAAACTGTTCATTAAGGTAAGCATAGGAGATCACGGTCAAACCCCAAGTCAACTGCAGGATTGTTGCCGAAATGGAATGCGAGTTGAAAAGAAATCTTATCGATTTGCTTTCGGAATAGAAAATCGAAGATTTAGCGATATAGTTTAGCTAAGATAAAGATATTAGGCTTAAATTACTCATGTTGTTATGCCAGAGACCTATTATAAAACTTATGGCTGCACTGTGATTTGGTGCACGTCGGATGATGTAATTTTGAAACAGTTTGTGAATTTCGTTTGCCAGCAATAGAATTGGTTTTGTGTGTATGCGTTGCATTGATTGGAGATTATGAACTGATTTGTGGAGGGCCCCTACGAGTAGTGACAGGTCTTAACCAATTGCAATTCGATTTCTTTTCATTCCTTGAATACTCTGTTTTGTGTGGAAATGCAGCATAATGAATTCACCAATGAATCGTTATTTGCATAAGTACTTTCATCTGCTTCATACCTAGTTTAGTATGTTATTTGAATTGCTTTATACCTGGTACAACATGGTTACTTCATTTGCTTATTATCTAGCATAATTCAAGTGTGTTTACTTCATAGTATAGATGTTGTTTGAAATATCTTGTTTGAATGAAAATTGAATAAGTAAAAGTGTGAGAGTTTTCTCCTAAACAATTGAGTTTAAACAATATTTATTCGCAATTGATAAAATAGATTTCTTTTTGCATTAGAAGTTGCAACATAAAGATTCAAGACCAAAAATCCCAAAACAATCTAATACAAGTAGGATCACTCTCATATCATCCATAAACTAATTAGATAGAGAATAACTCCTAAGAAATTAGCTAACAACTTTAAGGATTGCAACACTAATATAATTAACAAACACCACCTCCATATTCATCTTAAGTTTAGATCCTAACAAATACATAATGACATATCGAATAACTTCTAGCACATATTGTGCACCTGTACTTCATCAGTCTATGCACCCTGGTTGACAATTTATGATTGACAATTTAAAGACATTAAATTGGCCAAACATCTTTGCGCCGTTGCCGGGGAAGTACGAAAAGATGTTAAAAAAATAAAAAATAAAAACATGATATGCATAGGGGTAGAGACTCTAGAGGTAGATTTGTAGGGAGAGGAAGAAGTTTAATTCCCACAAATCCACTCATTTCACCTAGACTTCGAGAATCCACACCACCTACTCAAACACGAATTCTTTTTAGAGGTCGATAAAGGCTTCCTAAAATCTCAAGATCAGAAATCCAATCCAGAACTTCATCCACTTCTTCTACTGAAGCTGTAATTTAGGAGAAAATCCTACATCCCCAACTACAGGAGTAATCTTTCTATCCTCCACTGGTGAGAAAATTTTGGGAGAAAAATTAGAAGTTCCTAGTGAAGAAGAGGAATTGGAAACTTATTCTGAGCAACCATTGATAGAGGAACCAGAAAGATTAGAAGAACACTATATTAGTTCCGAAGAATCTATCATGGTTGAAGAAGGGGAAGGAGAAGTACACAATGTCCATGGCGAAGAAGATAGGATTGGAGGAAGAGGAAGAGGAAGAGGTAGAGGAGGGGGTAGAGGCAGAGGAAACCAAGATCCTTCTGGATTCCCTATTCTTGATGAAGATACAACCCTCACAATGAAAAATATATCACCCTCGATTCTTCCTAATTTCCACGGGAAAAGAAACGAAGATCCGGAGACATTTCTCTTTGAATTTGAAGTATTATGCAGATCATATGACTATTTGCATGATGCTCAAAAGTTAAAATTGTTCCATGCCACATTAAAAGACTCAACATTAAAATGGTTCATAAATCTAGGAGTGCTATCTATAACAACATGGGGATAAATGAAAGAGGCTTTATTAGGCAAATATAGAGACTATTGTATGCCTAGTAACCTTAAATATGAAGTCTTCAAAATGACACAAAAAGAAGATGAAAATCTTGAAGACTTGGTAGAAAGGTTTGTTTATAATGTTAAAAGAGCAAAAATGGATAATTTGGATGAAGAAACCTTAAAATCCCTCTTACTTAGAGCTATTAAAGATGAATGGATCGATCTCCTTAACCTAACTGTGAAAGGAGATAATTCCCAACTACAATTTGCAGATATTTATGATTTATGTGTACACATCTCAAGGGGTAAAGCACAAGTTGGAAGGAGTCCTAGAGACCCTCTCTTGTTAAGAATTAACAAATCCGCAACCGGGACAGTCAACAGGGCAGAGTTAGGAAATATGCTTGACACCTTCAAAACAAATATCTTAGGGAGCGTAAGTGAGCAGATAGACACCCTTAAAATACAAAACAAGCAAAATTCCGAAAATGTTGCATTATATATCTTCTGTCCCAAATGTTGGAAGAAACATGCTCTAAGAGAGTGTTCCTTAGATATAAAGCCATAGAAAACTGTGTCATATGTGCAGATAATCATGATACGAAGGAATGTCCATCCTTACTATCTCTTAAGGCTGTATTCAACGATGAAGGAATCTGAGAACCAATAGACCCTCTCTACTTTATAGCCAAAAGACCATGGAAAAATCCCTAACCAAATCAATCACAAGGATTTAGACCACAACAATTCACCCAATCTTCACAAAATAATTGGAATTAAGCCTGGCAGCATTGTGCTCTGCCACAGTCACAACCTTGGAATCAAGGATGGCAAAATCCTTATGGAACCTATGCTCAATATCAACAATACTCGTCATCTTATCTTGCACCACAATTTTTACCCCCATCTAATCAAATTCCTCAAGCTAATCAATTACCACAAGTTCTAGTTCAGAATCAAAACCCACAACTTTCCTTACCATTTCCACAAAAATCAAATCAACTACCTGCTCAACCGCTTCCGAATCCGAATAATAAAATACCACAACAACTAGTATACGACATGGAGGGGCAGAATCCTCAAATTTATTTAATAACTCCACAAGACCTAAATAATGTTCAACTAAGGTCTGGAAGAGTATTACCAAGAAAAACCCCTGTTGTCATTCTAGAAACAAGATCCGATCTTCAAAAACACAAAAACTAAACAGAAGAAGGAGAGACCTCCCTTAGAAGGAAAACAAACAAACATGAGGAGTTCCAATAAACACTCCCATCATAGAACAACCCTCGGTATCAATTAGACCACCTTTCCATGAACGGTTGAAAATTGATGAAGGAGTAGAAAAACAAATTATCTTGCCTGATTACAACATGATGGATGAATTAAGGAATGTTTGTATTAAGATTCTTTTACTACAAGCCATAAAAGAAATACCAATTTTTGCAAAAACAATTAAGGAATTAAGTACACAAAGATCAGGGAGAAGAAGAAAAGATATAAAAAGAATTTAGTGAGTCGGAAAAATTGAAGACATTATGATGGAACTGAAATACCAAACACACTAAGTGTTCTAGGAGAATACATAAACATACTGAGTAAACAAGTTATGGACACACTTAGGCTTCCTAACCTTCAATACACACCAACCTTGTTGCAATTAGCAAATAGGTTTGTTATTAAATTGGATGGTGTGTTGGAAGATGTTTATGTATCCTTAGATTCGTGGGAATATCCTGTTGATTTCATGGTCTTAACACCCAAGAATAATTTAGGCGGATATCCATTAATTCTAGGAAGGCCTTGGTTAGCTACACCTGATGCTTTCATCGACTGTAGATCAGGCGATATGTTTATCTCAGATGGAAATTCTACAAAGAAATTTACATTATATCCCCTTGCAAGAACAACAATAGATACAGAAACTGAAGAATGGATAGAAGATGAAGAAGATATACAACCTATTTTCGTTACTGAACAAGTAAAAGAGGAAGACCAACTTTTAAATTTAATGGAAAATAATGAATCTTCCTCACATTATGATCGTAATCGAAATGAGTATCTCTCATCCAAACAAGTATCATTGCTCTCCATGGAAAAATTTGGGAATTCCTCGATAGAAATATTTCTAGTAAAAACCTTGAATGTCAATAAAAACCTGGAAGAAATGCAAAAGAATCAATTGTTCGAAATTTTACAGAAACATTCTTCTGCTTTTGCATGGGAATACACTGACAAGAGAGGGATTGATCCTAAAACTTGCATACATCATATCTACATTGAACAAAATGCAAGACTAGTTAGACAACCTCAGCGAAGAATGAACCCAAACCTAAAAGAAATTGTTAAGGAAGAGTTGCAGAAACTATTAAATGTAAATTTCATCTATCCAATATCCGACAGTCAATGGGTTTCATCCCTAGTAATCGTTCCTAAGAAGAATGGAAAATGGAGAGTATGCATCGATTACAGGGAATTAAACAAAGCAACATTAAAAGACCACTTTCCGTTACCTTTCATAGACCAGGGCTTAGACACATTAGCTGGGAAAAAATATTTTTCCTTCTTGGACGGGTTCAGTGGATATAACCAGATTCAGGTAGCCCCTGAAGGTCAAGATAAAACCATGTTCACTTGTCCATGGGGAACTTATGCTTACTGGGTACTTCCTTTTGGGTTATGTAATGCTCCAACAACATTCCAAAGAGCAGTCCTTGGCATTTTCTCTGACCTTATTCATGATTGTGTGGAAGTGTACATGGATGACTTCACAGTCTATGGGGATTCTTTCAATGAAGCACTAGAAAATTTAGAAAAAGTCTTAAAAAGATGTAAAGAAACAAATCTCTCATCAAGCCATGAAAAATGCTTCATGATGTTTAATTGTTTTAGGTCATCATATTTTAGGAGATGGAATCATAGTAGACTCATCTAAGATTGAAGTCATTTCTAAGTTATCAATGCCAAGTTGTCAAAAGGATGTTAGAAGTTTTCTCGGTTTTACTAGATACTATAGAAGATTTATAGAAAACTTTACAAAAATTGCATCCCCACTCTTTAAACTACTCACCAAAGACAATGAATTTAGTTGGGTATCTGAATGTCAAGCTGCCTTTTAAAATTTGAAAAAGAGAATTTTTGGAGCACCCATCTTAAAAGGACCTAACTAGAAATTGCCTTTCCATATCTCAACAGATTCTTCAGATTTAGCCTTAGGGGCTGTGTTAGGACAAAAAGATCTTACTCCTTATGCAATCTATTATACCAGTAAAAATCTAACTCCTGCAGAGTTAAATTATACTGTAACTGAAAAGGAGTTTTTAGCTATAGTTCATGCCATTAAAAAATTTAGACATTATATAACTGGCTATGAAAATTTTGTTCACACAGACCATTCTGCCATTAGATACTTAATGAATAAACCAGTCACTAATGGAAGAATAACTAGATGGCTCCTACTTTTACAAGAATTTAACATAACCATTCTAGATAGGCTAGGAAAACAGAACACAATTGTTGATTTTCTATCTAGAATACAAAATGAAAATAATGATCAACCCATAGAAGATAAATTTCTTGATGAATATCTTTTTGCAGTATCTACTAAATCACCTTGGTATGCAAATATTGCTAACTATTTGGCCACAAGAAAAATGCCATTTCATTTATCCCCTAGAGAAAAGAGAAGAATAGTCCACAATAGCACATCTTATTCATGGATAAATGAAGAATTATACAAGACAGGACCATATATCATCATCAGAAGATGTGTTCCAGAGGAGGAAATACCAGAGATACTTAAAGCTAGTCACGATGAGCGACGTGGAGGAAATTTTTCTAACAAAAGAAATGCTTACAAATCTTGCTTTTAGGATATTATTGGCCTTCCATTTTCAGGGACACCAAGGAATATGTTAAAAGATGTGACAGTTGTCAAAGAATGGGCAAACCTACTCTTTCAAATGAAATGCCACTGCAACCACAAGTACTCATCGAACCATTTGAAAAGTGGGCACTGGATTTTGTTGGACCAATCAATCCACCTTCAAAGCAAAAGAAGTATATTCTGGTATGTACTGATTATGTCACTAAATGGGTAGAGGTTAAAGCACTTCCTTTTGCTACTGAAAATGCTATAGTTTCATTTCTTTTTGAGGATATTTTTACTCATTTTGGTGTCCTAAGAGAAATTGTAATAGATCAAGGAACACAATTCACATCCAGACTAGTGCAGAAGCTTGTGGATGATATGAATTGGATCCATAGAAGACAGTGAAAGAACCATGATTGTATCAGGTCAGAACAAAACTCTAAAGAATCCAAAACAGTGATCAAAAACACACTAAACCAGTGGCAATGGCAGCCAACGTGGAACAACGAGGACCTTGGTCAAAGCGCGCTGACCGAGACCCATGGAGACTGCGCGGGAGGTCAAAGTAGCCCCTGGGAGCCCCGGATCAGGAAATGGAGGTGATTTTTGATGCGCGATTAGCTCTAATTGTGCATCGCTGGGCGAACAGGGCCAAAATGGAGGAAGCCTGAGCACTCGGTCGCGTTGGGAGCCAGAGAACCTCGGGCGGAAAAGTGGGAAGCGCTAAATGTACAAAGGCGGGACCTGCGCTTTGGAAAACCGGCGGTATTGATCGGGGTGCCCACAAACGGTAAGAGGTTTTGGACGAGAGCAGAGCGATTCCATACATCGATCGATGCGTGGCAAGCGAAGGTGAGAGAAAACCGTCGTTGATTGCGCGCTATCGGTTGAGCAAGTCAATTGCGTGAAATGTTCGTATGGCGTCA
Source organism: Pinus tabuliformis (assembly GCA_031772625.1). Lineage (NCBI taxonomy): Eukaryota > Viridiplantae > Streptophyta > Pinopsida > Pinales > Pinaceae > Pinus > Pinus tabuliformis. Next base: position 30,317,891 of record CM062816.1, read on the forward strand.
GATCTGGAGGACCCAGATTGGATGGCTGAGATTGTGCCAGATGGAAGAAGCAGAATCGACGAGGGAATACGCCACGATTTGTAAGGATTTGGAATCCATTTTTACCGTCACGATGGAGGAAAGACTCATCCATGACGTAACTGAAGAAAAAAACCGACAAAGCAGGTTGGCTTCGTTTAGAGGAGGACACGTGGCCACCTCCCTGAGCGCTGATGATGATGCCGAATAGGGAACTCCAAGCGCAGCTGCAGAAGGTGAATCGACAGAGGTGGAAGAGGAACCGAACAGGCATTGGAACAAATGGCTAAAATCCATGAACAGAGACAGGATACACAGTTAATCAGTCATCGAGAGGGACAGAGAACCCTGAGAGACAGAGGAAGGAACCAGAATCCTGAGAGGAGGACGGAACACAGAGAAAGAAGGCAGTAAAGCAAAGTAGAAGAGGACAGAGGGCCAAGTTGACTAGAGGCAGCATCGAGCACCAGAGGCTTGAGAGATCCGAGCCGTCCCATAGAGGATCTGTCCGGGCTGAGCACCACATTGGGCTCTCCCCTGTAGACCAGAAGGTCATAGAGCTGGTAGGAGGAAGAAGTCTGTGTACTTAAGTGGCTTGGGGAATCCAAGAACCACCTTGCCAAGCAAATCTACTTCAGGTGACTCATATTGAGCTGCTGCATTGTAATTCTCTACCTAAAGACACAATAAAATAAGGCCACCACTGGAAGCTGGACCGGAGATGTAGCCCTAGAGAATAGGGTGAACTCCTTATTAAATTTCTTATGTCTTTGTGTTTTCTTACTGTATTTCTCTGTTGTCTTTCCATTTAAATGTCTGTGTATTGGCAATTTGATCGATCCGTTGCTTAAATAGCACAGAACACACACCACCACATGAGTCTGTAATACCTCTGTTTAATAAATCTTTAACTGATGTCACTCATAGGGTGAATATCAGATCAAGTGGTATCAGAGCCCTAGGCTGTAAGGTTAGACAAGCTTGTGTTGGTTTAGCTATGAATGCTCATAAGATCAAAGTTCAAATTAGGAGAAGGAGAGTTGGTGGAAACTAATCCTGAAATTGGGAGAGTCTATTCTCGGAAGATAATGTCAGAGGAAGGTTCTGTGGGGCCAGACCCTCAATTCATAGAAAGTTTCCCAGCTATAAAGTCTATGGTTTAGAAATGTATAGAGGCTTTAGAAAGCATAAGGTTGAAGATTCATCAGGTTCTAAACAAGATAAGGAAGAAGATGAGTCTCACTTCCATGACCACTCCAAAGGAAAGGGGAAAGAGGAAAGCTTTCTCACACCTCCTAATAGCCCTGTGCATAATAAGAAAGCATCTTTGATTAAGCTAGATGTTAAATTTGATTTGCCTATATATGATGGAGAGCTAAATGCTGAAAAGTTGGACAATTGGATTAGACAAATTGATGTGTATTGCAAGGTACAGAACATAGACTCAGACAAGAGTAAGATTCAACTGGCAAGCCTACGCCTAGGAGGCACTGCCTTGGTTTGGTGGGAAGGCAGAACCCAAGCTGATATGAAAAGACATGGTAAGACCATCTCTGTCTGGAGTGACTTTTTTTTTGCAATCAAAAAGCAGTTCTATCCATTGGCCTACATGCAACAAGCCATGATGAGTTGGCAAACTCTTCGACAGTTGAAGGGGCAAAGTGTGCAAGGGTATACTCAAGAATTCAGAAAGAGAGCATTGATATTGGGTATCTCATTAGACTCACCAGAGACTCTTTTGAAGTACATCGGTGGTCTACACAGCTACATGAGGCATACCATCCTCATGTTTAATCCCACTAGTATAGATGAGGGTTCTGTACAAGCTACTCATCTAGAAGCTAGAGGAAAGAATGGAAATCCAGAAGTTGGGGGACCATCCCAACCCACTGTAAGCAAGAGCAAGGAGAAAAGAAAGCAGAAGTGGAAAGCAAGGAAGGCTAACACTGCACAGAAAGCCAAAGCTTCATGCACTCACTGTAAAAAGGAGGGGCATGATGATGAGCATTGTTGGATTCTGCATCCAGAGTTGAGACCTAAGAAGTCCGAGGGCAAGAAGAAGAAGACTGTTGTAGCTATTCAGAAAGATTTGGGGTCAGACTCAGGAGATGAAACAACTATAGCAGCCACAGGTATAAAAGGTTGTTTGCTTTAGAGAATGCTGAAATCAAGAAGCAGGTGCAGGAGTTGCTCGAGAAAGGGTTCATCAGGCCTAACACATCACCATGTGGGTCACCAATCGTTTTGGTGAGAAAGAAAGATGGCTCGTGGAGAATGTGCATTGATTACCGAGCACTGAATAAGATAACAATAAAAAATCGTTATCCCCTTCCTCAAATAGATGATCTTCTAGATCAATTAAAGGAAGCTGTTCATTTCACCAAGCTGGATTTGCATAGTGGATACCATTAGGTCAGAGTTGCAGAGCAAGATGCATGGAAGACTACTTTAAAAAAAAAACAGGGATTGTATGAATGGCTAGTTATGCCTTTTGGCTTAACTAATGCTCCTGCTACTTTCATGAGATTAATGATGATGTACTTAGACCTTTTCTTGATGATTTTGTTATTGTGTACCTAGATGACATTTTGATTTTTAGTAAAACGTGGGAAGAACATTTAAAGCATGTTAAGTAGACATTAGATGTTTTGAAAATAGAAAAAATTTATGTTAAACTCTCAAAATGTGAATTTGGCAAAACATCTCTAAACTACTTGGGTCATATAGTAGGGGGAGGTGAATTGAAAATAGATCCCTCTAAAGTGGCAGTCATTGTGAACTGGCCTAAACCCAGGTTTGCTACAGAAGTGAGAAGCTTCTTAGGAGCAGCACAATATTGGAGGAAGTTCATTTCTAACTTCTCCTCGATTGCAACTCCCTTACATGCTTTAACAGGATTGAATAAGGTGTTTCAGTGGGGAGGCAAACATCAGAAAGCCTTCGACACCTTGAAAGAAAAGATTAGTACAACACCTGTACTAGCACTGCCAAATCTACAAAGACCATTTGAGATCCAAACTGATGCCAGTGACTATGCCATGGGAGCAGTGTTGACACAGCACGGTAAACCCATATGTTATCATTCTGAGACTTTTAATCCTGCAGTAGTTAACTATCCTACATATGATAAAGAATTGTATGCATTAGTTCAAAGTGTGAAAAAGTGGAAACATTATTTAATGGGCAAGGAGACAGTAATACATATTGATCATCAACCACTTCAATATCTACACTCCCAAACTAAGTTGTAGCAATCAAGACATTACAGATGGATGGGGTTTCTACAACAGTTTCATTTAGTCATCAGATATAAAAAGGGCATACATAACAAGGTTGCAAACATGTTATCTAGACCCATTATAAATGCATCTACCATACTTAAGCATAATTCTGTGCTACATGAAAGCTATATAGAACAATATGCTCAGGATATGGACTTTAAAGATGTATATGCAACTTTGAGTCAAGGCAAAAGAGTAGAAGAATTGGACTATCATGTGAAGGACCGACTCTTATATCATTGTGAGAAACTCTTCATTCCACAAATTGAGAGGATAAAGATAATCAGGGAAGCACACACTTCTCTGATATCAGGTCACTTTGGGGTAAGTAAAACAGTTGCACAGCTGCAAAGGTTCTGCTATTGGCCGAAAATGAATGAGACAGTTTCTAGATATGTAAGAGGGTGTGCCATGTGTGCTAAAAGCAAGCCCAGCAACAGAAAACTAGGCTTGTACACTCCATTGCCAGTTCCTTCTCACCCTTGGGAAAGTGTTTCCATGGATTTCGTTGGAGGACTGCCTAAGTCTAGGAAAGGTCATGATTATCTATATGTTGTTGTGGATAAATTCAGCAAAATGTGTATTTTGATACCTTGTAATAAACAGATTACAGTTGAACAGACTGCAAAATTGTTCTTTGAACATGTATGGGTTCATTTTGGATTACCCACTTCCATTGTATTTGATCGAGACACCCGATTTGTGGGGAAGTTTTTGTCGAGTTTGTGGGAACTGATGTACACCAAACTGAAGAAAAGCACAGCTTTTCATCCTCAAACAGATGGCCAGACAGAAGTAGTAAACAGAATAGTGATCCAGTTACTGAGAGGTTATTGCAGTGAACATCCTAAGCTTTGGGATGAACACTTGTGTTATGTGCAACATGCTTACAATAGAGCTAAGCATTCTTCTAGCCAGACAGAAGTAGTAAACAGAATAGTGATCCAGTTACTGAGAGGTTATTGCAGTGAACATCCTAAGCTTTGGGATGAACACTTGTGTTATGTGCAACATGCTTACAATAGAGCTAAGCATTCTTCTAGACAGTGATCTCCTTTGGAGGCCTGTTTTGGTTTCACACCAAGGTCTCCTTTAGATTTTGTCTTTGGTAAAGATACCATGGTTGATGGACACAGTGATGTGGATAGGGAAACTAGGTTCATTGAACAGATCCAGGAGATCCACTGGGCAGTACAGGAACAACTGGAAAAGAGCCAGGCCAAGTACAAGGCTAGGCATGACAAGCATCGGATGGAGCATAGTTTTCAAGTTGGAGACCAAGTCTAGCTGTATATCAGTAAGGACCGGATGCAAGGTGAAGGTAAAAAGCTAAAGCCTATCAGGTATGGACCTTTTAAGATACTTGAGAAGATTGGTGAAAATGCTTTTCGCCTTGATCTACCAGCTTACATGCACATCTACTCAGTCGTAAATGCAGATTTCTTGATATTGTTTGAACCTTCAATGATTGAGGACCCTGAAGAGCAGAGTCAATTGCCTTCTATTGATGACCTGCTACCTGAATATCTCAATGAGTTGTAGGAAGACATAGTGCTGGACAGGAAGGTGAGGACAACGCATAGAGGAGATGTTGAGTACCTCAGAATTGGGCTCAAAGGTTCGAAGCCGAGTAGTGCAAAGTGGATTGAGATTGGACCAGTGAGAAAACAATACCCTCACTTAGTCGATGCTTGAAAACCAACTTTTGGTGGTCCAAAAGATTTTTCAGTGGGAAGGCCGTGATCTGAATTGGATCTATAGAAGACTGTCAAAGAACCATGACTGTATTAGGTCGGAACAAAACTCTAAAGAATCCAAAACAACGATCAAAAACACCCTGAACTAGTGGCAATGGCAGCCAGCGTGAAACGACGAGGACCTCAGTCAAAGCGTGTTGACGGAGGCCCATGGAAATTTTGCGGGAGGTCAAAGTAGCCCCGGGGAGCCTTGGATTGGGAAATGGAGGTGATTTTTGATGCACAATTAGCGCCTAGCGCTAATCGCGCATCGCTGGGCGAACAGGGCCAAAATGGAGGAAGCTCGAGCACTCGGTTGCATTGGGAGCCGGAGAACCGCATGTGGAAAAGCGAGAAGCGCTAAACGTACAAATGCGAGACCCACACTCTGGAAAACTGGCGGTATTGATCGGGGTACCCACAAATGGTAAGAGGTTTTGGACGAGAGCAGAGTGATTCCATACATTGATCGATGCATGGCAAGCGGAGGTGGGAGAAAACTGCTGTTGATCACGCGCTATCGGTCGAGCAAGTCAACCGCGCGAAACGTGCATATGGTGTCGGATCTAGAGGACCCAGATCAAACGGCTGAGATTGCGCCCGATGGAAGATGCATAATCGACAAGGGAATACGCCGTGATTTGTAAGGATTTGGAATCGATTTTGACTGCCACGATGGAGGAAAGACTCATCCATGACGTAACTGAAGAAACGAACCGACAAAGCAGGCTGGCGCCGTTTAGAGGAGGACACGTGGCCACCTCCCTGAGCGCTGATGATGATGCCGAATAGGGAACTCCAAGCACAGCTGCAGAAGGTGAATCGACAGAGGCGGAAGAGGAACCGAACAGGCATTGGGACGAATGGCTAAAAGCCATGAACAAAGACAGGATACACAGTTAATTAGTCATCGAGAGGGACAGAGAACCCCGAGAGACAGAGGAAGGAACAAGAATCCCGAGAGGAGGACAAAACAAAGAGAAAGAAGGCAGTAAAGCAAAGGAGAAGAGGATAGAGGGCCGAGCTAACTAGAGGCCGCATCGAGCACCAGAGGTTTGAGAGATCCGAGTCGTCCCAGAGAGGATCTGTCTGGGCTGAGCACCACATTGGGCTCTCCCCTGTAGACCAGAAGGTCACAGAGCTGGTAGGAGGAATAAGTCTGTGTACTTAAGTGGCTTGGGGAATCCAAGAACCACCTTGCCAAACAAATCTACTTCAAGTGACTCATATTGAGCTCCTACATTGTAATTCTATGATTAAAGACACAATAAAACAAGGCCACCACTGAAAGCTGGACCAGAGATGTAGCCCTGGAGAATAGGGTGAACTCCTTATTAAATTTCTTGTGTGTTTGTGTTTGCTTACTGTATCTCTATGCTATCTTTAAATTTAAATGTCTGTGTATTGGCAATCTGATCGATCTGTTGCTTAAATATCACAGAACACACACCAGCACATGAGTCTGTAATACCTTTGTTTAATAAATATTTAACTGACGTCACTCATAGGGCGAATATCAGATCACTGGACCAATACAAGATAAAACATCAAAAGTGCACTCCATACCATCCACAAGCCAATGGACAAGTTGAGTCCACAAATAACATGATTGAGGCTATGCTTACCAAGACTGTACATCTACACAGGAAGTACTGGGTGGAAAAGCTTCCAGAAGCCTTATGGGCCTACAAAACTACATGGAGAAATACTACAGGGCATACTCCCTACGAACTTGTTTATGGGAAGCAAGTCTTACTTCCGATAGTGTTCCAGATCCAAACCTATAAGACAATAATCCAGTTAGATCTTGACTTGTCAGAAGCCCAAAAGCAAAGGATGACACAACTAAATGAGCTTGATCAAATCAGATAAGAAGCCTTCTAGAGAACCAGTATAGTTCAACAACAGAGGTCAAGATGGCATGATAAGTACATTAAAGAAAGGAAATTTCATCTGGGAGATTGGGAATTTCTCTTTGATTCAAAATTCAAAATTCAAAAATTTTCAAGGAAAATTCGAAACCCATTGGCTTGGACCTTATGAAATTGAAAATGTCTTTGAGAATGGTGCAGTTAGAATCAGGACTATTGATGAAGAGAAAACTCCTCTATTAGTAAATGGACATCGACTCAGGTTTTACCAGAAGCCATTAACATAAGAGGAATTTGTTAAAATGTTTCAATATAATTCAGAATTGAAGATGGTCAAGAAGAATTCTTCTTCTTTTCCACCTTAGAAATTTTTACTCAGTTTACTCTTAAAAAAAAAACATGAAAACCAACATGTTGTTGGCAGGTTTATACAGAAAATTTAGAGTGAAAACCAATTTTTGTTGGCACTTCAAATTTTCCTTTCAAAAAAAATAAAAATAATAATAATAAAGTCCCTTTATTATAAAGTTTTTCTTTCACAGCGGTAGAATCAACAACTTTTCGTAGCTTGGACAACTTTCCGCAACTTGGACAACTTTTCGTAGCTACGACAAGTTTCTGCAGCCTAATAAATTTTTGGAGCCTACAAAGACACTTGGTGATTTGGATTAAAGGACAGCTGACAGAGCAAAGTACCTGTAGGAGATCAAAGGACAACAAATAAGGTTAGCAACAGAGATCAAAGGTACGTGCTACTTTAATTTAACAATAATGAAGGTTATATTGTATATATGATTAAGAAGATATAGTACTGCCAGAAATTAAAATGCAATCATTATAACCTAAGGGTGATGGCCGCCTAAAAAAAATATCATATGCCACCACTTAAAAAGTCATGTCACGTCCCCATTCCAAATCCGCCGAAGTAATTACCAAATCATCAGTTTAAATGCACCTAACGGTCGGATTCATTCCTATAACCCTTATGATAATTCACCTGTTCTTCCCTATTCTTACACTCCTCTGAACTTTCATAGCTACTCCATCTTTCTGCCACTTAACAAACCCTACCAGCTCCATTTTCTTGTCAAGGTAACCAGTCTTCGAGGCAAAGCATCCTTCAGAATGGGGATAATTGTTCAAACTGAGCCATCAAGGAAACAATTCTTGGAGGGGTACCCACAGACTAAGGAGCTGCTGCAAAAGAAACAATGGTTGTGGTTCATTGAAAAATTCAATGGCTTTCACAAGGAAGTAACCAAGACATTTGCGCACTCATTTGATGGGACTAAAGTCGAAATAGGGGACATTAAGCTCACCATAACAGAGTCCATGATCACGGAGGCTACTGTGCTACCAAGGAGTGGGGACAAATGGTTTAAGAACATAGGAATTGACGGTGAGGATTGGAAGGTCTTCCTCAAAAATCTGAACATGGACACTATTGTCTACAAGAAAGGTATTCCCAACACAACTCTTAAGAATAAATGGAGAAAATTATTACTTGTGCTTCAAAAGTTTGTCACTTGTGAGGGTAGGTTTGGGAAAATGTATTTTTATCATGTTAGGATGATGATGCATTTCCTTGAAGATCACCAGATGAACCTTCCCTACTTCCTCTTAAATAGTCTCAAGAAAATGTCTACAAACGTTCAAAAGAAAATTCAATGTATAGAAAACACCATGTATCATCATGGCCTGATAAAAATATTGGTTGAATTTCATCTCCAAAGTATAGGGGATAACTGGGAGAGTTTCCTGGTGAGGAACCACTTTGAAGAAAAATCCCCAAAAAAAGCAAGCAACAACAGGGCCCCCAGAGGAAGAAAGAGAACCATAGAAGTAATAAAGGAGTAGGCACCTCAGACTCAGACAAAATTATCAGAAGAAGAGTTGCCTATAGTGAATATTTTGCAGAAAATGAAGAGGGGAAACCTTAGAAGAAAGAAAGCCAACAAAAGTAAAGAAGAATTCTCACAAACTAAGACCCCTCCTCAAGAAGAAAAATCAGAGACTAAAAGAAGGAAAGTACAGGAAATACAAACCTCAGGATTGAGAAGGAGTACAAGGCTAAGCACAGTCCCACAGACAATCTCAAAAATTACAGAGTACATTGACCTTGAGGGCAATGAGCCAATAGAAAATGAGCCAACAGAGAATGAGCCAACAGAGAACGAACCAACAAAGGATGAGCCAATTGAAAACCTTGGAAGTTCTCTAAAAGGGTCACCGAGAGTATCACCACAACCTTACAACTCACCTCTAAGAAACCTAGTGCATAGTCCGTGTATTGACCCTATTCAGCAAGAAATATATGACTATATAGAGTCATTGGAAAGGAAAGAGACAACAACCAAAGAAACAATTCAGAATCCTGGAGAAGGGAGAAACCAGGTAAATGAACAATCAGCCTCAAACATCTTAAAGCAGGAGATCTTTGAATTAGAAATGTTGAACCGGTATCTCAAGAATGAGAATCAAGCATTGAAGACACAAAGTGAGATCCAGATTGAAAAAAGTGACAATCTCATCCTTCATTTGAGCTTATGGTATAAGAAAAACAAAAAGCTGAAGAAGGAAAACATAATTATGCAAAGAGAGATTATTAGCTTAAAATACAAAATTCTCATGAGAAAACCTAGAATGCCAATAACTGCCAAAAAGAAGAAAACAATGAAACTTGGAGGTGATAAGCAGGAGGCACAAGTGACTGACAAGGAAGAAGTGTATGAGGACATACAAAATCTCCAGTCTGGGGGAATGTAGAGTCTGAATATTGTCTTACCATGACATCCCTTTTTGCCTAATATTCCTCTCTTTTCCTATATATTTACCACCTAAATAAAGCCATATCCACCAGGTTTTGATGAAGGTATGCAATAATATGTCTTCTTATTCATGTTTGAATTTATACCCTATTGTTTTGTTAAAGAATGCAATTGGCTACCGAATCGGTCTGTTTCCGCAGCTAATCCAGATTTTTGTAGTTGTCTCCATTGTTTACAACGTTCAGAAGCTCCAGGTCAGCAGTGAAGGATGTAGACGAATGGGGAATGGTTTCCTCGTGGATCACTTCCTATCCCCTTGAAATTGTTCATTAAGATAAGTGTAGGAGATCATGGTCAAACCCCAAGTCAATTGCAGGATTGTCGCCGAAACATAATCCGAGTTCAATAGAAATCTTATCGATTTGCTTTCAGAATAGAAAATTGAAGATTTAGCGATATAGTTTAGCTAAGATAAAGATATTAGGCTTAAATTACTCATGTTGTTATGCCAGAGACCTGTTATAAAACTTATGGCTGCACTGTGATTTGGTGCGCATTGGATGATGTAATTTTGAAACAGTTTGTGAATTTCGTTTGCCAGCAATAGAATTGGTTTTGTGTGTATGCGTTGCGTTGATTGGAGATTATGAACTGGTCCGTGAAGGGCCCCTACAAGTAGTGACATGTATTAACCAATTGCAATTCGATTTCTTTTCATTCCTTGAATACCTTGTTTTGTGTGGAAATGCAGCATAATGAATTCGCCAATGAATCGTTATTTGCATAAGTACTTTCATCTGCTTCATACCTAGTTTAGTTTGTACAACATGATTACTTCATTTGATTATTATCTAGCATAATTCAAGTGTGTTTACTTCATAGCATAGATGTTGTTTGAAATATCTTGTTTGAATGAAAATTGAATAAGTAAAAGTGCGAGAGTTTTCTCCTAAACAATTGAGTTCAGACAATATTTCTTCACAATTCATAGAATAGATTTCTTTTTGCATCAGAAGCTGTAGCATAAAGATTCAAGACCAAAAATCCCAAAACAATCTAATACAAGTAGGATCACTCTCATATCATCCATAAACTAATTAGATAGAGAATAACTCCTAATAAATTAGCTAACAACTTTAAGGATTACAACACTAATATAATTAACAAATACCACCTCCATATTCGTCTTAAGTTTAGATCCTAACAAATACATAACGACATATCAAATAACTTCTAGCACACATTGTGCACATGTACTTCATCAGTCTACACACCCTTGTTGACAATTTATGATTGACAATTTAAAGACATTAAATTGGCCAAACAGAGTCGACAATGCCGCTGGATTTAATAGCAAGAGCGACCGTCTTAGAAATCTTTTTCAAGGGATTCTTGTCAAGCTTTCTATAGCTCCCACTGTTAATCAGATGTTGCAACATCTTCTCCCAATAATCTTCCTTATCAAGGATGACGGCTGCCCCACCTTTGTCAGCTTTTAAAATGACGACGTCAGGGTTCCTATTGAGGGACTTTCGGGCTTCGAACTCATCCTTGCTGATGTTATTCTTAGGGGACTTTGCTTTTCTAATAATAACAACATAGTCTTGCCGAATAATATCTTTAATATTATCTGGTAAGCCTTTAATCCCAAATTCGACGTCACACATAATATCAGCCACCAGAATCTTTTTGGGAGCAAGGGCAAAATTCAATCCCCTCTCCAAAAGATTGAAGACTGGAGGAGGAAAAGAAAAATTGGATAAATTAACTACTTTATTATTAGGATGGTTAATATTATTTTTAAATTTGGAAACACCATCATTATTATTATTGGTATTATAATTATTATTACTATTAAGCTTATTAATATCATCTCTGTCGTCATTATTATTATGTATATACATGAGAGTTCTCTTATTATTTTTCTTATAGTTAAATTTAGTAATTTCACCATTATTATTTAAGCAGCTCGATTTATAATCATTTATATTATCCCCTTTATTATTATTATCATTATTATAATATATATTAGAAATATTAATCTTATTATTATTACAAATATTAGAATTAAAACAATTATTGTTAATAAGGAGAGAAGGGATGGATGACCGAATGGGAGAAGAGGGGAGTGAAGGAGACCAGGGAAGGGACTAAACGTCAAAGGGAATATAACTACAAACACACCGGGGGGAGGTAATAAGCGGTGATGAACAATGCGAAGGGGAAGAGGGAGATATATCGACAGAGGTAGAGGGATGGGGGTCAGAGATAAAGGATGGAACAACGATATGGACTGGATTGCACGAGGAGAATGGTAGAGGTTCGCGGGGAGAGAAACCAAGATCAGAAGGGAAGGTTGGCGTTATGGGAGGGAGTTCACTGTCAAAAGCAGAGACTGGACAAGAATTAGGCTCGTGGATGCCACAGATTCTAGAACGTCGGGAATGGGACGTTCGAGATGGGCCTGCATTCAACCACCGAGCCAACTAAATCGTTGGCAGGAAGGCCGATAAAGGAAACAAGAACGAGATGCTCGAGAAGGTGTCGACATTCGACCTCTGAACCATCTACCTCGATCGCAGGAAGGTCGATTCATCACAATGCATATTTTTCGTTGGATCTGGAAGATACGGTTCGATCATCACTTAAATTGCCATGAACCCAGGAGCGAAGGGCCGACACTTGGTCCCTGTTGATTCGGCTATTAGAGGAGAAGCCATACAAGATCGAAGAATCTCTGGAGGAAAAGGATTTGTTGGATAGTTTGGAAAATTTAACCCTTTGTTTCTGTGTCCAGATTTCCTCCATCTGCCGAGATTTTAACACTGAGCAGGCTTCAATTCTAGTCCAAAGTTCTGGGGACAGCAAGATAGATAGCTCCAGATGTAATGAGAGAAGTTTTCTAGAAAGAAAATCGAGCTTACTTCTAACTCTAGCAATCTCAAAACGAATTAAGGCAAGACTGGCGTTTAGAAAAATTCGATGAGTACCGGACTTGTTAAGGTGATGTTTAATTTGAGCAAAGAGAGGAACAACCAATGAATCCCTACACCTCTTCAAGAAAGAAAGATTTGTCTTCATCTTAGAAACCTGCAAGCGTGCTCGTTCAAAAGTATGAACTTTAATAGTAACGACCCTCCCATGTAGGGTAGTGATATTCAAATTCAAGCTTCTGTGATCCATATCATAATGTATAATTTTATTTTATTTTATTTTATTTATTTATTATTATTATTATTATTATTATTTTAGAAGAACCAACAAGTGTGGTTCATTTTCAGGACACGATGAAGAAGCAGATCTAGGAAGAGGGTTAAATAGGGAGACAGGTCAACCTAACAGCTAGAAAAACGACTATATTTGACCAGGGGAGGCAAAGGAAAAAAAATATTATATTATTTAAATAAATTTGATTATTTTATTAATTGTTTATTTAATCAATATATATTGAAGTCAACTTATTAACCCAACGGTTATATTTGAGAGGGTTTTGATAATATTAATAAATTTATAAAAGGGTTATACTTGAAACTATTTATATTTATCTTATTAATATATTGTTTTACTATCTCAACGATTATATTAATCATATTTAATTTATCAATAAAACGACCAATATTATTATTTTGTTACTGATTCTCATATTATTATTATTTTTAATAGATATTAAATTTTAATGTTACTAAATACTAATACTAATATTACTAATAGATATCAACTTTCATATTACTAAATACTAATATTAATAATAATAATACCAATGATACTAATATTCATAATATGATACTAAGTATTATTAATATTAATATTAGTATTTACTATTAATATTAATATTAATAGAATTATCAAATCTACAGCTTATTATTATTAAACTAGTATTTACTATTAATATTAATCGTCTTATTAATATTAATGATACTAATAGTATTAATTATTTATATTAATATACATAATACTAATATTCATATTAAAAAAGGAAAGAAAAGGACAAAGGTTCTAGAAAAAGACAAAGCAAAACTAAGAAGAGAGGGCGGGAATCCAGCATCTACTAATTTTTCAGTTGTCATCCCTATTAATATTACTGAAATACCTCTCAATTTCAATGACTTCCCTAAATTTACGATGAAGAAAGTGATGAATCTTAGCGATAACCTTACCTCATCAATGCATATATGATGCTTGGTCTTCACAGCATGTTCAGCCAAAGCCGAAGATTTGGTCCTCCCGTGCTTGATATCAGTCGCGTGTTCCTTAATCCTCTGGTTAATAGAACGACCAGTTTCACCGATGTATGAGGTTCTACATGAACATGTGATGATATAAAAACCTTTCATATCCATAGGGTTCCCCTTGTCTTTGACAGACTTTAGGGAGCTTCTAATGGTGCTGAGGGGTCTAAAGGTTGAGGGAATATTATGTTTTTTCAGGATTCTTGCAATCTTGTCTGTCATCCCCCGGATGAAGGGGAGGTGGACTCCTGAACTGCGATTGATGGGTTCTTTCTTGACCTTGGGACCCTTACTCGCTTTGAGGAAATCTTTGACACCCAACTTCCTACTATAACCATTCTTGACAAAAACATTAAGGAGATGGGACTTTTCTTTAGAAAAGTGGTCGTCATTAGAAATTCTAAGAGCACAAGTGGCTAATGTGCTGAGAACACCTATCTTCTGAGCAGGAAAATGGTGGGAATTGGCATGAAGATACTGTTCAGTATGAGTCTTTTTTCGATACACCTCATGGGAGAAGGATCCATCAACTTTTCTAGAAATGAGGACATCAAGAAAAGGAAGGAAACCATCGACTTCACGCTCCATCGTAAACTTAATGGAATTATACTGATTATTGAGATGTTGGAAAAAGATATCTAAATTATCAGGCCCATGCTGCCATATGGTGCAGGTCTCATCAACAAATCTTTTCCAGAGCTTAGGTTTAAATAAAGTTAAGGATAAAGCTTTGGATTCAAAATATTCCATGAATAGGTTAGCAACAATAGGGGACAGCGGGGAACCCATGGCCACCACATAGGTTTGTTCATAGAACACACCTTTGAAACAGAAAAAAGTAGAGGTGAGGCAGATCTCAACCAATTTTGCTGTGTTAGGATCAGTAAGACGAAAGATGACATCTAGGGCTTCCTTAATGGGGATGCTTGTGTACAGGGAAACAACATCAAAACTGACAAGAATGTCATCTGGTTCAAATTTCGTATCCTTTAACTCTCTAACAAAAGAAGAGGAGTCTTTGACAAAGGACTTCGTTCGCCCCACCAGGGGTTTTAGCTTCGCGGATAAATATTTAGCTAAAAGGAAGGTTGGCCCATCGATGGTGTTGACAATGGGTCTAAGGGGGACTCCTTCTTTATGGATTTTGGGAAGCCCATAGATCCTAGGAGTGATAGGGCTACTCTCAATTAGCTTATGTCTAAAGGAGACAATAAGATAAGATGGAAACAAAAAAAATGAACTGGAAGATAAGATGGATGGTATAAGAAAGAATGAAAGGAAACATGGAAGATTTGAAGAATTGTTTAAAATCATATATGGAAGGTTTGACAAAGTTGCTTTAAGAAATTATTCCTAATGGCAAAAAGGTATTACATGAAACTCATGATGAGAACAAAAGAAATGTTAATCATGATTTCATAGACTCTAACATTGGATTGAAGATCCACCATATTCCAAATATCGATATGAGGAAGTTTGATGGCAAGGATCCGGTAACATGGATACTACAGATGGAGCAATATTTTGATCTCCATAATGTGCAACACACACAAAAGGTACGCATTGCAACTTTATATTTAAAACGCAATTAGTTTGTATGGTATATATGGATTTTTTCTCGTAAACCACTTTTCACTTGGTCAATTTTTACAGAGGAAATGATAGCACATTATGAGGATACAAATAGAAACACCTTCTTTAGCCAATTGATAAATCTCAAACAAAAGGGTTCAATGGCGGAGCACATTGAGGACTTCCAAAAATTTAATATAAGGGTAAATGATATTCCATAGGAGCATAGGATTGATGTTTTCATAGGGACTTTAAATGATAACATCCAACATGAGGTTCACCTTTGGGAACCTGATTCATTGGAGAATGCATTCAGGTTGGCAAAAAAACTTGAAAGCAAAATTATGGAAACAAGGAATCGTACCACTCACAACTATAAAAATGGAGTTGTTTCTACTCCTAGCCTTCCACAACCTACAAGGTTGACACCACAACAATTGGATGAAAAAACAACAAAATGGATTTGTTATAGTTGTGATAGAAAATACACTAAAGGTCATGAGCATATTGAGAAGAGATTATTTTACATAGATTGTGAAGAGGAGGAAGAAAAGGAACAAGAAACTTCAGAAGAAGAGGATATACACCATGAACCAACCCCAGAAAAAGAAGAAATCAAAACAACCATATATTGTAATGCATTGGCAGGAATTACCACTCCTTAAACTCTCAAGATAGGAGGACATATCAAGAAGAAAAATGTAATAACGATGATTAATTTGGGGAGTACCCATAATTTTATTCATTGTAAGATAGCCAAGGAATTTAATTTCTTCCTATATCCAGCACCAGAGTGTCAAGTGATGGTTGCAAATGAAGAAACTATAAATTTCTTTGGAAAATGCCATAATATCAAGCTAACCATGGGGGAATATGTATTGAATATGCCAATGATTTCCATTCCAATCGATGGTGTTGATGTTGTACTAGGAGTCCAATGGTTACAATATTTGGGTATGATAGCTTTTAATTTTCAAGAACTTTTCTTGAATTTTTTTTTGGGAAGGATAGGAAGCTGAATTAAGGGGTGTCAAAGGGAAACCAGAAAAGATAATCAGCTCTAATGGTATGACAAATTTTCTAAATAAAGAACAACAGGGCGTAATTGCACAATTATACTCACTAGAGATTCAAACATTGAAATTATCTATTTCTCCAGATATCCAAAAAAGTCTTGGACAAGAATTCTAAGGTATTTGAGACTCCCAAAGGCCTCCCACCTATTCGTGATCATGATCATGCTATTCATTTGATTCCAGGAAGTGTTCCTACAAACATCAGGCCTTATAGATATCCCTATGCCCAAAAGAGTGAAATTGAACGTATGGTTGCAGAAATGCTAGAGGCTAGTATAATTCAACCTAGTCAAAGTTCTTATCTGCTCCAGTAGTATTGGTTCACAAAAAGGATGGATCATTGCGCATGTGTCTGGATTATAAGGAGCTCAACAAGCTCACTATTAAAGATAAATTTCCCATTTATGTCATTGATGAATTATTGGATGAATTATCTGGAGCAATTTACTTCACCAAGTTGGATCTTCATGCAGGATATCATCAAATTAGAATGAAGACCAAAGACATTATAAAAACAACATTTCAAACTCATAAGGGTCATTATGAATGTTTGGTCATGCCTTTTGGCCTTACCAATTCACTTTCTACATTTCAAGGTTTGATGAATTCCATTTTCAAACCCACCCTTAGAAAATTTGTGTTAGTATTTTTTGATGATATACTAATCTACAACAAGTTTTGGAAGGATCATGTTCAACATATTGACAGGGTATTCAAACTATTGGAGGAGAAACAATTATGTGCAAAAACCTCCAAATGTTTCTTTGGAGTGCAAGAGGTGGAATATCTAGGTCATAGTGTATCTCATGAGGGTGTTAAGGTAGACGCTCACAAAATTAAATCCATTAAGGAATGGAAAATCCCCACAACTATAAATCATATGCGAGGACTTATCGGGTTGATAGATTATTATCACAAGTTTGTTAAGAATTATGGGAGAATAGCAACACCTCTAACAACATTACTGAAGAAAGATGCATTTTCTTGGACTCTAGAAGCAACTAAGGCCTTTAAACATCTTAAAGAGGCAATGTGCCAAGCACCAGTCTTAGCTACGCCAGACTTCACAAAAGCCTTTATTGTGGAATGTGATGCCTCAAGAAATGGAATTGGTGTTGTTTTAATGCAAGAAGGAAGACCCATTTCTTTTGAAAGTCGTCCAATCAAAGGAAAGTATTTACACAAACCTATTTATGAGAAGGAAATTTTGGAAATACTACATGCACTAAAGCAATGGCGACCTTACCTAATGGGAAGACAATTCAAGGTAAAAACAAATCATGATAGTCTTACATACTTTTTGTTACAAATAGTATCTTCATAAGAGTAGCCAAAATGGGTCACAAAGATGTTGGGTTATGACTTTGAAATCATCTACAAAAAAAGGGAAGCAAAATGTTGTTTCAGATGCACACTCAAGAAAGGATGAGGATGTGGAAGCATTTCTTTGTTCAATTTCTATTATCTAGCCATATTGGATAACCGAAGCAAGGGACGAATGGAAGAATGATGAATAAGTGTGCAGACTCATTCAAAAGTTGCAGCAAGATCCCAATACATCTGATACATTTAACTGGAAAATTGATTCATTATGGTACAAAGATCGCCTATATATTTGTAAGAATTCCCAACTCAAACAAAATATTATTTTGGAATTACACACCTCTCCCTTAAGAGGGCACTCAGGATTTTTGAAAACTTACCACAGGGTCAAGAAGGAATTTTTTTTTGGAATGGCTGTAAATATGATATTCAATAGTTTGTTGTGGAATGTTTGGTTTACCAACAAAATAAAGTTGAGACAATTAAGACCCTGATTTTATTACAACCTTTATCCATTCCAAGTCAACATTGGGAGGAAGTTTCAATGAATTTTATTACAGGTTTACCCAAATCTGAAGAAAAAAGTGTCATCATGGTGGTAGTTGATAGACATACCAAGTATGCACACTTTTGTGCATTACCTCATCCATTTAAAGCCAATACAATTGCTACTACATTTATGGAAACAATTCAAAAGATACATGGAAACCCAAAGATTATTGTAAGTGACAAAAATCCCATTTTCACTGGAAATTTTTGGATGGAGTTATTTTCTTGTCTGGGTACTCAATTAACTCATAGCTCATCTTATCGTCTTCAATCTTATGGGAAATATGAGATAGCGAACAAATGTTTAGAAGGATATCTTCGTTGCTTTGTATCTAATAAACAAACACAATGGGTCAAGTGGTTACCTCCGGCTGAATGGTGGTATAACACTTCCTTCCATACTGTAGCAAAAATGACCCCATTTATGGCACTTTATGGATAGCATCCACCATCCATCCCATCATGTTTAAGAGAAAATGTTAAGGTTCAAGCAGTGGAAGATCACATCGAACATCAACAACAAGTTCTCCAACTCTTAAAGGATAACCTCACTTTGGTGCAAAATCGAATGAAACAATAGGCAGATCAACATCGCAGCGAAAGAAGTTTTGATGTAGGTGACTGGGTATTTTTACTACTACAATCATAAAAACAAATGTCCCTCAAGCAAGCTAAGAAGGATAATAAATTATCACCAAAGTACTATGGTCCTTACAAGGTGTTGAAAAATATTGGTACTATGGCATACAAATTGGAGCTTCCTGCATCTTCCCGAGTGCACCCAGTTTTCCATGTTTCATGCTTAAATAAGGTTATAAGTGACAAGCTCCCAATTCAAACAATATTGCCAGAACTTGACAAGGAAGGAAAAATCATATTGGAACCTGAAGCAATCACAGAAACAAGAACACGATAGCTATGAAATCAATCAATTTCAGAGTATCTCATCAACTAGAAGAACTTACCCGCTGAAGATTCCACATGGGAGGATGAGAATTTTATACAAAAACATCTAGAACTACTCAAGTGTTGAGGAAAACACTTTTTTGAAGCAGAGGGGCATGTTAGGTCCCTATAATTCTAGTGTAGCCCCTTACTGTTATTGTTGTGCCCATGTAGTCCCCATATTGTTATTATTGTACCCCATACAAGCCCACTATTGTTATTGTTGTGCCCTTAAATTATTATTGTTATGTAGGCTATGATTATATTGTGACCCCTTAGACTCCTATATATAGAAAGGATGTTTTGTCATTTGAATCATCCAATAATTGTTCATTTATGTAATGTAAAGGAGGTTTCCCCCTCGAAGAGGATAACTTTTAAGTCGTTGATCTATCTATTTTTGAGTTGGGTGCATAACATAAGCTAAATAGCCAGTGGATCATTGCAACCTTGATCTTGCAAGAAATTTCTCCACTCCATAACATTTTTAACAATCTCCTTAGTTATAAATTTGTGAGTATTTCCTTTGAAGTCGTAAGCATGTGTGGAAATAATCTAATCTCAAAGGGATATAATTGTTTCTTGTTCAAATACAACATATTTAAAGATCGATTGTTTGGAGAATGAATATAATACATTAAGGATTGATGCATCTAAGCATCCACTTTTCCTTAAATGGACAGATCCTCAATCAAGAAAACAAACTATTTTGGAGAATTCTTTAACTTTAATCGAGGGAAAGCATCTATACTTAGGATACATTTGCTGCAAGCTTGATCAAGGAATATTTGAGAGATATCATGAGGAAACAAACCATCACAAGTTCGTATTATAGTGGAATAGTGGTCGCTCTTCCCGTATCTAAAATTATTGACCAAATAGAATTTAGGAATGTTGTAAAATGATACTATTGTCAAAGCATTCAATAACAAGATTAATAAAAAAATTAGTAGTTGACTTGACAACAATAGAGTGTAATGAAGCAAATGTAAATGATGATTTGAAAAGGATTTATCAACATCAAATTCCACTATATCATTTTTGGGTGTAGAGTGATCACTGAGAATGCCATCATCTGGGCACTCAAACCAATAGGGAATCATATGCTCGTCATTTTACTCCTCTGACATCCATAAATATACTTGCTACATATGATCACCATGTTAATTTAAATTATTATTTAGATAGAGGATAGGTGGTATACTTGAATACACTTATGCAAAACCAGAGTCAAGTATACAATATTATGGAGATCACAAAGCATAAAAGTTTGAGCATGCAGGTGAACAAGCAATTCAAAAACCATAGTTAGAGTTTCAAATCTTGGCAAATACATTCTCCAACATAAAAATTGTTCAAATTGTCATCTATATATATATATATATATATATAAGCAACTCAAACTACAAAACCGACTTGTTCTCGATTGTGTGTGATTCTCACCTCCTGTCAGTTCATTCCTCGATAGTAATTGTTAGTAAATGTTGATGCACATAAACAAGGCCTTCATTAAATGTAGGGATTGGTTTTATTAGTCATGTCATTTGAATTTAATTCACATAGAAACCACCATAAAGACATTAAAAACTAGCTACCAAGTTCTTTTGACATAAAGACATTAAAAATTTCCTTGCAAAGTTGCTAAATGAAAACAACATATAATCTGACAAAGTTATTGTGAAGTGATGGTTTTAACATAAATATTGACTTGAAATAATTGGATCAATGACCAACATATATGAGAGCAATGATTACATCTATTTTGGAATGTTAAGATGTGCATATATGCAATAACTGTTGTGTGATTATGTGTGAACCTAAGCGATATGAGTTGCATAACTAAAGTGAAAGCCTAAACACAAGTAAACTAAAATGGTGTTGTTTATGTGGATGGTGTCTACATAGATCATTGCATTGAGTCGACAAAATGATTATATCAACCATTTTGTTGAGAAGAAATATCAAAGTGACCATCAAAAATTTAAGAAAAATGAATTGTCTGGCGCTTGAATGGATAAGGATAATTCTTAGAATATTCACAAAATCATACTCACATGTAGGGGGGAATTATGATTCATTTATATTTGCATATCACTGTATTTTAATGAGCTCATCGAGCTCATCTATCGTCACTTTAGAAAAAAGAAATATCATCCCATGGTTTAATTTTAGGTTTGGGAGTCATGACCCAAATTTGGTCATGTAACCATCACATCATCGACTCACTGACTAAGAAAAGAATTAAATGGTTCTTGGTTTAGAAAGGCCAAGCAGTATCCTCAAAACCACCTTTGTGTCCATGCATTTAACAAAACATGCAAAAAACAACAAGTTGTTTTGAAATTGAAATTGAATCGATATATCCATAAAATTTATGTACTATTATATTATTCCTCTATTGAGGCAGAGGGAGGGTTTGTATATATATGCGATAGATGAAATGCTCTGCCCTCAATACACTTTCCTAGATAATCTATTCAAAGACTCATAATGCTACAACATTTATTAGTTAGGAAATTAATTGGGAAGCGGTTTCGCCTAACATCCATCAACATGTGTCAGTTATTCATTTCATGTGGACAAATGACGAAAACCGCTTGAAGACCTCTCCCTTAAAGAATGCCTTCTGCACAATTAATGCATGTGATTGATTTACTTTAAACTATTTTAACAAAAATGTTTAATCTTTTATATTATAAAAATACCATTGCAAAACTGATCAACAATAATGTACACATATAGTTTTTGATTTATAATATTTGAAATTGACATATTATCCAACAACATACTAGGTTTTATCATTCCATCCCTACTTCCAAAATTTGAATTATGATCCTTTCTAGAAGGGTACATTCTAATAAACTTTCCTACTACAAATTTGACTTTAGAAAACATATATAGAAGACTTACTTCCTTGGATCCTTAAAGCTTCAATTATGTTTTGACTTCTTATCCCATTCCTAGGTCTTGTGTTAGGTCCCTATAATACTAGTGTATTCCCTTATTTTTATTGTCATAGTAGCCCCTTATTGTTATTGTTATACCCATGTTGTCCTTGTATTGTTATTATTGTACCCAATAGAAGCCCACTATTGTTATTGTTGTGCCCTTACATTATTATTGTTATGTCGGCTCTAATTATATTGTGACCCCTTAGACTCCTATATATAGAAAGGAGGCTTTTTCATTTGAATCATCCAAGAATTGTTCATTTGTGTAATGTAAAGGAGGTTTCCCCTCGAAGAGACTGATTTTGAAGTCGTTGATCTCTCTTTTCTTCTATTTTGTGAGCTTGTTGCATAACATCTTGATTCTAGAAAAACAATTGTTGAGGAACTAACTTTTCTTCATGAATACCTATTGATCCAATTGAAGGGAACATGATGTTGTGAACCATATTTTAAAGGAAACATAATTCATTCACTTTGGAATCAAGTAAAGAATTTTTTGCTTTCACTTTTGCAATTTCTTGTTTATTCGCACTAATAATTTCGATAATTATTAAAATTTCCTTGTCCATCCTTATCTCCTATGTTTGATTTCACTCTACCAATCTTATCACAACTTCTTTCATGTCTGTCATCCTAGCAATCCTATATCCTACCCAATCTTTTCGTCTAAGTAATCTCGTAGAATGCATAGATGACGAGGTGTCGATGTGCCATTGTTACATTTGTATTAATACTTGGAGCACTATGTTTTCTCATTGTTAATCCAATTTCACCATAGAATTTAAATAGCACTACAACATCATCATGTTGTTATTTTCCCTACTAATTTTGTTCCTTTCTTTGCACCTCGCTAAACATGTTTGTCTTTCTACCCTTCCAATTCTAATTCACTCCATTGGCATCCAACTTCTTTTTTATCACTATTCCCATATATCTACCTTATAGAATTCTTTGCACACCGCCCTATTCATTTCTCATGGTTGAAAATCCCTTGTATTTACTATCTGATTATATCTCACCACTATCTCATTGTATCTCACCTCTTGAATATAACATTGTCCCACCCAGGTTAAGATAAATAATGGTGACGGGTGGATAATTCATCCTCCACATCATATCATAGTAGTGTGTGGTGGGTGACCCATTTATTAGTGCATTGGATTAATGGAGGTTTATTTAAATGTGGGTGTTGTTTACTTACAAGTGCTAATTGATTTACACTACAATGATATTTAGTCCATAATTTACGTCACTTTCCTTTTTTATCAAAATATTCATTTTCCTGGCCAATTCCAATGGAGGTTCATTTAAATGTGGGTGTTGTTTACTTACGTATGCTAATTGATTTACACTACAATGATATTTAATCCATAATTTACGTCACTTTCCTTTTTTTATCAAAATATTCATTTTCCACTTCCTCAAATCAATATTTTCTTTCAAATATCAAAATAAAAAACTATGCATTGATGCGTAAATATCCAATTCAAGTATAAATTTCAACATTACATATTTTTCTCATAAGAATAATTACTTTATTTAATCAAGGTGTAATTTCTCAAATTATATAATATAATACTTTAATTTAAGAATAATTACTTTATTTAATCAAGGTGTAATTTCTCAAATTATATAATATAATACTTTAATTTAAGATATTACAAGCTAATTAGATGTTAAAGTCACGTATATGTCATTATTTTTATTTTTTTAACAAAATTTATTAAAAAATTTATACTATAAAAAACCATGGTCAAACTGAATAATAATAAAGTACACATCTAATTTTTTATTTACAAAATGTGAAACTCACATGCTATCCCATGACTTGCTAGGTATTTTCGTTCCATCCCTACTTCCAATATTTGAATTTTGATCCCCTCTAAAAGGGTATATTCTAATAAAATTCGCTACTAAAAATTTAACTTTAAAATACATATATAAAAATCATATTGCATGGATCCTTAAAGCTTCAATTTTGTGTTGACTTCTTGTCTCGTCAACCAGTCTTGGTTCTAGAAGAAAAATTGTTGATGAACTGACTCTCTTTCCTCAATACCTATTGAGTCAACTAAAGGGAACATGATGTATGTTCATTCATTTTAAACCTAAGTAAAGCTTTTTTGCTTTCACTTTTACAATTTCTTGTTTATGTGTACTAATACTTTTCATAATTATTGAAATTTCCTTGTCCATCCTTGTATCCTACGTTTGATTTTTGATATACTAGTCCTTTCATAACCTCTTTCATGTCTATCATATTAGAAATCCTATATCTTATGCAATCTCTTCATCTATGTAATTTGCATAAAATGCATAGCTACCATGGTGCTTGTGTACCATTGTTTGAGTAGAATGCATGGCTACCATGGTGCTTGTGTACCATTGTTTGAGTAGAATGCATAGCTACCATGGTGCTTGTGTACCATTGTTTCATTCAAATTGATGCTTGGAGCACTATGCTTTGTCATTGTCAATCTGATTTCATCATAGAATAAGAGTAGCCATGTAAACCCTTTTTCTAATTTTCCTTTCCAAGTTCGTTCCTCTACACCTTACTAAACCTATTTATATTTCTACCCTTCCCATTGAAATTCACTCCCTTGACATCCAACTTCTCCACTATCACTATTCCCATCTAGCTACTTTGCAAAGTTCCTTGGGCGCCATCCCATCCATTTCTCGGGAACTTTGTTATGGAGAAGTTTTGTAAACGAGTATGGGGAAAAGAGTTGTGTAGAAAGAAGAAGTACTACATTGAGGATTTCAACCCTACGTGTGATCTCCAACAAAAAGAGTACATTGGAGCTAACATTGCATGGAGGGAAAAGGTTATTATTGCTCAATTAAGAACAATTTGCATAAACTTCAGTGTGAAACAGTACAGTGGAAAAGGCCTAAAGAAGCTTGGGAAGAACAGGTGTGTACATTTTGCACGTCTAGGGCAGTAGAATTAAAAAAGCATTTCATTTTGGAATGTGATGCGTTCAAAGACATCAAAGAAATTTATTGGAATATGTTAGCATCGGTTTCTTGGAATTGTCTTTTCAGCGAGGGGATTGTTGGAAGGTTGGGCCAACTCATTATCAATTTTAATAAGAAAAGGATTGAATTGCAAAAAGTGAAAAAGAGGGAATCGATGGTCCCATAGACTATTTTTAGTCTCATGGGCATTAAAATATCATTTCATTTTAATGGAATTTCATGAAAATGTGGTTGTTGTTCACTTGGCACATGTGTCAATTGATTTCCACTATGTTGATATTTAATCCAAATTTCAAGTGACTTGCCACCTAAATTTATTTTTTATTGAAATATGTATTTTAGCCAATGATAAATTGACAACTAAGGGATATAAAACATGGATTTCCCATGCTTATCTTGAGACACTCATTATTTCAATTTTCTTGTAATGTTTGCTTGAGAATCCACTTCCCTCTTCAAAGTTCAAAGAACATGCTAAAAATCCACTTCCTCAAATCCCACTAGCTCTTTTAATATCCTGGCACATATTCCAGACATTGAACTTTGGCCCTATTTTTATTTTTTTTAACTAGTCGATGATGAGTATTCTTCTTATCTTCTTTCATCAATAATTTTGAGGCCCTGAAATACAATTGGTACTTTAGCATGATTATAATTTGTGTTAGTCAAGGTTGTCATTGATGTCAATATGACATTAATTATGATGGCAAATACTCTTGTGATGCATAATGTTGCCCTAGCCTAATGATGTTATTTACCTTGTATGCCACAGCATAATAATATACATTTATGAA
The DNA here is from genome assembly GCA_031772625.1 of Pinus tabuliformis. Lineage (NCBI taxonomy): Eukaryota > Viridiplantae > Streptophyta > Pinopsida > Pinales > Pinaceae > Pinus > Pinus tabuliformis. The sequence continues at coordinate 30,343,989 of CM062816.1, forward strand.
TCCCTAGCCCTTATCTATATAATGACAAGCCCTCCTTTATTGATGCTCATAATGATCTAGCTTTTAAGTACCAATTATGTGCCTAATATATAAGCCCTTTCCCTAACAATATGATGTCTTTACGCTTCATGGATGTTGCACTATTGGAGGATTATAGTTGATAACATACCTAATGACATATATTATCGTGTGACTTTAATCGGGCCTTTGAATAATAATCCATTATCGGAGTAATAAAATTTGGAAACCTTTTATCCAAAGTTCCAACGCATATAACCAAAGTTCCAATGCATATAATATAACACAACGCTATAATAAAACCCTATCAGACAAATATCATATTGGCGTTTTCATTGTGTGTCACCACTCAAAACCTCCGATCTTCGATATGCGATAACCTTCGATTTTCTCTGACTTCCAATATGCGGACCTGACTTGATTTAGTTATCAAATCGCATCTGCCACTTTATCAGAACTTTTGAAATGGCACCTCCGATATGACCTAATCTTCGATTGCCGATATGGTTGCAAACCCGATTGGATTTACCATAACGTTTTAATATAATATCGTGTCTGTTGCGTCAGAACCTTCTTATATCGCAAGTTTTGCATGTTGTGTCATTTTAAAGCTTCTGATGCCCAAACCTATGATACCCATACAAAGAAAATTAGTTTTTGACATCTATCTGACCTATACCCTATCTCTCAAGTCGGCTTCCTCCATAGGTCACGTCTCTTTACTTCAAGGTGAAATCCATATATATATGAACTCGGATCTTTTCACAATCATCCAATTTAGTAATCTATCACAGAGAGTAAGACAAAGTTCACAACTCATGAACTTTACAACATCGAGGAAAGGAAGCTAAAAGGAAGGACTGCCTATTTCTCTATGGATGTATCCTAAATTCGGTGAACCATGTATATTGGTGTCTCCTTTGTATTGTTTCGTTCCATGTTTTATTTCCACGTTCATTTTGATTTTATTCCTAATAATCCCAACATCACATTAATAGAAATGCAAACTCACTTAAACACAAGGAATAAGAAATGCAAACATTACACCTCTTTGAAGCATTATAAACATTTATGTCAATGCATAATGTGGTATTACACTATTTAAACCATCATTAAAGGCTTAATTGTTAATCAAGTGAGTTTGGAGATATTCTCTTAGTAGGATTCAATTCTCCATAAGTGTATGGTATGTTACATACCCTCAAGTATGGGTTTGTCATACCCATGCAAGTAAGTGGGTATAATTATGGATAAAGTACTTAACTCAAATAATTGTCAACATTTCCTCAATCACGAGCTTGATTGGGGGTCACTGAAAAAAAATATAAAGAATACCTTTAAATTTTTCTTTACCCCTTAGTAAATGGCGCCTTAAAGAGAATATGTGGCGGGATTGTGTCCACATGTATGTGTGTGGATGGTGCTAGACATGTCAAATATTCAATCTTTATTTCATCTATCATTTTTTTTTCCCAATGAACATATCTCGGGGAAAACCCTCAAGCATTTTTTCTTATTCTAAGAATGGTAGCCAAGGTAAACTATAAATTCTTGAAGGCACAAAACCAATTCAACCATGAAGCTCAAAGTCAATACAATAAAATGGTCATTTATGAGCTCAAAATACCATCTATAAAAATGGAATCTAGATAAAGACAAAACCACTTGAATATACCCAATTAACATGTATCATCATAAACGTCCATTGGGTTTTGGATAGAAGGTGATCACGTGCTCCATAAAGGTACTCCTTGATGTGAAGTCACCAATTCAATTCCCTACGTGATTAGAGTGATATATTGAGCATGATGAAGATATAGTCCCATCAAACTTAAAAAAAACATATATCATCATCAATACTTTAAAATATTAAATAAACCCTTCAAAATTATAACTTTACTTTGTAATGTAAAAACTTTACTTTGTAATGTAAAACTTATCATTCTTTGTCACTAAATAAAAAGTCATTAAACTAAAAATCATTTTATATATTAAAAATTAAAATAAAAAATAAAACTAAACTTAAATTCACATAACTAATATTATATATATTCCATGTTAATCATATTTTAAATATTTTATAAAAATATTTAATGTAAATCTCTTCATTCTCAACCCAAACTCGTTACACATAACCTCATCCACATACATATATAATTAAAAATATTTTTTAATTGAAAAAATAAATTTTCAATTATTCCTCTAACTTACTAATAAATGGTGTCCTAATTAAAAAAAATTGTTCACTTTAACATGATTAATCCACTCTATAAACCTTATAATCAAAAAGTTAAAACAAGTCGAATAACATAACAAACACAGAATTAAAACCTGGCGAATAAAAATATATATATATATATAAATAACAGAAACAAATACCTAACACACCACACAGTTTCTCAGAAAATCATATACATGGTGGGTAAACAATACTTATCACTCTACCCCTTCTCCCATATCTTGTTGAAAATGGTTTTACATGTATTTTTTAAAGAAGAGATTAGTTTTTTTTAAAGAGGAACTTAAGAGTCAACTTTTAGTACATAAACAAACATTCCTTTCGTTTCGTGCGTATATATAGAGATAAGTAATATAATACTTTATTATATAAATCTATATTTTTATAATTTAATATAAAAAAATAATTTTTTTAATATAAAATTGCTATGTAATATTTAATAATAATAATAAATATTTTAATAGTATTAATAAACAAAATATTTTAATGTAAAGTTTAAAATTTTGTATAAATTTGAATTTATTATGAAATATTTAATGTCATGTTATTGATAAAATTAGGATGTAAGTAGAGACAATGGCATTCCATTTCATCATTACTAGAACTAGTATAATCATATTAAAAATATTAATGTAGTTGATATAGCCAAAAGTTTTATAAATATAACAAAAAATTATTGCAACACGAAAAATGCTTTACCAATGTACACATTTTCCTGATTAACCATGTATAAAAGGTTATGGGTCAACTTTAACTTGAAAGAAAAAAAAAAAGGAATTAGACTTCTTACTGTAAAATGGACCATTTTTCTAAATAAAAGCTGCTTATGTACACATTTCCCTGATTAACCATGTATAAAACAATTATGGGTCAACTTTAACTTGAGGAAAAAAAAGGAATTACACATAAGGAACCTTCGGCAATAAAACTTGTTGATATATTAATTTCCCCATATAATTAGAATATGAACTTATTAGAATTGGAATAATCCCAAATTCCTAGGAAATTGGTGGCAGGAGCCACATGGCATGAATCTAATTTTTTTAATTTATTAAAAGTCAATGCAACCTAACAAACTTTGTAACACACTACAGTCATTGGTAAGCATTAAGACTAAGCATATGCTAAGCATATTCCCTTGAGATGAAGAAGAAGAAGAAGAAATTATTTTAACGTCTACGAGGCTAAAGATAGCCTATCGGACAGATTGTTTCATCATCTGTTTGATGTATTCTACCATTTTCTATGAAGCTTCAAAATAAATGCTCCCAACTTCTCGACAAATCCCTCTCTAAATAGATTATCCCAAGAGCTAGCTACCAGCATATCTGCATAACTTTCCTTGTCTTTGAAGACCTCACATTTTAAAATGAATTATTTTTTTGTTTCCACTTTTCCAAAAAAAACAAAAAATGCATACTCTTTCCTCCTGCACCTCTTTTGTCCTTTTCCATTTTAAAATGAATTATTTTTTTGTTTCCACTTTTCCAAAAAAAACAAAAAATGCATACTCTTTCCTCCTGCACCTCTTTTGGCCTTTTCCAACGCTTTGTTTCACAAAGGAGTTTATGAGAATTAGTCCTTAACTGAGCAATAAGAATTTTGGCTCTCCAAGAGATATTGGCCTCTACGTATGCTTTTGGTTGACGTCTATGAGTGGGAATAAACACTTCAATATAGTACTTTTTCTTTCTTCCTAGCTCTTTATCTCAAGTACACTTGTGGAACTTTTCCATAACAAATTTTTTTATCTCTTGGTTGTTTATGGGACAAGCGTTCAAGCAAATACCCCATTTACTAGACCATTTGTTATTTTTCTACATCCAAGTTTTTTTTCTCTTGCACAACCTGTCATTAAAGACAACCATAGGCCATCTACCCTCTTCCATTTGCTCAATTTTTTTTAAATACCTTATGACTCACACCATATCAATTACTTCAATAGGAGCAGTCCTTCTTTCACTTAATAAGAGAATCAATCTAGGTCGTCAATTAAAAAAATAAAAATAAAAAGTCAACAGAGCCATCCGCCTTAACTTGAAATAAGAAGCTTTCAACAATTAACTAGTAGGCACACACATAGTTTAATAATATAAAATTTTAAAATAAAAAATATTATAATTTAATAATCCGTAGTAATGAGGATGATTAATATTGATTATTATTTATTAATGTATATTAATTCATCATCAATATTTAAAAAGCGGGTTTACTTAAAATAATTTATTAAACGAGTTATCTTTAGTGTGATTTTTTGGAAGTTTTTCGGGTGGGTTTTTCAATTTAGTTTCTCAAAGTCCCATAGGAATTTATTGAAATCACAAGCTTGATGGGTAACACCTGCACAATCGAAGTTCCCTAGGGGTTTTCAGGGTTTTGAATCCATATATATGGCCAAAAAACCAGTGTAAATAACACAAATTAAGATTTCACAAAAGGTCACACTAAAGACAACTCCTTTATTAAATATAAAATAATCTATAAATAGATAACTTTTTTAAGAAATAAGTAAATTATTTTTAATCTTATAAAAAAAAATACATTAATTATTTTTATTAGACCTGTCTAGATTCATCTTAACTATGGGTCTATCATGTGTTGAAAGGGATCAAATTGTTTTTTTCACTATAAAAGAGGTTTGCACCTGAAGAAAGATTTGAGATTTGACCATCTAGCCCTTGCTAGATCTAGAATTAAGATGGATCTAGACTAATTTAATTATTAGACTTTAAATAAACCACATTAAAGAGAATACCATGAGAAAAAAAAAACCATAAAATAGAAACTTTATATTTTACTTTATTTATTTTAATTAAATAGACCACATGGTTACTGGTCCGACTATCCACTATGTTGTCGGCTGTCCAATCAATCTAACCTGGACGTAGATCCACCCATAATATATATATTATTTTATTTTATGTTTTTAATTTTTTCCTTTATTTAATTTTTTATTTTTATTTTTATTTAATTTTTAATTTTTAATTTTAATTTTAATTTTAGTTTAATTTTGTTTGGTTTAATATTAAGCATTATCTCCCTCTACTAAAGAACGCCTTTAACAATAATATAATATATTTTGTTATTGTAACAATAAAGTTACATTAATAAACAACTTTAATCTAAATGCATAGATAGGGCATTAATGGCAATTTTGACTTTGCTTGCATTTAATAATTAGATACCAACATCAATTTTGACTTTGCTTGTATTTCTTTCTTGCCTTGCAATTCTTGTATTTTAAATTTAGACGGACTCCTATATCCGCGAAAGACTCGGTTCTTGTCTTCAAGTTTTTGTATTATAAATTTTCCAATTAAATCACCAATATTATAAATTTACCAATCACATCACCAATAGATTTTTTAAGTTCGTATGCATTAAAAAAGATTGACAAGATGTCTTATCACAAAGTGAAATGCTTGACTTTTTCGAATGAATACCTTAGGGAAGAAATAATCAAATTTACACACAAGAAATATGATCCAAGATTTCTCGTACGATTTTTAACTTCCTCTAATGCTTTGTTCTTAAGAGTGATAGCTTTTTTAATTATATTTCTTTATTATAAAGTACAAACTTTATGGTTAGGTACCACCTAGATGGGGTGTCATGTGTGGGCACCACCACTTTCTACATGGGTTTATTAAACACCAACTTGTAACATGAATTAAAGGCTATTATGTTTGGGTGAGGTGAGGAATAGGTTAAAGGCAATCATGTTTGGATGTATTTGTTTGGCTTGTATGTTCATGTTTGAATTTATAGTTTATGTGGCTAGTATATGTTATTATGTAAGCAAGAGGCAATTGAGCATTTTCAAAACCAATTTTGAGATTTGAAGTTAATGATGTTTTATTTTTAGCATTTTTTTATGTTGCATGGTTTTGCAATTTTTTTTGGTTTACATGTAGAAATCTAACTATTTTGTTAAGTTAATTAAAGTTATTTTTGTTGATCGGGGGATTTTGTTATTAAGCCTCATTGCTCTAGTTAAATTCTTTTGTTGGCCTTGCCTTGCCATTGTGGCATTTAAGCTTGGGCTCTAGCTCCTGTTAACTATGTTAATTGCTATCTCAACCATTTGCCTCTTGTGCAATACTATTATTCCACCTCCTACTTGCCCATGAGTATGGCTAGGGCAAACACTGAGGTAAACACAAAAGGATGAAACTTACACCTAGAAATTGTACTCCCTAATGCCTTCCCCAGTACATAACTAGAGCAGAAAAAGATGCCATGAAGGTAGCAAAGTACTTCCACTTCATATTTTCTCATGAGATTAAGGAGGATATGACACACATGGAGAATTCTATAAAGAAAAACAATAAAATGATGATGAAAGAACAAATTGAGGAAGAATACAAGGGTTGGATCATTGATTTAGGGCTTTCTAGAACCCTAAATCAAAGATTTTCTTTCAATGACATTACAACGTAGAACTCTTTCCATCTTTAGAAGCAATTAATCTTGTTAGAAGAGGGCAAGCCACACTTCCTCTTTATGGATTTGTTATGCAATGGCATAGTTTGTTGAGATCTCACTCAATAAGAGAAGACTAGAATTCGACTTGGCTTCCATTGACTACCAAGTTGGACCATCTCCAAGTTTGGGAATAAAAGGGGCATGTACATTAAAGATGGGAATGAATTATGGTTGAAGAGTTTGGATATGAAGGTTTCTTAGAGCAGGGAATCAATGAGTAGATTTATATATTGTTAGAACAAGTAGACACAGAAAGCATAACTAGAGTCAAAGCTAGAACTGAAGCTAGTATCCAAAGCCACAAGCCAGAGTCAAAGCTAAAATCAAAGTTTTAGTCATGAGCCAGAGTTGGGAGACATGTTCCACAGAATAAAATATAAGGCACATTGATCTGGAGATTGGTTTCCTAGAAGCTTTTGGAGACTAAAAAGCCTCTCAATGGATATGTATGATATGAAATGGGTATGAACAAGGAAAATGGTTTTAAGACTCAACATGATCTAGGGGAATCCAACCTGCCTCAAAATTAAAAGTTCCCAAAACCTAATGAAAATAGCTCCATGTTGAAGAGCTTGACAAGTTATTTCCAGCACAACTTGAATGGGCTCAAATAGACTTCGTATAAGAAACTTATTGTGTTCTAAAGTTTTGTCAAAACAAGCAAAAAGGAAGGACAAAAGTGACACATGGCAACCTCTTAGGGTGACATATGGCATGCCAGATGAAGGACACATAGCAGTATGAGATGACATGGCAATTTAGATGACACTGACACAACACCACATGACAAGATAGGTGGCATCCTATCTGGCTAACATGTGGCAGGCATTGGAAGTGACACGTGGTTGACGTGATGACACATGGCAGGTGATTAGGAAGCTAATTGGGTGTTGAGGTTGTACAATTTGGTCCAATGGGAGGTTTCCACGTGGCTCAATCAAAGGGAACCACATGGAACCTCAAGAATGTTCCATCAAGTTCAAAATTTGTTGGAGGTTGGAGCCACAAGGTTTAAACCCCTGACCTTGGAGGAAGCTGGCCATTAGGCCACAAGTGTTGGTTGTAATGAACGATGAGAATATTAAATTTAAAGTTTATTGTTTACAAGTCGTGCCAAAATTAGGGTTGACAGAGTTGGAACCTCGGACCACTCGGTTGACTGAAGTATGTTTAAGCCAACATATGTCCAAACCATTGGAGAAAACACCAACCAATACACCATGGGACAACTATTGAATGGGTGTTATAACGTATGACTAATTAAATGATGCCACTAAAAAAACATGAGTGGGGTTCATGGACATGACCGCAAGACCTCCCATCGAACCATTTAACCAACACTGCCAAACAACACTACACCACTGGGTGAGGCTTGGAAAAGCTAACAACTGGTTATATATTTAAACATTACCATGCCCCCAATGTTGGATAGATCCAACAACCTGCAGCTTTGACCCTGAGTTTGTCGAGCCCATAAGTTATATATATCAAAAGGATTACCTTTGCGCCACAACTTGTGGTTGTGAAAGAAAGGTCGAACCCCTTAATTTTGTTGTGAGTTTTATCATTTTATATGTGATAATACACTCTCATGTGCCCTTTTGGAGATCAAAGAAAGGAGGTATTGTCGTGTGGGGTTCTTGAGGCTATTGTATAACAGCATAAAAGAGAGTTAGCTTTTGATACCGAGGAATTTGATGTAATTTTGGTTATTTTGCATGATAATCAAAGAGGCCAGTGCATTGGAAATGGACTTGGAGATGTAGCCCACACTGGGTGAACTCCATTATCAATATTGTTGTGTTCCTTTCATTTATCTGCAGTTATTTCTTTCTATTCATATACTTTTCAATGCTTTCTATCGTGATTGGTATTTCACATTTTGTTTAAGACGTCAAATCATAGGCTCATAATAAAAGATCTTGAACAAGTTTGGTATTGGAGCAAAGTGAGCTAGATTGATTTGGTTTTCGAGTGTGGATGATTGAAAGGTTTAAGATCAAGAAGGGAGGAGGTGAAATTGAAGCTTACAATATCGAAGTTGGTTCAAGGAGATTCATTAAAGAGGAGAGATGGCTTCACCAAGACAAGATAATCCTTTCAAGTTTGAGTCAAATTTTCTCGAAGCATCCAATCTATTGCAGGAAAAGGTGGAAGATCTCTATAAAGAAAGAGGAATTTGAAGAAAAGAAGGAACTAGTCAAGTAAAGAGTGAGGGTGATTAGCCCCCTCTTCCTCCTCCTCGAGTCTTTCAATACCTCCCTCTCCTCCTCATTCTTCACTGCCTTCTTCTCCTTCTCATACTTCAATGGTATCTCCTCATAAGAATATTGCTTCAAAGAAGCCATTTTTGAAGTTAGTTGTCGAGTTCGACTTGCTAATGTATAATGGAGAGCTTAATCTAGTGTTCAACAGATTGTTGAAGAAGAGGTAAAGATTGAACTAGCCTCTCTTTATCTTGAAGGTACAATGTTGGTTTGGTGGGGAAGCAGTCTTTGACAAGGTAGCAAAAAGAATGGTAAGCTCCTTTCTTCATGGTCAGAATTCACTAATGAATTAAAGAAACATTTTTATCCTTTAGCATATACAAATAACACAATCATGGAATGGAAAAATTTTAGACAAGGAAAAGGACAAAGTGTGCAAATATTTATTAAATAATTTAGGAAGAAGGCATTGGCTTTAAATATTCCATTAGATTCTCCAGAAACACTTTTAAAATACATTGGTGCATTGCATAGTTACATTCACCATACTATTTAGTTATTTAATCCCACTAATTTGGATGAAGTATGTGTCCAAGATACTCATCTTAAGTCTGGGGGAAAGAATGTGCAAAGTGATTTCACAGAGAAGTGACCATCCAAGTTCTCTGATGGAAAATTTAAAGGAAAAGGGAAAGGGAAGAAGGTTGTGATAGTGAAGAATGAAGATGTGATATTTTTTGTCAGTTTTTCAGAGCCACCAACCGGGTCCATTGTCAAGACTTGACAATGGACCCGATTGGTGGCTTCGAAATATCAACATAAAATATCACATCTATGGATCTTCCTTCTCTAGTAAACAACTACAACCAAAAAAACTTGAATACTACAAAGAAATAAGAGGAAAAGTATGTATGATTTCATTGTATAAAGTAAGCATGATGAGGCTCATTGTTGGAAGCTACATCCTGAACTAAGGCCTAAAAGGTTTAGAGAAAAAGGAAATAAAAATATTGTTGCAACAATGCAACAAGATTTGGGATCTGATTAAGGGGATGAAACTCAGTTCATAGCTGCAGGAGTGCAAGGTAAAACATCTTTTTATATTAGTTCTAGTTCTTTTGTTCGTAGAGATGAAAGCAAAAGAAGTGGGATTTTTCACATAAGGGTGCTAATTAGGCATATGAAATTTGATACACTTTTTGATATTGAATCCTAAGTGAAATTAATATTTGAAGCAATTTCCAAGTAACTCGGAATGGAAACAACACCTCAAAAGAAACCTTATCCTCTTGGTTGGGTTTGTGATAATGCAAAGTTACAAGTAACGAAGTAGTGTAAACTTAGATTTGTTATCACTTCAAAATTCGTTGACAAGGTTGAATTAGACATGGTTCCTCTTGATATTTGTATACTTGTTTTGAGAAGCCATTATTTGTATGACAAGAAAGCTATATTCTTCAGGGAGGAGAATAAACATGACCTCAAAAAGGATGGGGTTAAGTATATTGTAACTACACATGACATGAATACTAACTTACCACCTGTTAGTGTTTGAAGGGACTGATAAATGTTAGCAAGCATTTGTATTTTTGGTTGTGGAAGCAAAAGATGTCAAACAATATTATGCTTTTAAGCGTTGTGATCCTTCTCATAAGGATGAAATAGTTAATCTCATTTCTAACTATGATGAGACATTTCAGGAACATGAAGGACTACCCCCTAAGATAGAGATTAAGCTGCAAGAAAGTTCCCCTCTTCCTAATGTTGGTATGTACATTATGTTCACGATTGAGAATGTAGATATCAAAAAGAAAGTTCGAGAATTGCCTTAAAATAGAGTCATCAAACCTAGTTCCTCTCCATGTGGATCTCCTATTTTGTTGGTTCCAAAGAAGGATGGTACATGGAGAATGTGTGTTGACTTTCGTGTGCGAAATAAAATCATGATAATGAATCGATACCCTCTTCCTTGTATCGATGATTTTCTAGATCAATTAAAAGATGCAATTTACTTTACTAAGACTTTTGAAGTGGTTATCACTAGATTCAGATTGTAGTAGGTGATGTTCAAAAAAATTGTGTGAATGGTTAGTGATGCCTTCTGGGATTTGCAATGCTCGAACAAATTTTATGTGTGTGATCAATGACATTTTTTTACCTTTCATTGATGACTTTGTGATTGTCTAATAAGATGATATACTTGTATTTAGCAGAACTTGGGATGAGCACATCAAGAATGTTAGACAAGTATTTGATACTTTGAAAAAGGAGTTGTATGTGAAATTGTTGAAGTGTGAATATGGAAAAACATCATTAGTGTGCTTAGGTTACTATAGTGTTGTTTTAATCAATCCTAATTGACCAAGACTACAACCATTTAATTGTCAACCTAGGGTAGGTATGTCATTTCAATGGATTTTGCATTGTCTATGCCGATACACTACAGCCAAGAATGAAAATAGAAACAGAAAAGAATGTCGTTGAATCAATTGCATAAATGAAATCATTCATGCAAAAATTAAAACACTCTACAGAAATGAAATCACACTTCACGATTACCAGAGCAAGGGTGCGCCACACACTGTACTAATAACTACACCAGCTGGTCAACTACCATACTACTAATCAAATTGGTGTAACAACATAACATAATTCTAGAACTGGAGTAGATATATTCTACAAATTATACAGCAACAACATAAAAACATACAAACAATAAAGGAAAGAAACAATAATGTACAACTACTCTACCGTTGCAGTCTCTGCTAAAGAGGAGGGCCCTTCCTCCCTAGCAGGGTTGCAGGAATGAACACAAGATTAGTTAAAGAATCAACTTAGAAACAGCAATAACATCACCGCAGTGTCTTTGATATTAAAACAATTAAAAGTTACAAGATAAAAAATAATAGTGCTCTTTATGTCATCCCTCATACATGAGAGATTAAGTTTCACTTATGGTTATTACATACCCAAAATCAAGAATAGATCAGTCATGAGAATCTCACGACATGCTGATCATAAAATAGAAATTGTTATAACCAGTTCTTAAATACAAATGTTATTCAAATACATTCATTAAGATCACAACTGCTTGGATCTGTTACTTTCTAAATAAACAATTCATAACTTCCAATATTTGTTGTGTGGAATAGTACCCACGACTTTGCTAGCTACGGGTAACAGCATCCTGCGGTCAAATGACGGTTTGGGATGTAACATCAATCACTAGATAACAACAACCGAGGTGTAACAGCGGTAACCTGTAACAGCACGTGGTGTAACAGCAACACCTGTAACAACATACAGAGTGTAACAACAATCTGTTCCATCCTGCTCTTAGACCAATCAGCATGGTTGTTCATTCCATAATCCGTGTTCACACAAGCAACACCTAAAAAAGAGGAGAGGATCCAAAAGACTTCTCCAATGCTTACCCCAGTTAGCCATAAAAAGGAATATTGCATCATTATATTTAACAAAAATGGAAAAATAACATGACGGCAAAATAGGTTGTTTATAATAAGGAAAAGGCAATTAACATGTAAATTTTCGTTGGCCTGGAGGGAAAGAGGATCAAAACTGGGGAAAGAAAGTATAGGAAATAGGTATAAAAACTACACCCAACATTTCCCCCGAACTAAAGCAAATGCATGTCCCCATGCAAAACCTCAGCTTCTCCTGTTATACCTCTTATGCAAGTCTGTAAAATTATAGGCACAATAATGTTTTCACCAAGAGACCTATACCCCTGAGTAACCATCAGCAGTCGCGGCTAGGATTCTTCTTCATAGTTGCACAAGTGGTAATTCGACTGGTATTCTTCCACCAGTAACCAAATCATAGGAAATTTGAATCTAAGTCTAATCCAGAAGGCTCCCAATGTCTGCACCACCCAGGCATATTAGGGTACTCGTGTAACAACAACCATAAAATTCCTGAACTCAAAAGGATCTCCTTCTTGTAATTCAGCACTACAAGCTTCAATGCGCTTAAGGCACCCTATTAATGCTCGAATTTTCATTTGTGCATACAAATTGAGGAAAATCCCCACGATCCTTTTTCTGTAAGTGGACGATTGTTCCATGATTCTCGGGGTACTCAGGAACAACTTAAACTTGCGTTTCAGTTCATAAACCATTTCTGCTTCTTCCTTGATCCATAATCTTGCCCTTTCTTCATTGGTCTCAGTTGATTTCATGACTAGATGTCATTTGATTTGATTCCTTATTAAAGAAAGAAAGGCTCGCAACTACAAATCCCCCATATAGAAGAAAACACTTGCCATCATCTTCGTACTGACATATTCACACATCATGTTATGCAAGAACAACTCACAAAGTAAGCTCTATTCATCAAAATCACAAATACGAAGAATTTCAAGAAAAGTATGGGTAGAAGAACCCAAATAAGGTTTGTTTTCAAAGACTGCTTTTAACTTAAACAAATAATAAAGTTCCAATAGGAACACTGGATATGATGGGGAAGGCCGCCTACATCCTAGAAGGTTTAAGGCAAGCTCATGAAGCTTCGTCTTATCATTTGTTAGATCCATAACCTGCCGCTATAACAGTTGCAGTTGTTTGTTTTTCTTCTTCATGGCTTCCTTATGCCTCCGCTCTTCCCATTCTCTCTCACATTCTTCCTTTAACCATTTATCCCTGAGTGAATCCATCATCTTTTTATGTGCCTTGAGCGAGATCATCCCATATTATAGAGAGAGCACTTGCTGCTTCCATCTCTGTAACTCTGGTATCAACAACATTCTTTCAGAACGCCATCCTTTATGAGGACTTAGTGTTCTCCCACATGTACTAACAATTGGAGGTGTAACAGTCTCCCGAGGGTGAAGCTGCTCCATTTCAGCTACTGGTTCTTGTGTAACAGTAGCGTCATCAATGGATTTTTGCGTAACAATTTACTTTTCTCTGTGGTTAGCTTCCGCTTCCACTGTTGGTTCTTGTGTAACAACAATGTCATCCACAGGTTATTGTGTATCATTTTCCCCTTGGTTAGCTTATGTTTCCACTGTTAGTTCTTGTGTAACAACAGTGTCAACCACATGTTCAAGTATATTAGCTTTTTATTTTTCCGATTGGTTACCTTTGTTTCCACTGTTGGTTCTTGTGTAACAGTAGTGTAAACCAAGGGTTCTTGTGTATCAGCTACCAAAATACTTTCTGTGTAATTCTCCGTCTTAACTATTAGTTCCTATGTAACAGCAATGTCTTCAACGTGTCTTTGTGTGTTAGCTTCCCAGGACTCAGTTTGTGTTCCCCTTGAAATGGTGTCCATTGCATAGACTCTATACCCCGCTGCCACTAACTCCTTAGCACAGGTCATGCACATAGCACCCAGAACATTTTCCTCCCCAACCCTATCTACAGTCTCAACCAAAGTATCTAACCCTGGGGCCCTTGCATCTACCTTATCCTCTGCTAACGGCTTCCTTAGTTTTTCATTTTCTCTTTCTAAACTTTTAATTTTAAGTAGCAAGGATTGGGTCTCGTTCTTACCTAGTGAGGAAGGTTCCTCCGGCTGAGCCTGCTCTTCATCTTCCAGCCTCACTGTGTTATGAAACCAGCTCAAGAAAATATAGAAAAGATAGATCAACGCCTTAGAATCCAACCTATTTGAGGGGCCAACCTCCTTTACATTACATAAATGAACAATTCTTGGATGACACAAATGAAAATACCTCCTTTCTAGGTCGACGACTTATTACAATTGGTATCAGAGCAGGTCCTTTGGCAGAAGCTTGATCACTTCAAGGAGATCTGTAGTAACAATGGGAAAGAAGCAAAGGAAGAAAGTACCTCAAAAGAAGAAGATGTCTCAAAGGAATTGTGACAGTGGGAGAGATGATTGGCCATTATGTGGAAGCAACTCTTCAGATTCAGAATCACCTCAGAATGAAGATGAACAAGCAAAAGAATTATCATGTATGACTCTCGTGATACATTTCTCTGTTCATTTGAAGATAATGAATGTGACAGCAAAACAACTGAAATTACTCTTATGGGTGAAAGAGAAAGAAATCAAATAGAGGCGGAATTTAAAATTCTCACAGACACAATTAGAGATAAAAAAGATCTAATTGACAAAAGGGAATGTGCCTACAAAGAAGAAGTTACCAGGTTAAAAGTTCAGTTGGAGGAAGGAATCAAAGTAAGGAAGCAGTACAAGGAAAAGTAAGATTAATGTCAAAGGCTACAAGACGAAGTGACATCATTGAGAAATGAAGTAAATGAAAAGGATACAACAATCAAGAAACTTATAGAAAGATCGAGTTATTATAAAAATCTTGAAGATGAGATGGTCTCTCTAAAAGGAGATCTTGAAAATTCAAATAAGCAAAATGAAGAACTACCGCAAGCAAATCAAGAACAAGAGGATGAGATTCTCAAATTAAGGCAACAAGTGGAAGAAGGTAGAAAGGCTGAAGAACTCATGAAAAACAATATCTGGAAAAGGAAGAGCAATATCAGGTTGAAGTAAATATCTTAAAAGGTAAATTAGAAGAAAAGGATAAACTGTTACGATTTCAAGATGGTACTAAGATTTTGGATAATATTCTTAGTAGTCAAAGGTCTCCTATCATCAAATTTGGTCTTGGTTTTCATGAAACTGTTGAAGGTGAATCTAGCTCACAAGATGAGGCAAGGAACTCTAATGCAAAATCTTAAATGCTCAACAAGGAGATAAGAGGTCAACCCCATCAACAACCAAGGAAAGAAAGACTTCAGAGATAATCATTTACTCCTAACTATGGAAGAGATAATCACTTCTTTCCTCTGATGAATAACGTTGAATGTTTTGTATGTCATAATTTTGGACATGTTGCAACAAGATGCAGAAGTAGAATGGTTCAAACTAATAACTGTCACACATAAAGATCATCGGCTTCTAGGTACTTTAAGGGATATTGTTTTTCTTGCAATATGTTTGGTCACAAAACCATTGATTGCTTTAGAAGGAATATGAAACATATAAGATGTTATGCTTGTAACAAGTTTGGTCATATAGAAAAATAATGCAGTAGCAAATTTCAGCCAACATACCAAAAGGAGAAAACATCATCACACTACAATGTATGGAAGAAGAAGGAATCACAGTCAGAAAGATGTGGCGTAGCTCAGTGAACAGACAAAACAGACTCAGGAGGAACTGAAAGTATGAGAGAGATAGTGAGAATACATGGTGTTCTAAAGAAGATTGTGTCTGGTAGGGATGCAAAGTTCACTTCCAAGTTTTTGAAGGAGCTATTTGCAGGCTTGGGTACAAAGTTGGCCTTCAGCACAACTTATCATCTGTAGACAGATGGTCAGACAGAGAGTGTCAACATGATTTTGGAGGATATTCTTAGGATGTATGTGATGCACCAGTAGAGGAAATGGGAGGAGTATATTCCATTGGTTAATTACACATACAATAATGGTTATTAGGAGTCATTGAGGACGAGTCCTTTTGAGGCATTTTATGGGTAGAGTTGTAACACTCCCATCCGCTGGAGTGATCTAGTGAATATGGTACTTATTGGACTGAACAAGTTGGCAAACATGGAGCAGGACATGTAGGTTATAACGAAGAATCTAAGGGAAATACAAGATAGACAAAAGAGTTATGTGTATCAACAAAGGGTGTTCAAAGAGTTTCAGGTTGGGGAGCATGTGTATTTGCGCATAAAGCCTAAGAAAATCTCTTTGAGGATTGGTTCATGTGCCAAGTTGGCACCACGGTATTGCAGGCCTTTTGAGATCCTTGAGACGAATGGACCAGTGGCATATCAACTTGCACTGCCTCCAACAGTGAAATTCCATTATGTTTTCCATATTTCATTGCTTAAGAAGTAAATAAAGGATGTTGATCATGTTATTGATTGGTTTGTATTGTAGGTGGAGCAAGAAGGAGAGTTCCAGATAGAGCCTCAGTGCATACTACAGTAGAAACATCTCATGTTCAAGAACATAGCCATAAAGCAAGTCAAAGTGCACTGGAAGCACTTTAGGCATGAGGAAGCTATATGGGAGTTGGCAGATCATATGCATGCCCTATATCCTTCATTATTTGTCGGTTGAGGCAAAGTAGTTTTGGTTTGATGTTGGTTTATTTTTGGCATATGTTCTGTTGACGTTTTGATATTTGTACATGTATATGAATATGGATGTAAATACCTCCATGAGCTAAGTTATAAAGCTCCAATAAGTGGTATGGGTGTCATGTTATTATGGTTGTTATATTGTCATGTTGTCATGATGTTTTGCTTTTGAGCAGGTTCTTCATTGTAAATACTGCAACGAGCTAAGTTATAAAGATCCATAGGCAGTATGTTTGATTTCTAGTGGTTTTTCTAAGGTCATGGTGTGGTTTAACATCGAGGACGATGTTCCCCACAGGGAAGGGTTTTGTAACAACCCTAGTGAAAATTTCACGTAATAAAAGTTAATAAAAACAAAATAAGACCACGGTTAAGGGACACTTATTCCAAGCTGAATGTTGGGCAAATATATTCTAGTGGGCATCACTAGATGTGTGTTTCATCTAAGGAAAATTGGAAAAGGCTAAGGCAACGACATTAAAAGGCAGAAAGACTTTTTGACACATTTATTTATGAAAATAAAGGAAATTATGAGAAGAGGAAGGTAAAAGGTCATAGGTTGCATGTGAGGAGAAAATTGAAGGAAAATAATGGAATATGAAGAAATTAGAGGCCTCATGCATAAAAGGGCTTCTAAGGATCAGTTCATGGCTTTTGTCAAGTTCAAGTTTGGAGCTCTATTATTATTCTCTCTCTTTCTCACTCTCTTGGTCACTTAGAGTTTTCTTGGAGCGCTCTAGTTTGGAACGAAGGAAATGGAAGGCAAGCAAAGGAAAGGAACAACAAGCAAGGAACAAGGAAAGCAGGATCAAGCAGCTTCAGCAGGAATACTTGCAGGTAACCTTTTGCATGTGTGATTTCCTAGCTGGTTTGGACATGCATGGCTTTCCATGTTTGTGTATGGTTCTCTTGTTGTCGGTGGCATGGTTTTGCTGGGATATGACAACAGATTTCAACATAGCTTAGCCTTTTTCCTGATTCCATGGTATGTTTGGATGTTTATTTTGGTTTTTGAGCTTTGGTTTACCAGATGGATTTAGGAATCTGGGGCGGAGGTGGTCTCAAGGTTCATTTCCAAAGGCCTAGGAATCCCTTGACAGGTTTTAGCGGGATACACGGTAAATCCTGAGGGAGAAGTCTTGATTTAGGGCCTAGTGATTCGGGTTTGGATTGTGGTAAAGCCTGAGAGACAAGGAAACAAAAAATTCCTCAAGGATAGTGTTGGATTCCAGATGACATTCCAAGTTTTGCTCGGTTGTGATCAGAGCATCAGTTTTGGTGTGATCACGATTGGATGAGGGTGGAGGTGGTTTAACATTTAGATTCCCTTAATTGTTCTTGGATTAGTTGTTCTATGATATACCACATTAATGCTTGGAATATGGCATGAGGGTGACTGGCTGAAAGAGAGATTTGGTTCAACCATGTCTATGGTCGGGTGGTACGTGGAAGTCCCGAAACTTATTGGATATGCCTATGATTAATAAAAGCTAAGTTCTCTTACTTTTGCACCGATTTATATGTGGATTTAATGGTTGTCTAATAAAAATGGCAATGTTTGTATTAAAGAATAAAACCCACTGGTCAGCTCTACGAAAGAGAGTCTGAACCAGGAGAGTTTGGCTCTGCAAAACACTCTACATTGTTCATGCACATTACACATTAAATAGAAAACATGGTTTTAGGGAAGTTAGAACAGCATCCTAAGAAATAGAAACTAATTCCTATCCTCAGGTTACGTGAACCAACTCAACCTATTATAGGATGTTCTCCATTATCTTCAACACCCCCCCTTAATGTAGAACGGGTTCACAAATATTCCTAACATCTCCCTAAACATTTTAAACTTAACTTTTCCAAGAGGCTTAGTGAAAATTTTTGCAACATTATCACAGGTATTACAATATTCCAAATGAATTTCTTTGGATTGCACTTTCTCCCTTACAAAGTGGAATTGTGTATCAATATGTTTAGTGTTTTTGTGAAACATCAGATTATTCGCAAGTTTGATTGAACTCTGATTGTTGCATCTGATTATTGTTGCGTCTATCTGTTGTTCCCTAATGTCCTGGAGAAGTCTCCACAACTAAACTTCCTCACATGTTGTTGCACACATGTCTTGATACTCTGCTTCCACTGAGGACAAGGAGATTATGTTCTGCTTTTTGTTGCTCCATGTGATCACCCCGCATCCAATGCCGAATGCATAACGTGTTATAGATCTATGATCATCTACATTCCCAGCCCAATCTGAATTTGCAAATCTAACATCAGAGGAGTCAGTGTAAATAATACCGTAATCTACAATACCTTGTTGGTTAGGTAGATTAGACTCCCAACCAATTGTCTGTAAAGTGTTTCATCCGCCGCTTTTGAGCCATCCTCACACTGCAATTTGATGTTCTGCTGCAATGGTACCGCTGCAGGCTTACACTGATCCATCCTAAACTTTTCTAACATGCTTTTGACATACTTTGCTTGGGATAGAAATGTTTGACTTGAATCTCTCCAGATCTCAAGACCTAAACAGTATCTGAGTTCACCGAGGTGTTTCATTTCAAACACCTGTGACATTTGTTAATTGATTTCATCGATTAGATATGTAGCATCACCTATAATGATCAAATCATCTACATACAATGAAATCAACACTACACGCCCTTGTTCATCTTTCATGGTGTAAAGATTAAGGTCATTTTAAATTATAGCCAGCTTGCAGAAAAAGAATCAATCTTCTCATACGAAGACATGGGAGCTTGTTTTAGTCCATAAAGTGCTTTCTTCAATCTACAGACTAAATGTCCTTTTCCTTTATGGACAAACCCTTACGGTTGCTCTAGATAAACCTCTTCTTTTAGTTCTCCATTCAAAAATGCAGACTTTATGTCTAGTTGGTGCATCATCCAATGTTTCTTAGTAGCTAAAGTAATTAACATTTTGATAGTATTCAATTTAGCTCCAGGGGCGAAGGTTTCTTCATAGTCTATCCCTTCTTTTTGTGAGTACCCCTTTGCTACCAACCTAGCTTTTAGTTTTTTTATGGTCCCATCTACATTAATCTTCGGTTTATATAACCATTTACAACCTATGGTTTTTTTTCCTCTAGGAAGTTCAACCAATTCCCAAGTGTTATTTCTGATTATTGAATCATATTCTTGTTCCATGGTTGTTTTCCATTCACTACATTCATTTGCTTCTTTATAACTAGAAGGTTCAACCACATTCATCATACTAGTTATAAAAGCATTTTCCCTATATCTTGCAGGCATTTGAGCTTTCCTACTTGATCTCCTGAGTGGTGGGGTGGCTTCAAACCTTATTTGATCATCATTTTCTTTTACTTCCTGCTGCTATTATTGTTGCTGCTGTTGTTGCTATTGTTGTTGTTGTTCATCCTCTGCCTTTGTCTGCTGTTGATCTTGATTGTTCCCTGCTTCTTCTTCCACCAAGTCCAGAATGTCCCATTCCTCATTGTGCTTAACAGATTCTTCATGATCCTGCTCATGGAATTTGAAATCTTTACTAACAAAAATCTTGTGAGTAGAGGGATTAAATAATTTGTATGCTTTATATGACGAATAATACCCTATAAAAGGTACATTTGATGGCTTTTGAATCTAATTTTCTTCTATCTTCCTTTGGAATCTGGGCAAATGCTTTAGATCCAAATATTCTTAATTATTTTATTATAGGCTTGAATCCATACAGTGCTTCATAAGGAGTTTTAGAATCAAGACTCTTTGTAGGACTCCTATTTTTCAAATAAACTGTAGTATTCATGGCTTCAGCCCAAAAACCATTCGAAAGATTCTTACCTTTCAGCATACTTCTAGCACATTCCACTAGTGTTATGTTCTTTCTTTCTGTTACTCCATTCTGCTGTGGAGTATGGGGTACTGTGAACTGCTGCAAAATTCCATGATCTTTACAATACTTGATAAGCTCATCCTTCCTGTATTCTCCCCCTTGATCAAAACGGAGAATTTTTATCTGTTTCCCTGTTTGTCTTTCAATCATATTTTTAAACTGCTTAAAGTATTCGAATGTATGGCTCTTCTTACTTAAGAAATACACCCAAGAAAACTTTGTACAGTCATCAATAAACAGTAGAAAATACAATGCACCTCCTAATGATTTTGTCTGCATGGGTCCACAAAGGTCTGTGTGCACTAATTCAAGTATATCCCTCTGTTTCTTTTCTACTTGAACAAGGAATTCTTCTCTATGCATTTTTCCTAAAGTACAGGCATCACAGTCATTATGTACTTGCTTTAGCATAGGAAGATCTCTTACCATTTCCTTCTTTTGTAATAACAACAAATCATTGTAGTTGATGTGGCTAAATCTCTGATGCCAAAGCTCTTCTGTAGTCAGGCTCGCTGCTGTCAATGCTCGAACTGGTGCAGGTCTCACATCCAACTTGTACAGTCCTCCTGTTTGGATTCCTGTAGCAATTGTCTTCATGCCATCTAGCAGATCTTTAATGTAACAGTTAGATTTTAAAAATTCAACTTTCAAATCTTGGTCTATAATCATAGATACAGAAATCAAGTTCTTTGTTATGCCAGGCACATACATAACATTATAAATTTGTTTGATATTACCATTAGGTAGAATGACAAAAACTTTCCCACACCCTTTGATTTGATGACTTCTGTCATCACCTAGGTAAATCTGTGTGCCTTCGTTGATTTCTTTAAAATCCTTGAGCGAGTGCTTATTACCTGTCATGTGCGTTGACGCTCCTGAATCTACATACGAGATGTCTGCATCAAGATTTTCATCATGATCTGCCATGAACAATCTGAAATTCTGCATGATTGTCATTTGTGAGATGACTTGCATGTCTTTTTGGCTTCTGTTGTTCTTCATGATATTTCTTTTTCCTACACTCCCTGGCAATATGACCCAATTTTCCGCAATAAAAACATTTAGTTTCATAGTAGTTTTTATTGGGATGCATACCTTGAGTCTGATTTGGCCGTTTCTGTGAACTTGCTCCGTTTTGCTGTTGTGGACCTCCTTTCCCTTTGTAGAAGTTTTTCTTCGCCATCAATGCAAGATCGGCACTCTAGCGCTTTAGAGTTGATCTCCTCTCTTCTTCCTGCATCAATATACCTGTCAGCGCTTCAAATTGCGGGATATTCTCTTTGGCATTTATCCCAGTGATGAACATTTG
The DNA here is from genome assembly GCA_031772625.1 of Pinus tabuliformis. Classification (NCBI taxonomy): domain Eukaryota; kingdom Viridiplantae; phylum Streptophyta; class Pinopsida; order Pinales; family Pinaceae; genus Pinus; species Pinus tabuliformis. The sequence goes on from CM062816.1 coordinate 30,366,212, forward strand.
ATAATCATTAGTGACACCATTCATTGTAATGGTTACAAGATCTGTATCGTCAACTGTATGACCAATGTCTTCTAGTTTGTTCTTTAGATCCTTGATCCTTGCTACAAATAAAGTAATTGTTTCATTCTCCTCCATCTTCAGGGACAGGATCTTACTCTTGAGGAATAGAAGATGATTTTAATTCCTGATCTCGTACAATTCCTTCAGAATTCCCCAGATCTCGTTAGCTAATTTACCTTCTCTGATGTGGGGTATAATGCAGTCTTTCACTGACATCTTTAACATTGTCCTCGCTCTACTTTCTCATTTCTCCCAATCTGGGATCGATGCTAATCCAGCCGCGGGCTTCGGCTCATCCCCATTCACAATCATCTAAGCACTCTACGCTTCTAGCACAGTCTGCATCTTGAACTTCCAATTTGCATAATTGGAACCATCGAGCTTGTTATGCTTTTTCATGCATGCTTCAAATATATTGTTATTCATATTGGCGATTTAGAAGAAAAAAATTTGATAGGTAAAAGATGTTAAATTTACCCCAGATCTGTGGCAGAGACAGATCATTGTTCTTCAATGTTATTTGATCTTGCACCACACTCGCAGATCACTGTGGCTTCTGTCTTAGTGTCCAGATAACCTTCTGTTGTAAGCTACAACCTTGTTCTTGGCTTCCCCACGCAGCTTCTCTGATAGCTACAACCTTGTTCTTGGCTTCCCCACGCAGCTTCTCTGATAGCTACAACCTTGTTCTTGGCTTCCCCTCGCAAGCCACAACCTTGTTCTTGGCTTCCATGATCGTCACAGATATGCTTGTATTTTTTGCGACGTTGTCGCAGCTATACACGTCTTTCTTGCAACAAAAAATTTTAAAATATGGGCGAAGGAGCTATAGTGCCCTTGTCGCAGAGGTACACTCAAAACCAGCGACGATCTCGCAGTTATCCTCCTCACAACTGCGATGATCTCAGTTCAAAGAACCACCCACCAACCAACATACAGGTTCCTCGGCCCTAACGCTCTGATACCATGATAAAAATGGCAATGTTTGTATTAAATAATAAAACCCACTGGTCAACTCTATGAAAGAGAGTCTGAACAAGGAGAGTCTGGCTCTGCAAAACGCTCTACATTGTTCATGCACATTACACATTAGATAGAAAACATGGTTTTAGGGAAGTTAGAACAACATCCTAAGAAATAGAAACTAATTCCTATCCTGAGGTTACGTGAACCAACTCAACCTATTCTAGGATATTCTCCATTATCTTCAACACTGTCATATATCTGATATTTACATGGTTTAATGTTGGTTATAAGCATGGTTGTGTGACTCATTCATGTCATGGTAATTTCATGTATTTACTTGTAACTGTTAAATGGATAGATGCAAGACCTAATTGATGATGTAGTAGTTCATTGCAAAAGGAGGTGATCCTTCTAGTAATGTTTCATAATTTGTTTCTGTCATTTATGCTTTGCCTTGTATCCTGGACTTGTAGGTTGCATTGAAGCCAAATGTTTGACAGAAAGTCAGTCCCGGTTGGGGATGCTCAGGCGTAGTCCTAACGGTGATTTTTGATTGATCAACATTGTTATTGTGTTTTTAATGATTTCTGAAAGTTACTATAAATTTTGGGCAAAGGCCAGGATTATGGGCTAGAAAAGTGGCTGAAATTCTGTGGTCGCTGGCACAGAACTGGCAATTCTAGACCACAGTCGCTAGCAGGCAGGCCTGAGCGACTTTGGGTTGCTGGTCACTCCCTTTGTTAGGGTCCAACCCTAATCCCTTTATTTATGTAATAAAGCCCATGGGGCCGAGTCATAGTCATAGTTAGTTAAAGAGTCAATAAAGCTCGTATTAATAATTGTAAGTGGTTGACCTGCATTTAAGAAAGGGACCACAGTTAGTTGTTGTTATGAAACCAACTCACAAAAAGTTAGAAAAGATATATCAATGACTTAGAAATCAGCCTCTTCGAGGGGGCAACCTCCTTTTCATTACACAAATGAACAATTCTTCGATGATACAAATGACAAAACCCCTTTTCTATATATAGGAGTATAAGGGGTCACAACATAACCAAATCCGACCTAACAATAATAATATAACGGCACAAAAATAAAAAATAGTGGGCTTCTATGGGCCACAGTAATAACAATAGGGGCACAACAATAACAATAAGAGCTACAATGACAATACTAATGGGGGAATAACTAGTAGTATTATAGAGACCTAACATGTCCCTCTCCTTCAAAAAATTGTTGTTCTCAACGCTTGAGTAGTTATGGATACTTTTGTATAAAATTCTCATCCTCCCATGTGGAATCTTCAGCGAGTAAGTTCTTCCACTTGATGAGATACTCTGAAATTGATCGATTTCGTAGCTGTCGAGTTCTTGTTTCTTGTGACTGCTTCAGGTTCCAATATGATTTTTCCTTCCTCATCAAGTTCTGGAAATATTGTTTGAACTGGGAGCTTGTCACCTAGAACCTTCTTTAAACATGAAATATGGAATATTGGGTGCACTCGGGAAGCTGCAGGAAGCTCCAATTTGTATGCCATAGTACCTATCTTTTACAGCACCTTGTACGAACCATAATACTTTGGTGATAATTGATTACCCTTCTTAGCTTGCTTGAGGGACATTTGTTTATATGGTTGTAGCCGTAGGAATACCCAATCACCTACATCAAAACTTCTTTCACTGCGATGTTGAGCTGCCTGTTGTTTCATTCTATTTTGCTCCAAAATGAGGTTATCCTTTAAGAGTTGGAGAACTTGTTGTTGATGCTCGATGTGATCTTCCACTGCTTGAACCTTAGAATTTTCTCTTAAATATGATATGGTGGATGGTGGATAATATCCATAAAGTGCCATAAATGGGGTCATTTTTGTTGCAATATGGAAGGAAATGTTATACCACCATTCAGCGAGAGGCAACCATTTGACCCATTGTGTTTGTTTATCATATACAAAGCAACGGAGATATCCTTCTAAGCATTTATTTACTATCTTGGTTTGTCCATCAGATTGAGGATGATAAGAGGATCTATGTGCTAACTGAGTACCAAGACAAGAAAATAATTATGTCTAAAAATTTCCAGTGAAAATGGGATCTCTTTCGCTTACAATAATCTTTGGGTTTCCATGTAGCTTTTGAATTGTTTCCATAAATGCAGTAGGAATTGTACTCCCTTTAAATAGATGAGATAATGCACAAAAATGTGTATACTTGGTAAGTCTGTCAACTACCACCATGATAACACTCTTTCCTTCGGACTTGGGTAAACCTATGATAAAATCCATTGAAACCTCTTCCCAACGTTGGCTTGGAATGGATAAAGGTTGTAACAGACCTGGGGTCTTAATTGTTTCAACTTTATTTTGTTGGCAAACCAAACATTCTGCCACAAACTTTTGAATATCCGATTTAAGTCCATCCCCAAAAAAATCCTTCTTAACCCTATTGCAAGTATTTAGAAATCCTGAGTGCCCTCCTAAGGGAGAGGTGTGCAATTCCCTAAGAATCTTTTGTTTGAGTTGGGAATTCTTATATAGGTATAACCGATCATTGTACCATAACGAATCATTTTTCTAGCTAAATGTATCAGATGTACTGGGATTTTGTTGTAACTTTTGAATGAGTGCCCACACTTCTTCATCATTCTTCCATTCATCCCTTGCTTCATTTATCCAATCTATTTGGATAATAGAAATGTCGCAAAGAAATGCTTCCACATCCCACAACATTTTGCTTCCCTTTTGTGTAGATGATTTCAAAGTCATAACCCAACATCTTTGTGATCCATTTTTGTTGCTCTTTTAAAGATAATATTTGTTCTAAATAGTATTTAAGACTATCATGATCTGTTTTTACCTTGAAGTGTCTTCCCATTAGGTAGGGTCACCATTTCTTAAGTGCATGTAGTATTGCCAACATTTCCTTCTCATAAATAACTTTGTGTAAATACTTTCCTTTGATTGGATGACTTTCAAAAGAAATGGGTCTTTCTTCATGCATTAAAACAACACCAATTCCATTTCCTGAGGCATCATTTTCCATAATATAGGTTTTTGTGAAGTCCGGTGTAGCTAAGATCGGTGTTTGGCACGTTGCATCTTTAAGATGTTCAAAGGCCTTCGTTGCTTCTAGAGTCCATGAAAATGCATTTTTCTTTAATAACGTTGTTAGAGGTGCTGCTATTCTCTCATAATTCTTAACAAACTTGCGATAATACCCTGTCAACCCGAGAAATCCTCACAGATGCTTTATGGATGTGGGGATTTTCTATTCCTTAATGGTTTTAATTTTTCTAGGGTCTACCTTAACACCTTCATGAGATACAATATGACCCAGATATTCCACCTCTTGTACTCCAAAGAAACATTTGGAGCTTTTTGCATATAATTGTTTCTCCTCCAGTAGTTTGAGTACTCTGTCAACATGTTGAACATGATCCTTCCAAGACTTGTTGTAGATTAGTATATCATCAAAAAATACTAACACAAATTTTCTAAGGAAGGGTTTGAAAATTGAACACATCAAACCTTGAAATGTAGAAGGTGCATTGGTAAGGCCAAAAGGCATGAACAAAAATTCATAATGACCCTCATGAGATCTAAATGTTGCTTTCAGAATGCCTTCAGTCTTGATGTTGATTTGATGATATCTTGAACGAACATCCAACTTGGTGAAGTAAATTGATCCATGCAATTCATCCAATAATTCATCAATGACAGGAATGGGAAATTTATCTTTAATAGTGAGCTTGTTGAGCTCCTTATGATTTGGACACATGCGCCATGATCCATCCTTCTTGTGAACCAATACTACTAGAGCAGAAAGAGAACGTTGACTAGGTTGAATTATACGAGCCTCTAGCATTTCTGCAACCATAAGTTCAATTTCACTCTTTTGGACATAGGGATATCTGTAAGGCCTGATGTTTGGAGGAACACTTTTTGGAATCAAATGAATAGCATGATCATGATCACGAATAGGTGGGAGGCCTTTGGGAGTCTCAAATACCTTGGAATGATTGTCCAAGAATTTTTGGATATCTGGAGAAATAGATGATTTCGATGTGGGAACCTCTAGTGAACATAATTGTGCAATTATGCCTCGTTTATTTGTTTAGAAGCTTTGTCATTCCGTTAGAGCTGACTATCTTTCCCAGTTCCCCTACGATACCCCTTAATTCAACTTCCTTTCCTTATGAAGAAAAGTTCTTGAAAATTAAAAGCTATTGTACCCAATGATTGTAGCCATTAGACTCTTATTACAACATCAGCACCACCCATTGGAATGGAAAGCATTGGGCTATTCAATACATATTTTCCCATGGATAACTTGATATTATGGCACTTTCTAGAGCAATTTATGGTTCCTCCACTTGCAACCATCACTTGAAACTATGGTGCTGGATATAGGAAGCAATTCAATTCCTTGGCTATCTTACAATGAATAAAATTATGGGTATTTCCTGAATCAATCAACACTATTACCTTTTTCTTCTTGATATGCCCTTCTATCTGTATAGTTCGAGGAGTGGTAATTCCAGCCAATGCATTACAAAATATGGTCGGATTTATTTCTTCTTTTTATAGGGTGTTTTCCTGGTGTATATCCTCTTCTTTTGACGTTTCTTGTTCATTTTCTTCCTCCTCTTCACAATCTATGTAAAATTATTTCTTCTCAACACACTTATGACCTTTAGTGTATTTTCTATCACAACTGTAACAAAGCCCTTTTGCTCTTTTTTCTTCCAATTGTTGTGGTGTCAACCTTGCCGGTTGTGGAAGGCTAGGGGAAACAACACTTCCATCTTTATAATTGTGAGGGGTAGGCTTCCTTGTTGCCATAATTTTGCATTCCATTTTTCTTGCCAACCTGAATGCCTTCTCCAATGAATCAGGTTGCCAAAGGTGAACCTCATGTTGGATTTTATCCTTCAAAGTCCTTATGAACACATCAATCATATGCTCCTTTGGAATATCTTTTACCTTATATTCAATTTTTGGAAGTCCTCAATGTGCTCCATCATTGAGCCCTCTTGTTTGAGATTTATCAATTGGCTCAAAAAAGTGTTGTTTTTTATATCCTCATAATGTGCTAGCATTTCATCCGTAAAAATTGCCCAAGTGGCAATTTGTTTATGAGAGCAAAGCCATCGATACCATACAAACTGATTTGGTTCCAAATATAAAGTTGCAATGCATACCTTTTGTGTGTTTTGCACATTATGGAGATCGAAATATTGCTCCATTTGTAGTATCCATATTACGGGATCCTTGCCATCAAACTTCCTCATATCGATCTTTGGAACATGGTGGGTCTTCGATCCAACGTTAGAGTCGATGAAATCATGATTAACATTTATTTTGTTCTCATAACGAGTTTCCTTTACTACCCTTTCGTATTAGTAATCATTTCTTGTAGAAACTTTGTCAAATCTATCTTCAAATCTTCCATATTAACTTCCACGCATCTCTTTAAACCATCCATCTTAGCTTCCACGCCATTCATCTTAGCTTCCACATCATTCATCTTAGCTTCCACACCTTCCTTTAAACCATCAATCTTAGCTTCCACGTCCTTTTTTAAACCATCCATCTTAGCTTCCACGCCATACATCTTAGCTTCTACGTCTTTCTTTAAACCATCCATCTTAGCTTCTGTTACTTTTTGTGAGAATGAATTTTGTTGCACTTGGTCTCGTAATTTCGATATATTATGTTGCATTTCTTCCTCTTCTTCATGACTCATGATAGAGCTTTCAGGTTGCTTACTATGTGTTTCCATTTTCTTTCTTCGAGGCATCAATTAATTATAATAATGGTTCACGATTCCCTTTGAATTCCTTCAAACTATTTTTTCAAACGAAACTTATGCAAAAATTTAAAAAAGCTACACACATTTTTTCACTTTGTAGGAGCTCGATATTTAATCTGTTGTAACTCTGTAATTTTGGATCTCCAATGTCTAAAATTGCTTCCTACGGTAGCCCTTTGAGTCCTCTTTCTAACCCACAAATCTGATCAAGATTGGATTCTCCAAGGAAGAGTTATGCCAAATCTCCCACGATGACCTAATTATAGACTCGTTCAGTGGAGCGAATTTGTACGAAGTTCCATGTGTCACTGTTTCGACCCTAGGATCTAAAACTGATACACAGAAAACCACAAGTCGTCCTCTTTCTATAACTTCTTACAAAATTTCAAACAGGGCATTGTTATAGCGGAAATGCCATGATGACCTGTTTGGAGCAGCGAAACCCTAGAATCTAAAGCTCTGATACCAAATGTTATGAAAACAACTCACAAAAAGATAGAAAAGATAGATCAACGACTTAGAAATCAACCTCTTCAAGGGGGCAACCTTTACATTAAAGAATTCAACAATTCTTCGATGATATAAATGACAAAGCCTCATTTCTATATATAAGAGTCTAAGGGGTCACAATATAACCAAAACCGACCTAACAATAATAATATAAGGGCACAAAAATAACAATAGTGGGTTTCTATGGGCCATAATAATAACAATATGGAGACAATAGGGGCACAATAATAACAATAAGGGCTACAATGACAATAGTAATGGGGGAATAACTAGTATTACAGGGACCTAACAGTTGCAAACGGGCCATAATTAATAAATAAAGTGGTTAACCCATGTTTTGCAAAGGACCACTAGTCGTTAGGTTGTTGGAGGTCATTTAGCTATAATAGTTGTAGTTAGAAGGGAAATATCATCGAGCCTTATTTGTAATCGAGTTATGCTCTATTGGAGGTTGCCCCCTCGAAAAGGCAACTGAACATTGCATCTATCTCTGAATAATAAAATACTTGTTGTTTTTTCTCATTTTATTATGTGTTTTGGGTTGTATTTCTTCGCATATTTGGCATTCTGGAATTTCTCGTAGGTCAAGAGCATAACAAGTGGCACTAGAGAACTTTCCAGGGCCGATTGTACCTCCATTTTTTGCAGATTTTTTTTAGTCTAGAGACGTGTTCCAGTGTCTTTAAACCACGGGATCTGTCGTTGAGCGCATAAACCTGCGGATTTCGGGACTCATGCACACGGGAAATACAAGAGGTGGTCATGCTTGTTGGACTCCCTTGTAACCCCTATGGGTACCCCTTCTAGTAGTAGTGCATTAGACAAAACCGCACACAGACTACACTTCCAAGTACCCTTTGGCTAAATCGGAAGCCCACTAGGATCACTTGAAACCTCGCCTTAGATAAGTCGTCGACCGTCTTGCTGCCTCAAGTACAGCTTTGATAAGCACTAGTCTTTCGGCTCTGGAGAGATACTTATGATGTCTTGGACACAATAATGCTACCTCTGACAGGTCCTTCAATATCTGCCAGGAAACTATCATCATCTCTGGCTCTATGCAACATCTCCTTATGGAAGTTTTATGTTACTGGAGTTGGAGATGTTCAGCCTAACTAGATTGATTTATCAAGTTTCACGTACTCGAGTTAAACTTCACTAGATTATAGATTTATCAAGTTTCAAATGCCTCGAGTGAAGTTTAAACAAGTACTCTAGACAACAGATTTGGACCAGACCAATACCCAGATATATATTTTGTCATCGACCAGTACATTCTGAAATATCAATTCAAAAAATAATTGTCAACTCGCAGTTCATTCTAAATTGTTACCACGAAAGGCTTACCTGATCAGACCTCAATCTCACCAATTTCTGATCTAAAAGCATTCAACTGCATACTTTCAACGATATAATCATGACAATGTATGCTCTAGATACGCATTGCATGAGTGCCACCGTTGACAAATGCACCTTCACGTTCATTTTATACAAAACCTTTTCACATTGTAATCGCTTATCACTCTAGGCTTCTCCATAAAGGCGGAACCATAATGGCAGATATTTTATCAAACTAACATTCTGTACCTACCTACCCACAGGTTACAAAATACTTTGCATGCAGAAAACCTTTTTTTATAGAATTAATGTTGCATATAAATCTCATCAAACTTACATATTATATGATTCAGGATTCTGTGCCCACCAAGAATGGAAACTTGTTCATTAGTGTGGCAATGCCTGTCTCGACCACAGCTAGGCGAACAGAATACACTACTACAGATATACAAGTGGAACTCAATTGTAGAAACACTTAGTAAACAGTTAATAAAGGGTTCCATTTCAATGAATTGGCAAGTACCCGGCTCATTACATGTGGGAAAAGCCCAATTTAATTGGATTGCCATAAATCAAATATTGCTAGTTTTCAAAGCTCAAATCTTCAGGAGCTCACCCAAAATCTAGCTTATGGTTCTCTACTTAGTCCAATATAGATCAACCTTACATGAGGGAAAAATTAGAAAGTTTGCTTCTTCATGTGAAGCAATGCAATTATCTTTCATCATATATCTTTTCTGGAACAAATAGCTGGTCAATTTGCTTAAACATCCGATGGACTGGAGACACACTAAACTCTACTCTGCGATTACCATACATCAATTTTTGACTAGATAGCTTTGACCTTAGGCTGTGTCCGTCTCCGTTTCAAATGGATTTGATATCCTAAGCCACCAAATACCATGAATACACTAACCCATTGTTTATCTGAAAGTGGGTTGCCACTAAACAGTGATGATACAAGAATGCTAAAAAATTTGCGTACAGTAGTTATAGTGGTATTTGTCAAAGACCCAAACAGACTTATCGTCATAAAGATAAAATTCTGCCCTATCGCTCCACAAACACAGAACCATAAAATATCCCGTGCAGCTTCAGGGTGCTGTTTACAGAACTGCAGTGCCTCAAAACCACCACCGCCCGGAAAAAGAAACATATAGATGAAGGAGTAAATAGAACCCCAAAGATTCATCCCTAGCATTATGTCCCATCCATTTGTTTTAGGATACCTGAAAACACACGAGAATATAAGAATTTTGAAGATCTCTCATACGGTCTACTTCTATCAAATAATAAATAAAAGGAGAATTACCTCCTTTTTATATTATCCTGAGTGGAATTTGTGTATCCATCCAATAGAAGATTAGCAAGGCAAAGTCCATATCCCCATGGTGCATTTGGGTGTGCAAGCTTACTTACAGTCTTTGAACTACTCTGCAATTGTGGTTCAAATAGAGTGCAGTCATCTCAGTACAGTGTTGACTCTTGAGTTGTTCCACAAAAAGAACACACAGATGCTGGAAAATAATACCTTAGAAAGTGCAAATAAAGACACCCCACTAGCAACAAGAAAAGTGCATATGTATTCAGGAACAGTATATTTGATGCCGTAAAACAATGCTCCAACCAACATCACTGCCATACCAACCAGTCAAAGTTTGATTAGCCGTTAGTTAAATCGTCTTAACATTATATTTCCGGTTAGAGTCGTTGCTGTCAGATTACCTTTCCCAGAGAATGGTCTTCAGTTACATTGTAAGGGAATGCCATAGTCTAGAACTTATCTTCACGTAAGTATTCCCAACTACCAAAATGCGTCAAACATATTGAATCACAGTTCAACATTGTAAGACCTTAATAAAGTTATAACTACAAAAGACCAAATATGTCTCTCAGATATCTCATTGGATACAAATTAATTGCTTGTCATAATTATTTTCTTGTATAATTCTTGACGTATTGCTTAATGTTCTGTAATGAAATATAAGCTATGTTGCATCAGTTGGGACGCGGGAACTTGGGTACGGGTATCGGGAACGGCCAGAGGTTTCCCCAAAATTTATAGGAAATGGCTAATCGGGAGCGTTAATATTATATAATAAAAAAATAAAAAATATATTTTTAATTATATAATAATTAAAATTAATATTGAATCAAAATATTCAAATATTAAATTCAATTTAAATATATAAATAATAAATATATAATCTCTCTTATATATGAATATATTCTCTGGGTGTCTCTCTCCCTGAGTCTCTTCCTTTTATATATACAAAATATTAAAATGTCAGGTTCATTATTAATTCTCTGACACATGACCAGTGTTTAGTGTTTGAAACAATCTGGGTTAAAAATACAAAGGAGCAGTTTTACATATGTTTTTCTAGTTATTCTTAAGAGAAAAAGTAAAGCAACTATAATGTTTAAGCATTGATTTCCACATACAATATGCACACACAATCTTCTGCAATATATATACATAAACAGAAAGAAATACTCATCAGGATGACATCCCAGATATCGTCCTTACATCAAAGTGCCACACGCTTCCTTAACCCATCAAGATATTGCTCTAGTCTCTCAATTAAGGATATCAGTGTTAAGGATGTCTTTGGCCTTTCTTCCTGTGAAGGTTTCAACATAGGCTCATGTTTTGTGGGCAATTCAGCATATTTCTCTACAAGCTTTGTATTCCCAACCCCAGGGAACGTCGGAACTCCAAAAAAAACAGTGTTCAAAGCTCCCAGAACTTTCCCTAGCTCCCATTGCAGCTCCCGCTGAAAAGGGAACATTCCCATACAGTTCCAAAGCTCCCGAGAGCGCGGGAACCATTGGAACAGGTTTCCCACCTCTCGGGAGCGGTTCCCGTGTAACAAAGAATATAAGGTACATTTTCTCCAAGAAAAAAGTGAATATTTTGTTTGCTATACAAATATTTCTTTCAAAAACCCATCATTCATTAGAAGCTTTCAGAGTTGGAGAACTACATCTTCCAAGTTTTAGTCCCCACACTGTGGTCCAACGACTACATGTGGAGGTTTGGTCCCTAGAAGCCCTACAGTCCGATTCCAAACAGAACTATGTACACCTAAAAGCTACTCCGGGCGTAATTTCTTTAATTGAAAACAAAAACAAAAACAAAAACAAAACAAAACAAAAATCAAAACCTTCCAAATCTCACATGAACCTAAAATGTTGAAATCAAATAATATTAATGTTAATTGTAATCAATATCTCTATTATTGTTCTATTAACATCTTTCATATATTGTCCTTGTAGCTGCTTTGACTAATTATTAGTACTAATGATTCTACGATAGTTACCCCCTTTTTTCCAAGTACAATTTTATACATTATGTTTAATTTCATTAGTTGTTTTTCTATTCTTAATATGGTTATTTATCATTCTATTACCCCTTTTTATGATACTACTTGTATTCTTGTAGTTATTAATTTAATTTTATCCAATGTTTTTTCGATATTGTTATAATTTTTTTAGTCTTTCTTACTGAGCAGAGACCCAAACAGATTTTTCAATTTCGTCAATTTCCCTGATACAGATCTTAGATCCAAAGGTATTTTTCACCCAACATAACATTGCTTGTGCGCTGGCAATAAACCATCCTAGACCCATCTTAACTACAAATCTATCAAGCGCCGAGAGGAATCAAATCTCTCGAGGTGCAAACCTCTTTTTTTAGTGCAAAACTTGAGGAAAGGTTTGCACCTCGAGAGATTTGATCCCTCTCAGTGCTTGATAAATCTGGAGTTAAGATAGATCTAGGCTAGTCTAAATATTAATAGTATTAATAATTATAATTATTAATTTAATTTTTTATTTAACTTTTTTAAATTTTTATGTAATTTGACCGAGTCAAAATGTTTACATAACATAGTTATAACATCCCCATGTTCTACCCCTACTTATTGTAATGATGATTGTAACTAAGTTCGGTCCTCATAATGACATATGTAATCATTATTTTATGTATTTATGAGGGAGAAGAATAAATTTATTATTGTTATTCTTGAGGCATTGGTTTCACGCTCAAGGGAGATTTATTTTTAGGTCAAGCATCGATTAAGTGCTTCATGCTCAAGGCTTGTCAATGAGTCTACAAGTCAATTGAGTCATTGTCGTGTATGAAAGGCCCTTTTGGGCATGTTACATATTGTAAAGAAAACTTATTTGAGTCAAAAGACTCTCCAAGGCCTCGTCATGGTACAAAGATCAAGTCGGCCTATATGAAGGGACAAGTCAGCCTAAAGATAGCAATTTGTACCCCTCAAAAAGCCTATAAATAAGAAGGAACTCGACCTCATTTGGACACAATCTCAAGCAAGTTTGATCCCCTCAAGATAGACACTGGAAAAGGATGAAGAACAATATCGAAGTTTTGGGCCTCTCTCTCTCTCTCTCACTCTCTCTCTCTCTCTTTTGTTAGGGTTTCTACAGTTTTAGGGCAAGACGAAATTTTGAAGCTACATCGAAGCTATGAAGCTTCATCGAAGCTGTGAAACTGCATCGAAGTTGTGAAGTTGCAGCTAGGTCGAAGCTGCGAAAGGTTGAAACAGTGAATATGCTGGAGAGGTCGAATTGCGGTAGACTCTGTTGGTCGAAGTTTCAGAAGAATTTGTTGGAGGTCGAAATTGCAATAGTGCTAAGGAACTGCTAGAAAGAAAGCTCGTCAAGGGACTTGGTCTTGGAGGGTCTTGGGTCAAGGGTCATAGATCTTGGAATTCGTGAATTGAAGATTCTATAAGAAAATAAAAAATTTGTGGGTTTTCCTCTCAAATGGGTCTCACTATTCTTTATGGTTTGGTAGTAGTTTGATGAAAATAACACAATAATAATTAGGGTGAAAAAGAATATAAACAAGATAAGCAAAAATACATCACAAGCAGTGATCAAAGTAAGAGAAATCACATAATCTAGCTGCCCCTAGATTTCTCAACATAAGGACCATGAATAAACATATGTTAATTGTCATTTAAAAACTAATTAATTAATTAACACAACTGAAGGTTGGACAACCTTTCAGATCCTTGGCATGATGGAAACTTGCTTGCTCACTTACTTTACCTAAAGCCACTTTAATGCCTGAAACTAGCTTGCCCACTTGTCTTGTCTGAAAAGCCACTACCCATACCAGTTAAATAAATGTTGAGGTTGCTTATATACTCGGTGAGTCAGTTATTTGATAGGTGTTATGCAATGTGATTCAGTTTGAATGGAAGTTGGCAGAGCTCATGGATGAGTGTTACAAATTGAAGTGGTGGAAACGAATCCCTCACCTAAAGAGTGAGGAGGTGGTGTAACAAACCGAACCACCTCCTGATAGATTAAGGGACGCAATTGGTCTGGGCAATACAAAGTGGTGAGCAATGCCCATTCCTTGGGGGCTCTCTCTCGCAAATCGAGAAAAGGACGAACTAAAGAACCAAGTCAGACTCTGTTAGCTGGGGGGAAAGGGAAGAAAGGTGCATTGGACACTCTGAGAATGGGGAGTGGTCAACATTCGTTGTGTCGTGTTCCCCTATTTTTTGATGCTTTGTCGTTGAACTAATGGCCTACTCTCAGTGACCCTAGGTGATAATCCATGTAGTTGTGTCTATAACCATTGAGTTCTCATCTAAAAAAGTGGGTGGCCGGTGTGAAGTTCGGCGAGTGAATGGACCACTAAGTGTTGGTTGTTGAGTTGGTGAAGCACTGGAACGGTGGACTCCGTCACCTAAATTCTTGTTCAACCCATTGGTGTGAACCCTTTTTCTTGTGCAAGCATTTCCTCAAACCCTGGATCCGCCTTAAGGGTGGTCAACTGCAAGAAAGGTTGCAATGTAGCTAGCCTATGGTTCGGTGGAGAGTGGAAGTCCCTCCTTCAATTGCCAGCTAAATACACGGATAAGTATTCTTGGTTATGCATGTTAGACTATACGCAATGATAGGCCTTATTGTGCTTATGAATAATGACTAATTGTATGTCATTTATATAAGAATGCTTGATTCACTATCTAATCACAGTTGACCAACTAACTTGTATACCTATGGTGATTATGAGCTATTTGAGTTATGTGGTTGCAACCTTCTTAGTCATTTGCAGGTTGTCTAATATGTCCCTGATTGGTGATCTGAAATCACTCAGGACTAATCTGTGATTTCATAAGTTTCAGTTATCTTTATATAGTTATAAGTTTGGGCAACTTACTGTCGTGACCATGATTGTGGGTGATCTCATTAGTAGTTCAATCTATGTGTTGTGTGTATGGATTAGTTCTACCTCTGGAAGGTTGTTGAGATCTTTGTTTGATCATAGTGAGTGCTTTGATTTATATGCCTTCATGGTCATGATAAAGTTATGGATCTATGTGTTGTTATTATCCTAAAGATTTACTAGGTTATTTACATGAATATGCATGGTTGCTCAATATGCTTTAGCTAACTTGTTATGGTATGTGATTTTTATAACCTAACGTGATATGACTATCGTGGATTAATGCCTTGTTGAAGGGTGTAGACTCCTTATTAGGAGGAGGAAGTAATAAATAAGTGTATTCGTTTGCATATATGTTACACCATGAATGATGGACGATGTTTGTTATGTGTTATAACATTGTATGTAACAACATTGCTAATGGAGGAATGTGGTACTCTTGTTTGCTTATGATGAAGTGTTGTATGTGAATGTCTTCATGGTTATGAGGGGCTTGGAGGCCTCTGTGTTTGTTGATATGATCATGAAATGCAAAGCAATAATCATAGTCATGTATGATTGCTTGATGTACTTAGCTAAACTATTGTAGTGAGTAATTTCCATTGTCTAGTATGGTATGGATATTATGGATCTCTAACTGTTTAAGGTTGTTGATTGTCTTTCCCAGTAAAGAACTGAAAATGATGCAATGTACGATGTATTAGTGGATCTAATAGTGTTGTTTGGGATCCATTTTGTGGTATAAAATGATTTTGTTGAGTTTGAGATTACAGAGTAGCAGGCTAGTTAATGGATCCATGGATTGCATTATGATGAGTAAAACATTTTGTGGTTAGATAAGGGTTTTATCTCTATAAAATGGATGTTATGAGCAATGCCTTGCTTCAAGGAAAAATTTGGTCAAGTCCCTTGAAATTCTTAGAATTCCTAAGTGTAAGTGTTGCAGAAGACAAATTTTGTATCTGGAGGCCAAATGAGTTATTGGCAGATTTTGTATCTGGGGTTGGATGAGTTATTGGCAGATTTTGTATCTAGGGGCGGATGTGACTTTAGGGTTCAACACTTAGGCACATCCGAATATACAAAATCACTAAATATTTGAAGGACTAGCAAGATGTATCTAGGATCCATGCAATCCAGGAGATTGTGCATAATGAAAAATATTTGTGGGGCCGGATAAGCATCGAACCGGATTTACAATTTCAAGGATGTATTTGGGGTGGGGCCTAGTGTGGTGAAATAATTGTGTTGGATTGGATTTTCTTGAATGCTCAGGGGTTTGGGGGTTCGAGGAATATGATAAAGTGCAAATTATGGTGCACCTAGATTTTCCTCCAAAACTAGATACAAAGAAAATCGTCGCAAAACATGAAGGGATTGGACCCTATGGGACCCGCAAGTTGAGTTGACGTGGAATCTGATAAGGGACCACATGAACACGTAAGAGCCATTGATGGTGTGGCAGTGCCACGTGGCCCATATGTAGTTGCCACGTGGCAGAATCCTGATGACATGGACTATTCAAGGCGATGTGACAAAGTCACATGGGTCACACATGGGTGCCACATGACAGTGTCTTGTTGATGTGTCAAGGATTAATTGGCCAAACATTAAAAGGGAATAACTTTCAATCCAGGAGTCGAATTGAGATAAAATTTATATCACTGAAAAGCTCTCAACAAGTTGAACACGATGATGGTATTTATTTTGGGTTTTGTTAAAGTTGGAAAAAAAGAGGATTTTTGTAACCTCATCTTCATAACAAACCTTGAGGGTTGGGTTAATTATAAAGTAACACCTTCCACAGGCCGAGATAGTGCAAGAGAGAGGGAGTGTTATAATAACCTAACATATTAGGACATTACAACATCTCTTCCATACTGGGTTAGAGAGTGCATGTCAACGCAACAATCAGCATCAACATGGATCTCATGGACAAATCTAAAACTCAGTGAAGAATATGTTGAGGTTTGGAAATCCCACACGAATTGTCTTAGGAAATGTAATATTAATCTAAATGACAAAGAGGATAAACTCCTCTGGTCTCTAAATCCTACTAAGTTACAAGCCCAATTTTGGATACAAGGCACTAGCTATGGAAACCAATGATCAACCATCATTTTGGTGGTGGTAACCTATCTAGAAGTTCTAATTCCCTACAAAAGCAAAAATATTTTATGTGGCTTCTCCTCAACCACAAGGCTCTCAGCTGGGACATTTTGCAAAAAAGAAGTTTAAAAGGGCAACAATTGTGCCTTTGTGAAGCAAATCTTGAATCCAACTTCCCTATAATTATTTCCTACCCCTTCTCCACCAGTGTTTTTAAAACCGGAACCGGTGACCGAACCGGTCCACCTAGCTAACCGGTTTACCGACCGGAACCGGTCTAACCGGGACTGGTTTGGTCTAAACGAACCGGTTTTTAAAAAATACATTAAATAATTAATTTTTAATGAAACAAAACTATTTTTAAGATGTAAAACCATGATTCCAAGCCAATAGAGACAAAATATGCAAAGTTTGCTCATTTATATACCATGCAAAGGTGAATATATCAAAATGGCACCGAGTGCAATACATATCATCGACAAAATAGCAAAATACATAAGAAATGAGGCTCTAAATGGCCTATAAAGTCCAAAAACAATGCTGCAAGCTATGAGGCCATTGGCCTACTACAAGTCTACAGTGTACACATGATCAATCATCAAGTCCATCACCACTACTAGACACAGGATCATCATCAGGAGCTACATAGACATCATCTGGTTCAGAGTCTGAGGATGCCTCTGCCTCATCTGCAACATCAGTATCAATGCCACCAATGACAATAGAAGTGGACCTAGTGGAAGCACGAGTTTGTCGACCTGCACGACTAGTGCCTTCCATTGGTTCCTTGCCTTTCCTTGATGCCGCTACTGATCCTGGTTCTGATGCCGCCACATAATCTGCCTCATCCTCCGCTAAAGCCATGTCGATATCAAAATCAGCCTCAAACACAGGATCTTCAGTCTCCTCCACCCATTCTGATGTTGGATCAATATCGTCCAACACAATGGGATCTAGATCAGGTGATTTGCTCATCATTTGGTTCCTCCTCAGTCGAAGGTTGTATTGCACAAAAACAAGATCATTTAACCGTTTTTGTTCCAAACGGTTTCTCTTCTTCGTGTGTATGCGCTCAAAAACAGACCAATTGCGCTCACAACCTGAAGCACTGCAAGTTTGACTGAGGACTCTAATTGCAAACCTTTGCAATTGAGGACACTGGCCACCAAATGACTCCCACCAATGTGCTGCAAAGAAAAAGACAATAATTAGTAACTTAGTTTATAATTTGAATTGTAAAGAACGTAAACAATTTTAACTTGAAATGAAAAACAAAATGGAAATTGGAATTGCTTACCTGGTTGGTCCACATCTCTTGCCATCTTTGCCAAGTTTTTGCCAAAAGTACCACTTGCTTGATTGAAAATAGTAAGCTGTCTATGTATATCCAACTGGTCTACATGGTTAGGGACCATGCGCTCCAAGCAATCAATCAATCCAGCTCTGACCTCCCCATCATGCTGATCTCCTAGCCGATTTTTATAGTGATACCTTGGGTTCAAAAAATACCCGGCTGCATGTATAGGACGATGGAGTTGATTGTTCCATCTGTTATCAATGATCTCCCATATACGGCCATATTTAGCTAACCTGTCATTCTAAGCTGCCCGTATCTGCTCCTTTGCCTGATCCATAGCTTCATAAATGTAGCCCATGGCCAATCTTTCCCCATCCACCAACCTTAGCACCTTAACAAGGGGCTCGGTAATTTTCACAAGCTCTACAGACCTTTTCCAAAAATAAGTGTCTAACACTTTCTTTTTGGTGTCTTTTCCATCTAGTCTACGAGCCCACCGAGATTCAGACCATTCATCAGAGGAAAACATTTTCTGCAAGTTTCTATGTTGACCATTGAGACATTGCAACGTGAGGAAGTGAGTTGCAAATCTCGTAATTGCAGGCCTAACAAGCTCTTTGCCTCCAGTGTGTTTCCTCATTAGGCTCAATACCCATGAGTGGTTGTAAATGTATTTTGTAATGCACTTGGCATGCTCTACAGTGTTTTTTACCCACTCCACCTTGCCTATATCCTCAAGCATGAGGTCTATGCAATGTGCAGCACATGGAGTCCAAAATATGGTCTTATATTTGGCCTCAAGCATCTTTCCAGCAAGAACATAGTTTGAGGCATTATCAGTGATGACCTGCACAACATGCTGCTCCCCAACTTCCTGAATAATGTTATCCAAAAGCTCAAATAGAAGGCTTGCATCCTTTACCCTATCAGATGCATCAACTGATTTCAAAAACATGGTTCCTTGAGGGCAAGAAACAAGGAAATTAATGATAGTGCGGGTCTTTCCATCGGTCCATCCATCTGACATAATGGAACAACCTGTTTTGACCCATGACTCTCTAAACTCAAACAAATACTCATCAATGGAAGATATCTCTTTTTGCAAAAGAGCTCCCCTCAAGTCATGCATACTAGGGCCTTTGAAGCCCTTTCCTGCAGCTATAACAGAGTCCCACATAGCTTGGTAATAAGGTGAGCGAGCAGCATTAAATGGGATATCTGAATCATACCACCATCTAGCAATGTATTGGTGAGAAGTTTCTTTGCATTGTTTTTTCCAATGCTGATCCAAAGTGGGTTGAGAACTTGGCTGGGAGGAAGTGGGATTAGATTTAGAAGAGGCAATGGTGGCAGAAGATGAGAAATAACTTTGGATGTTTGGTCTCTTTGGTCCTTTTGATGGTTGGCCAACTCCAACAGAAGGATGAACATAGTGAAAGGGGTCATTGGTGGAAGGGATAGAAGTGGAGTCTTGAATCTCATAATCATCATACCCACTCTGTTTCATAAGATTCATGGTTTCCATTAATTCCCTCTTCCTTGCAATTTCATCTTGGATGGCCTTCTCCCTAGCCTTATCCTCATAAAATTTTTCAAGCTTGGCAATGTATTCTGCCCTAATAGGACCTAACAGTTCTTTTGGTGCATCACATGGCTTTACTTGGCCTCTTACCCCAGCCAAGTGTTGTTTCAACCTAAGAATACCCCCACCTCCAATAGATTTATGGCATAATTTGCATATCATTTTTCCCTCAATTACATCACAATGAGCCCATGCACTGTCCTTTCCTTTTGGAGCCATGTTTGCTTGAAATAATAACAATTTGCAAATAAATCTGCCATTTAAAAAAAAAATTGCAGCTAAGGAACATGGAAAACCAATGATAAATGTAGGAAAAAAATGCACATGCAAGCTACAAAATTTGATAGCATAGAGCTAGAGAGTTCATAGGCTTAGCATAGATGATAGATCATTGAAGTGAGAAGTTTATAGCACAAAAAAAATAATTCATGGACAGCAGACTCAAATGAGGAATTATCAAGTGCAAATCCTTACCTGGAAATGCAAAGTAGCTCCCTTAGCCTCCTCTTGATGATGGCAACTCCACTGACAGCTACACACTATCTCCAAAATAGCTCCAACTCCAACTCCAAGATGACTACTTCAGCAAAAACTCCACACTCTCCAAGCTCACAAACAAACTCACAAACACTCCAAATCAGTTGTGTGAGACAAATGAGAGTGAGAGGGGTGTCTTATAGCAAGTGTGAGGGTGTTTTTGGAGGGAAAACACCTTTCCCTCACCCCCAAAACCCCTAAACCGCCCTCAGAACCTAAACCGCTGCGCTTTTTTGTGTTTACCGGCGGCCTGTCCATAAACCGGCCGGTTTAGGACGGAACCGGCCGGTTTGCTATAAACCGGCCGGTTTTTACCGGTTAGGGCCTATTTCTGGGCAAATGAGGGTCTGAACCGGGTTAGGAGGGCCGGTTCCGACCAGCCAGGTTTCCAACCGGCCGGTTAGGCCGGTAACCGGTTTTCTCCACCGGTTTTTAAAACTATGTTCTCCACACAGGTTTGGGAAGAAATAAACGGCTTAACGGACTCCATAAATCTTGGACAAGGGAATTCATAGAAGAAGCCCTGAGGAATTGGGTTCAGACCATGGGCACAGAATTCTTCAAAGCATTACCCCTAAACCTGGCTTAGGAAACTTGGCTAGCAAGAAATGCAAACTTTTTGAGGGTAGGAATATCGTACCCCTCATGTGTGCCTCTTAAAATATTATTATATTAAGCTCTTTTCCTCAACTTTCAACTGCCCCTGCTTGCTCTCAAGTTTCAACACGACATATAAATGAAGCTTTTATGTGAACATACTTTGATGGAGCCTCTCAAGGAAATCCTCCTTCCACAATGATCTTGGGGAATCATCTTTCTTTCCTCAACTCAATATTTCTTTCATAGTTGGTATCAATCATGCTTCAAATAATTTTGTGAGCTCAAGGAATTCAAGTTCGTTTTTATTCTTGTTAAAATTTGACAGCTCAGGGATGAATTTCTCCTAGAAGAAATCATATCTTTCAATTTCGTTTGAACCACCTTTAATAAAATTTCATTTCTAACAATTCTAATATGGCTTTCCAAAAATAATAAGTCACATTTCAATTTGGAAGTGACTTTCCAAAAATAGAAAGTCATGTCTAAATGATCAAGAATGATCTCGACATATGGAATCCATTTTAAAGTCTTGATTATATAGGAGAAGAATTATTACTTTTATCCTTACTAGTATTATTATTATTATGATACTATTCTTTAAAAAATAGTCTAAAGTCATTCACCTTTAATGGATTAATAAAAACTAATTCTCTCATGAAATAAGTAAATTAAATTGAAAATCTCTTACTTGGAAAGTTGAACCTCTCTCTTGGAATAAAATAGTAACTCCACACTTAAGGGACTGTAACTTTCCCTCACTAATTCAATGTATGGCAAAAATGTAACTCCTCATTAAATTCACTTGTAACTCCCTCATTCAATTTGATTTGTACCTCTCACCAAATATTCTCTCATGTCTAAGTGTAACTCTCTCCCTCCTTAATTCGAATTGTAATTCCTCGAGACATGTGTACCTCTCTCTATATTCTTAGGATGAGTTACACTTCTCCCTCAAGTAACTCCTCCCTCATGGAATTCGATTCTCCTATTATTGGCTCAAGGCATGAATTCATTTTGTAACTCCTCTCCTTTCTCATCTATTTAAGCGAGAGCATGTGACAGTTGATGTAGCATTCTCATTGTGAAGAAAAACATCTAGTGTTTGAATGTGTGCAAGTGAAGTGTGAGAGCAAGTGAAGAGTAAGAGCAAGGAAAGAAAGGTATTTCCAAGTGCTAAAGACCCACCAAAAATTAGTTGGTTGGGAAAAGTACCCAAGTGGTTGGGGTTTTGACCCAAAGTTGTGGGCTTCAGACCCAAGTTAATTAATTGTTTAATATAATTTGTTGTTGAGTGGTAAAATAGGGGTTTCTTGATGGACAAGGAAAACCCCCAAGATAACTCACACAAAAGTATAAATAAGAGCCTAAAGGAAAGGCCTAAACACACAAATGGAGGACTTTCACTTGGGGAGAGAAGGAGGCTAAAGGACCTAGCTGCAGATCTACCTTAGAGGAGTTGCAGTAGCAAGAAGAAAGTCAGACCTGAGTGTTGGAAGGTCAAATCTGCAAGAAGAAAGTTAGATACGAGTGTTGGAGGGTCAAATATGCGAGAAGAAAGCCATATTTGTGATTACAAGAAGCAAATCTAGTAGATTGAGAAGTTGTAGCGTGATTACAGAGGGATTGATCGCCAAGGACAACAATAATCCAAGGACCTTGATCTAAATGCACTAGCTCAGGTATGCATTTGATTTATTGAGCAGATCTCAAGCACTAGGTTCAGTGAAAAGACAAAATATATATTGTTTTTCTATTGGGGTTTCTAAAGGGCCAAGATCCCTAGTGGGGAGCCCTATGATTCTTTTATTCATGGACTAATAAAGATTGAGATTTGGGCCATATAAATTTGTGTACTTGATTTCACTGCTATCAAATTTTCGTTGTGCAAGGCACTTTCAGTTGGGTACCCTTAGTGTGTTTATGATCAAGTCTAGACATAGACCAAATCTGGGGTACAAGTGAAAAATCAACATAAATATCAGAGCTACTTTGAAGGAATAGATTAATCAGAGTGTGCACAAGAAGCAGCTTAAGAGGGAGCTTTAAAATTGCCTAGACATGGAGCAATAGGTTTAGCAGAGAAGGTGTTTTTGCTTGGACAAGGTAGCCTCGTGTGGAAGGTTGGTTGATGGCGAGATAATATCTTCAGTGGGTTGTGGAGTTGCACATCTGGCAAAGGAGCCATGTGCACATGAGGTACTTGACCCAGGAGGATGATGACTCATGCAGAGATTGAGTTGCTGTGGTCTAGAGTGGATTAGACCCAGTGTTCGATCGTAGCTCGGGACTAACTTTGGAACGACACAAGTTGCAGCAATTTTCGGGAGGGAAAGCAAAGTGAGCCAGTGGAGGTTGTGTAGGCTCAAAGGGAATCTAACTTTAGAGGGAGACTACAAAGTAACGCCAGCCACCAATGGAAGTTTGAATCTTCAGTTTCGAGTAAGAGAGAGGAGTTTCAGCCCATGCAAGGACAGCCATGGACCATGTGAGAATGCTCATGGTGGTGCAAGGAAAAGTAATGTTGCATGCAAGGCCAGTCACGCACCATGCAAGATAAATCTTGGCCAAGTACAAAAGAAGACATGGCACATGTGAGGACAGAGACATGGCCATGCAAAGGAAATTCGTGACTCATGCAAGGGCAGTCATGGGTATGCAAGGAAAGTCATGGAGCTGGATATTTCAAGGTGTGATCGAAATACCTTCCTCACTAAGAGGAAGTGTTGGAAACTGGGTAGCTCGGAAGGTATTTCCAAGTGGTGAAAACCCATCAAAAGTTGATTAGGAAACGTACCCAAGTGGTTGGAGTTTTGACCCAAAGTTGTGGGCTTGAGACTCAAGTTAATTAATTGTTTAATCTAATTTGTTGTTGAGTGGTAAAATAGAGGTTTCTTGATGGACAAGGAAAACCCCCAAGATCACTCACGTAAAAGTATAGAAGCCAAAGGAAAGGCCTAGATACACAAGTGGAGAAGGAATTTCACTTGTGGAAAGAGGGAAGCTAAAGGACCTAGCCACAGATCTGCCTCAGAGGAGCTACAGTAGCAAGAAGAAAGTCAGATCTGAGTACTGGAAGGTCAGATCTGCAAGAAGAAAGTCAGATTTGAGTACTGGAAGGTCAGATCTGCAAGAAGAAAGTCAGATCTAAGTGTTGGAAAGTCAAATCTGCAAGAAGAAAGTTAGATCTGAATGTTGGAAGGTCAAATCTGCAAGAAGAGAGTCAAAAATAAGTGTTGGAGGTCATATCTACAAGAAGAAAGTCAAATCTATGATTTGAAGAAGCAGATCTAGCAGATCAAAAAGCTATAGCATGATTGCAGAGGGACTGGTTGCCAACGACAACAATAATCCAAGGACCTTGAGCTCAAGGCACTAGATCACATATGCCTTTGATTTATTGGGCATATTGAAGATCTGAAGGAGCAGATATGAAGCCCTAGGTTCGGTCAAAGGATAGACTATATATTGTTTTTCTATCAGGGCTTCTGAAGGGCCAAGCTCCCTAGCACGGGAGCCCTATGATTCTTTTATTAATGGACAAATAAAGATCAAGATTTGGGCCATATAAATCTGTGTAATTAATTGATTTCGCTGATGTTAAATTTCCGCTGTGCAAAGTGCTTTTAGTTGGGTACCTTCAGTGTGTTTATGATTAAGTCTAGACATAGACCAGATCTGGGGTACAAGTGAAAAATCAACATCAAAGCAATATAGTTTCCTTAGCTAAACTTTCTCTTTGTAGGAGGATTTTTTTTTAGAAAGGATGTATAGTCACTTATGTAAATGCCTTTTAAAGGCTATCTGAAATACCCTTGGTATCTACTTCTGTAATTCTATTACCTTTAATCAAATTACTAGAATTTTTTCTTTGGAAAAAAGCAAATAGCAATAGCTATTAATATTAATAATGTAATATCAATATCAATATTAATATTAATAGCATTGTATTTTAATTATTAGCATTATGATTGTATTCTTATTTTATTGCTTTTAACGTCCTTTGTGTTATTTTTGGTTTTAATGGTTCCTTTTTTTGTGTTAGGTAAACTTGACTCAATGAAAGAGTCAAGGTTGTTCAGTCAACAGTGGTGGTTTTGGGTCCTTGGTATTGGTGACCCATAGTATTGAGTCCATGGTATTACATGTAGTTAAAGCATTGCCAAAGTTGAGCAGAAGGCTCACTTGGCTAGCTTGGGTGTGTTTAAGTCAAGGATAATAATAGATCTATTACTAGGTTGGTTTTCTTCTGGTTGGGATTTTCTAGGGTAAATCATGGTGTGCATGATTTATGTGTGTGTTGCTTTATAATTATTTTTCTTCTCATGTCATATTAATTATTAACAAGTGGTATCAGAGCCAAATGAAGGGCCGAAAAGAAGTTGTTGCTCTATGAAGAAAGAATTGTAGTGTTTCGTCAAGTCATGAAGGGGCCGAGATTAGTGCATGGATGACCCACCTAGAGATGACATGATATCATTGGTTTAGTAGGCAAATGCAAAGGCAAGGACAAAGGCCAACATAAACGGCAACTAGATTAGGATGTTGGTTGCGATGAAGTGGCATGAGGAGAGCACTTGGTGTGAGCAGTGTGAAGGCAAGAGGATGGCGACTTTAAGTGTCGGGATAGCAACAACAACAAAAATAATAATAATAATATACTTTGGAGATGGAAATTTTTTGTTTAAACTAAATGTATATGGGCATACAACTATAAGACTCAATTAGGCATGTGTACCCCTACTAGTAAAGTGTAGACGTAGATGTAGGTATAACAGCGAAAAGCATGCAAGTTTTGAGGATTGGATCCGAATAATTTCCCTAGTCAAGTATAAAGGGGGGATTGTTAGGTCAATTTCACTCGGTGAAAGAGTCAAGCTTGTCAGATCAACATTGGTGGTTTCGCGCACCTAGTATTGGTGACTTGTGGTATTGAACCCATGGTATTACATGCAGTAAAAGGCTTAGGGATTCTCCATTGTAATGTGCCTGAGTTGAGGGGAAGGCTCACTTTGACGGCTTGGCTGCGTTTGAGTCAAAAATAATAATAGATCTATTATTAGGCTGGTTTTTCCCCAGTTGCAGTTTTCCAAGGTAAATCATGGTGTGTGTGGTTTATGACATGTGTGTTGCTTTATAATTATTGTATTCTTGCACAATCTAAATTATTAACACTCTAGTCTTAATATTTTTGTGGTTGACACCTTATTTTCTTTGGCTTGTCTTTGCGTTTTCAAAAAATAATATTGCAACAAATAATTAATTAACAAAAGAATAAATCTTACCTGGAATCATTTTTGAAGATTTAGCCAAAACCTGCGACATCACAAGAGTTTCTAAAACATCAATAAAATCTTAAGCAAGGAAATATCACAAATTTCCTCTTCACCATTCATTATAAGAATTAAATGTGCTTTAAAAAATGAAATTGCTTAATAACCCTCTTTACATCAAATACCAACAATAAACAAGTGATCTCAAAACGATGCATTAGTTATGAGTCGTGACATGTCCATTTCAAAGATTAACAGAAGATAACTAAATTCAGAGAGAGAAAGGCTACATCCTAGAATAAACTCATAACTTACAATTTTAGCTTTTGTTGTAACTACCTGAATACAAAAAAATCAGAAATTACTACTATTTCTTGGATAGTTATCGTTTCAAGTTCTAAATTTCCAGGAAGAATGTAGGAAGCATAACTCCGTAGTCCAATTCTGCAACACTACCTTGGCAAAGCCATGAAGACAAGATAGGAAAAATTAGCTTTCTTTCTGATAATCATGACTTTCATGAGAGAAGTAGATTATAAGGCATTTACAAATAGACTTACCTAGATATGGATGATGATGTGGGTTGTCACGGTATTTTTGGGATCAACCCTGGTGCAGAGAAAAGTCTCTCTCATGTAGAATGAATGCACCAAAGGCTGAAAGAACCCACTGGAAAGACTTTGTAAAGCCACCATAGATTAGACATGGGCAGATTTAGACGAATGAATGGCAAATAACTGTTGACAACTTGCATGCTGCTGCACAAAAACTTCGGCAAAAAGAATACATATTGAGTTATATTCCCATCACTGATCACCCTGGCCGTATCATATGGAAAAGGGGATCGGGGAAGGAGTATGTCATGTTCCATGGGGGACGCACTTGCTGCTATAGAATTTTAATAGAAGCCAATATCGAAAAGGGATTTGAATATTCCTACTGAAACCCAAATGCTTTCCATGAACTGGCTGCTTTATCTGGTTATTTTGACATTATAAATTGCGACTTATGATACTTTGCTGAAGAGATCATAACACAATCCTTCAATATTTAGAGAAAAACAAGCAAATATGAAAAAAAGTGATGAAGAATCTGCACTTGAATTAGAAAATCATGTTAAGGGTTGTAAAGGAGG
This sequence comes from Pinus tabuliformis, assembly GCA_031772625.1. NCBI lineage: Eukaryota > Viridiplantae > Streptophyta > Pinopsida > Pinales > Pinaceae > Pinus > Pinus tabuliformis. Next base: position 30,393,634 of record CM062816.1, read on the forward strand.
AGAAAGCATATAGTTGCATGCTAGAGCTGGTTGAATACAAAATATTTTCAAACCTTCCCTTCATGTTTGCCTTTCAGAGCATGCTAAATATAGGGCCACCCAAGCCAAGCATTTTCGAATCTAGCTGTCAGTTTGATCCTTGCACATTTCAAGAGACTTGGGTTTCATGGAGCATCACATAGATATGTAGAAATTTCAAGAATAGCAAAATTAACATAAATTCAGAAATTTCACTTGAATTACTTTAGGCTTCCCAAATTTATTTCATGTGAATTTTCAACCTTCGTGCTGAAACTGAAATATTAAATTATAGCAGCTGATATTTCACTTCTGTCCAAGCCAATTCACTAGGCAGTCCAAGAAAATAAATATTGAACAAGTGCATTTCCATGCCAACAAGTTACAGCCCTTTCAGCATAATTCCCATATAAATTACAGATCTGAAAATACTTTATTACAACATATTATTACAGTGGTAAATCTGCTCTTTTATCTGCTAGATATGTGTTAAATCACTTAACCATTTCAATTCAATGTTATGCCAAATCAGCATGCATAGCCAAAGCTGAAATCTATTCAATCATGAAGACAACATAAGCTAAAAGCCAAGTCTGCAAGTACACAATATTTGGACAGCTAGAGAATTTATATAGATAAGATGAAGTACAAGTACTTACCACTGTTTTATCACAAAGCTGGTACAAGTGCTCTCGAAAACCTAGCTAAGGAAACCATAGGAAAACCCTAGCTACCAACTCCTAGCCACGAATCACTCACAACCAAATCTGGTCATTCTACCAAAGATGCTGAACAAGCTAGCATCAACACTGGTAAGTCTTCCTTGGCATATACACCAAGCTCCTAGTGCTAAGTGCTAAGTTATCTATCTAACTAATATATCCTCAATATGCCTAGGATGCACAGAAATGAAGGAAACTAAATAAATTTGCTTTTTGAATGATTGAATAACTTGAGAAATTAACCAGTGACTTATATGGAGTCTAATATAAATGAAAGAAAGCAAGTAGTGTAAACAAAATTATATTATTCCCACTAAATTTCGTATTAAGTATGCAATAAAAGCAAGTATGAGTATTGTTGACCACTCCATGTCAACTACCCTATAGCAGTGCACATTTTTGCAAAGGATTTCATCATGTTCGAGCAGTCAGATATCCTAGCTTCATCATCATGAGTAGTCAGTTTATCCGAGTTGTAAACCCATTCTGCAAAATTTAATGTAAATGATGCTAGTAAAACCATATATGTATGTAACAACCTGGGTAAGCTCATTATTTTGGCGATGAATTTCATCCTAAGAGGCTTTTCGTCTCACTGATTCATTTGTGTTTCTAAACATGGATGATCGGCAGAGTTATTCCCTCCAACCTCACCCCAAAGCTAGGGTGGAATTTTTCGTCAAGGTCTTAGGTGGGCCCTAATGTTCTAATCGAATCTTTTGTAAAAGTGATTTGGGAATAATTTAAGCTAACTGGATAAATTATTTATTACAAATCACTTGGTCTACTAGATAATATTGAGTCACAAAATTGAGTAATAAATCGAAGGTCTATAACGAACGGGTGTTCACTCTTTGAGGGTTGAAATGTAATTATCTTATGTAAAAAATATTTTAGTGCATCGTCCCTCATACTTAGCCACCATGGTTAAAATATTAGAGAGTCAAAAACTTATTAATCCCTTCAAGTGTCAATAAATTAACTTTTCTGGCAAAAATAAATTAAAATCTTAAGCCAGATATTTTATTTATTAGAGTTAAAATTAAAGTTTTAAAGAAATTCCAAGTGGAAAAATTCGTGGGTCTTAAAGAAATTAATTTTTGGAGGTCCCCCACCAAGAGAATATTGGAAATTTCAAGAAAAATTGGACCCCTAGGCCTTGGTGCCAGGTGGTTAAATCAAAGTCAATTTTTTGAGGAAAATTAGCTCAAAATAATTATTTTTGAGCTCATAAAAAATGGGTTAAATGAGAAATTCGAAAATTCCTCAAAAATAAAGATTCTCGATGGTAGAGATTAAAAGATGATCAAACATTTATCAACAGTCGAGATTATTTTGATGGGGATCAAGCCAACTAGCCGTTATTTTTCCACTTGAAGGATTTATCTATAAATTAGAATCCATTTGCTTCTCAAAATAACAAAAAATTTTGTAAAAAAGTTCTGAGTCAAGCTCTATCACTATAATAATTTTCTGGAAATAGTAAAAAAGTATTTGGGGTTTATTCATGGTGGTGTTCCTCTTCTACTTCTTGTGGTAATTTTTTTTTTGAATCGTGTTCTTAATGCTCTACTGAAATTAAACTTTTATAAGTTTTTATTTCATTAGACAGTGGTTGGATTAACTATTTGCATAGGTATTTTGCATTAGTTGTTGGGCTTAGAGAAGCATTTAAGGTTAATTGATCTAGCAGGTATCTCTAGATCTTGAGATTTATTGTATTATCTAGTCTTTAGTGATCTAATAGCTTGATCTTAAGTGTGTAGAGATTTTTATGATATTCAGATCTTGGGCGTGGGGGTAAGTCTTCCATTGGACCAACCAACTCCCAAGACAAGAAAGCTTAAGAGGCAATTGTGTTAAACTTCAACACTTATCTAAGGATTTGTTTTGCAAAGATTTGTCCATTGCTCACCATAAAAAAAAAAATATTATTTCTCTTATCTATTTGAATTTCTTTGTGCTCCAATTGATAGATCTGCTAATTAGAGCTATTAATCACTAGACAAGGGAATGGAGTTGGACTCATGTTCCTCTTGATCTAGTCCATTGTTAATATTGTAGATTAATTTTGTAAATAATTTTTATCTAACCCTTGTACATTTATTTTTTTCATTTTTTTTGTATATAGCATTTGGGGTTTGTTTAATTCTTGCAGATCTGAAGAGGAGGATTAAAATTGGTTTGGGGATTTCTCTAATAAAATTTTGCAGGTGGATCTGATCCATTGTTCCCTGAAGTATTCTAATTGTAAAGGGATCAATTTTGTAAGCTTGAGGAGAGAATTGTATCTAAAATTCCTAGTCATTGTAATCTCTCTTTAAGTTTTGAGGAGTCCTTCCTTCTTGTCTTGAAGGGCTTCCTTCCCATGTAATTCTGATAATAAAAAATAAATAAAATCTCTTGGGGAGCTTGGGACTTAGATCCCTTGGCATCCTCCATCTCCTTATTTCAAAAGGAGAACTAACATACTAACTTATTTCTGCCTACTAACTTGCATTTGCATTCTAACTCCATTTGCATTGCATAGTTTAATATTTTTGTTGCATTTCATCATTTTGAAAATCATTATTAGCAATCTCTTTGTTTTTTAGTTGTGTTGATATCATTAAATTTCACTTGCTCCTATTCTCTATATCTCATAAGTGAAGAATGCTCTAATAAATGTTATAACTAAAGACTTTTGAAATTGTTATCATTAACATTGTTTCAATAAGAGATATGAGTTTGCTTCATTGAGTTGCTACTAGAAATCTTGTAGCCTTGTGAGCTAAGTTGATATCTTAATAAAGTTTGGTTATAAGTAGTTTACATCTTTACAATGAAGCATATTGTCATTATCTCATCTCTTTGAAGCTATCTAGCTTGGTCATCATCTTACATTTGCATCCTAGTTTAGATTGCATCCTTAAAATTTACCTCCAAGCCTGCGCTTGGTTGAAAGAAAGTTAGAACCACCTTTCTTTTGTAGCATGTGAAGCATAGACCCTCTTTAGTAGTTAACATGGCGACCATGCAGTGGTCAAAGCCACAGTCTCTACAGTGCCAGGGGCAGCGGGTGGTTTGATCTCAAGAGGAGGGATCATTAACCAAGCCATAGTTTGCTTCCCCTTACTTTCTCTCCACAACTTATTCTAGAGACTAGCCTCAAAACAACTAGGAGGAAGGATTCATCTAGAATACGCATCTTAATTAAAATTAACCAAGATTTTACATTTCATATTAGCTTAGATCTTGCATTCATTCCTTGTTGATCATTGGTGATTGGAATTGTGGGCTAAATTTATAATTTACAAGTTTATTGTATCTAGAAATATCATCTTTTCTTGCAATTGTCTTTCTTTAAGGTTCATTGCTCATATATTTGGTTATCTTGGTCTTTAATTTTTTGTGCTAACTCTTCTTGCAACATTATTGTTATTGTAACTTCAAGTATCTATTTCTTGTAAGTTTCTAAATGTCCATTGAGCATTGTATAGGCACTCGTCTGTTAGAGTTACCTGCCTTATTGATATCAATTGCATTTATCTTAATATACATTGCTCATAAACTCTCACACTTGCTTTAATTAATAATCAAGTTACATTAATAATAATTGCCTTGCCCTTAATCTCCTAGGACTTCTTGTTCCAACAAGTTTTCTCTTTCATATTTACCTTTAGGGACTACCCCCCTTGACTTAGCTAGGAAAGAGTCTAAATGGAGTGAATAGGGATTTAGAGTGACAACCCCTAATCTGAGCGTTGCGCCTTAGGTGTACACTTCAAGCGACAACAAGTATCAAAAGTATAGAAATACTCAAACAATGAACACAAGTATTAGTCACCAAGAAAATAGTTGATAGCTCTTTAGTACCAACGGTTGTAGAAGAACAAAGTCGTTGATCGGTAGGAACACACCATGCATTCTCTAATACCTTCGGGAAGCCAAGATTCTTCGAGTTCTTAACAGCACATGGGATAGAAGTCAATCATGATAATGAGCATGAACTCTATGCTAGCTCTCGATCACACATTCTGTAGAAGAAGATGTGAAGCAATGAGGGAAATACAAAGCACTCAAATTAACCCTCTCAATTGCTTGTACATTGATTTATAGAGAATGAGAAGTATGAGAATAAAGGTGGATAAAACAAGAATGCATGTCCTCCAAACATACTCCAAGAGAACCCTTAGATGAAGTGCTCCATCTCCAAGCAACAAACTAGCTCAAGCACAAATAACTCTCTAGTAAAGCACACTCCATCAAGAATATGTTTACTCCTAGGGGATCTGAATCCAAACCAAACTCCCCAAACTCCAATTCATCAATATCAAAATAAGATCAAACTCTTTTGGGTGACTCCCCTATCCATTCTAAAGTTGGATCAACATCATCCAACACAATGGGAATTTATATCAAGTCTTATGATCAACAACTAGTTGCACGTTAACCGAAGGTTATACTACACAAAGATACCGGAGGTTATACTACATGGAGACGAGAACATTTAACTGTTTTTGTTCAAGATGGTTTCTCTTATTCATTTGAATCTTCTCAAAGACAAAACAATTGTGCTCACATGTAAACGCACTGCAACTTTGGCTAGGGACTTGAATTGCAAATTTTTGCAATTCAAGAAATTGACTACCAAATGATTGTCACCAGTGTGCTACAAAAACAAAGTTAGTTCAAAAAATTAGATAGTGACTTTGGCTAAAAAATCAAGTATTTAATGTTTAAATTTTAAATACTTACAAGCGAAGTTAAAAAAAGAAATGGAATTGCTTACCTAGTTGAAATTTTTTGCTGAGTTTTTACCAAAGGTACTCGTGGCCCAAGTGAAAGCACTAATCTATCGATATATTTCTAACTACTCTTCCTCATTAGGGACCATGCAATCCAAGCACTCGTACAATCCATCTTTGACCTCCCCAAAATGACCTTCTCCTAAATGAGCTTTGTAATGATGCCTTGAGTTCAAGAAATACCCAACTACATGAATAGGGTGATGGAGTTGTTTGTTGTACCTGTTATCAATGATATCCTAGATAGGCCCATACTTAGCTAGGTTGTCCTTATCTATTCCTTTGCCTAATCCTTAGCCTCGTAGATGTAACCCATGGCCAACTTTTCCCCATCCACCAACCACAACACCTTAACAAGGGGCTTGCCAGTTTTCACAACCTCTTTTGCTTTCTCCAAGAAGTATTCTCATAAACTTTTTTCCGATGTCTTTTCCATCTTATTAACAAGCCCATTGAAATCAATTTCATTCATCAATGGAAAACATGTTTTTCAAGTTCTGTGATTATGAAAGGAGAGAATGCAACATGAGGAAGTGAGTTGCAAATCTCAAGATTGTAGGCCTAATAAGGTCCTTGCCCCCAATATTTTTTCATCATTAGTTTCAATATGGATGAGTGGTTGTAGACGTGATGGACTTAGCATGCTCTATGGTGTTCTTAATCCAATCTTTTTTGCCTATGTACTCAAGCATGAGGTCTATGCAATGTGCAGCACATGGGGTGCAAAATATGGCTTTGTATTTGAACTCTAACATCTTACCAACAAGAACATAGTTAGAGGCATTATTTGTGATGATCCAAACAACATTTGCCTCCCTCAATGTCACAATAATCAAATCTAAAAGTTGAAATAGCTTGTTTACATCTTTCACCTTATTAAATGCATCAACCTATTTCAAAAACATGGTTCCTTGAGGGCAAGAGACGAGGAAAGTTATGATTGTACGTTTCTTTCTATCAATTAATCCATCTTACATGATGGTACAACTTGTTTTGGCCCATAAACCTTTAAACTCCTTCAAGTATTCATCTATGGACAAAACCTCTTTTTGCAAAAGTGATCCCCTCAAGTCATGCATACTAGGGCCTTTGAAACACTTTCATGTAGCAATAACAAAATCCCACATAGGTTGGTAATAAGGAGAGTGGGCACTATTGAAGGGGATATCTGCATCATACCACCATCTAGCAATGCATTAAAAAGCAGCATCTTCATATCGCTTCTTTCAATAGTTATCAAAGATGGGTTGAGTTTGACTTGCTTGGGAGGCACTAGTAGAGTTAAGGGAAGGTGTATCATAACTCGAATGTTCCTCTTCTTTTTAGGTTGTTTGTCAAACTCAAGAGGAAGAGGACCATAACAAAAGGGGTCCATAACATTAATAGAAAGAATCTAGGAAGAGCCATCAAATTCAGCTATAGCAGTTGTTCTCATTGCAACAAGTTGCCTCTTCCTCCCAATTTCATCATTTATCTCCTTTTTCCTAGCCTTCTCTTATTCAAATTTCTCAAACTAATTAAGTAATTCCACTCTAATTTGCCCAATCACCTCATTTGGTGATCATCTACAAAAATCTGTTGCTTACAACAATCAAGTGTTGTTTCAACCTATGAATGCTCTACGGTGGTCAAGAAAGCATGTATGCTAGCCTATTTGTGGCTCCTTTCTTGTACTTGATCAGTAGATGAAATTGTTGCAAGAAGTGTAACCATTTGTAATGCCTCACCTATTGTATCTTGCTCTAACTTTGCAAGTACTAAAGGGGCTAGCGATCTTTATGTACTATGTATTATGATCCCTTTGCCCAAGAGATAGCGCTTCCATTTCCTCGTTGTTTATACAATCACATAGAGCTCCTTATAATATGTGGGGTAGTTGAGTACTGCTCTATGAAACAACAATAAATGGTAGCACCCAAGACTTCCTCCTTGATGAATACTATTCCTAATGCATATCCAATAGCATTGATCTCTAGCTCAAAAGACCAATGCAAATTTAGCATGGCTAGGATTGGAGCATCACTAATTTTCCTCTTCAAGTCTTAAAATGCTCTTTGTTGGGGCTTTGCCCCAATGAAAGTTATTTCCTTTGGTGGTCAAAGCATACAATGGCATTGCTACTGTGGGGAAGTTTACAATGAACTTCCTCAAATACTAAGCTACACCAATGAAACTCCTAACCTTTGCTACATTGGTTTGAATTTTTATAGGCCATTAAATGATGGCTACAATCTTCAACAAATCCACTCTCAACTCTCCTCCACCAATCATGTGACCATGATATATCAAGGATGTATCCCAAACTCGCATTTCCTCACGTTGGCAATCAATTGATTCTTTTGTAAAGTCTCTAGTACCTACTTCACGTGTGAGAAGTGCTCTTGCCAAGTATTGCTAAAAATTAGTATGTCATATAGATATGTTATTACAAAAGAGTCAATGAAAGGGTGTAGCACATCATTCATCAATCTCATAAAAGTTGTAGGTGCATTACCTATACCGAAAGGCTTTACTAACCACTCATTCAAACCTTGTCTTGTTTTGAACATTGTCTTCAACACATATGTACTGACCTAGGACAATTTTGCTTTTAGTGTTTCTTACGGAACTAGGGTTTCCATCAGAATCCTTTCCATTATTCAACCATGAAATACCATGAAATAGGAAATAACAGTGCAATTGAACAAAATTACAATTCTAATAATCTTGATTGATCATTCACCAATAAGAAATACAGTACAATATCTTGTACCTTATCCAAATATTCAACAGTTCAACACAAATTCAACTGAATAGTATTGTTTGCCACTTAATTATGAATTTATGATTTCAGGTATCTAGGGTTTCCACTAAAATTTCTTTGTTCATTCAATGACAAAACCAACAATTCATTTAATAACACAGTATTAGAGGGATTCTCGTTAATTATCAATGCTCAGTCATCAACCACCGTAACATTATTCATTCATCCATAATGTCACCATTTGAGAAGAGACAATGAATCCACAGAAAAGTAACCAATAATTAGTTATACATCTATATATCAGTGACCTAATCCTATCTATGGACAACTAATAGACTGGATGAAATACCCTCAATTTTGAGTCTGTCGCAGGAGGGCTTATGCCGAGTTTAAGGACTTGTGAACTCCCTTTGTAACCACTTCCGCACCTGCTTCAAGACCTTGACCGAACAAATTCAGAATGGATAGCATCTATTGGAAGGCTTCGGTTATGTTTTTCAAAGGCGTTGGACTATTCCAAATTCAGGAATATCTTCACATCCCATAAATCTCGGACCACAGAAAGTTTCGGTAGTCTTCCTCAGAGCTCACAATTCTTATTACAATGCTCACTCTTAGTTACCAGACTTTGGATCATAGGAGTAGTGGATAATTGTATGCTTTTGTAGGCTCGGTCAACTATCAATTCCAAGAGTCTCGATCTGCTTCAAAATGAATACGAATCACAACCTTAATGATTTGGACCTTGCCACAATTACAGATTTTGGATTCCCAAAGTGCTCGGCTCCTGCAGGAGGACTTTTGCCTTCTGAGAGAGGTTTGGTCTTGCACAAATTCGACCTTATGAAATTTCACCGCCCAGCAATAAGATTGATCCACAGGAAATTCATTTCACTCAGGGTTCTCGCTCTTCTCAAACTTGGAAAATTCAGCCAGTGTTAGCAAGTTTTCACAGAGAATTAGGCCATCGATGATCTGTTCAAGGATTATTTGTTAAGGAATTTGTTCAACCTTCAACTTCCCTTGAGATACCTTTAGTTGGTTAATAATTTTTTCTTATGCCAGAACAAGTAGAAAAATAGGAAAATAAAAGAGAAAATAGGTTTATCAACTAGGGTGGAATCTTTCACCACCGAAATTGATAGGAGGAAAGGGGTCTTAAAACCCTCAAAGCCTCAAGCTCAAAGAAAAATAGAGACTAATGATCCAATCCAATGATTATCCAAATGAATTCAATCCTCTTGTATTTATAGATCTCCTAGAGGGGGTTCTCTCAATTGATTAAGTAAAATTCACTCCAAACCCCAACTTTGTGTTTCTTAGCCCCGCTGCCCCAAAACTTGCTTAAACATGGGGTAATTTGGGGTTTTCACCTTTATCAAGGACTATAGCCTACGGGGATCGAGAGGCTACTTTGTCTCTTGAGCAATTAATTTCTCGGCAACATTACAACATCTTCAACATTGATCCTCACCTGATGGTACCCAAATTTGAGGCCTAGCTTAGTGAAAATTTAGCTTGTTGCAATTGATCCAACAAGTCATCAATCCTTAGTGAAGGATAAATACTCTTGATAGTGATCTTATTCAAAATACAGTAGTCAATACACATTCTCCAGTTTCCATCTTTCTTTGGCACAATGATGATGGGTGAGTGACATGGCGACATATTGGGTCTAATGATTCCTTGTTCCAACAACTACTATAGTTGTTTCTTTACTTCATTTGCTTCAGTGAAGGATTATTGATACAACTCGATGTTAGGCAGTGGTGACTCCATAACAACTAGATCTTGTGTTCAACCTCTCACTTGGGTGCTAGTCCTTGAGGCTCTTGAAGCACTTCCCTGTAGGCTTCAATCAATTGTTGTAATTGTTGGCGTTGCTTCCAAGGACTCCATCTTCAACTTAACGCCCTCTCCTTGTTGCTTTCCTTCTCTTAAAAACAAGACAAAATTCTTCATACTACCCATGATTCATCTAGACAAATTAACATTGATCAGAGCGAGTTTGAATTTGCCCTTTCATGAATTTATGGCATATGTTTTTCCTTCCTTGACTAGTCTATACTAATTAGCTCTCCTACTGAAGATGGCATCCCTCATGTACAAGTATGGACTGCCCAACATGACTATACAGACATCCAAAGGAGCCACATCTGCAACCACTTCAAAAGAAAAGTTTCAATTGATAGCAAAACTTAAACTTGCAATGCTTGTTCACCTTCAACTCCATGTCTTGCCTTACCCAACCAAGAGGGTATGGTTGTGGATGATCTTGTGTCTCTAGCCTAAGCTTCTCAACCAATTACACAAATACTAAGTTGGACTATGAACCAGGATCAAACAAACAATCTACTTTGCTCTGATCATGTGGATTTTAATGCACAAAAGTTTCATCATCTCCTTCTCTTCCCTGTGGATACTACCAACCAATGCTACCTCCTTTTGAAGATTGGTGCAGCTTTTCCCTCTATGTTTGAGGTATTGCCCACTTGTTCCTCAACATCCACTATAAACATTTCTTTCTTCTTCTTCTTCTTCTAGAAATGTTTGGGGTGCTTCTTAAGATGCAATTTCCAATAGTCCTCCTGTTAAAGTTGGCAACTAGGGATTCATTTCCTCATTTGGCAGGCCCTCTTTTGATGGCACCCTTCACCCTTAAAGCACACTTGATTGCATCATTCTTCATTTAAAATTTTGGAATTCTTGCCCTCCTACAAATGCCTCTTTTTCATGTCGGCTCAAGTCTACCCCTACTCAGGTTGGCCCTCTTGATGAAAAGACATGTCGCTTCACCTACGCCAACCACTATAAATATAGCCCCATGTTCACCTCATTTGGCACATCTCACACACACAACATTCTCTCTACTCTGATTGGTTCGTACACATCTGAGACAGTAGATTCATGTCACACATGCAAAGGATTAACTGGGCATCTCTGTTTTCTTTGCATTGACTTTTTGCAACTAACTTTGACTAGCATTGACCGAGGGCTTTTAGGGACAATTTGACTGTGATTTTTGTGGAAGAGACTCTGTTTGGGCAGGCCGCATATTCTAGCACAAATTCCAAGGTTTTCTGGGTAAGTTGGCCAGCGTTGACCACAGGTATACCGCAGACTTTGACCGCAAGGTGTTGACTTTGACTGACCGAGTTTTGATCTTTGTTTTGGGCTGACTTTGACCTGTTGAAAAGGTCGAGTTCCTTGTTGGTTTGATCAAGCTAATTAGAGGCCATCTAGCTGTTGTTTGACCATTTTTTACTAGACTGGCTAAGGCATGTTGACTACTGTTGACTTTTCAGAATTGCAAACCTTCATCAAACTTATCAAATTTGACTTTGACTTTATCAATTGGATATTAGTTTGGATACTTTGGAAAATTCAAGTCACATTGACTTTGACTTTCATCACTATACTCTGTTGGATATTCTCTGTTGAACATTTGATATTTGATAATAAGAAGGATTGATTAAGGGTTTCCCCCTCTAGGGGTTCTTCCCTGGCTTTAGCCAAATATTGGTGTTCTCTTGTCTTGACTTGTCTTCTGCAATTATTGTTTATGTTCTATCTACAGTTACTGTCAATGTGAATTAATGGTTTATGTGATTGTTATTGAAATCTAAGTGGAAATTGTCATTGGGCTAATAAAAGGACATTGAAGTAATTGTTGCAAGCATAAAACATACTGTCGTTATCTAAAATTAGCATGGTTTCAAAGCTAAGGTGAGGAAAAGGCCAAGCAAGAAAAAAAGCAATCACCAAGATATTTGTTGACAAGGACTAGTCTCCATGGTTGCTACTTCATTTTTCAACGTTGAGGATAAGTTTAATGACAAGTCAGATTATCATGCCTAGAAGATGACTCTTGATTTGACCTTGGAGGAGCATGAAGTATTGGACTATGTGCAAGGGAAAGTGGTGGAGCCTCCTTCAAATGCACCTGTTGTTGCTAGAACGAAGTATAGAAAAGGTGAGGTAAAAGCTAAGAAAATTTTAATTGACTCTATTCAAAAGCATTTGGTTGCCTATATTTCTGATTTGGGAACTTCTAAGGAAATGTATGATAAGTTGGTTGGGATGTTCAAAGTGAACAATGCAAATCAAATCCTCTTTCTCAAGAACAAGTTGAAGGATATCAAGATGGATAAAGGGGAGTCTATCCAATCCTATTTTATGAGAATAACTCAAATCAAGAATGACCTGCTATCTATTGGAGAAGTTATTGTTGATAGGGAACTCACCCTCACTGCTCTCTTGGAGGTATTTCAATACCATGGGATACACTTGTCACCGCCATTCTCAATAATGACAGGATCGTGGTTTTGATGAGTTATTGGCTAGATGCACTCAAGAGGAAACAAGGATGATGGAGATAGATAAGTCCTACAATGGAAATGAACCCACAGCTTTCTTTGCACATGCTAAAAGGAGGAATGATGTTGGTCCATCTAATTCAAGGAGACAAGGTCAAGGATCTAAGAAGGGATTCAAAGGAAAAGGCAAAGGAAGATGCTACAATTGCAACAAGTTCGGCCACTATGCTAGAGAGTGTCCTCACAAAAAAAATCCTCCAAGAGATGATAACAACAACAACAATTACAAAAGCAATAACAATCAAAGAAACAACAAGTATAACAATAAAGGAAAAAGAATGCTCCTGTTGCCTGAGAAGGAAATAATCAACCTCCCAAGAGGACAAGAAATGCCAAATATGATGAAAATAATGTTGTAGAAAAACAAGATGAGTTTTATCTTATTTTTGCTCTATCTACTGCCTCTCCTCCGAACAATTTGGATCATTGGTTAATTGATAACGAAGCCTCAAGGCATTTCACTGGATATAAGGAAGCCCTCTCAAATTTAGTTGAGGCGAAAACTAATCTAAAAAATATTCTTGGAGATAATGCCACCTACCCTGTAAAAGGGATAGGAACTGTTACTCTTCACTTGAACTATGGTCAAACCATACATCTTCAGGAAGTCTTGTATGTGCCTGATTTGAAGAAAAAATTGGTGTCTATTTCTGTGATGGAAGACAAAGGCTTCAAGGTAGCTTTCATTAATGGAAAGGTACATGTATGGCATAGAAACTTCAAAGATGCTTTTACTCTTGGGTTTAGGGTTGATGGTCTTTATCAAGTTGGTGGAAGTCCTTTGGGAGCATTGGCAAATGATACCTATATTCAATGTGAGTTATGGCACCAGAGATTTGCCCACTTACATTACAAAGCCTTACCTGGGGTAAAGAAGATAGTCACGTAATGCCTAAGTTTCACATGAACCATGACGGATTCTATCAAGGTTGTGCAGATGGGAAACATACAAAGGGACCATTCCCTTCTAGTGAGAGCAAGGCCGCTAATATTCTTCAATTGATTCATTCTAACATGTCTAGTGCCTTGCCTGTAACATCATTAGGAGGATACTCATACTATGCAATTATTGTGGATGACTACTCATGCAAAACATGGATTTATTTCTTGAAAAGAAGGATGAAGTGTTCAAATGGTTTCGTTCTTTCAAAGCGTTGGTGGAGAATCAAACAAGGAAAAAGATCAAGACGTTGAGGACCAACAATGGAACCGAACATGAATCTAATGAATTCAATGACTTTTGTAGAGAGGCAAGCATTAAGAGGGAGACACCCATTTTGTATACTCCAAAGCAAAATGGTGTTGTTGAAAAAAAGAATCGAACTATTATGGAAGCCACTCGTGCCATGATCTATGATCAAGGTCTACTGAAATTCTTGTGGGGAGAAGTTGCTAACATTGTTGTATATGTTCAAAATAGAAGCCCTCATCAAGCTTTGGATTTCAAGACACCCGAAGAAGTCTTCACTGGTAAGAAACCTGATGTTTCTCATTTTAGAATCTTTGGTTGTCTTGTGTATTTTCATGTGCCTAAAGAGAAAAGGAATAAGTTGGAAGCTTCTAGGAAGAAAGGTGTATTCGTTGGATACGGTGAAAATTCAAATGCATATAGAATTTATGTTCCTGGTTAAAGTGAGGTAGAAGAAAGTAAAGATATTACTTTTGATGAAGACACTGCCCTCGGGAAAGCCAAAGATATCCCCATCTCAAGGAAGGATGATGATGCTGCTAAAAAACAAGAAGAACCTCTAATGGATGAGCCTATGCCCGCTATCAATGGCCGATGGATCCTCTTGATCCACCTCCTTGTGAACCCGCTACCTCAAAAAAAGACCACTATGGCTCCAGGATACTCATGTGCCTAAAGAGAAAAGGAATAAGTTGGAAGCTTCTGGGAAGAAAGGTGTATTCCTTGGACATAGTGAAAATTCAAAGGCATATAGAATTTATGTTCCTGGTTAAAGTGAGGTAGAAGTACGTAAAGATATTACTTTTGATGAAGACACTGCCCTCGGGAAAGCCAAAGATATCCCCATCTCAAGGAAGGATGATGGTGTTGCTAAAAAACAAGAAGAACCTCTAATGGATGAGCCTATGATCATTGTCCATGGTCGATGGATCCTCTTGATCCACCTCCTTGTGAACTCGCCACCTCAGAGAAAAGACCACTATGGCCCGGGGATACTCTTCAAGATGTAGAAAAACATTTTGCCCTAGACGAACATTTCGAGAAAGCAAGAAGACTAATAAATATCAAGGGTACTTGGCTGCCATGAGTAATATCATTCAAGCTGAACCTTGCACTTTCGAAGAAGCTATAAAGCACCAGGTACGGAAAGATGTGATGGGTGAGGAGTATGAGTCAATCATGAAGAATGATGTCTGGGTAGTGGTGCCTCAACCCAAGGACAAGTCCATGGTCACTTCAAAATGGATCTACAAAATTAAACATGGCGCTGATGGAAGTGCTGAAAAATATAAGGCAAGGTTCATGGCTTGTGGATTCTCTCAAAAGGAAGGAGTTGACTAGTTAAATATTTGCACTAGTTGCTCAATACACTACTATTCATTCCATAATTGCTCTAGCTGCCAATCAACGATGGAGCCTACATCAAATGGACGCCATGACTACTTTCTTGCATGGCTCACTTAAGGAGGAAGCCTACTTGGAACAATCTCAAGGGTTTGAAGTGCAAGATAGGACACATGTATGCAGGTTGAAGAAATCCCTCTATGGGTTAAAGCAAGCCCCTAGGGCTTGGTAGGAGAGGATTGATAGCTATCTTATGAAGTTGGGATTTACAAGGAGTTATGATGATCCAAACTTATACTTCAAGGTTGAAAAGGACATGCCACTTATTTTGGTCTTGTATGTCGATGATCTATTTCTAACTGGTGCAGACCCTCTCATCTATCAATGTAAGGAGTTGACCTGGGA
The DNA here is from genome assembly GCA_031772625.1 of Pinus tabuliformis. NCBI lineage: Eukaryota > Viridiplantae > Streptophyta > Pinopsida > Pinales > Pinaceae > Pinus > Pinus tabuliformis. The sequence goes on from CM062816.1 coordinate 30,409,218, forward strand.
TTGATGCATTACATCCTAGGCTTGGAGGTCTGGCAAAATCCAGTCGAGATTTTCCTTTCTCAAGGGAAATACATTGTGAAGCTCTTAAAAAGATGTGGTATGGTGGAATGCAAATCTATGTCTACTCCAATGGAACTAAATTTCAAGAAGCTATGTGGAAGTGTTGTTGGTCCCAAATTGGCAAATCCTTCTAAATATAGACAACTTGTGGGGGCCCTGATGTTCTTGGTGAACTCTCGATCGGACATATGCTTCGCTATAAATACTTTGAGTCAATTTATGGTTGAGCCTCATCATGTACATTGGGTTGCTGCAAAGAATCTTCTAAGATATCTTTGTGGCACCATCAACTACGGTCTTAGGTACACTACAAGGAATCTAAGACTACATGGATATTTTAATGTTGATTACGCTGGCAGTGTGATAGATAGAAAAAGCAAGTCAAGATATTGCTTCTCTTTGGGATTCGCTTCAATTTCTTGGATGAGTGGGAAGCAGAAACCAATTGCCCTAAGCACTGTTGAGGCCAAATATATTGCACAATTAGTATGGCCTGTTGTGAAGCTATTTGGTTGAGGAAGCTCTTCTGTGAGCTATTTGAGCACGTGTTGAATACCACTTTCATTTATTTCCCAAAGTGGGATTCGCCTTTTAGAGAATCTTGTGTTCCACGACCAATCCAAGCATATTGATATCAGGTACCATTTTATTCAGCATATGGTACAATGGGGAGAAATAAGGCTCCATCATATCAGCACTGATAAACAGGTTGCTGACATCCTGACGAAGCCCTTGGGGAAGGCCAAGTTCTTAGCCTTCCGAGAGAGACTTGGAGTCGTGGAAAGATCCTCTCATGAGGGTCCCGCTTGAGTTGGACATTGAGCATTGGGACTCCTATGGGGCTTGGGGTACTTCTTGGAGCTATATGAGCATTGGGTGAGTAGCTCACCTTCCCCTGTGGAGTATATACCCCAGCATGATTGAGCACAAGGTGAGTGTTTCACCTTCCCCTGTGAATGACATATGCATAGGATGTGGTTCACCTTCTCCTATGGCATATGAGTAAGATGAATGGTTCACCTTCTCCTGCGGATGCCCCAACATACATCTTACCCTTGCAATCTGGGACTCTTTAGAAGTACCTCTCGTTTGGCCAATGAGTTGGGAAAAGTGGTTAGGGACCATAGCACTACATATGGATGCATCATGCATTGTCGTACTCCCTATGTCTAGGATGCATGATGTTCAACAACTTGATCACTTAAGACCAAGTTTGATTGGGGTTCTACCCCTGGTCATGTGGACTGACTTTCGTCAGTGGAAAGAGAGTGGTAATATCTTGTGACTCACTCTCAATCGATCCTTCTTATTGTTCATGATATCAATCTTCAGCAAAGACGAGACAAGATGCAGAGATAGTACATGATGTTCAAGATGGCATGATGATGGATGAATATTGGCAAGTGAAATTACTCCCTAGTTGAGAGGGAGTGTTAAAGTTGGAAACTAGGGATTAATTCCCTCATTTGGCAACCCCTCTTTTGATGGCACTCTTCACCCTTGAAGCACACTTGATGGCATCATTCTTCATTTGAAATTTTGGAATTTTTGTCCTCCTACAAATGCCTCTTTTTCATGTCAGCTCAGGTCTGCCCCTATTCATGTCGGCCCTCTTGATGAAAAGACATGTCTCTTCACCCACACCAACCACTATAAATATAGCCTCATGTTCACCTCATTTGGCATATCTCACACACACAACATTCTCTCTCTTCTGATTGGTTCGTACACATCTGAGGCAGCAGATTCATCTCACACGTGCAAAGGGTTGACTGGGCATCTTTGTTTTCTCTGCGTTGACTTTTCTGCAGCTAACTTTGACCAACATTAACCAAGGGCTTTTAGGGACAGTTTGACAAAGATTTTTGTGGAAGAGACTGTGTTTGGGCATGTCACATATTCTAGCACAAATTCTGAGGTTTTTTGGGTAGGTTGACCGAGGCAGACAACAAACTTTGACCATAGGTTGTTGACTTTGATTGACTGAATTTTGATCCCTATTTTGCGCTGACTTTGACCTGTTGAAGAGGTGGAGTTCCTTGTTGGTTTGACCGCGCTAATTGGAGGCCATCTAGTCGTTGTTTGACCACTGTTGACTAGACTGGCTAGGGCACATTGACTGTTGTTGACTTTTCAAAATTACAGACTTTCATCAAACTGATCAAATTTGACTTTGACTTCATCAATTGGATATTGGTTTGGATGCTTTGCAAAAATCAAGTCACATTAACTTTGACTTTCATCATTGTACTCTATTGGATATTCTCTCTTTTCTGAACATTTGATATTTGATAATAAGAAGGATTGATAAAGGGTTTTCCCCCTCTGCGGGTATTGGTGCTCTCTTGTCTTGACTTGTCTTCTGTAATTATTGTTTATGTTTTATCTACAGTTACTGTAAATGCGAATTAATGATTTACGTGATTGCTATTGAAATCTAAGTGGAAATTGTCATTGGGCTAATAAAAGGACATTAAAGTAATTGTTGCAAGCATAGAACATACCATTGTTATTTAAAATTAACACCTCCTCAGTGTGTTCCTTTCAATCACAGCCTTTACACTGTGTGGCAAAAGGGGGTGCTTCCTGTGTTATTACCACAATATTCTTCTCATTTCACTTCTCGTTTTTCCTCTTTTTATGTTGTGTTTGCAGTTCTATTTGCTTTTGTGTGCATGCTTGTTGATTCCACTTATTTCCTTCAAGGTATTGTGCTTGAATACAAACCTCATCAACTGTATTTGGTTTCAACAGCATTAATTGGCATTGAATTTGAAGTAGAAATGCCCCCAGGTACTTGATTAACATCATTCGACTTTTGAGAGAGACTCCTAGCTTAATTTATCTCTTCTTGAACTTTGTGAGTAACCCTTGCACTAATTGTCCTTTCCTTTTCCTAGAGTACTGCCATACTACATACTAGGTTTTCTCATATCCAATCGGGTAAAACTAGGCTTTTATCATGCCTTGGAATACCTCCCAATTAGTGATCGCTTGCTCATTTTCCAATGCCTACCTGTTGCATCACTCTCTCAACATGCCAAATCATGGCCTTAAAGCTTCAACCAATTCAATACAATCTTTTGTTTTCTAGTTATTTCATGCACACTGAAGTATACCTCCATTTGTTATAGTCGTTGGTTCAACTTAATGGCATCCACTTCCTCAACATATGGCTTGATGTCCACCTTGGCCTCCACAAGGGAAGGTACTAGTGTCTTGCTATAATTGCATTATCCCATCTCTGACTCAGTTTGACACTCCCATGTTTGGATTCTCTTTTTCTTTCTTGGGGTCTTTATGATAAGTAAGCCTTTGTCACTGATTTTTCCCTGCACTTTGCTTCCAATTGTTATGACACCATCGATGTCAACATGACCAAACTCTACTCAAGTTGATCCAACCTCACCCTAGGATATTCTTCCTCATCTCCTCTATGATGTTTTCCTGTCAATATTGATGCTCTACTTCACTCTAGCCTTGGCAACAACTCATGTCCACTCCTTTTGTAGTCACTATGGGTACTTACCATACATGTCTCACTAAGTGCATTCCAATTTTTACTCTGATTCCATTTGATCTATAAATGGAAGGCTCATAACCCATCCATTTCACCAACATAGAAATTTTCTCAATCAAACAATAAACTCTACACTTTCATCCATCCAACATATGTCTACACATGTCTTCAACATTCATTCGTAGACAAAGCAAAGCTTTTCATTTTCTCAAAAGATCAAAAATTTTACATCTAGGATAAACCCAACTAGCCAAAAGTCAAATTGATTAGCCAATAGACCAGTCAACTAAGGGAGAGTAATCAACCATCTAGTTGACTAAGGGTATATCCAATAGACATATAAGAGGAACCAATTGGCATATCAACCGATGCATGTCTAGTTGATTGGGGAAAGGAACTGACTGGCAAATCAACCAAGGGCATGCCCAGTCGACTGGGAAGAGGAACCAACTGGCAAATCAACCAAGGGCATGCTCGGTCGACTGGGAAGAGGAACCAACTGGCAAATCAACCAAGCGCATGTATGGTTGATTGGGAAAAAGAACCATTTAGCAATCAACCAACAGCATGCCCGGTTGACTAGGAAGACGAACCGACTGCAAATTGACCAAGGGCGTGTCTAAAAGCTCAAAAACAAATTGGGTTAACCAACAATGAAGAAAAAGAAAAAAAAAATTAAAGGGTGAACTGGGCAGTCGACAATGAACAAAAATGTCCAAGGGCGGATTGAAAGAGAAACAACAACGAAAAACAGTGAGAGGGCGAATGGGATAAGTAGCAATGTCGAAAAAATATTGGGTATGATTCATGGGAAATAAAAAATTTGCTCCAACAATACCAAAATGTGGAATATGGCCTTTATATTGGTATGGGACTACGAAAAATGCCCAGCAATAAAGAAAAATGTATTACATGACTTGCGTGCAAAGTGTGGACACGAGGAGTGAGAGAAATTTGTCCAACAAATCTTAAAATGAAATTAACAACTCCCATGTACATAGTTGTGTTACTATATCAATGGGATCTTGGTGTTGGATCCACGAATTTGCATTTCAAATATAGATACAAATATGGATCCAACCAGATCCGCATATGGTCCACCACTAAATGGATCCTTGACACTCGAAAATAATCCCATGTTACTAAAATAGATCCTGTGGTAGCTAGCCCTTGCAAGAAAATAACATTAGAGTTTTAGGTTTTTTTAAAAGGGTATTTGCCCCCTGTTTGGACTTTTGGTTATATTACTTCTTATTAATATGTCTAAGTAAGTTACTAATTACCTGTAGCCTATATGCGATATAGCAAATGATAACTTTAGCATGAAAGATCTAAAACATTAAACTTTTCAATTTTCAGTTTTTCATAATGCTAGCAAGGAAGCTCTAGGAAATCTTTTAGAAAATATATAGATAATAATATATAGTATAAACTTAGTTTTCAATTTTCTTTGTGTAGAAAGGATGGTCATGTTATTAATAATTTAATTAGATCAATCCCATCCAACTATAGGTGAAGACTCCTCTTATAACAATATGTTACATAGACTACGATATGTTCTCAAACAATGTATAGTATTCATCTACCATTTTAACTAGCTGGGAAATTTAGATTTTAGGAGAGATTTCAAGGAAGATCACAAGTTGATCATAATTTAGAGTTAAAATATTCAAAAGATGGGCATATAGACCCATTTGTGGATACGTAGTTAGACCTACTTTACATCATCCTATCGACAAAGTGATCATTGATGGGACGCTCAATTTTGTATTTACAATTATCCTTTTTGTATGAGGCATGATGCATCATGACTTCAAGCATCAAATTTATAAATTATCTAATGATTTCAGTTCTAATGTTGTGATTCATGAATGGTTTTGATTTTTAACTTTGAATATGGTTTTTAATTAAAGAATTATTCTTGTATTTTGTATGTGGTGTTTACCCAGCATATTCGAATCCTAACTTTTCAAAAATCCAGTCAATTTGTATTTGAGTCAGATTTGGATTCGTATCCATATCCATTTCCTAGTAACTAATGTAAATAGCAAGGACACTAGAGTGGGAGCAATCAATTTCCCAAGACTATAATTACTCGATAATGGGAAAAAATGAGTTGTTGAGATGGGTTACCCCCATTAAGTTATTTTATCATGTAGACAATCACCCACGCAACAAAATATTGAACACTAAGTTCGTTAACTACTCAATAGTGGTAAGAAAACAACAAAGCAACACATTAGCACACAACCATTAACTCAATAACCTAGCAAAAGAATTAGCACATCATCATACTCATCAGTTGAAAAGAAAACACACACATTGAGACATGACTTACCCTAGACAAACCCAAATGGAAAAGCAACATTCAATTTGATTTGGCCAAGCTTCGTATTATGTAGCAATGGGAAAGTTATAGGCTCTTTAGCTCATCTCTCAACTCCTCAATGTATCTGGGGAGCATCCTCTTATATTCACACCCCCCCCTTACTGAAGAACCTCTCTTTCCATCTCAAGAAACAAGATATAGGACACTGGCTCCACTATGAGGATCGTTGTAAGGTCAAGCATCCCCACATCAAACATCCCCAATCCTTCAACTTCTCCCAAAGAGTCATTTCTCCCCCTTCCTTCTTTTCTTGTTTTTTTTGTCTTTTCTCCCCTAGGGAAAAGGTCTTATGAAACCCTGACATTTTTCTATATACATAGTTACTTTTATTTTTTATTTTTTTACAACTCCATTCTAACTGGGTTCACATCTTTTACATCTAACTTAAAACAAATTTAATATAGAAATGGACACCATCATGGTGAAATGAGGCCCTTCACACCCACAAGTGATTTCCTTCATCACCCATAGCCTTGAACATTGCCCATGTTGATCATCCTAAAGCTTGCACCAACAGTTGATTGTTCTTGTTCGAATATGATTCAGATCAATGACCATATTATGGTGCCTAAACCGCAAAGTTACAAATCTTTGCATTTAGAGATATTTCACAGCTTTGCAACTCTTTGGCAGCAAAGAGAAAATGGAGCACTTATGGGTTCATCCATTCAGTCGAGAAAAACAAACTTTCATCATCAAATGTAGAATATTTCGTGTACATCACTCAAATCTTCACCTCGTCTCTCTATCAAAGGTAGATTGTACCAAAGAAACCTTCAAAGCAACAGAATGTGAATCCAAAAGAAGAAAACTTCTATATCCTTGATTCCTTGATGACTAGCCTCTCTTGGGGAATTAGATGATGCATCCATTGGTAGATATACCTCAGTTGTTTATTGTTGGCAAAAAACACATTCATACTACTTCTTCTGGCCATGTTGCTTCAAATCATTAGTTTGGGGAATTAGGTGTTGTTCTTATTGCCGCAAAATCTGGCAAGCCTTAAAGAGGGGCACCCTACAAGGCTAACACTAGACCAAGTGACAACAATGGGGTGATGGCCCACTCTCACCAAAGCCAAAACACCCTGCCCTTTACGTATTTTCGCGGATGGGAGTCCCGGAATGTGAGGTCACCTAATGGATATTCTAGGGTTAGGGAACTGTAGAAATTTCTCATTTCCCACCCCGGTTTTCAGTTTCTCCTTATTTCTCCCATATAGTTAAATGCCCTTTCCCATAACCATACATTTAACAAGCTGGAAAAAATAAATTTGCTGAAAACACAAATTCTGGAAATTTTACAGAATGTTGGAAATTGCAGAAATAAAAATCAGCAGTAATAAACAGCCATTAAAACACATTTAAACACTGAGATTTTTGGTCAACTTGACCCTGGAAAAACCCCCTACAACTCTTGGGGAAAACCAGTTTGAGAGCTCTTCTTTATTTCTGGAAAATGCCTTTTTACAGTAGGAGAAATGTTCAGCAAAAAATCAGCAAACAGACTTTTACAACTTATCTCAGCCTTGCTGATACACCGCTGTTGTTGCTGTTACACCGCGGCTGTTGTTGTTACACCGCTGCTGTTGTTGTTACACCGCGGTTGTTGCTGTTACACCGCGACTGTTGCTGATACACCGCTTTCGGCTGCTGAAACTCCGCTTTCGGCTGCTGAAACTCCGCTTTCAGTTGTTGAAACTCCGCTTTGCTGTAACTCCGCTTTCAGCTGCTGAAACTCCGCTTTGCTGTAACTCCGCTTTCAATTGTCCAGAAATCTCCCTTGCTCTCTTGCTCTCCTTCTCTCAATCTGCTCATGAAAGAATTAATGATCTTTTCCTCCCTTAACCCAACCCTATGTGACTTTTGGGTGATCCCTAAATCCAATGGCTGAAATAGATTTAGATCAATGGCTAAGATTAAATGCTCATTTAAATCTCACTTTCTATTTTTTAATTCGCCCCACTTTAATAAAGACCCACTTAGTCATTTATTTTCAAAGTCATTTTTCCTTTCTAATTTTTCATTGACTTTATAAAAGTCACTTTAAAATTAGACTTAGTAACTTTATCACTTAAAGTCACTTTTAAATTAGATTTAACTTTATAAAAATTATAAAGTTACTTTAGGAGAAAAATTAAATTCTTTTGGGCACTTTTCCCTAGGCCAAAAATCAAAGCCTAAGGGAACCACCTGTCCTCCGATACCAAATTTCAACACTCCCTCTTACCGAGGAAGGTGTTCCTCACCACACCCATCTTGTCTCTGAAGTAGACATGCTTGCCCCGTGGTAAGGCTTTGGTAATAATATCTGCAACATGCTCATCAGTGGAAATATACTCAAGCTTCACAGCTCCCTTCTGAACATAGTCTCTGATGAAATGATATCTGATCCCGATATGCTTTGACCTGTCATGAAATACTAGATTCTCCGTGAGTTTAATGCAACTCTGATTATCACAGTAAATCACTGAAGGTCTCAACGGTTTACCAAATAAGCCAAACAACATCTTGCGAAGCCAGATGGCCTCACAACTAGCTAGACTGGCTGCCATATACTCTGCTTCCGCTGAACTTAGTGCTACTGACTGCTGCTTCCGGCTGAACCATGACACTACTGCTGAACCCAACCCAAAACAGCACCCTGAAGTGCTCTTCCTATCAGAAGCACAACCTGCCCAATCAGAATCAGTGTATCCTGCCAATCTCACTCCATCTCCCTGCCTGTAGTCCAGACCATAATCCACTGTCCCCTACAAGTACCGCAAAATGTGTTTCGCAGCCACCCAGTGAACCTTCCTAGGCTCACACATAAACTGACTCATCGTGTTGACTGCAAAACAGATATCTGGTCTAGTGTTGACCAAATACATCAAGGAACCAATCAGCTGCCTGTACAATGTGGGATCCACCAACTCGGAATCCGAAGCATGAAGCTTCTTCCAGTTGCTGATCATCGGTGTCGACATGGGTCTACAATCCTCCATGTGGAATCTGCTAAGGATGTCCACAATATACTTCCCCTGCCCCAGGAAGAAATGCCCCTCCTCCTGCCACACCTCCAAACCCAAAAAGTAATGCATCAAGCCGATGTCCTTCATCTCAAACTCCGTCGCAAGATCTCTCTTGCAGTGCTCTATGAGTCTCTCTGCACCTGTAATGACCAAGTCATCCACATACAGCACCAGAATGAGAGGCTCCTCACCAATCACAATAAAGTAAAGGTTCGGATCTGCCTCACTCTTTGTGAAACCCATCCCCTGCAAATATGTATCTGTCCTGGAGTACCAAGCTCTGGGAGCTTACTTCAGGCCATAAAGGGCCTTCTTCAGTCTGCACACATGGGACTCGTTCCCATGCACCTCAAAGCTCTGTGGCTGCTCAATGTACACCTCCTCCTGTATGAAGCCATTGAGAAATGCGGTCTTCACATCCATCTGGTGGATCTTCCAACCCATCTCTGCTGCTATCGATATAATGGAGCGTATCGAAGTATATCGAGCCACGGGAGCGAAGGTCTCCTCATAATCAACTCCCTCTACCTGGGAGAACCCTCTAGCCACAAACCTTGCTTTGAATTTCTCAATGCTGCCATCTGCAGCATGCTTTACCTTGTAAAGCCATCTGGAAGTAACCACGGATTTGCCCTCAGGCCTCGGCACCACCTCCCAAACATCATTCTTCATGATAGAAGAATACTCCTCCTGCATGGCCTCTCTCCAGACCTGCTAGCTAGCTGCCTCCTCATAGCTAGAAGGCTCAGAGTCAAGGATGCTGGTAACCATCGCCATATAACTACAAAACCTCTCAGGTGGTCTACTCTCTCTGACCAGCCTCTTCGGCTCAACAACAGATGTGGCATCTCTCAAGGTGTCCTGAAGCCACTTGGGCTTCCTCTTCCCTGAGCATGCTTCTCCCATAGGAGAATGAAACTCCTCCTCCTCATCACCATTAGTAGCCTGAACTCCTGACTGTCTGTCTGCTGTCCTCCTGCCTGCACCTGAACCTGTAGAAGCTGAGGTACCGTGTGAACTGTCCATCAGTGGACTCCCTAGTGAACTGCTCTGTGAACTGCTCTGCATGCTGCCCGGAGCACCACCCCTCTGGCTCGGCGAGCCACTGCTCACTGATGGACCTGACATCCTCATAGATGTACCTCCGGATCCTCCTAATCCCTGCCCACTGGATCCCTGCGACTGACTCAACTGTTGCTGAGGGTCTAGCTGATCCAGATACTCTAACTCTCGTGACCTCCTAAAGGCCCTGTCCTCCTCGAACTTCACATCCCGTCTGACAACAACTCTCCTCTGTGCAGGAATGTAAATCCGAAAGGCCTTTGAGGTCTCACTGTAGCCCACAAAGATACCATTTTCTGCGGTGGGCTCTAGTTTGGCCCTCTTCTCCTTGAGTATATAGGAGTATGTAATGCATCCAAAGATATGAAGATGACCAAGATCAGGCTTCTTCCCAGAGAAAGCCTCTTCCGGAGTCATGTGCCCCAAGGCACGATGCGGACTCCTGTTCTGCAAGTAAACAGCTGTGTTGCAGGCCTCTGCACCCACAAGAACAATGGCAACCCCTGATCATGTAACATGGCTTTGGCAGCCCCTATGATGGATCTGTTCTTCCTCTCCGCAACCCCGTTCTGCTGGGGGTTGTAAGGAACAGTGAACTCCCTCCTAATGCCTGCCTCCGCACAATAGTCAACAAACTCTCCAAGGGTGTACTCTCCTCCATTGTCCGACCTCAGGGACTTGATCTTCCGACCTGTCTGTGTCTCCACAAAAGCTCTAAACTCCTGAAACCGCTTGAAGACCTCACTCTTGGTCTTCAAAAAATAAATCCAGGTCCTCCTGGAGTGATCATCAATGAATAAAACATAGTACTCATATCCACTCAAGGAAACATGAGACATCCGACCGCTCACATCGGAATGAATCAAATCAAGTATCCCAGTCGCTCTACTGTCACTGCTGGGAAAAGGGGATTTGGCAAACTTGCCCATCGCACAACCTCTGCAAGTATCAAAGTGATCAGTACTGAAATCTGGCACACCTGTAGTGATCTCCCGCAATGTCCTCAAGGCTCCATGATACATATGTCCCATCCTGCGGTGCCAAATCTCACACAGCTCAGAACTGCTAGCTCTGCTGTCGGTACTACTGCTCAATGCCAAAAGGGGCTGGAATGCAAACTTGTACACCTTTGCATGGCGTACACCTATCACTCTAGCTGAATCAGCTAGAGTGCCCCTGGGATACATCAACACCTGTCCTCCCCTGAACAGTACCTCATATCCTCTGTCCTCCAAAGCTGAGACGGATATGAGGTTCTTCCTCATCCCTGGCACATAAAGAACCTCTGACACCTTCAAGGGAGGTTTGGACTCCCTCTGAAATGTCACTGTCCCCACCCCGACTGCTCTAACAACTCTGTCATCACCGAGTACTACCTCAATATCAGTGCCACTCTCTGAAAGCTCTGAGAAGTACTCACAGACTCCTGTCATATGACGTGAAGCCCCACTGTCCACATACCAGATACCTGAAGATGCTCCACTAGTCGAGGGAAAAGCATGCTCCCTCTGAACCTGTGTGGCAGGTGATCCTGCACTAGAGGACTCACATGTAGTGAGCGCAAACTCCCGGTCAAAACGACCTGCAAAGTCCTCAATCTCTGTTGAAGCTGCCACGTCCTGGTTCTTCCCCTTCTTCTTCTTCTTCTCCGGACACACAACTGCATAGTGTCCCATCTTCTGACAATTCCAACACTTCACCTTGGAATAGTCCTTCTGTGTGTTCCCCTGTTTACCTTTACCTTTGCCTTTGCCCCCACCACCGCTTGTGGAAGCATGCTTCTTCCCTTTGCCTTTCTTGCCTCCTGCCACCAGTGCTACGTCCTCATCCTGCTCAACTGGCTTGGCTGCCCCAAGCTGTCCTTTCCTGATCTCTGTCTGAATGCAATCATCCCAAAACCTCTCCCATGTGGGAAGGGTCTCACGTGCACAAACCCCATCAGCAAAGTTCAACCATGAACGGGGGAGGCCATTCACTGCAATCCGCACCAACTCAGTGGGTGGAATGGCCTCTCCAATCGCTGCCAACTCATCTCTCACATTGGTAATCTTTGTGAGATATCCAGCTGCACTATCATTACCCATCTTAATGTTCTTCAGCTTCTCCTTCAGGACCATCTTCCGATTCTCATTGGTACTCTGGTAGAGATTGGACAATGTTGTCCACATCTCATGGGCATTGTTCTTTCCTCTCACATGAGGAATGCAATGGTCTTTGATTCCGTCTAGAATCAACCTCTTACCCTTGTTGTTCTTTCTATTATAAGCTGTCAACTGAGTTGCATCAGTAGGCACAACAACAGGGTGCTGTGCTGTATGCACCATGATATCCCAAACTTCTGCCTCCTCAAAGATACTCTGCATTCTCTTCTTCCAAACGCTGTAATTTGTATGCCCATCCAACCTATCCTCCACCCTCAATCCCAATGACATCTTGCTGTCCTAAAACTGAAAAATAGCACTGCTGTGGTAAAGATAAAACCGCTGTTTATGAAAAATCAACTTGCTGGAATTTTCTGAGTGAAAAATCAGCAACTGTAATTTTTTCCTTTTGCTGTCCCAAACTGCCCTTCAGCACTCGAGCTCTGATACCATGTAGAAATTTCTCATTTCCCACCCTGGTTTTCAGTTTCTCCCTATTTCTCCCATATAGTTAAATGCTCTTTCCCATAACCATACATTTAACAAGCTGGAAAAAATAAATTTGCTGAAAACACAAATTCTGGAAATTTTACAGAATGCTGGAAATTGCAGAAATAAAAATCAGCAGTAATAAACAGCCATTAAAACACATTTAAACACTGAGATTTTTTGTCAAATTGACCCTGGAAAAACCCCCTACAACTCTTGGGGAAAACCAGTTTGAGAGCTCTTCTTTATTTCTGGAAAATGCCTTTTTACAGTAGGAGAAATGTTCAGCAAAAAATCAGCAAACAAACTTTTACAACTTATCTCAGCCTTGCTGATACACCGCTGCTGTTGTTGTTACACCGCGGCTGTTGATGTTACACCGCTGTTGTTGTTGTTACACCGCGGCTGTTGCTGTTACACCACGGCTGTTGTTGTTACACCGAGGTTGTTGCTGTTACACCGCGGCTGTTGCTGATACACCGCTTTCGACTGCTAAAACTCCGCTTTCATCTGCTGAAACTCCGCTTTGTTGAAACTCCGCTTTCAGCTGCTGAAACTCCGCTTTGTTGTAACTCCGCTTTCAGCTGCTGAAACTCCGCTTTGCTGTAACTCCACTTTCAGCGGTCCAGAAATCTCCCTTACTCTCTTGCTCTCCTTCTCTCAATCTGCTCATGAAAGAATTAATGATCTTTTCCTCATTTTCCTCCCTTAACCCAACCCTAAGTGACTTTTGGGTGATCCCTAAATCCAATGGCTGAAATAGATTTAGATCAATGGCTGAGATTAAATGCTTATTTAAATCTCACTTTCTATTTTTTAATTCACCCCACTTTAATAAAGACCCACTTAGTCATTTATTTCCAAAGTCACTTTTCATTTCTAATTTTTCATTGACTTTATAAAAGTCACTTTAAAATTAGACTTAGTAACTTTATCACTTAAAGTCACTTTTAAATTAGATTTAACTTTATAAAAATTATAAAGTTACTTTAGGAGAAAAATTAAATTCTTTTGGACACTTTTCCCTAGGCCAAAGATCAAAGCCTAAGGGAACCACCTGTCCTCCGGTACCAAATTTCAACAGTACAAGGTGACTCAATGAGACCTTTTACAAGAAAGGCACAATTTAGGCTTAGAGCTCTTATTGGAGGTAATTCGCTTTCTTTATAGAGGCCTAGGGTTAAGAGCACAAGACCTAGGGCTTGATTGATTAGTTGAATGTTGGGGTGGCCAAAGGTCAAGGCAAATAGAAAGGGTTTCCAGCAATTATTTTCAACAAGTGAAAGGCTCATGAAACACTCAAACCAGCCCCTGAGTTGAAACAAGGCTAGACTAGGGTTCTACCTTAGGGAAAACAACTAGGGCGAAGAAATTTATGGACAAGATTAAAGTGGATGCCCAACAAAAGAAGAGAGTTTGTGGAAAATATGCTCCTCTTGATGTTTAGGCTCTCCAATCCCAAAAATGTATCTTACTTGAGGATTCGCACCAAGCCCAAGTTATCAAGCTTTGCCTTAAAGGGACCTAATTTAGAGAAGAAGAATTTATGGATAAAAAAATAAGATTGATCACCAACAAAGTAAGGCCAATGCCTTGTCCCTTGGGATATGGAGTCTATGATATGATAGGTCAGCCAAAAAGTTTCTAAGGGGGCTGAAATCTTGATGCCCTAGCACCAAAACTCAAGCAATTACCTATGCAAAGGATAATGGAATTTTCATGGGAGAGCTAGTTAAAGTTCACCATTAGGACATTCATTCACATGTTACGAATAAGTATTGCACGCAATAGATCATCTAGATAGCATTCAATAAATTAGGGCATTGGACATGTAGAAAGATAACTATTCAACAATAGGTAGACTTCCAAGATAACATGCAAAAGATTCCATCCATTGATCCCAAAAATAGCTCCAAAGACAAGTGATTTAGCTCCAAATGTCAAAACGCATCATATATCCCAATTCTCCACAAGAAATAAGGTTCAATTCACTAGAGACGCCGAAAGTGTCAAGTTGTGATGATCCAATACAAAATGAACCCTCATTTATTTATATGAGGAGGTCGAATGGCTAATGTAGCCTACTAGACCCTGTAAAATGATAAAATAATGTGCCATAACATGTCTAGGTCACAAGCTAACCTAGTAGCCAATGCAATAAATCAAATCTAACCCACATGTGTGAACCGAAATAGTAGATATGTTGATGTCATGCATGCGTGAGCCCTCCTAGGGCTAGCATTGAGGCCAAAGGTGCCATATGGTGTGTAGAGGCCCTCTAAAATCATCTCCTAGGGGTTGACCCCTAGGTCTCTATCAATCTCCCTCTGTGGACCCCAATTTTGGTTTAGGGCACAAAAGTGGTCTCATGATTCTCTAGGTGGTCAAAATCCCTATCTTTGTTCCCACGCTGAGGGCTCTCAAGATGGTGCTAGCCCTCCCATGTCTCGAGGTATGAGACCATCCTCCTTTGGGCCCTGAATTTGACTACCAACCCTCATGAAGTGCTAAGTCAATTAGGGGCACGCCTGGTCCAAGTGCATCATCACATAAAAGTCATCAATTTAGGGCAAAGTGTTGGAACATTGTGGGTGCTAGAGATGCCCATGGCTATGTACGATGCTTTACTGTTGCTCGGAGACCCATGGCTCTCAGTGCCTCACCTGTGGGTCACAATACGCTCCTCTGAAGGACTTGCGCCCCAATTATGTTGCCCTAGCCATGATGGAACCACTAGACAATTACACACAATATCTAGTGCTAACATCTACATCATCAGGTACATTTAATCATTTTGCATCTAAGTGAACCAAGAGTGCACATAATGGACAATTTAACACTCCAAACAAGGCTCCCCTTCCAAAATTAAGGCTTTGAACTCATTATAGTGTTACATCCCTAGGTAGGAGTGGCTAATAGACCATCCTATTAGGTGTTTCCAGCCCCTAAGGGGAATGACATGTCCTTGGTCCACCCTTCAATTGATAGTTGTCATGTGAATAATGATGCAATGGAGGGGAGAAGATTTCATGGCCAAGTGCTATGGTGAAAGGGACTAGCAATGATGCGCTCCTCATCCTAAGCATACAGATGTGGGGAGGTAGCAATCGTGGATGCATGAATTACAAAATCGACATTCATTATCCCACCCCTCTTGTGTGCCTTTTACTTTTTCTTGATTTTCTTTGTATTATTGCTCGTAGCTCAAAGGGGAGCTTGCTTTGTATGATGTATAGCAATTATTACCCCATTAATGATGAGGTAGTTCATTGCTCATAAGGGGTTGGGACCTGCAAGGGTTCATTCTCATAATATGAAGAGAAACATGTGCTCAAGAACCAAGTGAGGGCCATAATGAGTGAGGTAGAGCTCATGCTAGGCTTTTTCCCACGTGCTAATGTGTATGTCCCAACCATCTTTTGCATTTTGTTTTCCTTTTGTTTTTACTTGTGGCCATTGTTTGCTTTTTCCTTTTCTTTTAGATGCATCAACCTCCCAAGGCAAAGTTTTGGGGCCCTATCCAAGTATGAGGATGTATGGTGCCAACCCCAGACAACAAATGGTCAGTTGAACCCGAAGAAGTGAGGTGGAATATGGGGTTCGTAATGTAAGATGGAAAGTGGTAAGTATGGAATAGGGAGAGATGGAACCATGCTATCTCAATCAGGGTTTCCCAAGTAATGCCCCTCTTATACCCATTGAGCCATTACAAGAGGTCCCACTGGACTAGGATGAAAGATTAACACCCCATTTAAGGTAAGAGAACAATATGATGGTTAAAACCCCTCTTCCTTCCAGGTTACCCCATGATCCATGTCAAATGCCCAAAATACAAACAAGCATAAGCATCTAATTGCAAAATGAATGAAGTACCTTTTGATCGAAAGCCCACCTTCCAACGTGCGCTCTTGCCAAATGGGTGAGGAAACATATGACTGATGCAAGTGGTGGAGATATAAATGGCACATCATATCGACTACTAGCAGTTGTCAGGGGCAGCTAGCTGTCAGCTGGAAAAGATGATGGGAGAAAAACTTCTCCTATGGGGTCACCCATTTTTGGTGGGTAACAGTTCCATTGAGGATGTGTAGGCCAATGACTATCAATGGAATTAGTCTACCACTATCTAAATTTTCATGATTCCAGTTATTAATTTCAAACTTGTGCAACCTTTCAAATAAGCTATGTTTTTTTTAGTTTTGAAGTTTTGAACTTAGTCATTGACATTTTGATATATCTGTTGGCATTATGACAAATGTGTTGTCCTTGATGGCAACCTACTTCATAAAGATATCAACATGATGGTCGCAGGATGAGTATTCAGGCCAACACAGATGTGACAAAAAGATTGGACAAAGGAATATCTGTTCAGAAACAGAGGAATGATAAAGATGAAGTTTGAAGAAGTATACGCAGATTCTGTGAAGCAAAGTTGCATACATACACAAGTAAGGTGAAGCAAAGTCGCATATAATTTCCGCACCATGGTATTCTAAATAACAGGGGTCTTTACCATGGTATTGGCCCATAGTAATGAACACGGCAATGGATATTTGATCCCGTCAGAGTATACCATTTGCATAACTAAGGGTTTGACCCATGGTATTGGCTAAGGCCTAAGCTATATAAGGAGATGGAGATCAAAGTGTTAAGTGTGCATGATATAGGATATTGATGAATTGTACCTAAAATAAGTGTGCACCTAGGAATGTGATGATGGATCAGATCTTATAGATCTGAAATGACTACACATTGAATAATTTGCTTATGGGTTGATAGATTTGTGATGATGATATGATGTGTGTCTTTTATAGTATATGCCGAGATTTGGGGTTTGAGTAGTGTTTTATTGTGCACCGAAGGTATGATTCAGTGGTTACAGATATATACGCAGATTTTCTTCAAAAAGATCGCTTACATACGTGGATCTTCTTCTCGGTAGTTGCATATCAATTCTGCAATATGGACAGATCTATACGCAAGTATTCTTCTTGAAAGACGTGTACATACGCGAAAGTGGCTTATAAGGGTCACGTACATATGCTAGGGTCTTCTTGTATATGATCTCTGATCAGTCTTGTTGTATTTGTTGTTGTCTGTCGATGAAGTCTACCATGATGATCTATGTTTGACAATGTTGGTTGATGTTGAACTGATTATGTTATTAAATGTTGAATAGTAATGATGTTGTTATAAGATGATATGTATTTGGTTTAGAGATCTGTGACAAGTTCAGTGATTGATTTCAGTAGCACAGTGATTCAGTTTCAAGGTTCAGTGTTTTGAGATCTGTATGCAAGTTAGCTAAGAAAAAGCGCGTACATACGCTGGTAGTCTCATAATAATTGCGAATATATTCTGACATAAGGATGACCAGGGTTTGCAGTGACACGATCTGGTTTCTGTGCTGAATAGTAGGTGATCTAACATTATGATGAAGAGTATATAGTAAATTGAAATGATCTAGCTGCTTTGGTTGTTTGAGATTCGGTATTTGGTTTATTCAATGATTTGGTGATGAAGTTGGTGTTGGTTTCAGTATTGTTGTCTGATATTTGGAATGGATCTAGTTTGAAATATTCTGAAAAGTGATCCACAAAGAATAGAGGATAAGGGGTTGTAGCTCCCTTCCAGTAGAAGCTGGAAAACAAGAGAAGGTTGTAGCCTTCTGCAGGTGGGTGCCTGCGTACTAGTATGAGTCTGCGCCAGTACAAGTATTGTAAGAAATGTATCTTTATAATAAAAGAAGAAGACAGATACGACAGCAGCGATGGTTTTTTCCCACATTAGGTTTCCACCTAAAAATCCTATTGTTCATGTGTGCTTGTGTGCGATGACTTATTCTGTTCTTACTGCACATGATTATTGTTTAATTGATGTTTAATGAAGTACTGATATATTGATTCAAGCTAAACAGATGATGAATTAACTGAAATAGTTAGTGAACTGGATATACGCTACTTGTCTTCATCACAATTGCGTACATATGCAAGTTTACTTCACAACAGTCGCGTACAGAAATCTGAATACGAAAAAAAAAGTTTAAGTAGTTCAAAAAACTGATTCACCCCCCCTCTCAGTATTTTTCTAACATCATGATACTTCAATGTTTAGTCTATATATCCAGATTCTATATATTAAATATACATGGGACCCAATTGACGAATATGTTTGTAATTTCTGATTTTGAGTGACATAATGATACATTGATATATAAATATCAAATTTTGCAGTTTGTATAAACTAGATTCTGGAAAGTACGAATTTCCTTAAATGAAAATCTGAAATTTCAATTTGATTTCCTATCAGGAACTTTGCTTACATAGGAAATGATAAAACTGAAAATTCAATTTGATTTCAAATTATAAAAATTACATGTATGATGTTACTAGTTCACTGTTAATGAATCTCAATCCTGAATATGAATATGAAATCTAAAAAGTTTATATCTTTAAGGCTTAATTCAGATTTCATTCCAATGTTTTTTCAATAATTTAAATTTTAAATATATATTTATATTTAGAAAAGAAAAAAAAAGGCTAGGGTTCCAATTTCCCAATTCATAATTTTGGGATAGGTGCCACACCCTCACCAGCGACTTCTGCCGATTCTGACCACACCCAAGATTTAAGTAACTTTGCCGGGCAGGCATGCTCCTCCCCTTTGTGGGGTAAATATTGTTGATGAAGCCTCTGGCAGATTAATGTATGGTGCCAGCAAGACACCAACAAACTTTATTCTTCATTTAAGGGTGTGAGGATGGGTCAAGTTTCTTTCTGGATTTACCCCCCCCCCCCCCAACACACACACACACATATATCCATTTAAGAATACAAAAAAACAAAAAAAAGCGGATCAGATAACTATGCACTACTCTTGTGACTTCTAAATCAACTTGTTTTGAGTTAGGGACCATCAACTCCACCCAAGTAGTATTGTACCATAAAATTAAAACCAGCAGTGTCTTCCTGTATCTTCCACAAATTTAAGGCAGGATTGCAAATAGTAGATTTGAATTGTGTTATGAATTTCTTGCCCTGATCAACATTTTCATGCCCAAAACAATTGACAAATTGCTTCAGTATAATTGTGACGGTTAGACACTTGACATCCTATTTAAAGAAGGAAACTGCAATTAAGGAAATAGAAATGGAAGAAGTTTTGGAATTAAAGATGTCTATAGAAACAGGTATATACAGGAACAAATTTTAAGGACACTAGAAGGGACTTAGTGATTTAGCATGTACACAATTAGCTTCTACAGCTCTTCTAAATCTCATTATCATGTTGTTAAACAAAACATCAATATGTTTATGCATTCCGTTATTGAATTTACAGAGTCATTGCACCATAGGCTTCCCAATGCAACACAACAGAAAAAAAATCAGACGAGGTGCAGAACTAACGCAAATGCAAGATATACGTTGTGGATATCATGATTGACATTTTCTTACTGGAAATCCAGCCTCCAGGGCAAGATTTAATAAGCTCTTACCTTCAACTTCAAGCAATTATAACTGACATGTGATAGACTGAATTCAATAGATCAGAGGCAACCATGAGGAAAAGGAAATTAAAAAAACTCAAATGTTTCAACATACCTGAGCAGGGTAGCTGATGTACTTCAATGCTTGGAGACCTAATGCTGGTCCAATAGTATTTGTTATGCTAGGGCTCCAATATTTCCAGAGTGGGGCTGCCCCACTACCTTTTGTGGACCAAATATTTATCACTGTTCATAATGAAATACAACCCCACATTATCACGACTTTGGTTAGTGCTTTCTTCGGCCAGTATCGCTATCTTTGATGATGAAATAGATGTCACACATGCATTCTGACAATGCTGTACAAAAACCTTATGTAAAATTCCAGCACTCTACTGGATTGGATAACTTACTTAGGTACGACCAGGCTAAGCAGACTACATTCTGTGCAAAGTTCAAGAACGGCAGGTGTTGAAATCTTTGGCCATCGGGACCAAAACGTTTAGTGGACCTGGTTAGTTAGAACAACTCAAAAGAATTAGTGTCGGATCTCTTTATTTAAATCATTCAAATAATACTCCTAAATAATCATTAAACTGCCAAACCCTAAAAAATCTACAAAAGTTATATCTTCAATACCCAATAAACCTTCAGATCACAATTCATTGGCAACCCAAATTGGCCTCCCGCTATAATGCAATCTAAACGCTTTCTTTTGAAACTAAAAACATGTATTTGAGCCGAAAATTGTAGCCAAACACGAGCCATGTGAATAGGTCTTTCCATGTTTGAGGGGAAATAAAGAAACCAATGAAAGAGAACCTTCTAAAGGAGTTGTATAATCTTAGATGCCAGCTTCCTCGCATTGAGAAATTTCGGTTCTCAATTGCTCAGGGGAACTTCATATAAACCTAATTCTACATTCATCATGGGAGTGCTCAATTACCATTGAATTGGAAAATACACCTTTAACTTACCAGACAAAAGAAAAAGATAGAGAACAGGATCTAAGGAAGGCAACACAAAATAACCAGAAAACAACATTGATAAACTAAGGAAGGCAACACAAAATGACCTGAAAACAACATTGATAAACTACGGGTTGAATAATTCGCTTACAAGGTTTCCTGTAAAAATCCTTGATATATGTAAGCCCCAAAAATCCCCCCGACACAGAGCAGAAGCCATAAAAGGCGCTGAAACGCAGTAATTTCCTTCTCCATTTTTCTATTTGAATAGTCCTCCAATTTTAAAAAACGTCGAGTCTCAGGGGCATTCAAATGGATGTCTGAGCGCCTTATATCAGAAGACAACCATGGTGTTGTCCCTCTCCGATGCAAATCTCTATGCAATTGATCGCTGGAATTGAATTTGCTTTACGGTTTGTATTTCTATAAGCGCTCTGTTGGCATCTGACACGTGGCATAACTCAATTGGCTGTAACAGAGCCCTTTGCACTCTGATTGGCTGTTGACACGTTCTTCCTTTTTGGCGTAGTGCTAAAATGGTAGAAAGATTTTGAAGGGAGAGAGGGGTTAAAACATTAAACGTAGGTGGTAAGAATGCGACAAGTCAATTGCTTGGTTGGTTTAGTTCAAATAATTTCGACTTGTTGATGGAAAAAAAAAATGGACACGACTATCAAAGAAAGAATGAGTTCCAACAATGGAGGAGTTTTATTTATTGATTCTGTTTTTTTTAATTATAATAATTTTGGTGGTCCGAACATGGGTTAGGACCCCTAAACACCGCGTTTGATGGTCAAAATTTTCATCCATAAGATGGAGTTCTAATTTTGTTATAATTTTTTAAAAATTTCTTTTAAAGTCGGAGAAGTGTTATCAATGAAAAGTTCTAATTTTGTTATAATTTTTTTAAAATTTCTTTTAAAGTCGGAGAAGTGTTATCCATGATGAGTTTGCTTATTTAGAATTTTGTGATGGGAAATCAAATCTAAATTCTTCCTCATTCTTACAGTGTGGTAATTTTTTAAATATATATTTTTGGTTAATTTTGGTAGAGAAATTTGTTAAAATCACAAGTTTGAATTGTGAATTTTGTATAACAAGTGTTTTGAGAGTTTTCCACGGAGCTAAATATATTTATGTATTCAAAAACACATTTTAAATAACCAAAGATCACAATCTTGCTCAAAATTGTATCATTGGATTCTAGCCAAAACATAAAAGAGTTAGACAATGTCAACATTTATTTTGCTCTTTATTTTACTTTGTGAAATAATTTTACAACAAAAATTGAATCATTGATCACTAAGTGAAGATCATTACTAGATTAACCCATGAAAAACAAAGTGAATTGAAGATCCTAGGAGTGGAGCAATGAAGGTTGAGTGATCCAAATTGGATCATTATATTAATTGCCACCTATCTTGATGCTTTCAAAGTGAAAAAATTAGAGGAATCAACTTGCAAGATCATTTTTATCGGTGGCTCTCAGTTTGGAGAATTGAGGCTATTTTAAGGCAATAAAGAAAGTTTTTTGGGGGTACGAAAGCTCTTGCTTGTATCAGAGACCCCAGCATCATTCTACACATAGTGATCTTTCTAGTGGTGCAAGAAAGACATCAATCAAAGCTCACATGCAAAAGTTATGCCTCTTGGGAGTTAACCTTCTAGTTTGACCACCATGGTTTAAGAGGATGCCACATTAGCCTCATTCCTCATGCAAAAGGGGTTAGTCACCTATGGACTATGAAGAAGTCTCTAGAAGGGTCAAATTTCTTACTCTAGTTCAAAGTTGAAGGATTCAAATTTGACCCCTAGTTAACTATTGAGTTATATTAACACCAAGCCACTCAGAGGAGTAGGGCACCCACTCTATGCCATTCTATCTTGTTCCATAGTAGAGTAGAGGAACTGGGAGTGGAAATTAGAGAGCAGGAAAAAGGGGGTTAGTGTTGTGTAATTGCCTAACAAGCCAAAGGGTTCATGTAACTCCATAGAGAGTGCCTGCTCCTTTGTAGTTGTATTATTTCCATACCAAATAAAAGAAAGCAGAGCAACCTCACCTTCCAACTAATTTTTCTCTCGTAAGGGTTTCCCAAAAAAAAATCCTTGTGTACATTGTGGATGGCGTGTCATTATATTTTTTTTATTTTTTATTTTTTGCAATTTAGCCATTCCATGCATAAGCAGAAAATCAATAATTAACAAATATGGAATCTAAACTTACTTTAACCTTCATAACATAGATTTCAGTTTATTTAATTAGATATATTATTATGAATTGTCCAATAAAATATCCACAGCAAATTATGGATCATATGGGTATCAAAGTAGCTTCTTTGGGGAATCCCATGGGAAGTTGCAAGGGATTCAAGGATCAGTTTAAGCAAAAAGTCATAAAACCCTAGCCATGGTCAACGAGTATGTTCACAATAACCTTGATCCAATAAAAAAGAGATTCACAATGTTGGAAGGGTAAGTCACTGACATCAACCACAATATGAAACTCCTTATGGTAGCTCTAGCAAATAAGACTAAAATCGGGGAATATAAAAGTTCCAACAAACAGGTCAAATCACAAAGGAAATTAGGGATCATGAAGACCCAAAAAAGGAGTCAAGGAAATAATACAAGAGAGAATAGTTGAGTTCAAGTGTCATTACCCATTCACAACCCCTATTCAAGATGGAGGTCGACATAAAACTATAACAAGGTGAGATCGATGCTTTAAAACTAAATTACCCATTGCAGATTACCTTATGGAGTTTAACTGTGTAATAAATTTGAAATGTCTAACGTTTTGGGTAGACACTCTACCCATGTTCAAGGACAAAAGAAGCTCATATAATGATAATGAGAGAGTGTCGAGGGGAAATTAAATAAGTTAAGAGGTCAATGGTCAAAAACTAGTCGTTGGAAAAATAATTATAGAAAAAATACCCTATAATTGATTAAAATAAACCAAGAAATAAGGTCAAAAAACTGAAGTGATTAAGGCACAAGTAATTAAAATGAAAATTAATAAGAAGGTGGGTGGGGGGAGAGGGGGGGATGAGATTTGAAAAAACATATTAACGAAAACAAGGATAAAATTGAAGCAAAGGATTGAAAATCATAAAAGAATCAAAAGAAAATGACTTCAGAAATATTTCAAATAGAAAAGGAGAAAAGATGGATGATCTTAAAGGAGACGGGATTCAAAGGAGGGAGGAAAACAATAGCAAAGAGAGGAAATAAGTCGAGGAGAGAGGAAAAGAGCGGAGTCAAAAGGGAAAGGCTAACTAGAGAAAATTAAGAGTGCAACTGATGGATGACAAGTTTCCAGGATGGGCTTAACTTATAACCATCTTCTCGATTGAAGTTGTTCGAGTGCTTTTCAATTTTGATAGCCTGCTAAAGATGCAAGATTGGTAGCAGGCATCAAGGGCCAAAACTTTAGCTTGGTAAAAGTAGATTAGGTTTTTGGAGTTCTTAGAGTGTTAAATAATCGATGATTTGGAGGTACGAGTATGATGAATGTCAGCGATGTACTCTTTGAGACGAGCTTTAAAGGATCGACCTGTCATCCCAATGTAGGGTTTACCGCATAAGCCAGGAATCTGGTAAACACATGGGCCTTGCATTGGGTCTACCTTATCTTTAACAGATCTCAAAATATGTTTAAGGGTCTTATAGGGTTTAAAAGTAGTTTTAATGTTCGTTTTGGAAAGGACTTTAGAGATGTGGACCTAGAAGTATTAGAATGAGGGTTAGTTTGAAAGTGAAACACTCTCCAGATTTGGGTTGATGAGTAACCATTAGCCTTGAAGGGTTACATAAGGTTAGATTTCTCTTGATCTAGGAATTGGGACGTGGAGATCCGCTTGGCTCAATTAACCAGAGTTTTAAGGACATCAAGCTTTTGTGCAACATGATGGTGGGAATGGGCATGAAGGTATTTGCATGTATGGGTCTTCTTTTTGTAAACTTGATGAATAAGGGAGCCATTAGGTTGACAAGAGATGAGGACATTGAGGAAGGGAAGGGAATTGGTTTTTTAGATTTCCCTTATAAACTGGATGTGCGGGGATTGGTTGTTGAGATGGTTAAGGAAAGAGTTAAGCTCAATGTGGCCATGGGCCAAATTATGAAGGTGTCATATACAAAACAAAACCAACATTTGGGTTTAAGGGGAGAAGAGTTTAAGGTGGAAGTTTCAAATTGTTCCATAAAGAGGTTGTCCACCACAGGGGATAGAGGGAATCCCATGGCAGTTCCTTCGGTTTGGAAAGGAAAAGGTTGATAAGGTTAAGGGTTTCTTGATCTACAAGATCTGAAATAATGTTAAGAGCCTCAAGGATGAGAATTTTAGTAAATAATGAGACCACATCAAAACTAACTGTTACATGCCATTTTGTCGCATTTAGTCAAAAGGCTCCAAACCTGGATCTCTCGCCATCTGTTACACTATGCATCAATTCGTTGCAAAGCTAAAAGCAAAATTATTCCCAAAAGTTGTAAGAATCATGGATTACATTGGTTCAAAACCATTATTTGAGACTTTGTTGCATCTTTCTTCATTAGCACCTGCAATGGTGCATGTTGCATACATGCAACCTACGCTAGTCAGTGCAGGTTGAATTTACAAAAAGTGCAATGACACTTGGAAATGAGGAAAAATAAAATAGAATTTCGAAACTTCCCCCTCTAGAAGCTTCGGGAACAAATTCATCCATTTTTTGTTGAATATGATCTTGAATTCCTACTCATGAGGCTCTATCACTTATCTCATGGAACTTAGCTCCTTTCAAAGTGGATATACACCTAATATGGTGGATCTAAAACTACCTCATTTTCCCTATAAAAGTAGTATATGTTATAGAGTTTGGGTTGGCTTTTAGAGACTTTGATTCTGCCCTTATGCTATCCATTTGAGTTTGGAGGTCAATAACCCATCCTTATGCATTAGTGAGATTGAAGGCTTTATCATTGTGGCAAAGAAAGGACAAAAAGTCTAGGAGAGATTTGCAACATCAAGGCCTCAACAAGGGTTGTAATCTTTCTCTATTATCATTAATACAAAGTGCATTACTTTTCCCATACATCATGTCTTTGATTATACATGTGTAGAATAAGGTTCCTTTATCTCTTATTTAGAGTTATTTGAATATATCGTGTTGTATATCTCGATCTCTTTGCTTGTCTTGGCTAATTTGTAGGCTCTACTTTTGGGAGTTAAAGCTAGAGCTAGAGTGAGCGGGTGAAGAGAAGAAGGAAGCTTGCACTAAACACTAAGTAGGTCTTCTTCTTATACTTCAAATATCTCTAGGGAAAGATAGTGTAGTTTGTTTGGTCGTTTTTAGATTAAGCCATTGAACCTAGGGAGATCGCTTATGTCCGCATAATGGATTTGTCCAGAAATAACTTGCCGACTCCACTAGGGAACAAGATGTTCTTCGGTGGTTTTCTTTGCTATGGTATTTTAGTACCTTCATAAGCAAACTTTTTTGTCTTGTTCATACTGTAATTTGACTTTAGAAAACTGGATTTCAAGTCTAGTTAGGGTTTTTTCCTCATTTCTTTGTGTGAATTATCCGCATCACACTTGTCCTTCAGCGACAATGCAACTCAATGCAGTTTTGCTTCTTGTTATGTGTGATGCAGTACAATTTTTGTTCTAGTAAACTACGACGAAGCAATGACGATGCACTATAGTGCAATTTTTCTATTCATTAAGTGTGAACCATCACACTGGTGTCTATAGCTTACCTACAATGGTACCTGTAAAATAAAAATTAAAATTAGGGCTTCCCTCTCTTGCTTTGAAATTTGTCTTATTTGTTGTATTTTTATGAGTCTCTAGTCTGCCTGTTTCTCTATAAAGCCAACATTTACTTTGAGAGTTTGATTGCTCTTAGGTAGGAAATTACTTTTTTTCTTGTCAATTAGAGTTTTTTAAATTTGGCTTAATTATTGATTCGTTCAAAGACATTATGTACTCCTCTAGTTAGCAATTTGAATTGTTCTTTTTCAGTAATCTAGTCATAGTTTGAGTTTTCTTTCCACTAAAAATTCAAATAAAAAAGAAAAAAAAATGATTTTTTTGTGCATTAGGGCTTTGAAATTGTGAAATTGGAATAATGTCTTTGAAGGTCTTGTTTGGAAGATTTGTTTTCTGCATTGTTGAATTGAAACATCTTCCTTTTCTTTAGTTAGATCTTCATCGAATTGAAAAGAGTTCTCTCATATTAGTTGCATTTTAGGAACTCAAGTGAATGTTTCGCTTTTATGGTCAAACATAAACCTTAATCAAAGAGAAACATTTAAAATTTACCAATAAATCTAAGGAGCATTTGAAACAGTAAAAACATCTAGTTGGTCTAAGTTAGAAGACGTGTTTCAACGTCTCTAAACATAGGAGTTGTTGTTAACCATCTACGTTACATTTTGGGGATGGTCTGTTTTCCATGTACTTCGAAGTATATAAGATCATTCTTCAACATAACTTTGGATATATAGGAAATCACTCTACATATGATGTCTATATAGGAATGCTCCCATTGTAAGTTATGAATTAGACAACACTAACACGGAATGCACTTCCATGTACCCCATGGTATATATGAAGTCCCCCTTAGGTTGCAAACTCGCCATAGGTAACTGAGTTGGTCTCCTTGTTGTTTGTGATAGACCAAAAACAACATTCAGGGAGATTTCCTGCACGTATTAGCAGTATATTGCAGTTCACAACAACCTGGTAATCCCTTCATACCTAGTGACCCTTTTCACTATTACTATTTCTTTGATTGAATTCTCACATTTTAATCCTTAATAGACCTTAGGTTGAATCTGATGACAACAATTATGGAGTCTGTCAGTCAAGGAAACCCGTTTGATAAGAATCCTGGTCATTTTCCTTCTTTTACAAATATTGGTGCTCCTTACATGACTACATTGTCCCTTCCTAGATTCACAATAGGTTTACCAGTATAGTTGTTTTCAACCTCCTTGATTATGAATGTCCCAACTGCTTCACATTGCAAGCTTTCCTCAACAACACCAACCTAAATACCTTTTCCTTCTTTTCCCATCATCTCTTCTTCCCTTTCTTCTTCTTCGCTTGGTGAAAATCTTGATGTTAGTAACCAGGAAGCTAAGAAGAAGAAGAAAAGGAAGAAGAAGGAGAAGAAAAATAAGCAAGGGGGCAACCAACCAACCATTGTTATGAATCTAGATAATATTGAAAAGCCTTCCAACATTCCTCATAAAAATAAACTCCCTCGCAGGCTTTGTAAGGGTGACCACCTTCTAAGGATTTCCCTAGTGTTCCCCAAATATTATAAGTGCGGTCCACAGGCTCACATCATCCCTTGTCTTCAGCCTTCAGAGATCATGTTGGTGACAAACCATCAACTAATGATAATAAGGTTCCCGAGAAAAAGGGTAAAGTTAGGTTTCCGTGTAGGTTATGTGATGGGAGTCATCAAACTCACCTTTGCCCTCATATGGTTGAAGCCTCCAAATTGTTTGAAAAACTTATTGTTTCTCAGCAACAACTTCCAACTGGTTATCGAAAGTTTTCCCCCAATCCTCCATTATTTGATGAAGTAATTGATCTGATCCCATCTTTAGTTAATCCCACTTTCCCTGAGCGTGAATCCCATGAGTCCTCTTCCGACCAACCATTAGTTGAGAAAGTGGTCAACTTAGTTCCATCTTGATTCGATCGTACTCTCCCCTAAAAGAGTGAAATTAATATCGCTTAGTGCCTTCTTGTTACTTCAGATCCCATTGAGAAAGAGGGGCTTTCTCCTATTCTCATGGAACCCCCTCCAAGTAATGAGTTTATTTCCTTTGATTGGAATCAATTGACAGAACCTTGTCTCCCTTCTTACATGCCTTTCCAAATCATGGTGAAGGCTTGTGATAAGAACATATATCACACGGTTATAAACGAAGGTGCTTCTGTTAGCATTATATCTTCGACTGCTTGGAAAGCTTTAGGTTCCCCTCAACTTGTATTTATTACTCAAAATCTATTGGGTTTCAATAGAAGAACGAGTGAACTTTTAGGTATCCTTCCTCAACTACATATTACCTTAGAAGGAAAAACTATCTATATTGATGTTATGGTAGTCAAAGGCCCCTTAGATTTTAATTTTCTTTTTAGGCGAGACTATGTTTATGCCATGAAAGTTGTCGTGTCCACACTCTTTCGAGTGATGTATTTCCTGAATGATGGAAAATTTGTGACTATTGACAAGATTTCATTCGTTGGTCCTGATTTTTCTTCAACCATCCAACTTCCCTAAATGTTCATAATATGCAAGTGGTATCCCCCTCACCACAGGTTAATTATGGGCAACATGTTCCAGGTTTGCACCTACCGATAAAGAAGAGTCTCTCACTATTTGTTCAACTTCTTTTAACCTAGATCTCATAGGTGATATGGTAGATTATTTACTCGGATCATTGGAACCTAATCTTCCTACCTCTATTGGATCCCTTGTTATGTATTCCTTCCAGAGCATTATTCTTCCATTTGATGAAAACCTCTTGGAAGGCATGATCAAGCCCTTTCTATGTATTCCTTCCAGAGCCTTGGTCTTTTGGGAGCCATGATCAAGGCAAATAGTGCCATGAGCATAGTTCTTTTATGTGTCAAGCTCATTAAAAATCAAAGTCACCTTCATCTCATAGATAAACCTTATTTTATCCACCCATATCACGTGATCCTCTTCCTTCCTTCCCGATGAACATATTTCTATGAGTAACCAAAAGTCTATCTGGGTCCATGAGAAGAGTTGGCGGATGAAACGAAGTTGGGGGGGCATGCATCTACCGTTATGTTAGGGGAAATGTACTTATCTCAAGCATAGTTTTTCCTTGTTTCAAGCTTGTGTAAAAATGAAACCACTCTCAATCATAGTTTTTTCTTTGTTTCAAGCTTGTGTAAAAAAATGAAACCTATTTCAAGCTTAGTCTTTGTTCTTTCTCGTGCTCATAAATACATGAGAACATGTTACCGAGCTTAGGCTTTGTTCTTTCTCATGCCCATCAGTACATGAGCATACATTACCGAGCTTAGTCTTTGTCCCTTCTCGTTCGAGTAAATACATGAGAATAAGTTATCGAGTATATTTTTATCACTTTTTTCTAGCTCGTTAAAACTTGAGAAAAAAGAACCACCCAGAGTCCTCTTTAAGTTGTTTTCAGACTCCCAAAATATGAAATATCGTTGAGTACACTTTTCTATTTCACGCTCGTTAAAGTAAATTGAAGGACGTATGCCCAGTATAAGCTTACCCCTTTTGCCGACTCGGTTTTGCTAACTAGGTTATTAATTGACCAAAAACATGACGTTGAAAGCTTTAATTGTTAGCATATCTAGTGATGATGTGCTCTTAATGGTTTATGGTAATAACGATGATTCTTGAAACTATTCTTGATGTTGCACGAGATATGCCAACATTATTACCAAAGTGTCAATTGATCCACCTTCAAATGCTAATGGAGAATGATAAATATAGATTTTACATGGCTACAAGGACATGAGCATGTTCATAATCTAACTTCTCATGTGACATTAGGTCTTCTAGCTAGTAGAAAATATCTCAGGGTACCATGGACTAGGTCATTTGCATAAGATCCTAATAAACTTAATGAGGTTGTGGTGCCATTCACAGGTGAGTCAATTTCTGATGGGACTCTTGCAACTCTTCTCAAGGAACCAAGAGATAGAGTTAAGGTTAGTGAGGCCATACCTTAATTTAATATAGACAAGGTAACTATTAATGTTAATAGCCCTTAAGTTGCCTTCATCGAAAAATTGGTAGCTAAGGAAGGAGATATTATTGTACCCAGAATAAAGGTAGTTGTTGTTTCTAAGTCCATAGATGGTGTAAAACCTAATGTTGCAGAAAAGGAAAAACAAGCACCATAAGGATGTCAGATATTGGATAAAATCAAACAAGGTGTATCTGAGTGGGCTTCATAGGAATCTTTTGAAGCTTGTTGATGCATAGAGTATCTGTTTAAAAGAATGTCTAGTCCCTTCAAATGAGGCTCTCAACTAGGCCAATGATTATCCAGAAGGGTTTGTGAAACTCTTTATGGATGATTGGTTAGACATAAATTACCATTACTATGAGTTCTTGGGTGCTAAATAAAGGAACAATTCTCCTCAACTTTGGGGTCCTTGCTACCCTGTCATCTTTCCTAGTGCAAGCGTATTTTGGAGTTTCCCATTTATTGCGCATGCCTCAAATACTTCATTAAAATTTTGGAAAAAATGAGACATCTTGGCAAATATTGTTCATACAACCATCAACTCCCATTCAACAATCTTCAAGAGATATGAAACTGATGTTAGGAAAGCATGACCTGTGTTGATTGTACGCGGGGGACTAACACCACTTTTTTATTAGCGATTTCGCTAGTTATGATTTGCTACTTCATGGGAATAATAACATTGATGACAATTCTTCTTCTCAACATTCTTGATTTTCTGTAACAATGTGGTTCTACAGTAAAGATGATTGGATTGGGTATAACCCTATTTCAATTGTTATTGGCATAAGTGTATCAGATAGTTTTGAAACAAATTGGACTGAGCTAGATCATCTTAAGGTGATGGCTATTCTAATGAAAAAATATTAGGATTGTAATTTTGTCAAAAAATTCCTAATGGAATGAGTCGTCATTGCCAATGATTTTTTTAAGTGGCTACCAAGACCCTTGGGGCAATACATGTTATGATTATATTTCCTATTTTTCCTTATGATATTCTTGTAATTATTAGAAATTAATTAACGGGGCAATGAAATACACAAAATATTGCAGAAACACAAATACAGATATACATAGAACAAGAGAGACACAGATATATGTGGTTCACCCAATTTGGGCTACGTCCACGAAGAAACAATTAGTCCTTTCTTTTATATTATCCAACAAAATAAAGAGATACAACCTATAGCAGATCCATTGTAATTTCCTATTCGCTCTCACACAATATCATTTGTCTTTATTGCTCAGAATAATAATACAAATTTGCAATATAATTCCCTCATATAAACCGAGGGGTTGCCTTCTAGGGCAAAAAACCATAAATTAAACATAACTTATACCTTTAGATCATCCACCTAATGAACGACCGAGATTGACTGTGAAATTACAATATTTTACAAGGCAAATTTTCATCTATTTTTAGCTTCGAAGGTATGGCCCTCAAATACTCGCCAAGGGGGCCTTCAAACATGCAACACCCCCCCCCCCCCCCCCCCCCCACCAACACCCCCCTGTCAGGGATTAGGATCCAAAACGCAACTGAATAAGACCTCTGACCCAGGAAGATAATCAGGCTCCACATCCAACTATAATCTCCTACAAGTAATGGGTTGAAGCAACATTATATCTTTAAGTTCAAGTGAAATCCATTAGAAGAACCACAATGTAGATTGTTACGCTTATAATCTTGTTATCAAGAAAGTAAAATGTGATGATTGTTGTGGTTACAACTTTCATTGTGCCCACCTTATTTCTCGGGTTGTTATTCTTCGTAATTTTGGATTCACTATTATTGTTGGATCAATTTATTCTTACTACTTGACAAATGGTGAAGCTTCTTAAATGGCAATCCTTCCTATTATTTCTTGAAGCAGAATGATTTTTACACTACATCCTTGGTTCCATGTCACTTGGTTTATTGGTAGCATCAATCATTGACGTAATCCGCTATATTCTTGAGTTTATATGACGATGATTGAAACTTGCACCTTCTTGACTATCAATTATTGCATATAACAATGATGCTAAGTGTGACTTGGTGACATAAAAGGCAAGCTAAATATCGATTCATTGCAAACAATATATGTTCATTGCACTACACATCGCAATGAAAGAGAGTTAATTGTGCCATTATCGCATGAAATGAGAGAAATAGATCATGTGCTAAGGTGGCTTTTAGTACTCGAGTCTAGTTAGCACAAAGATAGTTATTAGTACTCGCAATTTTGAGTGGTCTTGCTCTCGGCAGATAGTAGGTTGAGTTGTGTTGAGGCTAGATGGTTGTCTTAGAGATTATATGGGCTACACTCATTCCACTGTTGGATTCTGATGGGCTTATGGAGCACGTACTTGGAATTGCAGTAATATTAGTGTGAATCTTTTCATTTTTAGCACAAATTCTCATGCATTCTTATGTTCGTTATAATGGCTAACCTATACTCCAATCATGTACGCATGTGTACTTTCATGTGGGTTATATGTTGATTAACTAGTTCATAACTTATCACTCAGTGTTTGTTTGAATCCTCACGATAACACTAGCAATCTATTATGAACTAATTTGCAATTAATCTCTAGCACATTCTTATCCTTGTATGTTTCAAATTGTTTTAGCTCACTCACTCCTCTTGAGGCATACTTTGCCTTATTGTGCTACTATTACATTCTTGTATTATGTTTTGCATGTTTGTCAATTGTGGGTTGATTTCGTCCCCATTCTCTAGGTATTTTGTACTCGCCCTCACATTAACAACTCTTAATTTGAATGCTAAGAGGAAAACCAACATGTTGGTAGGCAGAACCACATATTGGATGGAGCTCCTATCCCAAACAATGTGAGGTTTAATTAGGAATTCACATTGGGATATCCCCTTAACGTTGGTGGTACATTTTGCCCCATCGAAAAATTTGGCGCTAGAAGCAGGGTAGATGACAAATTTAGTGCTAGAAGGAGGGCATATGACATGTTGACCCAGTGGAGCTTATTTTCTTGGCTTGGTCGGTTTCTCGTTAATTATTAATAAGGGTTTTGAATTTCAACTCAATATTTATTGTTAGTCGATCCTTCTAATAAAGATGTTTTCTTTCGAAAAGTATTCGAATAAACCCCCCCCCCCCCCCCCCCCCCCCACCACCACTTCGACTTCAGGATCTTATAGTTTTAAAAGGTAAAGATCTCTTGTTGGGGTTGTTTTTCTAGGAGTATAGATATTGATATCCCCATCAAGATAGTTAATCTCTTATCGTGGAATATGTTTGATGGCGAGGGTGAAATCTCTACATTTGAGCATATCTACTAATTTCTTATAAGTTGTATAATCCTGAAAAAAAATATCCAAAGAAATCAATGAGCTTAGGATGGAATTGGGCAAATCAGTGGAAGATTTATTTTATATGTTTTGTAATCTATGTTTTAGATTTCCTTTAGAAGACATGAATTGGGATTATCAACCCAATCGTTTCAATAGTTGGTTTACCTTTCCACGAAACAATTCAAATTTGAACCGACTAATGACAACTAGTCATCAAATGATTCTAATATTATGGAATCAACCAATCAACCAAACTTTATATCTTCTTTTGTTATTCCAACTTTTGTTTCTTTTTTAAATGTGAGTCAAGGAAAGTCTCAAGCCTTAGAGGAGGAAATGGTTTTTGCTAACATATCTCATCCTCCTCTATCTTCAATACCCAATGAAATGATTTCTTGTATTCACCATGAATTTTCTGTCATTAGTAATCTAGGTAATGAATAAATTTTGCATGGAAAAGGAACAAAGTTGTCTTTTTCAGGAACTGTGATAAATCCAGTTGAAGGGGAGCAAGCTCAAACTAAAATCAGTAAGCCTTCTTTTGATTATCATGTCGATGAATTTCGAGATGGTTCTGGTTATCTTCAATCTTCTCATTATATGATGAGTGATTTAACTCCTTCCTATGACCAAGGCCTTGCCTTGGATAATATAGATTGTTCAAATAATTTCATATAGCATCAAATGAACATTGAGTTGTTGACTCCTCAAGATGATATGAATGTGTAAAACCTAGAATCAAAATCAGATGTGATGGGAATCGAGTTTTTTCCCTGTGAGCTTTTTTCACCTTCTTGCATTTTCAACTCACCACTCCTTATACCCTTATTTGTTTGCCGAACCTTTTACACCAACAATCATTTTAGATCCTTTAGATTCTCATTTTGTTGGGCTAGCTTGTAATCAAATCTAAGGAAGTGATTTCTTTTTTCATTTGGAAGAGGAAACCAATCAATTTTCAACCCACCTCTCTTTTCACTTTCAATCCTCAACGTGTAAAGAAGACCATTCCACCATTCATGCCATTCACATAAACCCTTTGGTTGATTCATCCCCACCCTTGATCAATGAAGAATATTGTGTGTTGAATGATCAAACCAATAACATCTAATCAAATTAGTGGCTTTAACAGTTTCCATTTTGTTAACCATGATCCCAGTGATACATTTGATGATTGATGTCCATATATGTTGATCTAACTAAGTGTTGATGGCCAAAATTGACCATAATCAACATTGGGGAGATCACCTGGTCAGGGCCCCAATTAGGCCCTTATCTGTTTGGGATGGTGATTCCAATTGGTTAAATGGGTTCTAGTTACCCCTCACTCTCCCTGTTGATTTGTGATATTTCTAATTACTATTAACAAAAAAAGACATCAAACTTACCCTCATGAAACACATTTTCAAAGAAGTAGTCCTTAAGTTGACATAAGGGCTCAGCCAAGCCACCAATGGAGTTGCTCCTACAAAAGGAGCCTTCTACTAAAATTTCATAAATGCAATCTAATCTAAGATGCAGATAATGAAAATAAAACCTAAATCTATACTGATCATGAAAAGATATAGATCTCTTCCCAATCAAGAGAAAGGCAATGAAACTTGGACTAGCTTGAACTTAGAATAAAATAGAGTTAGTTGATCAAAGAAATAGTTCCAAGATCTATAACTTGTTCAAACAAATATGCACATACAACTAGCTGGTAAATAGTTACCATATATTTGTTGTACATATATCTAAATTCAAATGGAAATTGCATTCAAGCTAATAAATCATGTTAAAATACATAAATTGTCCAAATAGAAGGACAAGAATAACGCAAAACTAATTTGGAATTAAGTTGATAGACAACTAACAACTTAATGCATATATGATCAAGGAGGATCCATCGATCCAAATGCACAAGTGTTCGAAGTGTCGTCATCAGTGTTCATAAGTGTCGTTCAGTGTCGTCGTCGCTTCAATTCAGTTTCCACAGATCGACAGTATTGGTTATGATCAGGTTCAGGTAATGTTATGGTTTCATGGCATTCAGTTGATGTGATGTTGTACCTGGCTATCGACTTATGTCATCGACAATTCCGCCAGGGTTTGGTCGACGACATGTGTTTTGTTGTTCGACTTTGCAGGATTTATGGTTGACATAGTTGATTATGTAAA
The DNA here is from genome assembly GCA_031772625.1 of Pinus tabuliformis. Lineage (NCBI taxonomy): Eukaryota > Viridiplantae > Streptophyta > Pinopsida > Pinales > Pinaceae > Pinus > Pinus tabuliformis. Next base: position 30,445,582 of record CM062816.1, read on the forward strand.
AGGGTTCAAGTTAAAGTACCTGGTCGATGACATAGTCTTGTTGTCGTCACCAGTGTCAGTTTCGAAGATGTGATGGTCGTCGTTGTGTAATGTTGACGAATGTCGCATGAAGACCACAAGGATGCACCAGGGTCGATCGTCTAGTAAAGCCTTCAGTTTCACCAATGTCTCTGTGCAGAGCTGACATGGGTCTTTGAAAGTTAAATGAAACCTAAAACCTAAGCCTGGACCTAAACCCTAACTCCTAAGCTATCATATCATCTTTGTTTACCCTAAGAATCCTAATGCACTCTTACCCTAAATCTAAGCCCTAAACCCTATTCTACACATCTAAACCATCATTCATGCCATTTCCTAACATTATGCTAAATCCTAATACATTACATTATGTATTAAAATCCATTTCTAAACCCTAAATCTATGCCTAAACCCTAGTCAAAGTCCTAATCCTAAACCTATGTATTAAAAACATACATTCAAACATTAATACATAACCCTCGGCCTATTCAATCAAATGTTAAAACAATAAACAAAACATTATAAATTAAACCACAGTCCCTAACTGCCAGAGATAGACCGTGTGTCTATGTGAACAGGGGGAAAATAACCGTCAGAGTTTTATATAAAACAGTTGCCTTGTCCGCGCAGTTAACCGTAACTGTGAGTATGTGATCGCCGTTGAAAAAGCCACCGAGGTTAGAGGTAACCGCAAACTAGCCGTCATCGTAAACCATAGCGGAATCGGCAACATGTGATTTGGCTGTGTTATCCGCTAACGGTTAACCGTTTCGGTTAGCACGCAACAGAACCACCGCCATCTAAACCGCGAGCCAGCACCGTTCACATGCAACGGTTTCTCCTCCGTGCGGTTAGGAAGACCGTTTGAGGTTTTTGAGTTTTATAATGTTTATTTATGTGTTTTTGTTAGTTTAATTGATTTTAATTAATTAAATGACCATGACTAGGCCTAAGGTGTCAATCAAACCCTAAACTCAACATATTCGACCCCAGAAGCTAGCACATTCATTTCAAAACTAGCCAAGGAGTTTATTATGCATTTACAGGCCTATAAAGGCAGAATGGTCCATTGGAGATCAGGAGGAGAGTTTTCAGCTTTTGTATGCAGGTTCTGGAGGTTAGAGGCGATTTTGTTTTATGAGTTTTGGGAGCATCGGGAGTCGGATTTCGAAAACGTAAGCAGTGTTGGAAAGCTGGTTCAGGGAGCTATCTGATGACAGAGGTTAGAATTGCATGTGTGCAAGTTCAATATGTCCAATTCACTGTGTAATCCACTTCTTCTTCTCATTCCTAATAAAACGGTTGCCCATCTTGAAAGCGGACCCGGAAACGTAGTCCATCAGGGATGAACTCCGTAATTAATATCGTTGTTTGGTATATATTTTTTTTCGTTGTTTAAACTTCTGTTTTGGCATCTTCCTTATGGTTTATCAGTTGTTGTAAAGTGTTATGCTCCAGTAGTTTTATTCGTTTTCCGTATTTTCGGTTATCATTCAAACTCACTAATGGCTAATCAATTCTACATCAGTTTTAGTATATGATCATATCAGATCATATAATTTGACATCAGAGCAGTTTTTCATTTGTAGAATTTCCATTGACTATTAACCAGGTCTAAGTCGCAACGAGGAGAAGGAATCCTTGAGCAAATCAATCTAGAGATTGGAAAGTGGCGAGTCGTTCAGAAATCGACCATGTCAGGATCTGATGCAGGTGAAAACACTAAGACTAAGATGAGTGAATAACAGTTTCAGCAGGAATTCTTAACTATGCAGCAAATGTTGGGAGAATTGTACGAAGACAAGAAGGCAAGAGATGCAGCATCCTCTTCGAAGGCATCAAAGAAGGACAAAGGTAAAGGAAAGAATGATAAACCTCCTTCACCTCCATCATCTCCATCATCCTCTTCTTCTTCTTCTTCTTCTAGTGAAGCATCTGAAATGGATAAGAAACCTAAGAAGTCATCTCTTTTGAAACTTGATGTTAAATTTGAGTTACCTGTTTATGATGGTGAAATGAATCCTGAAAAGTTAGATAACTGGATAAAGCAGTTAGAAGTGTATTGTCGTATTCAGAACATTTCTAAAGATAAAACTAAAATTCAGTTAGCTACACTTAGAATGGGGGGAACAACTTTAATCTGGTGGGAAAGCAAAACTCAGTTAGATGTTAAGCGTACAGGAAAAGTTATCTCTTCATGGTCTAAGTTTTTTAAAGCTCTTAGGAAATAGTTCTATCCTTTAGGATACATGTAGCAAGCTGTTATTGATTGGCAACATCTGAGGCAAGGTAAAGGGCAGAGTGTTCAGGAGTTTGCTCGAGAATTTAGGGAGAAAGCGTTGGCGCTTGGTATTTCATTGGATACACGAGAAACTTTGTTAAAATATATCAGCAATTTACATTCATATTTGCAGCATACTTTATTAATGTTTAATCTTGATGATTTTGACGAGGTGTGTGTTCAGGCCATCCATATCGAATCAGGTGGCAGACCATTCAAGTTGTCATCTCAGTCATCCAAAGAGATGGAAAACAGAGAATCCAAAGACAGAAAGGGGAACATTTCAAAGAGAAAGAAATCAGCAGTCGTTCAGAAGGAAAGACCTACTTGTTCTCATTGCCAGAGAATCAGTCATGATGAATCGAAGTGCTGGAAACTTCATCCAGAACTTAAGCCCAAAAATTTCCTTAAGGCGAAGGATGAAAAGAAGGCAAATGCAGCAATCCAGCAAGACATCGGTTCAGATTCAGGTGATGAACGGAAAATAAATGCCATGGTTACGACAAGTAAAACTTTTAATATTGGTTCAAGTTCGAAATCTAATGTATCTTCTTCAAACATAAATCCTCCACATGAGGATAAACGAGTTGAACTCTTCCACATAAGGATAACTGCAAAGCATACAAAGATTAAAAAAAAGTTTGATAGTGGATCACAAGCAAATTTAATATCTGAACATATAGTTAATCAGTTGGGATTGGAAACACATAATCATCCAAGACCATACCCATTAGGTTGGATTAATAAATCAACTCAGAGACATGTCACAAAGCAGTGTCGGTTAAAATTTGCAATTACATCTAAGTTCATTGATAAAGTGGAATTAGATGTGGTCCCAGTAGAGATTTGTGGAGTAGTCTTAGGGAGTCCTTATCTTTATGATAGAGATGCAGTCTTTTACAGAAGATAACATAAATATCACCTAAAGAAAGAAGGGGTTGAGTTTATTGTTAGGGCACACAAAGTCAAATCAAACTTGGATTTAATTGTTTCAAATCAAGTCAAGCAGTTTATAAGTTCAAGTAAATATGTACTCATGGTTATTAGGGAACAACATCAGGTTGATTGTTCGAGATGCGTGATTCAGTTTATAGATCAATTGGTTAAGGTGGTTAATTCTTTTCCAAGAAGTCTTATTCATGAATAGGATAAGCAACATGAGATACATTTAATGTCCTACGAACATCTTCTTAAAGACAGACTGAATCTCATTTCATTCATTCAACTAAATTATAGAAGCTATCATCATCAAAAGTGTATTGCAGGGAATGGTACATGTGAGTCTAAGCAGAGACTTGTTTCAGATGGTATGTTTATTTTCAGTTTCAGGGGTGCAGGTCAGTATTGGGGAAAGTCAATGTCGCATTTCTTTAATATTGCATCATCATTTCATGCTTTACCTCTCTTCAAGTGGAGACGAAGTCTATAAGTTTTCATGACGAAGAATTTTCAAAAGCAGATCTAAAATTTACTTACCAAGGTTTGAAAACTAATGCATTAACTGAAAGTGTTAGTCAAAGGAAATATCAGTTAATATACATAGTGATTCAAGTAAATCAACAATTACTTAGATACTTTCAGAATCAAACTAAGTTGCAATAGTCTTTACATCACAGCTCGATGAGTTATGGGCAGCAAGTTCACTTAGTAATGAGTCATCAGGAAAGTAAATCAAGTCAAGTAATTGATATGAAATCAAAATCAAAGGAGTCTTTAAATATTTCAGTTATTCCGGAAAATAGATTGTTAATACCAATCAGATGTGTTGAACAAAGTTCTACAAACACTGTTTTCAAAGATGTTTTTGAATCACTAACTTATCATTCTTCGTGGAAAGAATCCAATTGCCATGTGATAACAGGTTTTTTACCCATCATCGCAAGTTGGCCATATTGCGGATGGAAGAAACAGGTCACCAAATCAAAAGGTATCAAGGTCAGCATCATCAAGGTCATCGCATGCAGATGATTGATCGAATGTATTGGTACATCGTCAGGTCAAGATGGAAAGAGAGGGAGTTCTACCCTCATTGACTATTTAACTAGTCAAACTTTTGTGGTCTAAAAGCTTTCAAATGGAGAGGAATGATCGAGGAGGATCCATCGATCCAAATGCACAAGTGTTCAAAGTGTCATCATTAGCATTCATAAGTGTCGTTCAGTGTCATCGTCGCTTCAGTTTAGTTTCCACAGATCAACAGTGTTGGTTATGATCAAGTTCAGGTAATGTTATGGTTTCATGGCATTCAATTGATGTGATGTTGTACCTAGCTGTCGACTTATGTCATCGACAGTTCCGCCAGGGTTTTGTCGACGACATGTGTTTTGTCGTTCAACTTTGTAGGATTTATGGTTGATATAGTTGATTGTGTAAAAGGGTTCAAGTTAAAGTACTTGGTCGATGACATAGTCTTGTCGTTGTCACTAGTGTCAGTTTCGAAGATGTGATGGTTGTCATCATGCAATGTTGACGAATGTCGCACAGAGACCACAAGGATGTACCAGGGTCGATCGTCTGGTAAAGGCTTTAGTTTCACCGATGTCGCTGTGTAGAGCCAACATGGGTCTTTGAAAGTTAAATGAAACCTAAACCCTAACTCATAAGCTATCATATCATCTTTGTTTACCCTAAGAATCCTAATGCACTCTTACCCTAAATCTAAGCCCTAAGTCCTATTCTACACATCTAAACCATCATGCATGCCATTCCCTAACATTATGCTAAATCCTAATACATTACATTATGTATTAAAATCCATTTCTAAACCCTAAAGCTATGCCTAAACCTTAGTCAAAGTCCTAATCCTAAACCTATGTATTAAAAACATTCAAACATTAATACATAACCCTTGGCCTATTCAATCAAATGTTGAAACAATAAACAAAACATTATAAATTAAACCACAGTCCCTAACCACCAGAGATAAACCGTGGTGGGATCGTGTGTATATGTGAACAGGGGAAAATAACCGTCAGAGTTTTATATAAAAAAGGTGCCTTGTCCGCGCAGTTAACTGTAACTGTGAGTATGTGATTGTCGTTGAAAAAGTCGCCGAGGTTAGAGGTAGTCGTAGACTAGCCACCATCGTAAATTGTAGCGGAGCTGCCAACATGTGATCTAGCCGTGTTATCCACTAACGGTTAACTGTTTCGATCAGCACACAGCGGAACCAACACCATCTAAATCGCGAGCTAGCACCGTTCACATGCAACGATTTCTCCTTTGCGCGGTTAGGAAGACCGTTTGAGGTTTTCGAGTTTTATAATGTTTATTTATGTGTTTTTGTTGGTTTAATTGATTTTAATTAATTAAATGACCATGACTAGGCCTAAGGTGCCAATCAAACCCTAAACTCAACCTATTCGACCCCAGAAGCTAGCACATTCATTCCAAAACCAGCTAAGGAGGTTATTATGCATTTACAGGCCTATAAAAGCAGAATGGTCCATTGGAGATCAGGAGGAGAGTTTTTAGCTTTGTTATGCAGGTTCTAGAGGTTAGAGGTGGATTTTGTGTTCTGAGTTTCGGGAGCATCGGGAGTCGGATTTGGAAACCGTAAGTGGCATTGGAAAGTTGGTTCAGAGAGCTATGTGATGACAAAGGTCAGAATTGCCTGTGTGCAAGTTTAGTCTTTCCAATTCACTATGTAATCCACTTCTTCTTCTCATTCCTAATAAAAGGTCGACCATCTTGAAAGTGGACCCGGAGACGTAGTCCATCAGGGACGAACTCCATAATCAATATCGTTGTCTGGTATATCTGTGCTTTCACTGTTTACACTTCTGTTTTGGCATCTTTCTTATGGTTTATCAGCTGTCATAAAGTGTTATGCTCCAACAGTTTTCCTCGTTTTGCGTATTTTCGGTTATCATTCAAACTCACTAATGGTTAATCAATTCTACATCAGTTTTAGTATATGATCATATCAGATCAATAGAAGTTTACTCAAATGCAACAATCAATTCTAAATTCATCTATGCCCAACCCTGCAAGTTAGCTTGACATTGATTTGAAATAATGATGATTGGCTCTAATCAAATAATAGTGTTGGAAAATAAATCATACCCATATAAACAGAGAATGAATAAAGAATGAATATCTCTTTATTAATTCTCCAAAAAGGCAACAACACTCAATAATGGTTACAAGAATAAAGAGTTCTCTCTTTGTTGGCCCAACTATAGCCAATCTGCTACAAAATCAATCTTTTATAGTAGCACAAAAAGCCTTTTTTGTAGAGAATTGAAACCCTAGTCTCTTCTTTAGAGCTTCTATTTATAATTTACAAAATCAGATCCAAAATGGAATTCTATTTACATATTCTTAGTTTGATTTGAAGGTTGAAGAAATATTCTTTTCCTCTATGTTGCTCCAATCCCATTATTTAGAAGCTCCAAGTCATGATTTTCTCCAATAATCTCTCCAAAATAGTCACACAAAAAAAAAAAATTAAAAACATATCAAATTTGCACACAAAACCAAAAATCCAAAATTGTCAACAATAAACAAATGGATTAAAATTCAGTTTAATAAATTAGTAAGAACAAAATCCAATCTTTCCATTACTTTTTTGTTGAGATTTCTTTGGAAAATGAGTAATTTGAAATGAATTGGAAACAACAAGAAACTCCTAACAGATTAATTTCCTCCAAACAAACTCAGAAAATCTACTTTGGTTGCAAATCATAACTTTGATTTCTGTTTAATTTTTGGGGCACTAAAAGGCTAGATTTAGTCAAACAACTATTACCAAATTATTCTCCATTGAAATAAATATCCAAGGAGCCCTCATTTGCCTTATTTGGTGCAGTAGAACTTGAGATATGACCTCCCAAAGTTGAATCACCAAAACTTATTGAAGTTTGTTATATTATAAAAATTATGGGCATGCAATGTTTTGTTTTTGTTTTTGTTTTTTTTGTTTTTAAAAGAAATAAATAAAAAAAGATAAAGTTTAGTTTGGGGGTGGGGGAGGTGGGACGTGGGCAAGGTGCACTTATGGTGTTTAGTGTGAAGGGAGGACATTATGTGGAGATGGAAGGAGCATGTGAAGGAGTAGAGAGGGGGAAGGAGTGAGACCCGTGGGTCTCTCCTTCCATTATGATTTAAAAAATAATATAACATGCTCTCCACTTCGTTCCTTTCCATTCCATTTTCAAAATTAGGCACGTATTACAAAATATCATCCATGGTCAGATGACCTCAACTTGCCATCACGAAACCGAGTCTATTGGCCATTTGACAACATTATAAGCCATCCAAAATCTAAAGAGTTTGAGAATGTCTAACAAAGTTGTATAAACTTGAACATCTTTATGTCCCCTACTAGAAGTATGCCTATAACAGAGAAATAGAAACAACTTGCTATTCATTTGTACCTAACAAAATTGATTATCCAAACTAGACTTTGAAGCATACCAATCATATTAGGATTCTATTAGTGTTGGGTCTTTGGCAGTGGATCCTGGTAGTTTATTCTGTGGGATCCACGGAATGTGCCCTTCTATGTGGGCTAAGCGAAATTTTTTCTATTGAATCTGGCATTGTATAAGCTAAAATTCCTTGTGGATGTCCTTAATTTCTATTGTTGGCTTTGAGATAACTACAAGAGTTGAGGTCAAGGATTTTTCCAACAGAGTCTTCATCATCTGAAAGAGACATAAAGTCTGTTTATATTGGGTGCAACATCCTCTGGTATGTTTAGGATTTGGGATGAGAGATTTCCACTCGTCTAGCTCCAACTCATACTTTGTTGCCTGCTGTCACACTTCATTCTCCTAGTCCAATATGGTCTAACGGGCTCGAGGGTGTGCGTTGGTCTGATAGGACTCAACGACTTCTTTAATGCAGTCTTGTTTGGTTGTACGACCCCTACCCATGGCTGCCCTTGATTGGGGTTCACCCCTTCCACGCCCATGACTACAACTTCGACCTCGACCACCCCTTGCCTTTCTTTGCTGAAGTGAGGTTAGCCAGGCCATATATTGAAACGAATAATATTAAAAAAGGGGAATGCAAGAACAAATTGACCCTAAAACCTCACCCCTAAGTGCACATGACGAGGTAGTTAACCAAAAAACTGGCAATCGACTTAGAGGGGGATACCATAAGACTCAATGGAGATGCATCCCTATAGATGTTAGAAAAACATTTGCAATGGAACAAAAAATATTAGATCAAACCAAGTAAGAAGTGTTTGCCTGCTTGACCTTGTTTCACCCAAGAATACCAACAACAGAGGTCCAAAACACACCAAATGCCCATAGATAGAATACAAAACTAAATCATAGGATTAAACCCTCAAGACCACCCCATTACAGGTCATACCGAGGGTGCTTTTGAATTTTTGCGGGATTATACTTAACAACACAAACATTGATAGACTCAGTAATTAGATTGACATCCCAAAGATGGGGAAGTACATAAATTGGAAAATACTAAAACACGTAGATAGGTTTATGGGCATGAGCCACATGATCCCAGATAAACCAGCGAAAAGGTTAGCCCCAACATCCCCCAATTGCAGAAATATTACAATTCCAAACCAAATATTCATACCCAGAGAATCCATCCATAGATGGTTAAGACCCAAGCAAACTTTAGGGAGAATGGGATGCAAAAATTCGATAATAGAAACATACTTGCAAGTATAGCCTCCGTAAGGGTAGTCTGATCCTGCAGTGACTAGGTTCACTACCTTCCAAATGCTAGAACCCTAGTTTGGAGGGCATGAATTCCCCGACCTATTTTGGGAAAACCCTCTATGCCTTGAAAAGAAACTGACAAGCAAGTTTGCATGCCTGTCGAAATGTTGACAGATAGAGGTATTAATTCTCCTCGCAACCTTTTGCATGGGAGAAAATAAGTATGGGCAACCTCGTACCCCCCTACCCTACCTGATCATCAATGACATTTTAGGGGCACGAATCCCACCGTAACCATACTACTAGCTCTCACCCCAATCGAGGCTCTCTGTTCCAGTTCTTGGGTTCTAAGTCGACTACCATGAGCATATTTTTCCAAGGTTCATTCTAGATTTCCTACATCGTTCATGTTGGACACTTAATCCGCTAAGGGTTATGGTGTGGAAGTTGAATGTGGTTATCTGTATGTGTAGTTGATTAGGCATTGCTTATGAAGGTGGATAGTTGCATGAGGCAATGTGTATACTGGAATATTGGTTGTTGTCATGCATGAGGTCATAGTGATCTAGGTGGATCTCTAGAAAGTATCAGTGGCATGGTAAAAAGGCTCAAAACTCAAAGTGGCAGAAACTCTATAAGCTTAGCATCAGATCAAAGTGCTTGTCATCTTGATTCCAACTATGCGAATGACACTCGAATTTGAGCTCATATGAAGAAGTTAGAGCAAGTCAAAGTTAGCTTTGACTTGGACAGGTGGCAGGAGAAGATGACACGGCAAAACTTTTCAGGGAATCGGGGAGCGTCAAGTGGCAGGGCGCCATTAGCCCCGCATTTTTCTAATCGTAAAATGCAGAGGTCTATGGTTAAGGAATCGGCCCTAACACTACTAAGTTGCGATTGCGATATCGTAGTCGCAGATAATAGGCGAATCAATGTTACAAAATCGACCCTAGCAGAGTCAGGATGCGATGCGATGATCGCATATGGCAATCGTAAAGGGAAGTACTTATAAAATCGACCCCCGACATTCAGTGTTGCGATTGCGATATCACAATCGCATATCGCACAACACGCGTCCTTAAACAATAAGACCCACCGATTCCGTCGATTGCAATTTTTCTGATACTCCCGAATGCGATATGGTATAGAGAATGGTTTCAGAAACTTGTCGGGTCGGTTGGATCGCACATCGCATCTTGCAACGACCATTATGGAGGAACACCTTGGTTTCGACCGATTGTGATTTGCGATGGGGTTATTAGCGCCGATAAAGTCGTCGTGTTTAGGGTAAATGCTGATTCAAAACGGTGTCAAGGGCTATTCTTCTATGTTTGGCAGGTTTGTTACCTGTGGCCCGAGAATCTCTGTTAGAAGCGCCTACCTGCAAAACTTGTCATTTGTTAGGAATTGCTTGGGAGCAAGTTGATATTAATGAGATCAAGAGGATGAGTTGATATCTATATGCAGCATACTTTGTCACAAGTTGATGATATTTACATTGTCATATCTTGGGAATTGATGATGGACATATACAGGTTGCTGGTCTGGATGTTGCTGCCAGATGCTTATGGTGCAAATCATGTATGGTGTATGATAGTTGTTGATGACTAACATGTTCTTGTTTAGATCTTTGGTCTTTGTTATAAAAGTCATGTATATCATTTGATGTAAAGGTCATGTAAAGACTCATGATGTTATAATATGCCTATGTATGTCATAGTCTTTTAATGAGTCCTTTTTGGTCATATGATGTAATATGTACCCCCGCTATGCATGCGAAGGATGATGTAATAATTCTTATATTTCAGTCATGTATAAAAATTTGGTATATCCTAACTTGGTTGGGTGGATGAGTCAAAATTGGTATATCCCCACTTGGCAGGGAAATTGATGTATGTATGAGTCATTGGTGATAGGAAGGTCAAACTCACATAGTTGAGTTATAGAGTCATGTTATTCTTTTGCAAAATATTTGTGCAGACTCTACATTTGCTCAGGGGGAGCATGGACGGTTTAGTGCATCTCATCATGTACAAAGGGGAATGTTAATCAGAAAATTCAGCATGTGCCTAGGGGGAGCATGATCAATGTTCATATTCAGCTGTTCAGATATGGAAGTCTTCATTTTGGTCAACCCATTCCCCTTGATCTCAAAAGGAGAGAAAATATTGGTCTGCCCTTTCCCCTTGATGTTAAAGGGGGAGAGTATCTTGGTGTTGCTTGATTCATCTAACAGGTTCTACATCTTGAAGTAATCAACACCAATATGGTTGCCATCAAGTCCAAAGGGGGATATTGTTGGCATTATGATGCATGTGTTGTACTTGATGGAAACCCACTTGTAGCAGAACAAATCAATTGTATATGGTAACTAGATGAATCTAAATGAGAGATATCAAATGTGACAGAATGCATGGCAATTGTGTTTATAGATGTGACAAAATGCAGGAGAGTTCAACGGAATCAGTTTAGAAGTAATGTACAAAGGCAAACCACATTATAACAGGTCTATTAAGAGGGAACAAAGTAATGGTACAAAAGAATGGGATGAAGGAACAAAGGACTACAGATCAAAATCAAAAAGTTGAAGAAAAAGGACATTTTCAGGTATGTTAAGTTGTATACGCAGGTTCACTGTACAAAAGGAGCATATTCACGCGGGTTCACTGTACAAAAAGAGCGTATACGTATGCATGCACTTTCACAAGAGGAAAAGCGCGTATGGGTTGGAAAATCAAGGAAATTCAAGATTAAAGAATACCAAGGGTCAATATCACGGTATTAGCTGACAATATTGAATGGAGTAATGATTATTCGATCCCATCTAAGAATACCATAGGTTCTAAGTGTTTTTTGGTCTGAGGTATTGAGAAAGGCTAAAAGTATATAAGGAGGAGAAGATCAGAGGGATAAGAGCACACGTAATGAATATCTTATGAAGTGTTAGATCAAAAGAAATTATGCATGTTATGGGTTTCTGATGCTTTGCTTGATCTGGACTAAGTATGCACCTAAGTGTTTGATGATGGCTGAGATCTAATGATGGATCGGGATGATAATCACTTATTATTATGAGATTTGATAATGGATAGGCTAGATATAAGTTCTAACAAATGTTTTGTGCTTTGAATGCTTTGATATGTGTACATCTAAAGATTAGAATAGCTACGAAGTTATAAGTTTTTATATACAGATCTATACGTTGGTTTGCCTTGGTGAAGGCGCATATACATGCTGGTTCAAAGCTTCCAAGTAGCGTATACAAAAGAAAAGCGTGTTATTCAGAAATGATTGATTTATCTGATCAGTGTTGCTAGTTTGCTACTGTCTGTCAATGATGTCCTCTTAGATTTGAAAGTAGGACTGAATGCATAAGGAGATTGAGTATGACTGATTGATTCATTAAGTGAGAAGGGTAATCTTTGTTGCTGTCTATTTAGATATCTGTAATTTGACAGTTGATCTTTAGATTGTTACTAGTTGGTACAGTTGTGGTTCAGAGGTTTTATGATTTAGTATCTTTAGAGGTATACACAGGTTGGGCTAAAGGAAGTAGCGTATACACGTAGGTTGGCTTCATTGAAGGAGCGTATACATTCTGACACATGACTTTTGATGTTACAGTTGGTTCTGGTTGTTGATGTAGTGTTCTGGGTTCAGATCTGTGTACTGGCTACAATGATCTGTCTGTTCCAATTGATTGGTTGAATTTGATTAAGTTTGAATGAATGGTTGATTCAGCTATGATAGTTTGATTATGTACATCATAGGTTTTAGTGAATGATTGATTCAGTTGTATCAGAGGTTCAGTGATTGTTTGATTCAGTATGTCAGAGGGTTCAGTGATTGATTGATTTAGTTATGATTGATTTAGAGATTGATGATTGGGTTTCAATTATATCAGAGATTGATGATTGAGTTTCATTGATTAGATGATGAAAATGTATTTGATGGATGTATTGCAGTGGTGATTGATTTTGAGATTTAATGTTACTGATGGGTCCAGTATGAAATTTTTGTGAAAAGTGGCCTACATATTGTGTTGTTGTGTGCCAGGAGTATCCAATATGAAAATTTATGAAATGTGGTCCCTGTAGGATACTGAGGGTTGGAACCTTCAGTGAGGAAGTCGAAGCTTCTTGCTAGTAGTGGCTGGTGATTTGATCAAGGGGTTGGAGCTCCCTTCCAGTAGCAGCTGGAGAATGAGTGAAGGTTGGATCCTTTGTAGGTTGGTGCCTGTGCACTAGTAAACATATCGACTAGTACAAGAGCTAGGGGGTTGTAGCTCCCTTCTAGTAGAAGTTGGAGAATGAGAGAAGGTTGTAGCCTTTGCAGGTGGGTGCCTGCGTACAGATATGAGTTTGCACGAGTACAAGATTGCAAATAGAATATTCTTTATATTAAAGGAAGACAAAGATAACAACAACAGGGGGTTTTTCTCTCGCATTGGGTTTCCACCTTAAATCTTGGTGCCCATGTGTGTTCCTTAGGTGTGATGGTTTATTCTGTTATTAATGCACATGGTTACTATTTAATGTTTAAGAAAGTATTGATGCACTGATTAAAGATAAACATATGATGAATTAACTTAATCATAAGTTCACTTGATATACTCTGGTTGCCTTAAGAAAAGTTGCATGCACACGCGAGTTCCCTTCATTGAAGTAGCGTATATAAATCTGATTATGGAAATGAAAAGGTATTGATTTGTAAATGTTGATCCCCCCCCCCAAGTATTATTCCCAACAATTGGTATTGGCAGAAGCTTGATCGCTTGAAGGAGATCTGTAGTAAAAATGGGAAAGAAGAAAAAGAAGAAAGCACCTCAAAAGAAGAAGACATATCAAAGGAACTATGACAGTGGGAGAGATGATTGGCCATTATGTGGAAGCAACTCTTTAGATTCAAAATCACCTCAGAATGAAGATGAACAAGCAAAAGAATTATCATGTATGACTCTCATGATACATTTCTCTGTTCATTTGAAGATAATGAATGTGATAACGGAACAACTGAATTTGCTCTTATGGGTGAAAGAGAAAGAAATCAAATAGAGGCAGAATTTAAAAATCTCACAAACAAAATTAGAGATCAAAAATATCTAATTGACAAAAGGGAATGTGCCTACAAAGAAGAAGTTACCAGGTTAAAAGTTTAGCTGGAGGAAGGAAACAAAGTAAGGAAGCACTACAAGGAAAAGGAAGATCAATGTCAAAGGCTACATGATGAAGTGGCATCATTGATAAATGAAGTAAATGAAAAGGATACAACAACCAAGAAACTTATAGAAAAATCCAGTTATTATAAAAATCTTGAAGATGAGATGGTCTCTCTAAAATAAGATCTTGAAAATTCAAATAAGTAGAATGAAGAACTACGGCAAGCAGATCAAGAACAAGAAAATGAGATTCTCAAATTAAGGCAACAAGTGGAAGAAGGTAGAAAGGCTGAAGAACTCATGAAGAAACAATATCTCTAAAAGGAAAAGCAATATCAGGTTGAAGTAAATATCTTAAAAGGTAAATTAGAAGAAAAGGATAAATTTTTATGATTTCAAGATAGTACTAAGATTTTGGATAATATTCTTAGTAGTCAAAGGTCTCCTATCATCAAATCTGGTCTTGGTTTTCATGAAACTGTTGAAGGTGAATCTAGCTCACAATATGAGGCAAGGAACTCTAATGCAAAATCTGAAATGCTCAACAAGGAGATAAGAGGTCAACCCCATCAACAACCAAGGAAAGAAAGACTTCAAAGAAAATCATTTACTCTTAACTATGGAAGAGATAATTAGTTCTTTCCTCTAATGAATAATGTTGAATGTTTTTTATGTCATAATTTTGCACATGTTGCAACAAGATGCAGAAGTAGAATGGTTCAAGCTAATAACCGTCACACAGAGAGATCGTCAGCTTCCAGGTACTTTAAGGGATATTGTTTTTCTTGCAATATGTTTGGTCACAAAGCCATTGATTTCATTAGAAGGAATATGAAACATATAGTATGTTATTCTTGTAACAAGTTTGGTCATATAGAAAAAGATTGCAGTAGCAAATTTCAGCCATCATACCAAAAGGAGTAAACATCATCACACTCCAAGGTATGGAAGAAGAAGGAATCACAGTTAGAAAGATGTGGCATATATTAGTATACAAACAAAACAGACTCAGGAGGAACTGAAAGTATGAAATTTCAGTGTTCTAGTTCTCATATGCAGTTATCACGAAGACAAGTCGTGTATATACGCGAGTTAGAAGCTGTAGAGTCGCATATATGTTGGATTAATGAAGAAGTTGTGGGACATACTTAGAAAATGGGTCTGATATGCTTTAGTCAATTATCAATTACATTTTCTATCTTGATGATTGATGATTATAGTCTATGGATGTTATTTGGAAGTTATTTTGATCCTCATAAATGGTTGATGACTTGATGTATTTTTATATATACAATGATCAGATCTGACAATGAGCAGTTGGCACAGGTTCAGGGGGAGAATATGATATGCTTCTAATAATGCATTGTTGGCATTATGTTTAGAAGTTTTTGGTACATAATGATTCTTATCAATGGCAAGGATGCTTATGTTGATGAAGTGTTTAAATGATACATCATGCTATGTTGCAGTCATGAGTTGCCTATGATGAAATCTCATATGATACTTGTATTTCTTGAGCCACATAGTTGTTATTTAGATCAGATTTATGGATGATTGAGGATGCCTCTTTTGATGATTCATACAATACATATGGTATGTTGCTTACATGGTGATCTTCATAAGGACAAGGAGGAGAACAAAGCTTGAGTACACAACTTCATTATTTGAAGTGTCATTTCTTTTATGCGGTTGTCATCATGCCTTCAAAGATGCATAAACTTCATATGGTGCAGTTATGGATTCCTATAGTTCTTGGCTTTCACATGGTTGAGGATTGTTGTTGTTGATAATATCAAGAAAGCTTGACAAATGACTATGAGCTCAGGGTTTTTTAGATACATATTGCTATCCCCTTGATGGATACACATTATGCTGTATACATGGATGATTACTTAAAGTTGCATATTGATAAATATTGTTGGTTGGCCAAGAGAATGGTGATATTGCAGGTTTCATGAAGACATATCTATTTGGAGACATGGCTTACTTAGTCACATAATGATGATGAATTATTACTTTATGATGATAGGTTTGATACTCACATATGTTGATTATCATGGTTGATGCTTATTAGATGTGGGATGTTTCTTAGTGATGATACATGGTTGATATATCGAGGGTTTTTGTGGAAAGATCATGTAGTTCTTGATGATGATGTTATTATCATAGATGATGACTATGGTATTTTCACATACATATGATATGACGTGAATGATTTTGTGTTATTGCTTGGAGATATGACATATGCTTAGTTTATTCATGGAAGGTTATGATAAGGCTCTTTCCACTAAGGAAACAAAGCAAGTTGATCTTGATGAGATCAAGAGGATGAGTTGATATCTATATGCGGCATACTTTGTCATAGGTTGATGATATTTACATTGTCATATCTTGGGAACTGATGATGGACATATACAGGTTGTTGGTTTGGATGTTGTTGACAGATGCTTATGGTGTAGATCATATATGGTGTATGATAGTTGTTGATGACTATCATGGTCTTGTTTAGATCTTTGGTCTTTGTTATAAATGTCATGTATATCATTTGATGTAAAAGTCATGTAAAGGCCCATGATGTTATAATATGTCTATGTCTATCATAGTCCTTAATGAGTCCTTTTTGGTCATATGATGTAATTTGTACCTCCACTATGCATGGGAAGGATGATGTAGTAATTGCTATATTTCGGTCATGTATAAACATTTGGTATATCCCCACTTGGTTGGGTGGATGAGTCAAATTTGGTATATCCCCACTTGGTTGGGAGATTGATGTATGTATGAATCATTGGTGATAGGAAGGTCAAACTCACATAATTGAGTTATAGATTCATGTTATTCTTTTGGAAAATATTTTTGCAGACTCTGCATGTGCTTAGGGGGAGCATGGACGGTTTAGTGCATCTCAGCATGTACAAAGGGGGCGTTTAATCAGAGAATTCAACATGTGCCTAGGGGGATCATGATCAATGTTCATATTCAGTTTTTTAGATATGGAAGTCTTCATTTTGATCAGCCCTTTTCCCTTGATCCCAAAAAGAGAGAATATATTGGTCCTCCCTTTGCCCTTGATGTCAAAGGGGGAGAGTATCTTGGTGTTGCTTGATACATCTAACATGTTCTACAGCTTGAAGTAATCAACACCAATATGGTTGCCATCAAGTCCAAAGGGGGAGATTGTTGGCATTATGATGCATGTGTTGTACTTGATGGCAACCCACTTGTAGCAGAACAACTTGATTGTATATGGTAACTAGATGAATCTAAATGAGAGATATCAGATGTGACATAATGAATGGCAGTTGTGTTTACAGATGTGACAAAATGCAGGACAGTTCAAAGGAATCAGTTTAGAAGTAATGTACAATGGAAAATCACATTATAATAGGTCTATTCAGAGGGAACAAAGTAATGGTACAAAAGAATAGGATGAAGGAACAAAGGACTACAGATCAGAATCAAGAAGTTGAAGAAAAAGGACATTTTCAAGTATGTTAAGTTGTATATGTGGGTTCACTGTACAAAAAGAGCGTATACACACAGATTCACTGTACAAAAAGAGCATATACGTATGCACACACTTTCACAAGAGGAAAAGCGCGTATGGGTTGGAAAATCAAGGAAATTCAAGATTAAAGAATACCAAGGGTCAATACCATGGTATTAGCCCACAATATTGAGTGGAGTAACGATTATTTGATCCCGTCTAAGAATACCACAGGTTCTAAGTGTTGTTTTGGTCTGAGGTATTGAGAAAGGCTAAAACTATATAAGGAGGAGAAGATCAAAGGGCTAAGAGCACAAGTAATGAATATCTTATGAAGTGTTAGATCAAAAGCAATTATGCATGTTATGGGTTTCTGATGCTTTGCTTGATCTGGACTAAGTATGCACCTGAGTGTTTGATGATGGATGAGATCTAATGATGGATCAGGATCATAATGACTTATCATTATGAGATCTGATAATGGATAGGCTAGATCTGAGTGCTAACAAATGTTTTGTGCTTTAAATGCTATGATATGGGTATATCTGAAGACTGGAATAATTGCGAAGAATAAGTTTTTATTTGCAGATTTTTACGCTGGTTTGCCTTGGTGAAGGCATGTATACATGCTGGTTCGAAGCTTCCAAGTAGCGTATACAAAAGAAAAGCGTGTTATTCGAAAATGACTGATTTATCTGATCAGTGTTGTTGGTTTACTGATCTCTGTCAACGATGTCTTCTTAGATCTGAAAGTAGGACTGAATGAATGAGGAGATTGAGTATGATTGATTGATTGATTAAGTGATAAGGGTGTTCTTTGTTGCTGTCTATTTAGATATCTGTAATTTGACAATAGATCTTCATATTGTTATTGGTTGGTACGATCTTGGTTCAGAGGTTTTATGATCCAATATCTTTAGAGGTATACACAGGTTGGGCTTAAGGAACTAGCATATACACGCAGGCTAGCTTCATTGAAGTAACGTATACATTCTTACACATGACTTTTGATGTTACAATTGGTTCTGGTTGTTGATGTAGTGTTATGGGTTCAGATCTGTGTACTGGTTAAGTGATTTGTTTGTTCTAGGTGATTAGTTGAATTTGATTAAGTTTGAATGAATGGTTGATTCAGTTGTGATAGTATGATTCTGTATGTCACAGGTTTCAGTGAATGATTGATTCAGTTGTGCCAGAGGTTCAATGATTGTTTGATTTAGTATGTCAGAGGTTTCAGTGATTGATTGATTCAATTATGGTTGATTCAGAGATTGATGATGGGTTTCAATTATATCAGAGATTGATGATTGAGTTTCATTGATTGGTTAATGCAGATGTATTTGATGGATGTATTACAGTGGTGATTGATTTTGAGATTCAATGTTACTGAGTATGAAAATTTTGTGAAATGTGGCCTACATATTGTGTTGTTATGTACCAGGAATATCCAATATGAAAATTTATGAAACGTGGTCCCTGGAGGATACTGAGGGTTGGAGCCTTCAGTGAGGAAGTCAAAGCTTCCGACGAGTAGTGGCTGGTGATTTGATCAAGGGGTTGGAGCTCCCTTCCAATTACAGCTAGAGAATGAGTGAAGGTTGGAGCCTTCTGTAGGTCGGCGCATACGGACTAGTAAACATATCAACTAGTACAAGAGCTAGGGGGTTGTAGCTCCCTTCCAATATAAGCTGGAGAATGAGAGAAGGTTGTAGCCTTCTGCAGGTGGGTGTCTGTGTACCGATATTAGTCTGCACCAGTACAAGATTGTAAACAATTTATTCTTTATATTAAAGGAAGATAGAGACAATAGCAAGAGGTGGTTTTCTCCCGCTTTGGGTTTCCACCTTAAATATCAGTGTTCATGTGTGTTTCTTAGGTGTGATGGTTTATTTATTTTTATTACTGCACATGGTTACTATTTAATGTTTAATAAAGCATTGATGCACTGATTAAAGATCAACATATGATGAATTAACTGAATCATAAGTTCACTGGATATACGCTGGTTGCCTTAAGAACAGTTGCGTGCACACGCGAGTTCCCTTCACTGAAGTAGCGTATATAAATCTGATTATGGAAATGAAAAGTTATTGATTTGTAAATACTAATTCACCCCCCCCGCCCCCTCTCAGTATTATTCCCAACAATTGGTATCAGAGCAGGTCCTTTGGCAGAAGCATGATCACTTCAAGGAGATCCGTAGTAACAATGGGAAAGAAGCAAAGGAAGAAAGTACCTCAAAAGAAGAAGACGTCTCAAAGGAATTGTGACAATGGGAGAGATGATTGGCCATTATGTGGAAGCAACTCTTCAGATTCAGAATCACCTCAGAATGAAGATGAACAAGCAAAAGAATTATCATGTATGACTCTCGTAATACATTTCTCTGTTCATTTGAAGATAATGAATGTGACAGCAAAACAACTGAAATCACTCTTATAGGTGAAAGAGAAAGAAATCAAATAGAGGCGGAATTTAAAATTCTCACAGACACAATTAGAGATAAAAAAGATCTAATTGACAAAAGGGAATGTGCCTACAAAGAAGAAGTTACCAGGTTAAAAGTTCAGTTGGAGGAAGGAAACAAAGTAAGGAAGCAATACAAGGAAAAGTAAGATTAATGTCAGAGGCTACAGGATGAAGTCACATCATTGAGAAATGAAGTAAATGAAAAGGATACAACAATCAAGAAACTTATAGAAAGATCGAGTTATTATAAAAATCTTGAAGATGAGATGGTCTCTCTAAAAGGAGATCTTGAAAATTCAAATAAGCAGAATAAAGAACTACCGCAAGCAGATCAAGAACAAGAGGATGAGATTCTCAAATTAAGGCAACAAGTGGAAGAAGGTAGAAAGGCTGAAGAAATCATGAAAAACAATATCTGGAAAAGGAAGAGCAATATCAGGTTGAAGTAAATATCTTAAAAGGTAAATTAGAAGAAAAGGATAAACTGTTACGATTTCAAGATAGTACTAAGATTTTGGATAATATTCTTAGTAGTCAAAGGTCTCCTATCATCAAATTTGGTCTTGGTTTTCATGAAACTGTTGAAGGTGAATCTAGCTCACAAGATGAGGCAAGGAACTCTAATGCAAAATCTGAAATGCTCAACAAGGAGATAAGAGGTCAACCCCATCAACAACCAAGGAAAGAAAGACTTCAAAGAAAATCATTTACTCCTAACTATGGAAGTGATAATCAGTTCTTTCCTCTGATGAATAACGTTGAATGTTTTGTATGTCATAATTTTGGACATGTTGCAACAAGATGCAGAAGTAGAATGGTTCAAACTAATAACTGTCACACAGAAAGATCATCAGCTTCTAGGTACTTTTAGGATATTGTTTTTCTTGCAATATGTTTGGTCACAAAACCATTGATTGCTTTAGAAGGAATATGAAACATATAAGATGTTATGCTTGTAACAAGTTTGGTCATATAGAAAAATAACGCAGTAGCAAATTTCAGCCAACATACCAAAAGGACAAAACATCATCACACTACAATGTATGGAAGAAGAAGGAATCACAGTCAGAAAGATGTGGCGTAGCTCAGTGAACAGACAAAACAGACTCAGGAGGAACTGAAAGTATGAGAGAGATAGTGAGAATACATGGTGTTCTAAAGAAGATTGTGTCTGGTAGGGATGCAAAGTTCACTTCCAAGTTTTTGAAGGAGCTATTTGCAGGCTTGGGTACAAAGTTGGCCTTTAGCACAACTTATCATCTATAGCCAGATGGTCAGACAGAGAGTGTCAACATGATTTTGGAGGATATGCTTAGGATGTATGTGATGCACCAGTAGAGGAAATGGGAGGAGTATATTCCATTGGTTAAGTTCACATACAATAATGGTTATTAGGAGTCATTGAGGACGAGTCCTTTTGAGGCATTTTATGGGCAGAGTTGTAACACTCCCATCAGCTCGAGTGATCTAGTGAATATGGTACTTATTGGACTGAACAAGTTGGCAAACATGGAGCAGGACATGTAGGTTATAACGAAGAATCTAAGGGAAATACAAGATAGACAAAAGAGTTATGCGTATCAACAAAGGGTGTTCAAAGAGTTTCAGGTTGGGGAGCATGTGTATTTGCGCATAAAGCCTAAGAAAAGCTCTTTGAGGATTGGTTCATGTGCCGAGTTGGCACCACGGTATTGCGGGCCTTTTGAGATCCTTGAGAGGAATGGACCAGTGGCATATCGACTTGCACTGCCTCCAACAGTGAAATTCCATTATGTTTTCCATATTTCATTGCTTAAGAAGTAAATAAAGGATGTTGATCATGTTATTGATTGGTTTGTATTGTAGGTGGAGCAAGAAGGAGAGTTCCAGATAGAGCCTCAGTGCATACTACAGTAGAAACATCTCATGCTCAAGAACAGAGCCATAAAGCAAGTTAAAGTGCACTAGAAGCACTTTGGACATGAGGAAGCTATATGGGAGTTGGTAGATCATATGCATGCCCTATATCCTTCATTATTTGTCAGTTGAGGCAAAGTAGTTTTGGTTTGATGTTGGTTTATGTTTGGCATATGTTCTGTTGACGTTTTGATATTTGTACATGTACATGAATATGGATGTAAATACCTCCATGAGCTAAGTTATAAAGCTCCAATAAGTGGTATGGGTGTCATGTTATTATGGTTGTTATATTGTCATGATGTTTTGCTTTTGAGCAGGTTCTTCATTGTAAATACTGCAACGAGCTAAGTTATAAAGATCCATAGGCAGTATGTTTGATTTCTAGTGGTTTTTCTAAGGTCATGGTGTGGTTTAACATCGAGGACGATGTTCCCCACAGGGAAGGGTTCTGTAACAACCCTAGTGAAAATTTCACGTAATAAAAGTTAATAAAAACAAAATAAGACCACGGTTAAGGGACACTTATTCCAAGCTGAATGTTGGGCAAATATATTCTAGTGGGCATCACTAGATGTGTGTTTCATCTAAGGAAAACTGGAAAAGGCTAAGGCAACAACATTAAAAGGCAGAAAGACTTTTTGACACATTTACTTATGAAAATAAAGGAAATTATGAGAAGAGGAAGGTAAAAGGTCATAGGTTGCATGTGAGGAGAAAATTGAAGGAAAATAATGGAAAATGAAGAAATTAGAGGCCTCATGCATAAAAGGGCTTCTAAGGATCAGTTCATGGCTTTTGTCAAGTTCAAGTTTGGAGCTCTCTAATTATTCTATCTCTTTCTCACTCTCTTGGTCACTTAGAGTTTTCTTGGAGCACTCTAGTTTGGAACGAAGGAAATGGAAGGCAAGCAAAGGAAAGGAACAACAAGCAAGGAACAAGGAAAGGAAAGCAGGATCAAGCAGCTTCAGCAGGAATACTTGCAGGTAACCTTTTGCATGTGTGATTTCCTAGCTGGTTTGGACATGCATGGCTTTCCATGTTCGTGTATGGTTCTCTTGTTGTCGGTGGCATGGTTTTGTTGGGTTATGACAACAGATTTCAACCTAGCTTAGCCTTTTTCCTGATTCCATGGTATGTTTGGATGTTTATTTTGGTTTTTGAGCTTTGGTTTACCAGATGGATTTAGGAATCCGGGGCGGAGGTGGTCTCAAGGTTCATTTCCAAAGGCCTAGGAATCCCTTGACCGGTTTTAGCGAGATACACGGTAAATCCTGAGGGAGAAGTCTTGATTTAGGGCCTAGTGATTCGGGTTTGGATTGTGGTAAAGCCTGAGAGACAAGGAAACAAAAAATTCCTCAAGGATAGTGATGGATTCCAGATGACATTCCAAGTTTTGTTCGGTTGTGATCAGAGCATCAGTTTTGGTGTGATCACGATTGGATGAGGGTGGAGGTGGTTTAACATTTAGATTCCCTTAATTGTTCTTGGATTAGTTGTTCTATGATATCCCACATTAATGCTTGGAATATGGCATGAGGGTGACTGGCTGAAAGAGAGATTTGGGTCAACCATGTCTATGGTCGGGTGGTACGTGGAAGTCCCGAAACTTATTGGATATGCCTATGATTAATAAAAGCTAAGTTCTCTTACTTTTGCACCGATTTATATGTGGATTTAATGGCTGTCTAATAAAAATGGCAATGTTTGTATTAAAGAATAAAACCCACTGGTCAGCTCTACGAAAGAGAGTCTGAACCAGGAGAGTTTGGCTCTGCAAAACGCTCTACATTGTTCATGCACATTACACATTAGATGGAAAACATGGTTTTAGGGAAGTTAGAACAACATCCTAAGAAATAGAAACTAATTCCTATCCTCAGGTTACGTGAACCAACTCAACCTATTCTAGGATGTTCTCCATTATCTTCAACACCCCCCCTTAATGGAGAACGGGTTCACAAATGTGCCTAACATCTCCCTAAACATTTTAAACTTAAATTTTCCAAGAGGCTTAGTGAAAATGTCTGCAACATTATCACAGGTATTACAATATTCCAAATGAATTTCTTTGGATTGCACTTTCTCCCTTACAAAGTGGAATTGTGTATCAATATGTTTAGTGTTTTTGTGAAACATCAGATTATTGGCAAGTTTGATTGAACTCTGATTGTTGCATCTGATTATTGTTGTGTCTATCTGTTGTTCCCTAATGTCCTGGAGAAGTCTCCACAACCAAACTTCCTCACATGTTGTTGCACACATGTCTTGATACTCTGCTTCCACTGAGGACAAGGAGATTGTGTTCTGCTTTTTGCTGCTCCATGTGATCACCCCGCATCCAATGCTGAATGCATAATGTGTTATAGATCTATGATCATCTACATTCCCAGCCCAATCTGAATTTGCAAATCTAACATCAGAGGAGTCAGTGTAAATAATACCGTAATCTACAATACCTTGTGGATACCTCAAAACACTTTTCGCTGCATTCCAATGGCTTTCAAGTGGCTTAGACATAAATTGACTTAGCACACTGACTGCATAAGCCAAATCAGGTCTGGTGGTGGTTAGGTAGATTAGACTCCCAACCAATTGTCTGTAAAGTGTTTCATCCGCCGCTTTTGAGCCATCCTCACACTGCAATTTGATGTTCTGCTGCAATGGTACTGCTGCAGGCTTACACTGATCCATCCTAAACTTTTCTAACATGCTTTTGACATACTTTGCTTGGGATATAAATGCTTGACTTGAATCTCTCCAGATCTCAAGACCTAAACATTATCTGAGTTCACCGAGGTGTTTCATTTCAAACACCTGTGACATTTGTTAATTGATTGCATCGATTAGATATGTAGCATCACCTATAATGATTAAATCATCTACATACAATGAAATCAACACTACACGCCCTTGTTCATCTTTCATGGTGTAAAGATTAGGGTCATTTTAAATTATAGCCAGCTTGCAGAAAAAATGAATCAATCTTCTCATACCAAGACTTGGGAGCTTGTTTTAGTCCATAAAGTGCTTTCTTCAATCTACAGGCTAAATGTCCTTTTCCTTTATGGACAAACCCTTACAGTTGCTCTAGATAAACCTCTTCTTTTAGTTCTCCATTCAAAAATGCAGACTTTATGTCTAGTTGGTGCATCATCCAATGTTTCTTAGTAGCTAAAGTAATTAACATTTTGATAGTATTCAATTTAGCTACAGGGGGGAAGGTTTCTTCATAGTTTATCCCTTCTTTTTGTGAGTACCCCTTTGCTACCAACCTAGCTTTTAGTTTTTTTATGGTCCCATCTACATTAATCTTCGGTTTATATAACCATTTACAACCTATGGTTTTTTTTTCCTCTAGGAAGTTCAACCAATTCCCAAGTGTTATTTCTGATTATTGAATCATATTCTTGTTCCATGGTTGTTTTCCATTCACTACATTCATTTGCTTCTTTATAACTAGAATGTTCAACCACATTCATCATGCTAGTTATAAAAGCATTTTCCCTATATCTTGCAGGCATTTGAGCTTTCCTACTTGATCTCCTGAGTGGTGGGGTGGCTTCAAACCTTATTTGGTCATCATTTTCTTTTACTTCCTGCTGTTATTGCTGCCGTTGTTGTTGCTGCTATTGTTGTTGTTGTTCATCCTTTGCCTTTGTCTGCTGCTGATCTTGATTGTTCCCTGCTTCTTCTTCCACCAAGTACGGAATGTCCCATTCCTCATTGTGCTTAACAGATTCTTCATGATCCTGCTCATGGAATTTGACATCTCTACTAACAAAAATCTTGTGAGTAGAGGGATTAAATAATCTGTATGCTTTATATGACGAATAATACCCTATAAAAGGTACATTTGATGGCTTTTGAATCTAATTTTCTTCTATCTTCCTTTGGAATCTGGGCAAATGCTTTAGATCCAAATATTCTTAATTATTTTATTGTAGGCTTGAATCCATATAGTGCTTCATAAGGAGTTTTAGAATCAAGACTCTTTGTAGGACTCCTATTTTTCAAATAAACTGTAGTATTCATGGCTTCAGCCCAAAAACCATTCGAAAGATTCTTACCTTTCAGATACTTCTAGCACATTCCACTAGTGTTATGTTCTTTCTTTCTGTTACTCCATTCCGCTGTGGAGTATGGGGTACTGTGAACTGCTGCAAAATTCCATGATCTTTACAATACTTGATAAGCTCATCCTTCCTGTATTCTCCCCCTTGATCAAAACGGAGAATTTTTATCTGTTTCCCTGTTTGTCTTTCAATCATATTTTTAAACTGCTTAAAGTATTCGAATGTATGGCTCTTCTTACTTAAGAAATACACCAAAGAAAACTTCGTACAATCATCAATAAACAGTAGAAAATACAATGCACCTCCTAATGATTTTGTCTGCATGGGTCCACAAAGGTCTGTGTGCACTAATTCAAGTATATCCCTCTGCTTCTTTTCTACTTGAACAAGGAATTCTTCTCTATGCATTTTTCCTAAAGTACAGGCATCACAGTCATTATGTACTTGCTTTAGTATAGGAAGATCTCTTACCATTTCCTTCTTTTGTTATAACAACAAATCATTGTAGTTGATGTGGCCGAAGCTCTGATGCCAAAGCTCTTCTGTAGTCAGGCTCGTTGCTGTTAATGCTCGAACTGGTGCAGGTCTCACATCCAACTTGTACAGTCCTCCTGTTTGGATTCCTGTAGCAATTGTCTTCATGCCATCTAGCAGATCTTTAATGTAACAGTTAGATTTTAAAAATTCAACTTTCAAATCTTGGTCTATAATCATAGATACAGAAATTAAGTTCTTTGTTATGCCAAGCACATACATAACATTATAAATTTGTTTGATATTACCATTAGGTAGAATGACAAAAACTTTCCCACACCCTTTGATTTGATGACTTCTGTCATCACCTAGGTAAATCTGTGTGCCTTCGTTGATTTCTTTAAAATCCTTGAGCCAGTGCTTATTCCCTGTCATGTGTGTTGACGCTCCTGAATCTACATACCAGATGTCTGCATCAACATTTTCATCATGATCTGCCATGAACAATCTGAAATTCTGCATGATTGTCATTTGTGAGATGACTTGCATGTCTTTTTGGCTTCTGCTGTTCTTCATGATATTTCTTTTTCCTACACTCCCTGGCAATATGACCCAATTTTCCGCAATAAAAACATTTAGTTTCAGAGTAGTTTTTATTGGGATGCATACCTTGAGTCTGATTTGGCCGTTTCTATGAACTTGCTCCGTTTTGCTGTTGTGGACCTCCTTTCCCTTTGTAGAAGTTTTTCTTCGCCATCAATGCAAGATCGGCACTCTAGGGCTTCAGAGTTGATCTCCTCTCTTCTTCCTGCATCAATATACCTGTCAGCTCTTCAAATTGCAGGATATTCTCTGGCATTTATCCCAGTGATGAACATTTGATAATCATTAGTGACACCATTCATTGTAATGGTTACAAGATCTGTATCGTCAACTGTATGACCAATGTCTTCTAGTTTGTTCTTTAGATCCTTGATCCTTGCTACAAATAAAGTAATTGTTTCATTCTCCTCCATCTTCAAGGACATGATCTTACTCTTGAGGAATAAAGATGATTTTAATTCCTGATCTCGTACAATTCCTTCAGAATTCCCCATATCTCATTAGCTAACTTACCTTCTCTGATGTGGGGTATAATGCAGTCTTTCACTGACATCTTTAACATTGTCCTCGCTCTACCTTCTCATTTCTCCCAATCTGGGATCGATGCTGATCCAGCTGCGGGCTTCGGCTCATCCCCATTCACAATCATCTAAGCACTCTACGCTTCTAGCAGAGTCTGAATCTTGAACTTCCAATTCGCATAATTGGAACCATCGAGCTTGTTATGCTTGTTCATGCATGATTCAAATATATTGTTATTCATCTTGGCGATTTAGAAGAAAAAAATTTGATAGGTAAAAGATGTTAAATTTACCCCAGATCTGTGACAGAGACAGATCATTGTTCTTCAATGTTATTTGATCTTGCACCACACTCGCAGATCATTGTGGCTTCCGTCTTAGTGTCTAGATAACCTTCTGTTGTCAGCTACAACCTTGTTCTTGGCTTCCCCACGTAACTTCTCTGATAGCTACAGCCTTGTTCTTGGCTTCCCCTCGCAAGCCACAACCTTGTTCTTGGCTTCCATGATCATCACAGATATGCTTGTCTTTTCTGCGACGTTGTCGCAGCTATACACGTCTTTCTTGCGACAAAAAAGTTTAAAATATGGGCGAAGGAGCTATAGTGCCCTCGTCACAAAGGTACACTCAGAACCAGCGACGATCTCGCAGTTATCCTCCTCACAACTGCGATGATCTCAGTTCAAAGAACCACCCACCAACCAACATACAGGTTCCTCGGCCCTAACGCTCTGATACCATGATAAAAATGGCAATGTTTGTATTAAATAATAAAACCCACTGGTCAACTCTATGAAAGAGGGTCTGAACAAGGAGAGTCTGGCTCTGCAAAATGCTTTACATTGTTCATGCACATTACACATTAGATAGAAAACATGGTTTTAGGGAAGTTAGAACAACATCCTAAGAAATAGAAACTAATTCCTATCCTGAGGTTACGTGAACCAACTCAACCTATTCTAGGATATTCTCCATTATCTTCAACACTGTCATATATATGATATTTACATGGTTTAATGTTGGTTATAAGCATGGTTGTGTGACTCATTCATGTCATGGTAATTTCATGTATTTACTTGTAACTGTTAAATGGATAGATGCAAGACCTAATTGATGATGTAGTAGTTCATTGCAAAAGGAGGTGATCCTTCTAGTTATGTTTCATAATTTGTTTCTGTCATTTATGCTTTGCCTTGTATCCTGGACTTGTAGGTTGCATTGAAGCCAAATGTTTGACAGAAAGTCAGTCCCGGTTGGGGATGCTCAGGCGTAGTCCTGACGGTGATTTTGATTGATCAACATTGTTATTGTGTTTTTAATGATTTCTGAAAGTTACTATAAATTCTGGGCAAAGGCCAGGATTATGGGCTAGAAAAGTGGCTGAAATCCTGTGGTCACTGGCACAGAACTGGCAATTCTAGACCACAGTCGCTAGCAGGCAGGCCTGTGAGAGCGACTTTGGGTTGCTGGTCACTCCCTTTGTTAGGGTCCAACCCTAATCCCTTTATTTATGTAAGAAAGCCCATGGCGCCGAGTCATAGTCATAGTTAGTTAAAGAGTCAATAAAGCCCGTATTAATAATTGTAAGTGGTTGACCTGCATTTAAGAAAGGGACCACAGTTAGTTGTTGTTATGAAACCAACTCACAAAAAGTTAGAAAAGATATAGCAATGACTTAGAAATCAGCCTCTTCGAGGGGGCAACCTCCTTTTCATTACACAAATGAACAATTCTTCGATGATACAAATGACAAAACCCCTTTTCTATATATAGGAGTCTAAGGGGTCACAACATAACCAAATCCGACCTAACAATAATAATATAAGGGCACAAAAATAAAAAATATTGGGCTTCTATGGGCCACAGTAATAACAATATGGGGACAATAGGGGCACAACAATAACAATAAGAGCTACAATGACAATACTAATGGGGGAATAACTAGTAGTATTATAGGGACCTAACATGTCCCTCTCCTTCAAAAAAGTGTCCCTCCCTATAATACTAGTAGTATTATAGGGACCTAACATGTCCCTCTAGTATTATAGGGAACCTTCAGCGAGTAAGTTCTTCCACTTGATGAGATACTCTGAAATTGATCGATTTCGTAGCTGTCGAGTTCTTGTTTCCTGTGATTACTTCAGGTTCCAATATGATTTTTCCTTCCTCATCAAGTTCTGGAAATATTGTTTGAACTGGGAGCTTGTCACCTAGAACCTTCTTTAAACATGAAACATGGAATACTGGGTGCACTCGGGAAGCTGCAGGAAGCTCCAATTTGTATGCCATAGTACCTATCTTTTACAGCACCTTGTACGAACCATAATACTTTGGTGATAATTGATTATCCTTCTTAGCTTGCTTGAGGGACATTTGTTTATATGGTTGTAGCCGTAGGAATACCTAATCACCTACATCAAAACTTCTTTCACTGCGATGTTGAGCTGCCTGTTGTTTCATTCTATTTTGCTCCAAAGTGAGGTTATCCTTTAAGAGTTGGAGAACTTGTTGTTGATGCTCGATGTGATCTTCCACTGCTTGAACCTTAGAATTTTCTCTTAACTATGATGTGGTGGATGGTGGATAATATCCATAAAGTGCCATAAATGGGGTCATTTTTGTTGCAATATGGAAGGAAATGTTATACCACCATTCAGCGAGAGGCAACCATTTGACCCATTGTGTTTATTTATCATATACAAAGCAACAGAGATATCCTTCTAAGCATTTGTTTACTATCTTAGTTTGTCCATCAGATTGAGGATGATAAGAGGATCTATGAGCTAACTGAGTACCAAGACAAGAAAATAATTCTGTCTAAAAATTTCCAGTGAAAATGGGATCTCTTTCGCTTACAACAATCTTTGGGTTTCCATGTAGCTTTTGAATTGTTTCCATAATGCAGTAGGAATTGTACTCCCTTTAAATAGATGAGATAATGCACAAAAGTGTGCATACTTGGTAAGTCTGTCAACTACCACCATGATAACACTCTTTCCTTCGGACTTGGGTAAACCTATGATAAAATCCATTGAAACCTCTTCCCAACGTTGGCTTGGAATGGATAAAGGTTGTAATAGACCTGGGGTCTTAATTGTTTCAACTTTATTTTGTTGGCAAACCAAACATTCTGCCACAAACTTTTGAATATCCGATTTAAGGCCATCCCCAAAAAAATCCTTCTTAACCCTGTTGCAAGTATTTAGAAATCCTGAGTGCCCTCCTAAGGGAGAGGTGTGCAATTCCCTAAGAATCTTTTGTTTGAGTTGGGAATTCTTACATAGGTATAACCGATCATTGTACCATAACGAATCATTTTTCTAGCTAAATGTATCAGATGTACTGGGATTTTGTTGTAACTTTTGAATGAGTGCCCACACTTCTTCATCATTCTTCCATTCATCCCTTGCTTCGTTTATCCAATCTATTTGGATAATAGAAATGTCGCAAAGAAATGCTTCAACATCCTCATCCTTTCTTGAGAGTGTATCTGCCACAACATTTTGCTTCCCTTTTGTGTAGATGATTTCAAAGTCATAACTCAACATCTTTGTGATCCATTTTTGTTGCTCTTTTAAAGATAATCTTTGTTCTAAAAAGTATTTAAGACTATCATGATCTGTTTTTACCTTGAAGTGTCTTCCCATTAGGTAGGGTCACCATTTCTTAAGTGCATGTAGTATTGCCAACATTTCCTTCTCATAAATAACTTTGTGTAAATACTTTCCTTTGATTGGATGACTTTCAAAAGCAATGGGTCTTTCTTCATGCATTAAAACAACACCAATTCCATTTCCTGAGCCATCATTTTCCATAATATAGGTTTTTGTGAAGTCCGGTGTAGCTAAGATCGGTGTTTGGCACGTTGCATCTTTAAGATGTTCAAAGGCCTTCGTTGCTTCTAGAGTCCATGAAAATGCATTTTTCTTCAATAACGTTGTTAGAGGTTCTGCTATTCTCTCATAATTCTTAACAAACTTGCGATAATACGCTGTCAACCCGAGAAATCCTCACAGATGCTTTATGGATGTGGGGATTTTCTATTCCTTAATGGTTTTAATTTTGCTAGGGTCTACCTTAACACCTTCATGAGATACAATATGACCCGGATATTCCACCTCTTGTACTCCAAAGAAACATTTGGAGCTTTTTGCATATAATTGTTTCTCCTCCAATAGTTTGAGTACTCTGTCAACATGTTGAACATGATCCTTCCAAGACTTGCTGTAGATTAGTATATCATCAAAAAATACTAACACAAATTTTCTAAGGAAGGGTTTGAAAATTGAACACATCAAACCTTGAAATGTAGAAGGTGCATTGGTAAGGCCAAAAGGCATGAACAAAAATTCATAATGACCCTCATGAGTTCTAAATGTTGCTTTCGGAATGCCTTCAGTCTTGATGTTGATTTGATGATATCTTGAACGAACATCCAACTTGGTGAAGTAAATTGATCCATGCAATTCATCCAATAATTCATCAATGACAGGAATGGGAAATTTATCTTTAATAGTGAGCTTGTTGAGCTCCTTATGATTTGGACACATGCGCCATGATCCATCCTTCTTGTGAACCAATACTACTAGAGCAGAAAGAGAACGTTGACTAGGTTGAATTATACGAGCCTCTAGCATTTCTGCAACCATAAGTTCAATTTCACTCTTTTGGACATAGGGATATCTGTAAGGCCTGATGTTTGGAGGAACACTTTTTGGAATCAAATGAATAGCATGATCATGATCACGAATAGGTGGGAGGCCTTTGGGAGTCTCAAATACCTTGGAATGATTGTCCAAGAATTTTTGGAGATCTGGAGAAATATATGATTTCGATGTGGGAACCTTTAGTGAACATAATTGTGCAATTATGCCTCGTTTATTTGTTTAGAAGCTTTGTCATTCCGTTAGAGCTGACTATCTTTCTCGGTTTCCCTACGATACCCCTTAATTCAACTTCCTTTCCTTATGAAGAAAATTTCTTGAAAATTAAAAGCTATTGTACCCAATGATTGTAGCCATTGGACTCTTATTACAACATCAGCACCACCCATTGGAATGGAAAGCATTGGGCTATTCAATACATATTTTCCCATGGATAACTTGATATTATGGCACTTTCTAGAGCAATTTATGGTTCCTCCACTTGCAACCATCACTTGACACTATGGTGCTGGATATAGGAAGCAATTCAATTCCTTGGTTATCTTACAATGAATAAAATTATGGGTATTGCCTGAATCAATCAACACTATTACCTTTTTCTTCTTGATATGCCCTTCTATCTGTATAGTTCGAGGAGTGGTAATTCCAGCCAATGCATTACAAAATATGGTCGGATTTATTTCTTCTTTTTATAGGGTGTTTTCCTGGTGTATATCCTCTTCTTTTGACGTTTCTTGTTCCTTTTCTTCCTCCTCTTCACAATCTATGTAAAATTATTTCTTCTCAACACACTTATGACCTTTAGTGTATTTTCTATCACAACTGTAACAAAGCCCTTTTGCTCTTTTTTCTTCCAATTGTTGTGGTGTCAACCTTGTAGGTTGTGGAAGGCTAGGGGAAACAACACTTCCATCTTTATAATTGTGAGGGGTAGGCTTCCTTGTTGCCATAATTTTGCATTCCATTTTTCTTGCCAACCTGAATGCCTTCTCCAATGAATCAGGTTCCCTCACGTTGGATGTTATCCTTCAAAGTCCCTATGAACACATCAATCATATGCTCCTTTGGAATATATTTTACCTTATATTCAATTTTTGGAAGTCCTCAATGTGCTCCATCATTGAGCCCTCTTGTTTGAGATTTATCAATTGGCTCAAAAAAGTGTTGTTTTTTATATCCTCATAATGTGCTAGCATTTCATCCGTAAAAATTGCCCAAGTGGCAATTTGTTTATGAGAGCAAAGCCATCGATACCATACAAACTGATTTGGTTCCAAATATAAAGTTGCAATGCATACCTTTTGTGTGTTTTGCACATTATGGAGATCGAAATATTGCTCCATTTGTAGTATCCATATTACGGGATCCTTGCCATCAAACTTCCTCATATCGATCTTTGGAACATGGTGGGTCTTCGATCCAACGTTAGAGTCGATGAAATCATGATTAACATTTATTTTGTTCTCATAACGAGTTTCCTTTACTACCCTTTCGTCATTAGTAATCATTTCTTGTAGAAACTTCATCAAATCTATCTTCAAATCTTCCATATTAACTTCCACGCATTTCTTTAAACCATCCATCTTAGCTTCCACATCATTCATCTTAGCTTCTACACCTTCCTTTAAACCATCAATCTTAGCTTCCACGTCCTTTTTTAAACCATCCATCTTAGCTTCCACGCCATACATCTTAGCTTCTACGTCTTTCTTTAAACCATCCATCTTAGCTTCTGTTACTTTTTTTGAGAATGAATTTTGTTGCACTTGGTCTCGTAATTTCGATATCATGTTGCATTTCTTCCTCTTCTTCATGACTCATGCTAGAGCTTTCAGGTTGCTTACTATGTGTTTCCATTTTCTTTCTTTGAGGCATCAATTAATTATAATAATGGTTCACAATTCCCTTTGAATTCCTTCAAACTATTTTTTCAAACTAAACTTATGCAAAAATTTAAAAAAGCTACACACATTTTTTCACTTTGTAGGAGCTCGATATTTAATCTGTTGTAACTCTATAATTTTGGATCTCCAATGTCTGAAATTGCTTCCTACGGTAGCCCTTTGAGTCCTCTTTCTAACCCACAAATCTGATCAAGATTGGATTCTCCAAGGAAGAGTTATGCCAAATCTCCCACGATGACCTAATTATAGACTCGTTCAGTAGAGAGAATTTGTACGAAGTTCCATGTGTCACTGTTTCGACCTTAGGATCGAAAACTGATACACAGAAAACCACAAGTCGTCCTCTTTATGTAACTTCTTACGAAATTTCAAACAGGTCATTGTTTTAGCGAAAATGCCATGATGACCTGTTTGGAGCAGCGAAACCCTAGAATCTAAAGCTCCGATACCAAATGTTATGAAAACAGCTCACAAAAAGATAGAAAAGATAGATCAACGACTTAGAAATCAACCTCTTCAAGGGGGCAACCTTTACATTAAAGAATTCAACAATTCTTCGATGATATAAATGACAAAGCCTCCTTTCTATATATAGGAGTCTAAGGGGTCACAATATAACCAAAACCGACCTAACAATAATAATATAAGGGCACAAAAATAACAATAGTGGGTTTCTATGGGCCATAATAATAACAATATGGAGACAATAGGGGCACAATAATAACAATAAGGGCTACAATGACAATAGTAATGGGGGCATAACTAGTATTACAGGGACCTAACAGTTGCAAACGGGCCGTAATTAATAAATAAAGTGGTTAACCCATGTTTTGCAAAGGACCACTAGTCGTTAGGTTGTTGGAGGTCATTTAGCTATAAATAGTTGTAGTTAAAAGGGAAATATCATCAAGCCTTATTTGTAATCGAGCTATGCTCTATTGGAGGTTGCCCCCTCGAAAAGGCAATTGAACATTGCATCTATCTCTGAATAATAAAATACTCGTTGTTTTTTCTCATTTTATTATGTGTTCTGGGTTGTATTTCTTCGCATATTTGGCATTCTGGAATTTCTCGTAGGTCAAGAGCATAACAAGTGGCGTCAGATAACTTTCCAGGGCCGATTGTACCTCCATTTTTTGCAGATTTTTTTTAGTCTAGAGACGTGTTCCAGCGTCTTTAAACCACTGGATCTGTCGTTGAGCGCATAAACTTGCGGATTTGGGGATTCATGCACACAGGAAATACAAGAGGTGGTCATGCTTGTTGGACTCCCTTGTAACCCCTATGGGTACCCCTTCTAGTAGTAGTGCATTAGACAAAACCGCACACAGACTACACTTCCAAGTACCCTTTAGGTAAATCGGAAGCCCACTAGGATCACCTGAAACCTCACCTTAGATAAGTCGTCGACCGTCTTGCTGCTATAATACATTGAGAACAACACTCAGGGAGATTATTCGCGCATACAATAGGGTAATCAGGTTGTACGGCTAAGGGTACGGTTGATCCGCCTTAGTTAGTTCCCTGAAAGATTGGGTCGAGTACTATTGTTGGACCCTTATGTATATTGCAATCTATAGGACCTGACACTCCTTTGTGACCATAGTTCCCTCTTTTCTTTGAATATCACCCATTATCTTATCTTCCAGATTAGATCCAACAGTTGGGGTTCTACCGCCGCAATACAATTTAGATCTAACAGTTGTGGTTTTGTCGCCACCACACCATTTAAATCCAACAGTTGGGGTTCCACTGCCGTAGTGCAACTCACATTCAGTAGTTGGGCTTTTGCAGGCAAATCCGATTCTCTATGCTGTGGGGCTTGCTACTGCTATAGTACAAGCTTGATTTTCGCAGGACATTGGGCAGGATCAATTTTTCTGGAATTTAGCCACTGCAGTATTAATCAATGGGGAATAAAACTTCGTTCATAGTAGAAAAAAAAGGGACTTTGCCTGTAAGATTCAGGACGATGAGTTGATCGTAGTGGTACCATTCACTTGTCAGCTTCAATTTTCTAGCGGTCCCAATTTTTTTTGGAGTGACTTCTGAGATCTGTGTATGGTAGAAACCAGAGCTCAAGTCATGGCCAATGAGAAGATCCAGCTCCTTGAAACAAGGTTGGATGATTTCAAGGACCAACTGGACAAAATTGCAACATCGATTTCACAATTCACTAAGAGCATGTTGGGGTTTCATCAGGAGGCGCATAGTATTGATGAACACCTCGAAGGAGAATCTAGCCATCATATTCACTTCCATGGAAATCACCAACATTCCCACCCTCGGCCACCCAAGCTGGACATGTATAAATTTGATGGCTCTAATCGAGCGGTTGGGGTAGCACAAATGGAACAATATTTCACACTGAATGATATCTGCAATGATCAAACTAAACTACGCGTGGGAGCCCTTTACTTGGACAAAGAGAGATGGAAATGGTGGCAGTGGCATGTGAAATGTTATCCCGGGAACATAACTTAGCACGTGTTCTCAAAAGCCCATTGTGACCGCTTTGACAGGGAATCTAATTTTTTGGACCGTCTTACTAAGCTCCAATAGGCAGGCATAGTAAAAGACTACATTGCAGCCTTTGAGACATTGGTCATCCAAACAGAAGGTCTAGGAGATGAATTTTACTTGGATTTTTTTATCAGTGGTCTCAAAGAAGCCATCCAAGCACATGTCCGGATGCACCACCCACCTACATGGATAGACGCTTGCAAAAAGGTTGTCGAGGTGGAACTTGCCTTAGCTGCCCAATCTACTCGTCCAAATTTCGTAGCCAAGGGGCGTCCCACCCAGGCTCAGGGCCCTACCCAAACACTTAAGGTTCAAAAGGTGTCTCCAGCAGAAATGGTTGAACGAAGAAAAAAAGGATTGTGCTACTACTGTGATGACAAATACTCCCCGGGGCATAAATGCAAGGAACCAAAATTCTTTCAAATTGATGTTACTGATCATAGCTCATCTGAGGAAGCCCCACCCCTTAGGGGGTCAGAGGACAAAGTTGAGGAAACCCAGCATGACAATGATCTCACAGCTATGCCAGATGAACCAGTTATCTCGCTACATGCTTTGGCGGGCATTTTTGCACCCCAAACTCTCAAAATCTGAGTCTTTCTTAAGCATCGCCCAGTAGTGGTACTAATTGATAGTGGAAACACTCATAACTTTATCCATAAGCGAGTCACTGAAGCTATTCATTGTTTTGTACGGGTAGTCTCTAATTTCCAAGTCCTTATTGCTGATGGGGGGACAATGAAATGTGAAGGCCGTTGCGAAAATATTAAATTTCAGATGGGAGACTACCACCTGAAGACACACATATTTGCGATTAATTTGGGTGGTTGTGACATTGTCTTGGGTGATAAATGGCTTCACGCACTAGGTTCGATCACAATGGATTTCCGGGAGTTATATATGAGCTTTAAGTGGAATGACCACATTCATACACTACGTGGACTCCAGGAAACTACTTCTACTATGATCAACTCACATCAAATGGAAAAGTGGTTGAAAAAGGGCCATCATGGAGTCATCGCCCAGTTTAATGCCATTGAGGCCATTGAATCCACTACTCTTCATATTCATCCTGAGATGCAACATGTCTTAGACCACCACCAGTAGGTATTTGACAAACCTAAAGAGCTTCCACCCTCTAGAGGTGAACATGATCGTAGCATCCCTTTGGTCCCAGGGGCCCAACCGCCTAATGTGTGCCCATATCGATATCCTTTCAACCAAAAGAATGAAATTAAAAAAATCATCAAGGAACTCCTTGAAGCAGGTGTTATTCGTCCTAGCATTAGTCCTTATTCATCACCAGTGGTCATGGTGCTAAAGAAAGATGGAGAATGGCACATGTGTT
Organism: Pinus tabuliformis; assembly: GCA_031772625.1. Taxonomy (NCBI): domain Eukaryota; kingdom Viridiplantae; phylum Streptophyta; class Pinopsida; order Pinales; family Pinaceae; genus Pinus; species Pinus tabuliformis. Next base: position 30,483,648 of record CM062816.1, read on the forward strand.
CGGACTTTCGAGCCCTCAACAAGCTCACTGTCAAAGACAAATTCCCTATTCTGGTTGTTGATGATCTGCAACTACATGGTGCTCAATTCTTTACCAAGCTCAATCTTCACTCTGGCTATCACCAAATACACATGAAAGAAGTAGACATTCCAAAGATTGCTTTCCGAACTCATGAAGGCCATTATGAATTCTTGGTCATGCCATTTAGTCTCTGTAATGCTCCATCTACATTCAAAGCCTCATGAATCACCTACTGAAACCATATCTCCAAAAATTTGTCCTCGTCTTCTTTGATGACATTCTCATCTACAGCCTAACTTGGGAAAAACATCTTCAGCATGTAGACCTGATCTTGCAACTGCTTCGGAATCACAAATTATTTGTCAAATTGTCCAAGTGCTCTTTTGGCATGGAAGAAGTCGAGTATTTGGGACACATTGTGGGTCATGAAGGTGTGAGGGTTGATCCCAAAAAGATACAGGCAATGTAGGATTGGGCCCAACCAAAAACCTTGAAGAGTTTTAGGGGATTCTTGGGTCTCACTGGCCACTATCGCAAATTTGTCCACGATTATGGTCGCATTGCTAGACCCCTCACTAACCTTCTCAAGAAAAAATCATCCCTCTGGACTGATGTAGCACAACAGGTGTTTGTGGCTCTCAAACAGGCCATGTGTTCCACTCCAGTATTGGCACTTTTGGACTTCACCAAATATTTGTGATTGAATGTGATGCTTTCGGTACTGGTATTGGTGTTGTCTTAATGCAGGAAGGTCGAAGCTTGGCTTTTATTAGCCCACAACTGAGTGGGAAACATTTGGGTAAATCTACCTATGAGAAAGAGATGATGGCCATCTTACATGCAGTAGATACCTGGCGACCATACTTATTGGGGCGACGTTTCCAAATCCACATAGACCATCAAAGCCTCATATATTATTTGGAGCAACGTCTATCCTCGCCACAACAAAATAAATGGATGGTAAAAATGTTGGGATGTGATTATGAGATAATTTACAAGAAAGGGAATGACAATGTAGTAGCTAATGCTTTATCGCGCCAATTTGAGGATGAGAGCACCCTACTATCAATCTCTCTTCCCATGCCAAATTGGATTGAAGAAGCCCGCAAGGAATGGTTTTTACACCCCTCTCTCCCCCAACTTATTAATAACTTAAGAGCAGATCCTAATTCCTCAGTTGGCTACTCTTGGAAGGATGAGATTCTTCGCTACAAGGATCTAGTAGTTATATTGCTGACATCCATCCTCAAAACCCGCATTTTGCAAGAATTTCATTCATATCCCACTGCAGGGCATGCAGGCTTTCAAAAGACTTATGCTTGCACTCGTCGTTCTTTCTTTTGGACAAGCATGAAAAATGACATTCTTAATTTTGTAGCTAAATGTGATGTGTGCCAGCGCCACAAAGGAGAAACAATTAGGTTACCAGGAACCTTACAGCCATTGCCATTCCCTGCCTCCGTCTGGACAAATGTTTCCATGGGTTTGATTACTGGTCTCCCAAAGTCAGGCAACAAATCTGTCATCATGGTGGTTGTGGACAGACTTTCCAAATATGCTTGTTTTTGTGTTCCACCCTACCCATTTACCCCCACTTTGGTGGCTCAAGCTTTCATGGACCATATCTTCAAACTACATGGCATGCCAACTTCCATTGTGTTTGATCGTGACCCAACTTTCACTAGCAAATTTTGGCAAGATTTTTTCAAGCTATAAGGCACCCAACTCCAACTAAGTACTGCCTATCATCCCCAAACCGATGGTCAAAATGAAGCAGTCAACAAATGTTTGGAGACATATCTAAGGTGCTTCACTTCAGAAAAGCAACATCAATGGGTACAGACCTTTAGGTGAATGGTGGTATAATACTAACGATCATGAAGCCACCAAGATGACTCCATATGAAGCAGTGTATGGCCAACTCCCACCTTCACCTATTTCTTATATCCCTGGATGCTCTAAGGTGCAAGCAGTTGATCAACTCCTGTAGAACTGTGCCACCATGCTCGCTCGTCTCAAAGATAATATCCATCAATCTGAGAATCGAATGAGGCAACAGGCAGACCAGCATCGTTCAGAGCGCACATTTCAAGAAGGGGATTAGGTATTCCTGCAGTTGCAACCATATAAGTAAGCATCGCTCAAAGAAAAGGGTTGCCAGAAACTAGCTCCAAAATTCTATGGACCTTATCAAATACTTCAACGCATTGGAGCAGTAGCCTACAAGTTGGCCTTGCCACCAACTTCAAAAATCCATCCAGTCTTTCATGTATCATGCCTCGAGAAAGTGGTGGGAACAATTGCAGAATTCAAACCAGTCTACCTGAATTGGATGAGGAAGGTTCACTCTGGCTCCAACCAGAACAGGTCCTTGATACTCGTGAAAGACATCTGTGCGGCCACACGATCAAGGAAATCCTCATCAAGTGGAAAGACACCTCTCCAGAAGATGTGACCTGGGAACCAGCCACTAATCTTCAATAGTTTCCGTAGCTTCAACCTTGAGGACAAGGCTGCTTTTGATGGGGGAGGGCATGTTAGGTCCAACCCTAACCCCTTTATTTATGTAATAAACCTAGTGGCACCGAGTCATAGTCATAGTTACTTAAAAAGTCAATAAAACATGTATTAATAAATGTAAGTGGTTGACCTGCATTTAAGAAAGGGACCACAGTTAGTTGCAAACAGTCATAATTAATAAATAAAGTGGTTAACCCATGTTATGCAAAGGACCACAAGTCGTTAGGTTGTTGGAGGTAATTTAGCTATAAATAGTCGTAGTTAGAAGGGAAAGATCATCAAGTCTTATTTGTAATCAAGTTCTATTGTGCTGGAGGTTTCCCCCTCGAAGAGGCAAGGAACATTGCATCTATCTCTGAGTAATAAAATACTTGCTTCTTTTTTTTCTCATTTTATTATGTCTTAGGGGTTGTATTTCTTCGCATATTTGGAATTCTGGAATTTCACACAGGTCAAGAGCATAACACCCTTTCCCATATCATGAGAGGGACTAAGGCCTAAGAGTTGTAGAGTAGCAGTGGGACCCAGGGATGGGTTGTCTGAGTGGCTGACTTGTCTCCTAAGGGGTCTACTGATGATGTTGGATGACTGTAAGTGATGTTTCGTCAATTCCACTTCCTTAAGGTGACCTAGGAGGTTGAATATGATTGTAGTAGCATCTCTCCTCATGTTTATCCTGGTTGGCATGGTTGCTTTGGGTAGACCTGGGAGGGGGTGTTACAATAAGAGCACAAGTGTATGTTTATTCTTCCATCTACATCTATTGTCAAGACACTAAAGTTGAAAAGTTCGTGGGCAAAGCACTCAAGCTATGAAACACTTGGATCCATAGAACGTGAGTGACATTGATTGTTCAATGTAGTGTTGACACTACCTTGATTCTCAACACAGACATGGTGTATCGTTCTCAAGGATTTGAAGAGTCGACACCAATGGGTTTTAGTCAAAAACCTTTGTAGCTTGCTTTGTTGATTGGAGCAGTATCACATGGACACCCTTGCTGTCATTTTTGAATGAGGAGGAGGACAAGGTCCAAGAGAATCTTCTCTAACAAGTGAGATAATTTGTCAAGCTCTTCCTGCACGTTGAGGGCCTGGTGCACTCCAGGATTAACAGACATAAAAGACTGGTATTGTGGTATTCAACGCCATTTTTCCAACTAAGTCTCAATGTTGAATAGTGTGAATGATGTGTGGGCCTTGATGGAGTGGTTGGAATGGTGTTGTAATGAATTAGTGCATTACAAATTCCATTGTTGAATGTTGCTTGTATCCTGGTTTAGGATTCATGAGAACTGTGCGTTGATTAAACTCATGTATGCATATGGTGTGAATGCTACCTGCATAAAAGGCGTTCCTATGGATGATTCTCTGCAATAGAGAAGGTATCCATGTAGGTATTGATACCATTCATTCAAGTTTATGCATTGAAGCATTGATCACTGAAAGAAATTATATGTCAAGCCGAAAATGATAGGCGACTAGTCTTGGAATAAAGGAGCCCAACGAGTTTTCTATTATTCTCCACTCTACTCCAATCATCCATCTAAAGCTTGAACTTTAGATAAATAGTCAGTGATTTGCTTCTGATCTGTGCAGCCTACAGGACAATGAATGCTAGTTGTAAGTGCATTCATAAACGATTTCAGTCTTGCATTAAATCAGGGTAAACCAATGCTAAGAGAGAAGTATATGTATGCAGAAAGTAAAGTTGTATTGATTTGGAAACTAAAAGCATTATTTAGTTATTTGTATAGCCTGCCTTAAGATTTACTACACATTGATTTTTTATTCGATGCACTTGTTATGGCTCAAATTGACGAATTATTAGAGTTATTGAGAAATCTAATTATATCTACTACTGAAATCATGGTGATAGTCAACAAGAACACTCTATGTGATATTAGAATCTATCTGCAAAATACACTAGAGAAAATATAATTTTTGGAGTTTCAACGAGATGAGTTACAACAGAAAAGGCATCCTTCTGAACCTGTTTTTGTTCAGAACGATGCTCTGTTCAAGATTGAGACAAACTCCCCTATTCAAGATGAATTAAAACATAAGAGTTGACATTCTAAACCTGATTTTGTTTAGAACATTGAGACAAGCTCCCATGAGCAACAAGAAATTCTAGATTCAATACCCATTTTAGGAGCATATGTGCAGAAAGATGCAAGATGCAAAAATTCGACATACACTTCCCATGCCCATCATCAGGCCTTGGGAAGATCTTGTCCATAACAAACACAAAATTGGTATTGGATATGACAAGGATGTGTCCTTTCATATTTCATCTTACTCAAAGCCCATTCAGTTTCATACTGTTGGACTTCTTCATGACAGTTCATCTTCAATTGTTCAAGATTATGCTCCTCTTCCACAACAGCCACAACAGATTGTTAAATGCCAACATTGTGACAGAGTTGGCCATATGAAATATTATTTTTTTAATATTCATTCATGTGAGCACTGTCATAAAACCACTCATTCTTCATATAGATGCTTAAAAAACAAGCCTCCTGCAAGAACAAAGATTCACCTTGGATGGATCGCTTCTTGGCTATGGGCTTCAACAACCAAGAATATATTTCAGTCGTATGTTAGAATTTGTTCTAAAGTAATGGAAAGTCTTGCAGTTGAGTTTTCTCCACCATCTCACCTTGTATCTAATAGGGGGTGGGGAAGTGATGGTCATCTACAAGCTTCAAAGCCACATCAAGCGAGCCTGAGCCATAATCTGAACTTGTTGCCTAATTTAGAGTTGTAGCCAGAGACACAAAAGTTCAAGCGAGTCTGAGCCACAACTTGCCATACCAGATTCAGGGTTGTATATAGATACAAAGGTGCCCTTGAGCATGCCTTTGGTTGATGGTAAGCCTTAAACCATCTATGCAGTGTTGAGACCTCCCTTTTCAGGTTGAGATTCTCCCTCTTCAAAGAATTGGGGACACTTCCTCTAGCAGAAGATTTCAGCTTCTTGCCAGTTCTGAAAAAGTTCCAGGAATTGCATTAAGCATTCCAGAGTTGGTGGTCATCCTTAAACCACTGCAAGTTGCAAACTTCCCTTTTGTCTAGGTTGAAGATCTCCCTCTTCAAAGCATTAGGGACACTTCCTCTAGTAGAATATTTCAGCTTCTTGCTAGATTTGGAAGAGTTTCGGGAACTTCACTAAGTGTTCCAGTGTTAGTGGTAATCCTTAAACCACCACGGTTGATACCTTGAGTTCTCCCACCTTATGCCATCATTTCAGAGAGCACATTCAACCTATTGTTGTCATGCATTATTGTATCTTGTATTATAGTTCTCTTCCTTGACTCAGATATACCCCTTCGGATTAAGGGGGGGAATGTTGGACACCTAATCCGCTAAGGGTTATGGTGTGGAAGTTGAAAAAGTCAAAGGAAGTCCAAGAGACCTTGGAAGATGAAATTCATTGTGTTATCATTCATGTCTGTTCATATTCCATATGTGTCTAACAGTTCATATGACCATTGAATGACCATTGAGATTCCAACACCCTTGTGATGTTTTGACAACCCCAATTGGCAAGAAAATCAGTCGCCCGATTACCTTCTATTCTAATGTGGGAGGGTATCAATTAATAAAATTCATTAACGATGTTCCCAATATTTTGAACTAAATGGGTACTTCTCCAGTTGCAACTAACATTCTCACTGATGGATCCTTGGTTCAGTTTTTTGACTGTATCTATCACCAACCGGGAATCTCCTTCTATCACTAGTTTCTTATATCCTTCTTGTTTAGCGAAGAGTAAGCCCTTCTCCAAGGCAATGAATTCAACTTCATTATTGCTAGAAAATACACAATATGCTACATAAATGAATTTTATTCGATTTTTCCAATCTCTAATTATCCCCCCATATCTAGCCTTACACGGATTTCATTTAGAAGCACCATCAAAGTTTAATTTTAGAAAACCCTCCAGAGGATAAGAGTAATAATTAAGAGAAGACACTGGAGGTACCTATTGTTTCCAAGATGAAGGGGCAATCATTTGAGGTGCTAGATTCAACTGGCAAAGGATTCAAGCTTCATGGGGAGACAATTGCTAGTCATTCAGATGCCATTGATCTACCAATATAGTTTCTCGGATGTTTAGAACTACACCTTCCCAGACCCTCTCCTAGGAGGTGCTAAGAGCCTTGAAGATTCTTTTGTTGTGTTCCTTCCATGTTGCCCATAAAAGAAAGTGGATTGAAAGCCCCCAAGATCTATTAAGGACTGGACTCTAAATGAGTATTGTTTGCCAAATATTGATTGTTTCTTTGATGCTATGATGGTCCCTATCAATATGTCCAAAATAGTATCCATATTTCACCAAAGTTGCTCAACAAATGTACATGTATTTAGGAGGTGTTCAAGATCCTCTCCCTGTTGGCTACACATAATACAATATGATAGTCCCTAAACTTCTATTTTTTGTATTTGATCCCATGTCAGGATTCTTCTTTGACAAACAAGCAAAAGGAAGTGTGAAATTTTTGGCCATAGGTTCACTCTCCATATCTTCCTCCACAGAGAGTTGTTATGATCATGAATTTCTTCTGTTGCTAATTGATAGGCCTCTCGTACATTAAACATACCTCTAGTAGAATAACTCCATTTGAGAATGTCTTGGTCGTCTTGCTTAGCAATTTTCCTAGAACTAAGTCCCCTTTCTAGATTATGTCATTGATTAGTTATAGGGGGTTTATCCAATCCTTTTGTTTCTTCCACTGTCTCCAATTAGGATTGTTTTGCGTAGATTTCCAGAAGTGGGCTACTAAGGAGCAGCTTTGAATTCTTGTAAACATGAAAATGTCACCCAAATCTTACCCATCGAAGAGCTTCCCTCATTGCTGCCAAGCATCTTGCCCAAATAGCGTTGTCTTCCCATCCCGGATTTCCTAAAAGGTATGATTCCTGATAATCTCGCAGTTACTGGAAGCTAGGTTCTAGATAGGTGAACCTTTTGGTATATCCACACATCTTCACTTATCTACTTGGGAAGCAGACATTCTATATTTCCTCGTTTAGATATCCTTCCAGAGGTCTGTCCCACTGTTTAACCATCTCCACCATATTTTGGCTCCGAGAATTTTGTTTAGGATCTCTGGATATCTAAGGCCAAGTTCTCCCGCTAGCTTATGCCTTATTAAGTTTGTCCAGAACACTAAGGCCCATTTTTTGGATTTTTGAGCTCCACTCCAAAGAAACTTCTTAAAAATCTATGTCACGACGACACAAATTGATTTTGTGGCAGCCAAACCCGAGAGTTGGTATGTCAAAATAGATTGCAAAACTACCTTCAATAGAACCATTTTTCCAGCGATGTTTAGTGCCTTAAATTCCTATCCATTAAGCTTAGATTGATTTTTCTAAATGAGCTCCTACCAACAAGTTGTCCTGAGGGAATTAACAACAAAAGGGATGCCCAATAATCTAATAGGGAGGGATCTGATGCTAAAACCAAAGGTTCTAAAAAGGAACGATTGGGTAGAGATCGAAGTATAGAAGAAAAGTACGCTATATTTCTTATTGTTAATCAAAGTGTCGAATGACTACATAAACTCCGATAGAATATCTTTCAATTTTCTCACTTCAAGTAAGGAAAATTTGCAGAAATTCATATTGTCATCCACAAATTGTTGGTGAGTAATAGGAAGTTCCTCTCCCTAAAGACGAAGGCCGTTGATTTGAGAGGATTGGATAGTAGATCGGGTGTGCCTCCCCAAAACCTTCAACAACTGGGATGAACAAAAAGGGAGTCAAAGGATCTCCTTAGTGAATGCCTCTTGCGGGAGTTAAGGTTTTTTAGGGATACCCATTAATCAAGATGGAGAAGACATGGGTGGATATGAGAGAAGAAACCCACCTAATATAGAAAATCACGTGGATTTGTGTTGAACGTCCATGTAACAACCTAGGTGAAAATTCCATGTAAATAAAGTTAATAAAGGCAAACTAATGACCATGGTTATGGGACACTTATTCCAAGCTGAATGTTGGGAAAAACATTCTAATTTGGGTGTTCATTTGGTTTATTATGGCTAAGAAAATTCGCAAAGGCAATGGCAAAGGCTTTGGAAAGGCATGAGGCATTAATTGGTATTTTATTTATGAAAATAGTGGAATTTAGGAGAAAATGAAGGTGAAAGGTCACAAGTTGCATGTGAGGAGAAAAATGAAGGAAAATAATGGAAAATTGAAGAAAATATAGGCCTAATTAATAAAAAGGCTTATGAGGATCAATTGGTACCTTTTGTCAGTTCAATTTTCGAGCTCTCTTTGTATTCTCTCTCTGTCTCACACTCTTAGACACTTAGAGTCTTCTTGGAGCACTTCAGCATTGGATCAAGAAGAGCAAAGAAGGCGAAGGAAAGCAAGGATCAAGCAAGGAAGAGTACGATCTAGCAACTACAACAATATTATTTGCAGGTATCGATTTGCATGTGTGAATTCCTTGCTAGATTTAGCATGCATGGTTATGCATGTTTGTTCTTAGTTCTCTTGTTGTCATGGGCATGGGTTTTGCCAGGTGTGACCATGTTTCTCAACCTGGCCTTGCCATTTTCGGATAGCCATGGTGTGATGGGTTCTCATGTTTTTGGTTGAGTTGGATTGCCAGATGGATTCAAAACAAAGTGATGAAAGAAAGAACACATGGCTGAGTGACCCCTGAACCAAACTCTGGGTTGCGATAAAGCCAGATTTTGTGTTACCTCAATGGGCCTAGGAATCCTCGACCGTTGAACGATAAGATATATAGTAAAGCCTAGAGGTGGGTGCTCTCCATTAGGCCTAGGAATCCTGGGATGTGATATATAGTAAAGCCTGGAGAGTGGAGTCTCGATTAGGCCTAGGAATCCCAGGATGAGATATACAGTAAAGCCTAGAGTTTGGAGCCTTAGTTAGGGCCTAGTGATCTTGTGTGGATTGTGGTAAAGCCTAGAGACTAAGAGGCTGACAAATTCCTCATGGTGTAGGTGGAGAAATCTAGTGGCATCCATGTTGTTTTTGGCCTAGTAATCCAGTGAGGATTGCAGTAAAGCCTGGTTCTATTAATGAGGGTGAGGTGGCGTAGCCTCGGGAAGCCCTAGTTGAGTTTTGCTTATGAGTCCCACCTTCATGCTTGGAATATGTCATGAGGGTGATTGACAAAAAGAAAGATTTGGTTAAGCCAATCTATGGTCGGTTGGTTCATGGAAGTCCCAAACCTGGTTGACTTTTGCTTTCATGAATAAGAGTTCCTTTCCTTGGTATTTTATGAGCAAATGTATTGGTTCATATGTGGTATTTATGGCTGATGTATCCTTATTATTTCCTTTTTTATATGCTGGTTATGAGTATGATTTATGACAATGATGATGTATGGCTGTCATCATGTTTTGATTTGTAAATGAATGAACAATGAATATATGACCTAATAGATGATAATGCAACTAATGTGATAAGGCATCGATGCTTTTTAACGATTCTCATATAAGTATGAGACCCCTATGCTCATATCTATTGTTATGACATGTAGATTGCATATTTGTGACATGTTTGCTGAAATGTCTATCATGGCTAGTAGGGGTCCAGTCAAGTATTTGTTCAAGCATTTGCACTTGTATCAATGTTTCAATGTTACTTTTCATTCTTGAAGGTTTCATAGAGTTCTTGGCAGTGACCTGAGCCCTGGCCCTTAAAAAGTGGCACAAAATCTGGGGTTGCAGGCTCTGAACTAGCTAAAAAAGACCCCAGTCGCTTGCATGCCCATTCTGTGAGAGCGACTGGAGGGCCCCAGTTGCATGCATGCCCATGTCATGGGAGTGAATGAGGCTCTAGGGCAGTGAAGTGTCAAGTTGTCTCAGGGGTTGATCACTTGGAAGGGTTGGTTGGCTCATGTAGGTTATGTGACATGTGCATAAGGTCAGATTGGTTATGTTGTATTAGTTCCAATTCCTTAATTGTACATGGGGATTTGAATCAGATTGTAGTAGTTTCTCGTCACATGTTTACCCCAACGGGCTGGTTAACTTGGGTAAATATGGGTGGAGGGTGTTACAGTCCATAGACCAAAAATTTTAGAGATGAGGTCGCATGCTTGTGTACAACAAAAGTGTCACACACTGTAATATTACTTGTAAATTCAACAGTTCTATATCCCAAAGGGTTCAAGAATGAGACCACAACAATACTTGAAGTTTCAACTCATCCATAGATAAAAGGATTTAGGATCTGACCACAGAATTACATTTATGTCATAGGCAATTATGAATACAGAGAGCCATAGGTTCTGTGTAAATCATATTCAAGTTTCCTTGCATTTGGGGTGGCGTTAGAAAACATACAGAACTCGAAAAAATAATTAAATGATTGGGTGTTCAGTGAATGCTTCCACAAGCTCTGTTATTTGAATTTGCAACAAAACTTCGAATCTCTCATTAAATCTTCAAAAAGGGATGCTGAGGTATCGGAAAATTGCATCAATATGTCTTGGCCATAGAGCATATTAAATCACCTGCACACATAATTGAAACCCAACGAATCCCATGCCTAAAAACTGAAATAAAACCCTTTTAGCTTTCAACAAAATCCTCGCATCAAAATTCAAACAATAATCCAAAACTAGCCTTCATAGCTAATATTCGTCAGAGATCAGTGCACCACAAGGTCCTCCGAGAAACCCAAAAGTGCATAAACCCAAAGACGAATTTACTTTATGGCTACAGAAGAGCAAAATTACACAAGTACTATGTTTATAAGGGCCAAATAATATCTTTGAAGAATAGGCCGACACGAGGCTTTAAGGTAATTCAAATATTTTAAAATTTAATTTATGGAGCTATAAAAATTGAATTGTATTAACTTCTTTTCCATGATTCCAACTTTGGATATTATAGATCAGTCCTCCTTTTCACTTTTAGTCCTTTTGTTTATTATATTATATTGGACCAAATTTATTTTATCCACCTCCACATTCTATTTAAAATATTAACCTCATTAAATTTAACTCGTGCCACAAATGCTGCCTCAACATCAATATGTTAGGACCCTCAATTCTTCTAAGCAACATTATCAAACAAATAATGTGATGCCACCCAACCAACTAACAATAGGACGCCACATATTCATTCAACCATCTGATGCCACCTCAACAACCCTTGGGGTTGTGAGCCACAAATTGGGTGCACAACTTTGGTGGGGAAAATCTCTCAAACCGCGAGGACACATAGGTTGCTCCACATACCACTAGAATTAGCTTGACAAGGAGAATCTAATGATGATGATGATGTTTAGGTCAATTTTACTGTTCTTCATCTTCAAAAACCACGACAAATGCAGGGCTATTATGGTTTCCAACCATCCTTCAATTGGAGCTTCCAACAAATGCAATCTAGTCAAATATTAAAAGTGTTCATTAACTAACATTGGAATCAATGACAACACCATTCAACACAAAGTTCGTGAGGAAGACTATTAGCCTATTTGAGAAACCTATTTCGACCCTTGTCTGTGGTACTTCCACAATAATTTCAGTCCTTGCGTGGGGCTCTTACATGACTTGACCAAAGGCTTGTACCTTGTTGTTCTAATATGATTAAAGACACGAATACATTTGATCTAAATCAATATAAGAATTCTACCTTGTGTAGTGGGTATATGGAGATAGGAATTTCCTTGACAAATTTCAGTACTAGGCTTGTTAAACAATATTTAAGAAGCAATCTTGAAGTATGGTGTTTGCGGTGGCTAGACCATGATACCTGGACACAATTTTATTGACAATAATTTGAATATGTATTGATAGAAGTTGACAATGTTTGAAGGTTATTGTAATTGGGTCATTGTCCCTAGTATGAGAGCCCAAGAGTTTTTGTTTTGTTTTGTTTTTATTTTTTTATTGTTAAGGGCAATATTTTTTGTTCATTTTCTTGTTGTTATGAGTGACATGGTGGTGCTAGGCAAAGAAGTTGTAGCGTCCTTCAAGAGGTTGTTACCTCCTTCTAGTGAGAACTAGTAAACCTGGGGTTGTAGTTAATAAACCAAAAATTGTAACTTCCCTTACAATATAAATAAATTATTTATATATATATGGTATTCCTTTGATTTGATGCTATAAATTAATACTTTTCCTACTAAATTAAAAAAAATACTAAATCATGCTTGAGAATATCTAACAAATCATTCACTAAAATAACACAACAAAATTAATACAAATCAATGACACTTTAAAGATTAATCAACATCCCATATAGATGGAATTTAGTGCTAATCACTAAAATAACACAACAAAAATAATTATATGGCACATATTTTTCTAACACAAAATGTTGAAAGGGCCTTAGAGTCTAGAAGCCCGCAATCCATTAGTAAGAAATGTTTAGCATAGCATACCCAATGAAAGGAACAATATATCGGGAGGGATGATGCGTTTGATGTGCCCACGATCAATGGTCAAGTGGACAATTGTAGTTGTTGCCCTTAGGATCGAACTCGGGTAATAGGGCATATCGTCTTATTTATGGTAGGTTACTTCCGTATGGTAATCGAAGAGTGGCTTTTATTTTTACAAATTCTTAGTCTGAATCGTTGGCTGAAGCTTTTTAGTAGCGACCAGAGTAGAAAAAAATGACGCTGTTCCACTTCTTCAACTGCGCAGCTCTCACCTTCGGTCCTCACGCTGTCTATTACACAGCCACTCCGCTGTGAGTTCCCATCCCCCTTCCATTACGGCTTTCTACAGAACGCCTTTGTTTACAGGAATCTTGTAATGCAGATTTTAAGTGTATCAGCTGTGCTTCTGTTATTTAGGGCTTTTCCAGCACTCTGTGCTGACACAATGAATCTTAGCTATAGGCAAATTCATGATTTATTTCTTACGAGATGATAAACACATTTATGACATATAACTTATTCCACATGGATAATATATTAGGTTTATTTCATAGTGAGATTTGGCTTCACAGTAGTCATTGTTATAATTTTGCTAAAGTCATTATAGGATCCTACTCGCAGTGAAAACTAACTGTTCTTGTCCGATCTGTAATGCCCAGATCGACACCATAACGTGCCCAATCAATTATTTAGGAGCAACTTCTTTTCTTTGCAATTGTTTATTGCTCTTAGTTTTGTCATGCTTGCCTGAGCATTACCCTCTCTCTTTGTAGCCTGTGCTCATCTCTTAATCAAGACGAGAAGATGCTGCTGGAATTCTGAGCTCACAGCAGTATTTGTGCCAAATATAAAATGATCGAAGCATATGCTGCAGCAAGTACATTAGTACTTGATCAAATCGCTGATGAGAGTTCTTAAAAAACTCGAGGCCGCACAATTCCTGATCATATATTGTTTAAAGAGAGAACTCATATCACAGAGCAATGTTGTTGAAGAATCAACGTGCTGAGGGCCATAGTGTGATGTACCCAGAGTTCATTATTCTAATTAATTATAGTAATAAACGTGTTCTATCATCGTAATGTCGTTGCCAGTGGCGCAAAGCTCCAGATGGACTTAAAAATCGGTGGACTCTTGAACCTGGGCAATCGGAAAAATGGGAAAGAAATCAATAAAAAGCAGACAAAACTCGGACTTATAAAACTACGAAAAGTCAGCAACCTTAAACCACTCAGAAGAACTGAAAAACTCGAAGACATCCGAGAGTTTTGTGACACTGGTCATTACGAGTAGCCCATACTATTTACTTGTGAGGCCTAACTTATATGTTATGACATTTACATTCTCTAAGTCTTGGACTTTTTGTTGCGGATTATTGCAGCTACCCTGGGGTGTGTCACAGGCGGTAATGGTATTTGGTTTGTTTTTGTTAGAAGGCAATAAAATAGTATTTAAAAAAATATCATATTTATTGTAATTTATTTATTTTTGTCTGATTTTTTTTTTGAAACTAGCTCCTGGGGCAGCTCGATTGACAATCATTGTGTCATGAAGTGTTATGTAAACCATGAGATTCAAGTGTCAAATACCTGTGGGTCAAACAAAAAAATCATTAAAACTAGTTTGACAAATAAAAAATTTTAAGCAATAAAATGCATGAACATCAAATTAGATTGTTAGAGACAGATAATGTATTGTGTATCACTATAATGAAATCATTTGTTTTCTCACCAGTACTGAAAATGAAGGCACGATGGAGGGCTTTCATCCATGAACAAAATCATGGTACAGACAATGTATTCTATACATCATCATGAAATGTCTATTCGTAATGTAAGATACTTTAATTACTCTAACCCGAGTTAACATCAAAGTTTTCTTTGTAGCTTGCAACATTTGGTAGGTTTGTTAGAGATACGTTTTATGTATCACTATAGTGGAATCATTTGTTTCCTCACTAGTGTTAGCACCCTGTAATTACCTCTAGGCTGAAGAAGGATCAAAGGGGTATCCACAAACTTCTTTTAGGCTAAGGTCCAGCCCCCCTAGTTTTGGAGAGGGCTCTCTCACTGTCTCGTGCTACCAATCACCTAGGGGACTGATAGGATCTGGGTTTTAGGCTGGCTATGATGATCAGAAAATGATTTTTGGTTTGATTTTTCAAGGTGGGTGCGGAGGGCAAGAACTACTTTGGATCAGAGTTACAGGTCCAAATGAATAAGGGATATAATGCAATTTGCAACAGGGGCAAGATAGGCAGACTTACTGGGCGATTAATCAAAGATTATTGTAGTGGAAGGATGAGTGGGGTAGGAGGAAAAGTGACAAACTGAGCATCAAGCCAAAGATGAATTCAAATGTTCCATAGAAGAAAAGTAACACATATGATCAGCTGAAATTAAACAGAGCAAATACATGAATTCTGAAATAAAACTTCTTTCAAGCTGAGCATGAAGAACTTATACAATATGAAACTATATTTTAGAAACAGATCTGAAAAGAAAATACATATGATTTGCAAAGGGAAAACAAACCAATAAGCATGAAACAAGTATCCCTGTCCAAATAACATTCACCTTCTTCTATTCATTTGGAAAAACAATACATGCATACAAAATAGCCTTAGCCTCTCACACTTTAGACCCAACAGAACATTTTTTCATGTCTTGTCCTCCTTAAATACAATAAGGAATTCAAAATTACCATTAGGTGGTCAGATTCACTGCATGGAAACTAAAAAGACTAGATACAATGTATCTGCAAAGAAGATCGAGACTATCCCAACTTAGAAACATCATGATTTAAAACTTAAAGAAAAATTTAGCAACATCATGTCTAGAAAATCATAATCTAGCTTATCCACACCTATCCGATCACTAACATACTTCTAGAAAGTCCCAAAATACCAATATGCAAAAATAGGCCTGATTGATATAGTTGCGCAACAGTGTGAAATTGGCTTTCAAGCTTGACATGGTTGCAGATCATTCTGGACAAAATGAACTAATGGGTGTGCTTGGAATGATGTTGTGTTGGTGTAGAACCTTTTGAAATACTCATCCCAGCTCTGCAGACCTCCCAATTGACTAATACCCACTTGCGTAGCAGATGTGAAATTCTGAACTTGAATTGATAGCTACTGCCCCAAACTGATTGTAGTGACCAGTCAAACATCTCATTCATCCTTATAGAACCCAACATACTTCCAACCTACCAAAATTCGAATTTACAAATCGAATTTCAAAAATTTCAGAATTCTGTTAGCAAGAAATTGTGGAAAATAGGTCTCCAAGTGACACTTGTAATTCCGAAAATGTGATACCTGTGCACAAAATGAGATAGGTTTTTGTTCTTTGGCCCATGTTCGACACAAACCTCTTTTAGTTTTGAAAAATTCACTGCATCTATTAGAAAAGTGTGCCTAAAAACATTGCCTGAAATAGGAGGAAAATGCAGAATTTTATTTTTTTGAAAAATAGGCCTCCAAGAGCATTGCAGAAATTGAAGGAGGCTTTTGTTATTTGGCCCGTGCATGGCAAAAACCTCTTTCAGTTTTTTGAAATTATTTTCCACTCTGTCAAAAACCTCTTTTGAAAATGATGACCAAAACAGTCAATTTCGGAGGAAATTGCGTAGTAGACCTCCATGGTTGATATGGTTGCAGATGGTTCTGTGCAAGGCTAAGTGTGTAGATGTGCTTGAGATGATTTGGTGATGATGTAGCACCCTTTGAGTGCTTTCCTCCATGCTTGCAGACCTCCATAATGGTTGTTCTCAGTTTGCGCAGTGGTTGCGCAGCGATTGTGTGGCTTGGAGTTTGCGCAACAATTGCGTAGCGACCTTCTTCCACCTGAACAACACTTCCTTTTGATCTTCCTGCAACCTTCCTTCAACCCTCTGCTATGCTTTAAACCTTCTGCTCTGCAACCTATCGAAACCTCTTAGAGCGCAGGTTGCAAATGGAGAGAGAATGAGGGCAACTTCAAAAAATTTGAAATTTTGTGCCTCCCTATGTCTTGTTTTGTCATGAAGGTGAACTTTGAGTAAAGGGGTTATGGTATGTTAAAATTGGCAACTAGGGCCAAACTCCATGTGGGTCATCTTATTTATGGCAGCTGATATTTTTCATGGATTCCTCTCGTCGAGAGGTGTAGGATTGATCTAACGATCATCCGATTCGGACATGTATTCATGGATATATTAATTTATTTGTATTTCTTGACAATTTGTCAAGGTCGTCTAGCAAGATAAAGTGTGTGGCATACCCCTAGCTTAACCTCAATGTTGCATATAAAGGAAGGAGACATTGTGCCTCATTTCACCATCACTCATCTCTTCATCTTCTCTCTCCTAATCTTATTGGGCAAGCGTAGGAGCAGCTGATCTCTCACACATGCAAGGAGGACAGATTTCTGTTTTTAGGGTTGTGTTGACTTTTAGGGTTGCGTTGACCAAGGTGCAGGGCTGCTGACTGTTGACCGAGTTGCTGAGGAATGTGTTGACCAGCGTTGACCAAATCTGATTTGCGCATTTCTGTTTTGGGTGCCACATTGACTAGTGTTGACCAAATGTTGACCAAGCGTTGACTGGTTAGGGCTGACTGCAGGCTGCTGTTCATTCACTGCTGTTTGACTGTTGACCGAGGGCTGTTAGGCTGCCCATCTTTGCTGTTGAAGACCAAGTTCTTCAAGGTTGACTTGAGGTCAAATTGGAGCTGTTTGACCAACTTTGACTTTGCTGGTTGATGTTGTATTGCTGCTGATATAAAATCATAGATTTGTGATATTGTACTATCTCTCTCTCTCTGCTGAATTATTGAAGAATATAGAAGAATTGATCAAAGGGTTTCCCCGCATTGGGGTTTGTCCTTGGCTAGCCGCCACATCTTGTGTCTCTTGTCTTGGCTTGTCTTCTGTCGATTTTATTTATGTTCTATCAGCATTTTACTTATATGTTAATGTGATTGCTATACTGAGAATTGACATTGGGCTAATAAGAAGAAATTGAAGTAAATTGCTCTAAGCATAGAACATACCATAATTTAACATGGTAACACGAATTATAAATTATGATGATGAATTATGAATTTAGGGGGTGTAATGGCATGATGATGAGATGTGAATTGAGGGGTGACATGATGATAAAATGTGAATGAAGGGAGTATATGATGGTGAATGGTGCATGGAAGGAGTACATAAAGGTGAATTATGAATTGTGAATGGTGACATGGGGATATGATGGACACCACTAACAGACCCATAGAACTTTAACTAATGGAACCTGACTGTCATGGTTTTGACTTGTGATAAATGAGACCCCATGAAATGACCCCTTGAACCCTTAATGACTCCTTTTCTCTACATGAGTACAGATTTGGAAATATGACCTTATGACCCTCTCATGGACTTTAGACTCTCTCAAATTTAATTTTGTATTTAAAAACCCCTTTATGACATGAAAAACTTGCAGTGACCTTAGACAATGACCCTTTAGACTATGACATTAGTGATTCATAGGCTAAACTGACATACAAACCCCCAAAATGAATAGAAAGAGGCAAAGACACTTTGATCCCTAGACCCTAGGACCCTAACAACTAGTAGTGAAAATGAAAGTGCAATGGAGTGGTTTCATCCATGAGCAAGATCACGGTACGTACAATAAAACGTATACATCAATGTGAAATGTGTAGCTATAATGTAAGATACTCTAATCACTTTAGCCATTGTAGCTTGCAATGTTTGGTAGGCTTGAGAGGTGGTTAAGCATCACCTTCGGTGAAGAAGTGACCATCTTCTATTTATCCCAAATAATGTTTGACCTTTGATAGGCCACCCATGTTTTTCAACCCTATGACTTTTCAGAAGGCGCATCAAAACAATTCATACTATTTTTTTGTTGATCACCTGTTGGCCGCAATTAAAAGATATTTTGAGATTAAGTAATTTAGATAATTTCACTGTTCAAAAAAATCAATTGTTATTCTAGGCTCTCTAATACTTGACTTGGGGATTAAACCCTTGCACAATTAGTGGAAGTACTAGAATTGGGAGTATGCCAAGCCTTTCTTTAGATATAGTTAGACCCATGTACAAATGTTTGAGTTGGAAGCCCCTAATTGACATCATATGCAATAAATATTGAACGCTCATGTCTAATCTTTTGACTTTGCTCTTTAGAATCAAAGCTATTTGGAAAGCTCCCCTCAAATAAAAAGAACATTGTGTTTGCTTGGCCCTTGACTCATAGAGGAATGGCTCTTGGTTGATGCTTGTCCTCTTTAGTTGTTGCAAGTTGCAACCCTTGCCTATGCCTTTTGTGGAAAGTTGGAGTCTTTTAAACATTTTTTTTGGCATTGCAAAAAAGCCAAAGTGGTTTGGAAATAGGATTACGCCTCCAATGGCCAATTATTCCCACTCCATTTCTTATCTAATTTTGCTATCATTAGAGATGGACATCCTTAGAAATCCAATTTCAACAGTGCTTGTCATTTAATATGTATATAAATCCTCTTTTGCCTCTCTCGAAATGCCATAATGATACTTTGACAAAAAGAATGCTATATCAAACTTAAGTTGGTTGACAAAGTGGTTTTTCTCACCAACTTGTCCTTACAAATTGACTCATAGGTTGATAAGGCGGTGCATATCTTATTGAATTTATTATCAATTGTTAAATTTTAGGGTTACTTTAAAAGTGTTTACACCATACTTGGGGGTCTACATATAATGTGATGTTCATGGTGTATGGATGACCCTTGGTTGTTTCTTAATGGGCACTGACATGTGGAGGTTGCTAACTCTTGGATTGCTAGACCTTGCTCGATGTTTATGTAGCATTCTTCCTTGGAGTATTGAAGGCCTTGATAGCTTAGTGACTTTGTCATGATATGTACATGGAGGTTGAGTAGTTTGCTTGGAGGATGCCTTGATTTAGAGAAGTGGTGGACATTATGGAGGAGGGCATTGAGCCGTAGATGGCATGGGTACACTTGGTTGCTTGCATGGATGCTTGTTCTTGTACTTGACTTGAGGATGCTTGGATTGAGAAGTGTTCAAACTTCATGGCTTTAGAGAATCATTGGAACTTCATAGGCTCGTGGTGAAGGAGCCTTGGGACACATCTTGTGGAGCACTCATGCCTTAGAGTCTTGCTTGTGAAATGTCTTCACCTTGGGGTTTGATATGTGTAACTTGGAGATTGAATGCTCCACTTGCGAGCTAGGTTGAGTAAACATGGCTGCTCGTAGAGGTTTAGGCCCACTTTATATTGTTGGCTACTATTACTTCCCATATAAACAGGGGAAAGAGATAGTCTTTTCATACATTCATTCATAACACACTTGTTAGAGTTGTGAGGTGTGTTACACACTAGTCTTTCTCTATGTACACTAGTTGTGAGGTGTATTACCCCGACCTCTGCTCAGCTTACTGTCGCCTCCTTCGCCGCAAGAAGTGCCTCTTCATTGCCTGTAGGAGACAGGTTCTTTCTACTCTCCTCCTTCGCTCCCCTAAAGATTTCTGGGGGACCATCCTTTCTTGGCGCTCTCCTAGCCCAATCGACCTTGATCCTGCCTCTATGTTTTCTCACACCTCCCAACTATATGACATCCCTGGGCAGCCTCTGATTCGAGTTACTTCCCCCCCCCCCCCCCCCCCTCCCCCCTCCACCTCCTGCCACCTCTTCTCCGACAAAGATATCAGGGAGGCAATATGGACAATGAATAACAGCAGGGCAGCAGATGAAGAAGGCTTCCAGGCAGAATTCTTCAAGCATGGACTTCACCCCCTAGTAGGATATCTGGTGGACCTTTTCAACCAGGTGGTTCGAGATGGATTTCCGGATAGCTGGTCACACCACATTATCTACCCGATCCACAAGTCAGGGCCTACTTCCGATCCCAACAATTACAGGACAATCATGGTTGGGCACACATTCTCCAAGTTATATGCCACAGTACTCCACAGGAAGCTCTCCCACTTTCTTGAGCAGAGACAACTTAGGGCCAAGGGCTAAGTAGGTTTCTGTCTAGGCCACCAGACGATCGACCACATCCTTACTCTTCGAGCGGTGATTGAGGAGGCTAGGCATCGATCCTCTAAAGTGTACTGCTGCTTCGTAGACTTCCGGAAGGCCTTTGACTCAGTTCCAAGGGAAGATCTTTTCCAGAGGCTAAGAGAGATTGGTATTTCCTCGACTCTCCTTAATGCTATCATGCGTCTCTATGAGGCCGTCCTTGGTCGTCTCCGCACAGTAGGAGGATTGTCGGATTTCATCTGAAGCACCATTGGAGTCAAGCAAGGATGCCCCCTTTCACCTACTTTATTTGGGATATATATCGATGAGCTTGAGTCCTTCCTCCGAGAGCATATCCAGGATACAGATGGATGTCTTCTTCACCAGGTCCTGATTTCCATCCTCCTCTTTGCAGACGATATTGCCCTCATTGCCTCCTCCCAAGAAGGCCTCCAGAGACAGCTGGATGCGCTCGCAGCTTTTTGTGACCGGAGGCATCTAACTGTAAACTTGGGTAAAACCAAAGTGATTATCTTCAATGGAGTCAAGAAATCCTCAGATTTCTGCTTCCTATTTAAAGGAGACGAGATCGAGATTGTTAGCACCTATACATAATTGGTTGTTCAGTTTTTAGGGCCTCGCTTCAGCCTGCAGCCAGCCCTTCAGCCTCGGATCAACAAAGGGTATGGCTCCCTAGCCCTTCTGGAGAGGCAGTGTTTCCGGCACCACTTCCAGGACATCTCGTCCAAAATGAGCATCATGGACACCTTGATTCGTCCCGTAGTGCTTTACGGCTTAGAGATTTGGGGTCCCTCTCTCCTAGAGACAGATTGGGTTTCAGTGGAGCGAGTCTAGACCCTCCTTTTGCGCCGTTTCATCAGATGCAAGCAGACAGTTCCCCAGCACATCATTCTAGCTGAGTTCGGGGCTCAGCCTTTTCGTCTAGAGGTAATTTTCAGGTTAGTGTCCCTCCTACACAGACTCCGAGGCCTGGCAGACGCGAGGAAGGGTCGTGACAGATACCCGTATTTAGCATATTGCTCCTTGGAGCACATCGCCCGTATGCAGACAGGCCGATCCAAATGTTGGTACACCAGTGTGACAAAGATTTTGGAGGCTTCAGGAATTCAAATTGACCACCTCCCTCCTTTTCAGTACTCTCTGAATGCTCCTGGCCACCTTCTTCCCAATCAGCAAGAGCTGAATAAAATCATTAAGGAGGATATTTACAGACGATACATTCAGACTACATGGACCAATCCTCCCAATGGGTTGTGCCCAAAAATGGCCTTCTACGTGGAGCACTGCCTGGAGATCAGGGATGGGCTCATCATTAGACCTCAGTACACGTTCCAACATTGGATGCATGCCCTTAGAATCCCCCTCGGGCAGTTCAGAGTCGGATCTCATAGACTCCGGGTGGAAACAGATTAGCACATCAATAGGCAGACAGGATTTGCCAACTCTGTCATTTACAGGAGATAGAAACAGAGACACATTTCATCTTCGGATGCCCTGTGTACTACGAGATCCGAGGCCGTTTCCATTGTCTCTTCAGGTCCTCTCAGACCTTGTCCAGCTTCCTCAGATATGTTGATCCGAGATGCCTAGCACTTTATCTCCAGGAGGCCTTCAGATTTCGGGCCCGTTTTCTTCAACCTCCCACCAGATCGGACACTACGCAGAAGATCATGAACTTCTTTAGGGTGCTACCCTCAGCACGGGGCACCAAAAGAACCATGGACCATCCCACTGATACTGAAAACAGATCAGTGCGGTCCCGGAGGGGCCGACCCACCAGACTGCACCAGTGCTCCAGGATTAGTTCCACCCCTGGGAGGCGCCTTAGAACTTCTAGGCGACATCATCGACAACCTAGTATATCTACAAGACAGCAGACTTTGACAAGCTTCCCTCAATTTTCTTGTCTCGGCCTTGGATGTTAGGAGTAGGGGATAGACAGGAGATCCTTCCCCCCCCCCCCCCCCTCTTCTTCTTCTTCTTTCTCATCTCTGCTTCATCGCAATGCTCTGTTTCGAAGCCGAGAGCTCCTTGCTTCTTCATTTACATTTTAGATGTATTTCCTGCTTTTTAAAAGAAATGTTAAAGGGGACTGTTTGGTCCACCGACTTGCATGATGTAATCATTGTAACCGACAGTCCCGTTGACCTACTATGGTCATTTGTTGGACATTAATAAAATTATCTTATCTTATCTTGCTTGTATTATTGTTGTTTGTCTTGGATGGCTAGGGTTCTTAAAGAAGTTCAAGGGCATTCTAGGGTTAGAGTTTCACACTAAGATGACAAAGAAGCTAAGTTTGTGATAGACCCTAGAGAATAACAAAGCATTGTTCTTGTAGCTCTTTCTAGAGAAGGAAGACTAGGGTTTGGAAACCCCAATGCTACTTGCTATGCTAGATCAAGGAGACTTCTTGGACCAAGGTTACGTGGGAGCGAGAGCGGGGAGCGACATTTTCAAAAGCTCCCGGTTCAAGAGCGAATTTTTATATAACATATATTTTTATATATTTTGATGCATATATGTCAACAAAAGCATGTAGAATGATGAATTAGATATAAAAAGCATAAAAACATAGATTGAACCATATAACATCAATCATATATTAGTTATAATCTTCATCAACCATGTCCACATGTTATTGAGTCTCATGATTCATCAATCTTAAAGTTTCAAGCTTTCAAAATTCAATACATAACATTTATCATCATTGATCACCAAAATTATATTAAAATTCTAATATGAAATGATATGTTATAAAATGAAATGAAATGAAACAACTTTCAACTTTCACGATGCATCATATTCATAATTCATTACCAATGAGTTATAATTGCCAACTTCAAACTTAAATTGTCATATATTGTTTACAAAAAGTATCATAATAAATATGAAAGAGTCAACAATTATAAAAACTACTAGAAACTAGAAAAGGCAAGTAAAACTATTATCTATTGTTAATGCTTGGGTCTCTTGCCGCCACGAGAAATGTCTAATTTTTTATCCTTGTTGGAAAATCAGGATCTTTGTCATTAATATCACCCTCTAAGCATTAATATCCAAAGGTATCTGTTAATTTTAGGTAACAATGGTATGTTCTATGCTTAAGAGCAATTTTACTTCAATGTCTTTATCAGCCCAATATCAATATCCAATTTAGCAATCACATCAACATGATAGTAAAATGCAGATAGAATATAAACATAAACAGTAGAAGATAAGCCAAGACAAGAGGACACAAGATGTGACACCAGTTAGGGACAAACCCCAATGTGGGGAAACCCTTGATCAATTCTTCTTATATTCTTCAATAGTTCAGCACACAGAGAGAGAGATAATACAATTTACAAATCTAATAATTTATGACAGCAGCAGAAAAGCCCTAACCAGAAAAGTCAACGCTGGTCAAATGGGGCAAAAATCTTCCTCTAATCAGCTCAGTCAAACCTAGTCGACTTCGGCCTCCAACAACAAGCCCGATTAGCGCAAAACAGTCTGAAAAAGTCCAGTCAAAAACTGGTCAACATAAGTCAAATTGCGGCCAGCCCTAGGGCAGTCAACGCTGGTCAAATGAGAGGTCAAATTGCCTTGATTCAGTGCCCAGATCTATGGCTTGCTAGGACAGGGACACCTCACCCAAACCGCAGTCAAAACAGGGCAACATTTGAGGTCAACGCAGTCAAAGAACAATCTCGCAGCTTGGTCAATGCAGTCAACAAAATCCGTCCTTCTTCCTTCGTATGTGTGAGAGATAGCTGCCTAGATATGCGTACCCAATCAGATGAGGAGAGAGAGGTGTGAAGATGAGTGTGTCCAAATGAGGCTAAGTCACTTTCTATTTATGTGCAACTTTGAGGATGAATAGACTTGATTGTTGGGCTTTTGAGCCTATGTAAGTTTGCTGGCCGACCGACCTTGACAATTTGACCATAATCAAAATAAATTCATGACTTCATTTGTACATGTCAGAATCGGATAATCTTTAGATCAATCCTACACCTTTTGGAGAGAGGAATCCAAGAAAAATATTAGCTGTCATAAATAAGATGACCCATGTGGAGTTTGGCCCTAGTTGTCAATTTTAACAATATCTTTGTCATTACCTCTGGATCTGTATAGGGATCTTTGTCATTAATATCACCCTCTAAGCATCAACCTAAGATAGAGAAAACATAGCATGTCAAGTCAAGATTTTGTTTGAGTGATGGGTACATTTTTAGTAGGGTCATGATAGAGGAGTTCGACAACCACTGTCAATAACATCAAGGTACATAGAAGGATTGCTGCGCTTGATTAAATACGAGTTCCATGCCCTAGTACATGAAAAAATCCAATGGAAACATTGCGAACCCCCCAATCCTAAAATCCTGAAAAACTGATAAGTCTGCTGGATTTTGAATAAGATCTAAAATTCTACTTTCTCCATATGAAATCCAATGAGGTCCAAACCACTCTCAAACATCCTGAGTCATTTCATTGTAATGTTAAAAATTTAAGTAAAAGTGACATTCTAAAATCTCAGTTGGATTTTGAATGAGATCTAAAATTCTACTTTCTCCATATGAAATCCAATGAGGTTTGAACCACTCTCAAACATCCCAAGTCATTTCATGGTAATGTTAAAAATTTAAGCAAAAGAATGAAAATAAAGATTATGGAGAATGTCACTTTTACTTAAAGAATTTAACATTACCTTGAATCACATATCAATACTTGTGGCCATAGGCTTGATCATTAGGTTGCTCCACTAAAAAATTATTGTTTCTTTGAAAAAAAAGTGCATTTGGAATGTTTTTGCAAAAAAGGCTACGGAGCGATTTTTTTTAGGGAGCGCAATCTTGGAATTCGCTCCTTGTTGAAGTGATTTCGGGAGCACGCTCTCGGGGTCGCTCTCGAAGGGAGCGTGCTCCGGGAGTGGGTTCGAGGGGGGGGAAGCCACTCCCCTGCAACATTGTCTTGGGCACTTATGGAAGACAATGTTGATGCTAAGGACGATTTGATTTTGTTGATGCTTGCTTGGTGGAGATCTTTGGTGGTGGTTAGGGTTTCTTGGTTTTCCCTAGCTAGGGTTTGAAGATCTAGTGATTGTACCAACTTTATGATAAAGCTCTAGTATATACTTGTACTTCATCTTATATATATATATATGAAGTATCTAGATGTCCAAATATTGTGTATTTGCAGATTTGGTTTTCAGCTTGCATTGTCTTTTTGAGTTGGTAATTTTCAACACTAAATTTTGTGATGATTAGTCTTTCTTGGTTTTCCCTAACTTGGGTTTGAAGAGCTAGAGATTGTACAAACTTTATGATAAAGCTATGGTATATACTTGTACTTCATCTTTTATATATATATGAAGTTTCTGGCTGTCCAAATATTGCGTACTTGCAGATTTGATTTTCAGCTTGCGTTGTCTTCTTGAGTTGGTAAGTTTGAACACTAGTTGTTCATGTTGATTTGACATAACTAAGGTTGATAGCGTTAAAACTATTTAATATATATCTTGAAGTTAATACAGCAGATTTGCTTTTTTTTGGTCAATAATAGAGTAGATTTATTGTTGTAAGTATGTTGTAATTAAAGTGAATTCAGATCTCATTTCTGCTTGGAAAAGTGTGTGCCCTAAGGGTTGAAACTCGCTGACATATGTTTGGTATCCTTTTTTTGGGTTTCCTAGTGTGTTGGGTTGAAGTGAGATGAAATATTGCTTGTTCTTTGATATTGTAAATGAATATTTCAGATCAGCTCTAAGGCATAAGTTTATAGGGACCAGATCTAAGAAACCTCCTCGGGAAGTGAAATTTTAGTTTTGCAGTGAAAATTAAAGGACACAGCAATCTCTACATTGTATTAGAGCTATCTTGTCGAGATCACTCTTTTGGTGAAGAGGGAGTTGGTATTTCAGTTGTACTCATAGTCTTAAAAAGCGGAACTGGTCTTCAAACTGACCACCTATCAAACTGTGGTTTGAATCAAAACCGGATTGAATTGGATACAGTGGACTGTTTTTAAAAAAATACATAAAATAATTAATTTTAGTGGAAAAATATATTTTTAAGATTTCAAACCATTAGAGACAAAATATGCAAAGTTTGCTCATCTATATGCCATGTAAGGGTGAATATATCAAAATGGCACCGAGTGCAATACATTTCAGCAACAAAATACATAATCAATGGAGCTCTAAATGGCCTCTAAAGTCCAAAAACCATGCTACATGCTACTGGGCCACTAGTGATTTATGTAATAATTAAAAAAGTGGTACTGGGAGGTGTTATATGCCCAGGGGTACTCGATTTCTAACTTAGAGTACCCACTTTACCTTAGTACCCCCTTTTGAGAGAAAATATTATTTTTTTCCTCATGAAAATTAATTATTCACTCAAAAAGGTGAATAAATTAACTTTTTCAAAGTTAAAAAGTTTCCTCTTTTTTTTTTTTAATTAATTAGAAAAAGTTTCTTCTTTTTCTAGTTAAAAAACTTTTCTCTTTTCTATTTAAAAGAGTTTCCTCTTTTTCTAAGTTGAAGTGTTTCCTGTTTTCTGAGTGAAGAGTTTCTTAGGAAACTCCTCGGTTGAGCGGAGAGGCTCATTCTATAGCCCAGTGTGAGGGGATGTGTAAGTCTGTCCGTCAGTCCATTCCCTTTGAAATAAAAATAAAAATAAAAAATATAAATTATGTTCTAAATAAAAAAATAATGTCAGCGATAATTAAAAAAAATGAATAGAAGTAACAAAACGTATGAAGAAAATGTTTAAATTTTATACTTTTCAAAAATATTTCAGCAAGAGATTTAAATAAACTATTTGAAGATCTATGTTAACTAATCTATGTCGATATCAAGTTCATATATATCTATATATAGAAAACAAATTGTTAAAATAATACATGTTAATGTTGTATATAAAAAATATTAAATGTAGGTTATCAATAAAATATTTTAAGAAGAATTAATATAGACATATACTTAAAAATATATTAATAATAAAAAACCATTTTAATTTGCGTGTTAAAATGTCTTGATGTACATGTGATGTAAAATATTTTAATGTAAAATACGTTTATATTATATATCATTTAAATTTTTTTATACATATATCATGAAAAAAATAAGTATTTTAATGTAAATTACGTTTATATTATATATCATTTAAAAAAAATTATGTATATATCGAAAAAAAATAAATTTTTATGGTTAAAACATTTATTTGGTTCTATATATACTCTATTTAGCATTAAAAAATACAATTTAAACAATGAAAAATAATGCTTTGCTTTTTGCACTCTAAAGAAGTTTGCACATGAAGAAATTTGATCCCTCTCGGCTCATGTTAGATTTGTACTTAGCATGGATCTATGCTGGTCTATAAACAAAACACTCTCCTCCATTTCAAAAGGAGTTAGAGAGTGAGATTGGAAGGGAGCTTTGCTAGCATTTGTAATTGTTCTTCTCATTTGGAAGAAAAGGCTTTAGAGGGAAATATTGGCGTACAAGCTTTGTGTGGATGCTTGATGTTTGAGATATGAGATAACCTTGCTTTGTGTTTATATTGCTTTAAGCTTTGTTATAGGCCTTTGAAGGGTTATTGTTACCTAGTAGGAATAGATTTTTCAAAGTTGGTTATTTGTTAAATGTATTTGTTGTTTTACATCTCAAAATTCAAGATTATATGTGCTTCTCGTTTGATTGGCATATTTTCTAGATTTCATATGTAGGAAACACCTATCTTTTAACAAAGTTTCTTGGCAAGAATATTTTGTAAGCTTTATTGGCACCTCGATTTGGAGAAGTGAATCACTTTTGCTACATGCTCCATTAACTTCAAACGATAAGAAGGAATATTTGCCCAAGGATTCCTCCTACAAGCTTCTTCCTCTTCTCTTACTTTTAAGTTAAAATCTCTAAAATCTTTTCAGGCTACTTTTCTAAGCTATCATTGATATATTTGGAAAATTTTAGTGCCAATCATTTGTTGTTCATGTTGGAGAATGTAACTAGCTTTGGTCTTCATAATTTTTACCATTATATATTTTATGTAAAAAGCAAAAGAAAAGAAAAAAGAAAATTATTATTAGTTTTCTAGATAAGCATGTTCTTCATGTTTCTAGGTTTTTGAGTCAAAAGTCAAAGTCATATTTTGGACCTATTGTAAAAGAAAAAGAAAATTTTTAAATGTAAAATTTTGGGATAGAAACCCCTCTAGATGTCAAGTCGGCTCTGCCCCAATGGACGTGTCTTTTTGCACCCCTCTGAATTGTATAATTAGAGGATAGGTGGAGCTCTTTTGGACATACACACTTGGATGTTTTTGGTTTAAAATATCACAGAGAAGATGGAGAAGATAAAGAAGGTCGAAGTCTGGAAGAAGATCTACTTTGGTACATCTCTTGTTGTTGGTTTCTTGCTGGTGAATCTGCTATAAGGAATGTTAGGGTCCAATCATAACCCCCTTATTTATGTAATAGGGTCGAGTCATAGTTATAGTTAGTTAAAGAGTCAATAAAGCCTATATTAATAATTGTAAGTGGTTGACCCACATTTAAAGAAGGGACCACAATTAGTTGCAATTGTGCCATGGTATTAAGAAGAACCATGGTACTAACCCATGGTATTGCATGTATGAATCCTATATAAAGGATAGAGACTCCCCATTGAGGAGCATCGTGTCTTATTTTGTAATCGAGCCCTGCTCTATTGGAGGTTGCCCCCTCGAAGAGGCAAGTGAACATTGCTTTCCTTTCTGAATAATAAAATACATGCTGTTATTTCTCATTGTTCTGTGTTCTGGGTTATATTTCTTCGCATATTTGGTATTCTAGTATCTTCTCGCAGGTCAAGAGCATAACAAGTGGTATCAAAGCACTTTCCAAGGCTGGTGGGATCTCCATTTTTAGCAGATTTTTTTTTTTTTTTGGCTAGAGATGTGTTCTGGCGTCTTTAAACCACGGGATCTGTCGTTGAGCGCATAAACCTGCGGATTTGGGGAGGCATGCATGCAGGAAATACAAGAGGTGGTCACGCTTGTTGGACTCCCTTGTAATCCCTGTGGGTACCCCTTCAAGTAGTAGCGCATTAGACAGAACTGCGCACGGATTGTCTTCCATGTACCCTCTGGGTATATCGGAAGCCCCCTAGGCTCACCTGAAACCTCGCCGTAGATAAATCGTTGGTTGTCTTGCTGCTACAGTACACCGAGAATAGCACTCGGGGAGATTACTCGCGCGTACGATAGGGTAGTCGGGTAGTACGGCTAAGGGTACGGTTGATCCTCCTTAGTTAGTGCCCTGAAAGATTGGGCCAAGTACTACTGTTGGACCCTTATGTATATTGCGATTTGTAGCACCTGACACTCCTTGAGACCATAGTTCCCTTGTCTCTCTACAGATCACCCATCATCTTCTTTGCCAGATCAGATCTAGTAGGTTGGGTTCATCGCAGCAACAACAATCAGATCTGCCATTCAGATTTAGCAGCGGGGGTTCAGTCGCTGCCACATTCAGCAGTTGAGGGTTTCGCAGACAGATCTGACTATTTGTGCAGGGAGGCTTGTGGCTCCTATACGTTGGGGTGATTCTCGCAGGACATTGGTTAGGATTAACTTTTCTTAGAATTGGCTACTGCAATATTCCTAAGCGAGGAGTAAAACTCCTTTCGGAGTAGAGTCTGAGGCCCTCCCGGGACGCTTATAGGAGACTTAGCCCATAAGAATCTGGACAACAGGCTCAGCAAGGTGGTACCATTCACTTGTCAGCTTCAAATTTTCCGGTGGTCCCATTTTTTTGTTTTGTTTTAATCCAGTAACGAAAAGTGCACCGGATCTGTGCATGGTACAAACCAGAGCTCAAGCTATGGCCAATGAGAAGATAGACACCCTTGAACAAAAGTTGGATGACTTAACGAAGTAGATCTAGTCCTTAAGTGATGCAATCACAAAGGGCAAGTTGGTGTTACAATCGGAGGCGAACCTAGCCATTCTCTTCACTTCTATGGAAACCGCCAACAGTCCCACCCTCGACCACCCAAGCTGGACATGTATATATTTGATGGCTCTCATCCGGCCACATGGCTATCACAAATGGATCAATATTTCACATTGAATCACATCAGAGATGATGAGACTAAGCTAAGTGTGGGAAGCCTTTACTTGGACCAAGAAAGATGGCAATGGTGGCAGTGGCATCAATGATGCTATGCAAGGCCAATGACTTGGCAGATATTCTCAAAAGCCCTTTCTGATCGCTTTGATCATGAATCTAACTTTTTGGGTCGTCTTACTAAGCTCAAATAGACAGGCACAATACAAGAATATATTAAAGCCTTTGAAGCATTAGCCTTCCGCACAGGAGGTCTAGTAGATGAATTCTACTTGGAATGTTTTATCAGTGGTCTCAAAGACGCCATACAAGCCCACGTCCAGATGCACCACCCAACCACATGGTTGGCAACTTGCACGACGGCTCGTGAAGTGGAATGCGCGTTAGCGGCCCAGTTGCCTCGTCCAAATTTCATAGCCAAGGGACGCCCCACCCAGGCTCCGAGCACTACCCAAACACTTAAGGTTCAAAAGGTGTCACCAGCAGAAATGGCGGAAAGAAGAAAGCAAGGATTGTGTTACTACTGTGATGACAAATACTCCCTGGGGCATAAATGCAAGGAACCCAAATTCTTTCAAATTGATGCTACTGAGGAAGCCCCACCCTTTGAGGGACCAGAGGAGGAAGATGAGGACAACTAGCAGGACAATGAGCTCCCAACTACACCAGAAGAACTAGTTATCTCGCTCCATGCTTTTGCAGGCATTTCTTCTCCCCAAACTCTCAAAATTAGAGGTTTTGTTAAACATCGCCATGTAGTAGTCTTGATTGATAGTGGCAACACGCATAATTTTATCCATCAAAGAGTCGCAGAAGCAGTGCATTGTTTTGTCAGAGCAGTTCCTAATTTCCAGGTCCAGATTGCTGATGGGGGGACAATGAAATGTGACAGCTGCTGTGAAAATGTCAAACTTTAGATGGGGGATTACCACCTAAAGACCCACATGTTTGCCATCAACATGGGTGGGTGTGACATTGTCTTGGGGGCTGAATGGCTCCACACACTCGGCCCAATCACAATGGATTTCCAGGAGTTATATATGAGCTTTAAGCAGAATGACCACATGCATACCCTCTGCGGACTCCAGGCAGGTGCTCCTTCTATCATCAGCTCGCATCGGATGGAAAAGTTGTTAAAAAAGGGCCACCATGGAGGTATCGCCCAATCTAATGCCATCCAGGCCTTCGAGCCCACTTCTCTTCATCTTCATCCTGAGATGCAACAGGTCTTAAACAACCATCTGCAGGTCTTTGACAAACCTCATGAGCTTCCACCATCTAGAGGGGAACATGATCATAGCATTACTTTGGTCCCAGGGGCACAACCACCAAATGTGCACCCATATAGATACCCTTTCGCCCAAAAGAATGAAATTGAAAAAATCATCAAGGAACTCTTGGAAGCTGGTGTCATTCATCCTAGCATTAGTCCTTATTCATTGCCTATGGTCATGGTGCTCAAAAAAGATGGGGAATGGCGTATGTGTCCAGACTTCAGGGCCCTCAACAAGCTGACGGTCAAAGATAAATTTCCCATCCCGGTTGTTGATGATTTGCTGGATGAACTAAATGGGGCTCAATTCTTTACTAAGCTAGACCTTCACTCGGGCTATCACCAAATTCGCATGAAAGAAGTAGACATTCCAAAGACTGCTTTCCGAACTCATGAAGGCCATTATGAATTCCTGGTACTGCCATTTGGTCTCTGTAATGCCCCATCCACTTTTCAGAGCCTTATGAATCACTTGGTCAAACCATATCTCAGAAAATTTGTCCTTGTTTTCTTTGATGACATCCTCATCTACAACCTCACCTAGGAAAAAATCTTCAACATGTAGACCTGCTCTTGCAACTGCTTCGGAAGCATAAATTATTTGTCAAATTGTCCAAGTGCTCTTTTGGCATGAAAGAAGTCGAGTATTTGGGCCACATTGTGGGGCGTGAAGGTGTCAGGGTGGATCCCAAAAAGATCCAGGCAATGCAGGATTGGCCCCAACCAAAGACCTTGAAGAGTTTGAGAGGATTTTTGGGTCTCACCAGTTACTATCGCAAATTTGTCCGCAATTATGGTCGCATTGCTAGACCCCTCACTCACTTTCTCAAGAAAAATTCATTCATCTGGAATGATGAAGTGCAACAAACTTTTATAGCTCTCAAACATGCCATGTGTTCCGCTCCCGTATTGGCACTACCCGACTTCTCCAAATATTGAATGTGATGCTTCAGGTATGGGTATTGGGGCTGTCTTAATGTAGGAAGGTCGACCCTTGGCCTTCACTAGCCAAAAACTAAGTGGGACAAATTTGGGACAATCTACCTATGAGAAGGAGATGATGGCCATCTTACATGTAGTGGATACCTGACGACCATACTTATTGGGGCGGCGTTTCCAAATCCGCACAGACCATCAAAGCCTTAAATATTTTCTGGAGCAACGCCTATCCTCGCCACAACAAAATAAATGGCTAGCCAAAATGTTGGGATATGATTATGAGATAATTTACAAGAAAGGGCGCGAAAATGTCGTAGCGGATGCTTTATCACGCCAATTTGAGGAGGAAAGCACCCTGCTAGCAATCTCTCTTCCCATTCCAGAGTGGATTGAAGAGGCTCGCAAGGAATGGTTTTCACATCCTTCACTCTCCCAACTCATTAATCAATTGCAAGCAGATCCAAATTCCACAGCGGGCTACTCTTGGCAGGATGAGATTCTTCGCTACAAGGACAAAGTAGTGATATCACCAACATCCACCCTCAAAAGTCGCATTTTGGCAGAGTTGCACTCATCTCCCTCTGTAGGCCATTCAGGCTTTCAGAAGACTTATGATCACACTCGGCGTTCATTCTTTTGGACAGGCATGAAAAAGGACATTCTTACTTTTGTAGCTGAATGTGATGTGTGTCAGTGCCACAAAGGAGAAACAGTCAAATCCCCAAGCACTTTACAACCATTGCCCATCCCTGCCTCAATCTGGACGGATGTTTCTATGGATTTCATTACTGGTCTTCCGAAGTCAGGCAACAAGTCAGTCATCATGGTGGTTGTGGACAGACTTTCTAAGTATGCTCATTTTTGCGCTCTACCCCACCTTTTTACACCCGTTTTGGTGGCTCAATCTTTCATGGACCAGATCTTCAAATTGCATGGCATGCCCATTTCCATTGTGTCTGATCGTGACTCGATCTTCACCAGTAACTTCTGGTAGGAACTCTTCAAGCTACAAGGTACCCAACTCCAACTCAACATTTCCTATCATCCCCAAACTGATGGTCAAACTGAAGTAGTCAACAAATGTCTGGAGACCTACCTCAGGTGTTTCACTTCACAAAAGCAACATCTATGGGTATAGTGGTTACCTTTAGCAGGATGGTGGTATAATACTAACTATCATGCCACCACCAAGATGACTCCATATGAAGCAGTTTATGGTCAACTCCCCCTTCACCTACTTCTTATATCTTGGGATGCTCTAAGGTACAAGCAGTGGATCAACTCCTACAAAATCGTGCAACCATGCTTGCCCACCTCAAAGATAATCTCCATCAAGCTCAAAATCGCATGAAGCAACAGGTTGACCAACATCGTTCAGAGGGCACATTTCAAGAAGGGGATCAGGTATTCTTGAGGCTGCAACCATATAAGCAAACATCACTCAAAGACAAGGGTTGTCAGAAATTATCTCCAAAATTCGACGGACCATATCAAATACTTCAACGCATTAGAGAAGTAGCCTACAAGCTAGCCTTGCCACCCACTGCCAAAATCCATCCCGTCTTCCATGTCTCATGCCTCAAGAAAGTGTTTGGGAACAAGTGCAGAATTCAAACCAGTCTACCCGAATTAGATGAAGAAGGTTCAATCTGGCTCCAACCTGAACAGGTTCTTGACACGCGAGAACGGCACCTACGCAACCGCACGATCAAGGAAGTCCTTGTCAAATGGAAAGACACCTCTCCCGAAGATGTGACCTGGGAACTAGCCACTGTTCTTCAACAATTTCTGTAGCTTCAGCCTTGAGGACAAGGTTGTTTTTATGGGGGAGGGCATGTTAGGGTCCAACCCTAACCGCCTTATTTATGTAATAGGGTCGAGTCATAGTTATAGTTAGTTAGAGAGTCAATAAAGTCCATATTAATAATTGTAAGTGGTTGACCCACATTTAAAGAAGGGACCATAGTTAGTTGCAAATGGGCCATGGTATTAGATAGATGGTATTAATAAGAACCATGGTACTGACCCATGGTATTGCATGTATGAATCCTATATAAAGAATAGAGACTCCACATTGAGGAGCATCGTGTCTTATTTTGTAATCGAGCCCTGCTCTATTGGAGGTTACCCCCTCGAAGAGGGAAGTGAACATTGCTTTCCTTTATGAATAATAAAATACATGCTGTTATTTCTCATTGTTCTGTGTTTTGGGTTATATTTCTTCGCATATTTGGTATTCTAGTATCTTCTCGCATGTCAAGAGCATAACAAGGAAGAACAATTTGACTTGGCATCTAGAGGTGGAAATTTATGTGGTGATGGGTCTTGGATATCTCATTTGATATGATATATCAATCTCTCCCTCCTTCTTCCTTTCACTCTCTCTTCCCCTTCTCTCTCTCTTCCCCTTCTCTCCCTCTCCCTCTCTTCCCTCCCGCTCTCCTCTTTCCCTCACTCTCTCTCTACAACTCTCCCTTTTCACTTTGTCTCTCTCTCCACCTTTCTACCCCTCCAACTCCATCTCTCTCTCCCTCTCCCTCTCCCTCTCTCTCTCCTCTCTCTTGAGTCCTCTCTTCTTTCCTCTCTCTCCCTCTCCCACCTCCCTCTGTCTCACCCCCCATCACTCTTTCTCTCTCTCTTCCTCCAACTTTGTCACTATCTCCTCCCTCTCTCCTCTCTCTCCCCTCCATCTCTGTGGCCCCTCTGTCTCTCTCCCTGTTCTCTCCCTATCTCTCTCCCCATCACTCTCTCTCTCTCTTAAATTTGATCCCATTGTATTGTGTTTAAGAAAGTATCTAAATTAAAAAAACTCAATTGGTTGTAAAATATTAAACCTATATTTTGTATCAATCATGTCAAAGAAAGTAAAATATTGAAAAACTTAAAAGAATTATCAACTATCTTTCCTCTATTATTGCTAGTCACTTTGCTTACTCTCAACCTTGGATCCTTAGTTAAGATGGATCTATGCTGGTTCTTAATAATATTATTTATATTATATAAATTTCACATTTATATATATAAAAATATTCTCATTTTTAATTTTATTAAAACCTTGATTTAATTTCCATGAGAATATTTTTAATAGTCGTGAGGACATAGGGTTTAGATATATCTCAAAAGTAATTATAACCTTTTTCGTTTTAGATTTAATTAAAAAAATGTTATAAATTAAATTGAAATAAAATATTTTGATTGTGAAATAAATTATGGTTTTTGGGCATATGGTATTGATAAGCCATAGTATTGGCCCATGGTATTGTAACTGTCAGGCCAGGAGGTAACTCCTCAAAGCGAATTTTGCTTTTGCATTAAGATTGATCATAGATATATACATGGAGGGAGAGACTCTTGGGTTTCAACTCCCAGTGTTTCTTCATCTTCTAATCCTCCTTATTTTCTACTTACAATATTTACATGGTTTACCTAATCCCAAAGATTAGGTGTTAGCATTTCCCCCCTTAATCTGAAGGGATGTTGGTGAGTCCAAGCATCATTCTGAATCTTTCAAAGTTTTCTCTTCCAAGCGCTTTGGTGAATATGTCTACAATCTGCTCATTTGTGGAACAATGGCGTAGGTGGATTGTCTTGGCCTCAACATGATGTCGAATCAAATGGTATTTTGTATTGATGTGCTTTGTTTGATCATGGAACTTTGGGTTCTTGGCCAACTTTATTGCAGAAGTGTTGTCAATCATGAGAGGAGTTGAATGCACTTGTTTCTCCTGCAAATCTTCTAGAATTTTCCCGAGCCACACAATTTCCTTTGTTGCTTTAGTTGCTGCCACATATTTTGCCTCAATTGTGGAATTCGCTGGAACTGATTGTTTACGTGACATCCAGGAGACAACTCTTGATCCAAGACTCATAACATAACCTGAAGTAGATACCCCAGTTTCTTTATCTCCATCAAAGTCTGAATTAGAGTATCCAATCAAGCTGAAGTCACCCACCTGTGTATACTTAAGTCCAAAGTCTTGAGTTCCTTTCAAGTAATTTAAAACTCTTTTTGCAATAGATCAATGTCCCTCACAAGGCTTTTGCATAAACTTGGAGAGGATTCCAACAACAAATGAAATGTCTGGTCTGGTAGTAGTCAGGTAGTTGAGACTTCCTACGAGCTGCCTATGCTTTGTTGCATCCTTAAATTCTTTTCCTTCAGTGGATGTGAACTTTAAATTTTGTTCCATTGGAGTGGTTAAAGGATTGCACTCAGTCATGCCAAACCTGTTCAACAGATCTCCAATGTACTTCTTTTGAGAGGAATATAAACTTCAGATGTTGAGTTACTTCAATACCAAGATAGAAGTGAACATATCCCAATTCTGTCATTTCAAAACCTTTCTCCAATTCCTTCTGTATGGCTGCAATATAGCTCTCATTGTTCCCTGTCATCAAAAGATCATCTATATACACCACAAGATATACAACTGTTTTGGCAACTTTCTTGACAAACAAAGTTGCATCATC
Organism: Pinus tabuliformis; assembly: GCA_031772625.1. Lineage (NCBI taxonomy): Eukaryota > Viridiplantae > Streptophyta > Pinopsida > Pinales > Pinaceae > Pinus > Pinus tabuliformis. The sequence continues at coordinate 30,521,388 of CM062816.1, forward strand.
AAGACCATAATGTTTGAAGTTGAGTTTCAGAAGATGCTTAGTTAACTTCTCGTACCAGGCTCGCGGAGCTTGCTTGAGGCCATATAAGGATTTTATAAGCTTGCATACTTTATGTTCCTGACCCTTCATAACAAATCCTTCTTGTTGGGACATAAAAACATTCTCTTTCAGATCTCCATTCAAGAAAATAGTTTTTACATCCATTTGATGGACTTTACAACCATTCTGTGCAGCCAAGGCAAAGAGTGTCCAGATGGTAGCCCATTTTGCTATGGGGGCAAAAGTCTTCTCATAATCAACCCCTTCCTTTTGTGCAAAACCTTTTTCCACAAGCCTCACTTTGTCCTTGTCAAGTGAGCCATCAAATTTGTACTTGTTATTGTAGACCCACTTGCAGCTTATTGGTTTGGTTCTCAATGGAGGATCAACCTGCTTCCAGGTGCCATTCTTTATCAAGGCATCATATTCTTTCTGCATCGCTTTTTTCCATTCATCATGAGAAGCAGCTTCTTCGAAGGAAGTTGGTTCAAAATTCGCAGACAAATTCAGTTCACAATCATAAGAAACATCCTTATTAACAGGTGAATCATAATCATCTACATCACCTCCATTTTGTTTGGTTGAGCTTCTTGTTCTTGTCTTTCCAACCTCATCAGGATGAACACTTTCAAGTGTCTTTGTTAGCCATTTTGGAGGACCTTTCTGAGATGGCCCAGGCTGCTCAATTGACTGAGATGGGGTTGAATCAAGATTTAGTCTCCCAATTTTGTCAATCACATCACTCAAAGTATCATCAGTGGCTAGAGCTTCATGTGGGAGAGAGAATGCTTCATAAGAAGATTCTATAGATTGATCCAGTATAGGAATCCCCCCTTCAAGATGTGGAATCTCATTATCAAATTCTTGAAAAGACTTTGCATGTCCGAATCTATCCAAGTGATCAAACTGCCGCTCAACAACATTGTCAACCTTGGAAGATTCAAGAAATATCACATCTCTAGATATTATAAACTTCATGTTCACTTCATCATAGAGATGTTATGCTTTAGAGGTATTTGAGTACCCCAAAAAGATACATTTGCAACTCCTTGCACCGAGTTTGTTTCTTTGTTCCTTAGGTATCAAGGCATAACAGGTGGAACCAAAAACCCTGAGATGCCTCACCAAAGGAATGTGGCCATACCACATTTCATAGGGAGTCTTGTTTTTTATAGCATTAGATGGACACCTATTCTTTATATACACAACACATAGAACTGCATCAACCCAAAACATCAATTTAACATTCTTGAAAAACATCATGGAATGTACCATATTTAAGATTGTCCTATTCATTCTTTCAGCTACTCCATTTTGTTGGGGATTATAAGGCACAATTGTTTGATGTTTGATCCCATGCTGACAAAGATAATTTTCAAATTCATTTGAAGTGTATTCTTTTCCATTATCAGTGCGAATAGAGCCAATATGAGATTGTGCATCATTTTCAATCCATGCATGAAAGTTCTTGAATGTTTGAAAAGCATCAAATTTGTTCTTCAATAAATAAACCCAACACATTCTGGTGTAGTCATCAATAAATGTCATCATATATTTATTACCATTTGCAAAAGGAACAAGCATTGGGCCACATAAATCTGAATGAACGAGTTCAAGTTTTGTATGTGCTCTGGAATGAGAATCATGAAAAAACTGTTCGATGTGCTTTCTTAAGACACAAGCATCACATTGCTTAAGTTTCCTATGAATTTTAGGCAAACCAGTAACACCATTTTTCTTCAACAAATGAAGGCTGTCATAGTTCAAGTGTCCAAATCTAGCATGCCATAAAAGACTTGATGGAAATGTACCTTCATCATAGTGAGAATTATATGAAAAGTTTTGTGCACGAGCAGAGGTACCTTGTAGCTTCAGAAGTCTTTCTTCTTCTATCCCCATCATGACAAGTGAGTGATCTGATGCTTTTCTGACCTCGACCTTGCCATCAAATATATGAATGGAGTGTCCTTGCTGGTGGATGTGGACCAAAGACATCAAGTTTCTCCTCAGCTCCGGGAGGTATAGAACATCATGTAGAAGAAAGTCTGGAAGACTAGGCAGTTTGAGCTTGATGGTGCCAAGCCCTGATGGCTTGAGTTTTGATTTGTCTGCAAAATATACTGCTCCATCAACATTGTCAGTGAATTCTTAAAAAAAATCTCCTAAAGGTCATGTGGCAAGTTGCTCCTGAATCACACAACCAATCATTTTTCCATGAAACAAGTGAAACATTAAACAAGTCTTCAGTTATTTCATTGTTACAATGTACCACAAAATAATGAGTAGATTCAAGTGCTTTACCTTTCCCTTTGTCATTGGTTTTACCTTTCCCTTCATTTCTTTCCTGCTCAATTCTGTCCCAAGGCAACTTGCATGTGGATGCATCATGTCCATCTCTATTGCAACGTATGCAATGAAGATCAGACTTTTCTCCTTGGAACTGTCTGCCCCCCTACCTCTAAAATTCCTCCTTCCTCTTCCTCTTTAGCCACCTCTTCCTCTAGAAGAATCTTATGCATGATTCTTCTCTCTATGTGCAAGACACACAACTTCTTCAGAAGACTGAGGAGTTGTCTTCTTCCCAAAAGCCTTCTCTCTCTCAACAAACTTCTTCTCAAGGGAGTCAAAGGTAATCTCCTTAAGGTTTCCACTTGCTTGCAATGACTCAAGATAATGTGAATAGGTGGGATATAGTGCCTTGACATAAGCTATGAGAGGAATATCTATTTCAACACCAGTGGTTTTTATATCATGCATAATGGATCTTACTTCTGATGCTAAGGAAAGAGGGTCATCTTTTTTGTTAGTTTTAGGTAACAATGGTATGTTCTATGCTTAAGAGCAATTTACTTCAAATTATTTATTAGCCCAATATCAATATCCAGTTTAGCAATCACATCAGCATGATAGTAAAATGCAGATAGAACATAAATATAAACAATAGAAGACAAGCCAAGACAAGAGGACACAAGATGTGGCACCAGCCAGGGACAAACCCCAATGGGGGAACCCTTGATCAATTCTTCTTATATTCTTCAATAGTTCAGTAGAGAGAGATAGTACAATTTACAAATCTGATAATTTATGACAGCAGAAGAAAAGCCCTCACCAAAAAAGTCAACGCTGGTCAAACAGGGAAGAATTCTTCCTCTAAACAGTGCGGTCAAACCCAGTCAACTTCGGCCTCCAACAACAAGCTCAAACAACCCAAAATAGTCCGAAAAACTCCAGTCAGAGTGGTCAACGAAAGTCAAGCTGCGACCAGATGTAGGGCAGTCAACACTGGTCAAATGAGAGGTCAAATCACCTCGATTTCAATGCCCAAATCTGCGGCCTGCTAAGAGGAAGATACCTCACCAAATCCACAGTCAAAAGAAGGTCAACGCTGGTCAACGAAGCCCAAAACAACAGCCTCTGAAATTCGGTCAAACTGGTCAATGCAACCAAACAAAAATTCGTCCTTCTTCCTTCGCACGTGTGAGAGAAAGCTGCCCAGATTTGTGTACCCAATCAGATGAGGAGAGAGAGATGTGATGAGATGAGATGATGATGAAATGACTTGAGGTCTCCTCCTTTTATATGCAACGTTGAGGATGAGCTGGGGGTTTGAATGCCTGTTTTGCTTGCTGGCTGACCTTGACAATTTGTCCATAATATAAATAAATTCATATCTTCATTTTTACATGTCGGAATCGGATGATTTTTAGATCAATCCTACACCTCTCGGAGAGAGGAATCCAAGAAAAATATCAGCTGTCATAAATAAGATGACCCATGTGGAGTTTGGCCTTAGTTGCCAATTTTAACAATTTTTCAATTCAAGACTGAACAACTTAATCATCAATTGAACAACTTCAAGTTCAGAGTGTGAGTCATAAAATTCCTTCAACTTCTTTAAGGCTTCAAATGCATTTGAAAATGACGAAATATGGCGACTCACCTCTTCATTTACTTACGCTGCAATCAAGGCATAGGCCTTGCTATTCTTGTTTTCCCAAATGGCAAGCTCCTTATCTGAAGTGTGCTTTGCAGGTGCATTGTTTCCTTCTCTCTCACAAACCCTTTTCCACAACTCATTGAAAATGAGGGTGTGTTTTATCTTCCGGGACCACTCAGGATAGTTCTCTTTGCCAGAGAGAACTACTCCCCGAATATAAATTAGTGAATGGCATCATAATTTTTTTTATCTGCTTTTGATTTCCAAAACAAACACAAACTTTCTTGATATCTTCTGTTTATGATAAACCTAACCATGGCAGACAAGAGATATGAAAGATAAGCCTTGAATTGCATTATTATTCACAATGATACATATTTATAATACGTTGGAGTGACCCTTGGTTTCATATTCCAAGTGGTCTCTTGGATTCCCTTTGACTATTCAGCTTCCATACCAACCCCTAGAGTATTAGGTGTACAACATTCCCCCCTTAATCCAAAGGGGTATGTGTGAGTCCAAGAGGAGAGTTGTAATATAAAATGTGCAAAAAATATAGATGGCAGCGCTAGGTTGAATGTGCTCTCTGAAATGTTGGTATAAGGGTGTGGTTTAAGGATAACCACTAACACTGGAATGCTTATTGCAGTTCTCAAAACTCTTCCAAATCTGGCATGAAGTTGAAGTCTTTTGCTAGAGAAAGTTCTCCTAATGTTTTGAAGAGGAAGACCTTCAACTTGGAAAGGGAGGTCTCACCCTGCAAAAAAGGGAGAACCTCAACCTGAAAAGGGAGGTCGAAACCTGCGGTGGTTTAAGGATGACCACCAACTTTGGAATGCTTAATGCAATTCCTAAAACTCTTCTGGAACTGGCAAGATGCTGAAGTCTTCTGCTCAAGGAAGTGTCCTCAATTCTTTGAAGAGGGAGAAGCTCAACCTGAAAAGGGAGGTCTCACCCGACATAGATAGTTTAAGGTTGACCAACAACCAAAGGCATGCTCAGGGGCATCTCTGTCTCTGGCTACAACACTGAATTTGGCATGGCAGGTTGTGGCTCAGGCTCACTTGATGTGGCTTTGAAGCTTGTAGATGACCATCACTTCCCCCTGTCAGATACAAGGTGAGAAGATGGAGAAAATTCAATTCCAAAACTGTTCAATACTCTAGAACAAGTTCTAACATATGACTGAAACATCTTCTTGGCTGTTGAAGCCTATTGCCAAGAAGCGATCCATCCAAGATGAATCTTTGTTCTTGCAGGAGGCTTGTTTTTGAAGCATCTGTGTGTGAAGAATGAGTAGGTCGACCACAATTCTTGCACAGATGAAGATTGAAACAATGATCTTTCACATGGTCAACTCTGTCACAATGTTGGCATTTAACAATCTGTTGTGGCTGCTATGGAAGAGGACCAGAATCTGAAACAGTTGAAGGTGAATTGTCATGAAGCCAACACTCTGAAACTGAATGGGCTTTGAGTAATCTGGACATAATGGTCTAGAACAGGAGCAGCTCTTGGACCCAATGAGTCTTCCAACACCAATGCTCAATTTATTTGAAGGCAGAGAATTCAATCCCTTACACACCGAGGTAACAATGCTGACAGACTGACTAAAATGTCGTTTTCAGAAGGTAGGTAGAGAATGGTACAGATAGCTCTGAGTGAAAGGTATGGTGGGTAGTAACGCCTACTGTGGTCGGACCAGTGCGCAGATCAACAAAACACACTTGAATCATAGGAGAATAGGTCACAAAAACATGTGACTCAAACTGAAAAGAACCAACACACTAGTAAATTGAAACTTCTCACAAAGATGAGCTAGCATAGAGGGATAATCATTAGACAAGCAGAGAGACAGAGCTAGTAATATTCCTCTCTGCAATCTTAGTGCAGGTTTGCAGGCGACAGAGGAATGGCAAAGTTGAGAAACATTGCCTATGTCTTGACAAATGCGTAGAAAGACATAAACCCACAAGCTTCATTGAGACAAAGAAGCGCAGGTTTACACAAGCCACAAAAAACAAGTGGCTCACACAAGATTGAGCAGGTTATGAACCTACCAGCTCCGATACCATGATAAACATAACCATGGCAGAAAGGAGATATGAAAGATATGCCTTGAATTGCATTATTATTCAAAACGATACATATTTATAATACATTGGAGTGACCCTTGGTTTCATATTCCAAATGGTCTCTACCCTTTGACTGTTCAACTTCCACACCAATGCTTAGAGGATTAGGTGGCAAAAAACTTCACTATATTAATATTTTTAATGTAGCATATATTCCTCCACTCACAAATATGACGATTCCAACATATGAACCATATAATATATATCAAAAAAAAGATTTCAACTAATTTTATGTCTCATTTCTAGCATCCATTCAACCTCTTCAATAAGCAGTCAGTTCCCACGAAATATTGTGTAAATATATACCAACTCCTTCAATCAACAAAGGAATTTGTGCTCCACACAAGCATAAACTTACTATATTTTGGATGTCAGGCTTCAGCAACTCGTCCAACTCCTAAAGGTAAACTCGCCCTTCCTTCTAAGCAATAACCATGACCAACAATAAAAGGAAGCCTTCTGTCTCTTTAGCGTATCAGTCTAGCCACTAATGTGACCACAACTCAGCCAGCAAAGGAGGAGATCTCGACCCTTTTTACATAGACTTGACCATAACTCAAGCCAACAACCCAATAGGTGGTTTCTCCTAGAATTTTTTCGGCACGTAGAAACTGACGATGAAGGAAGATTTGCAGAAGGGGCCTCTCGACAAAAATATGTCTGTTAACACTGGGGCCGTTATCGACACCTTGGTTCCCATGGCCTATTTCAGTAATGATACTCGACGCCCATCCAAAAAATATTCATTATATACACCATGTCAGTAAGGAGAACAAGTTTGGAGGAGCAGAGTCTAACTTTGAAACCGTGGACCTTTTTCCTTGGAACTAATGTGAAGCCCTTACCCAAATGGAGTCATTTCACTGAAAACCCTTGTTGGGCGATCTTGCTTTGAGAAGGATCAAGAAGAACGCAAGGCACTAGCGGTACAGGGGCTAGGCTGAAGTTGCAGAGCACGTTGGTGGAGTGGAGGGAGGCATTCAACCTTGAGTGAAGGAAGAAGATGAGCGTGCACATGAGAAAGATGGGGAAAAATATGAAAGAGCATTGGACATGTTTGCGATTTGAGAGGGCATCAATGGAACCAGAATCATTGGAATAGGTGGCATGAAGCATACATGCCCTTCGATTGCTTTCTTGGGACAACGTGGGAGATATTGCAGCCCAGAGGTGACAGTTATGCAAAAATATGCAGAAATATGCAGGAGGGAGTTACAAGGGCAGAAAGGAAGCCAAAAATAGATGTTGGGACCTGTGCTTTGATACCATGTTAGGCCATGAGGTAATTCCTCAAAGCGAATTGTGCTTTTGCATTAAGATTGATCATAGATATATACATGGAGGGAGAGACTCTTGGGTTTCATCTCTTAGTGTCTCTTCATCTTCTGATTCTCCTTATTTTCTATTTACAATATTTACATGGTTTACCTAATCCCAAAGATTAGGTGTCAACAGTAACAAAGCCTATTTACAAGTTAATAATATCCATGGTAAAGTGGGGATGGATATCCATGGTTAAGAATCTTGTCATATTGTTATAAAATATTTTGATTGTGAAATAAGTTATGATTTTTGGGCATGTGGTATTGATAAGCCATGGTATTGGCCCATGGTATTGTAACAAAGCCTATTCACAAGTTCATAATATCAATGGCAAGGTCGGGGTGAATATACAAAGTTAAGAATCTTGCCATATTGTTATAAAATATTTTGATTATGAAATAAGTTTTGTTTTTTGGGCATGTTGTATTGATAAGCCATGGTATTGTAACAAATCCTATTTATAAGTTAATAATATCCATGATAAAGTGGGGGGTGAATATCCATGGTTAAGAATCTTGTCATATTGTTAGAAATAAGTTATGTTTTTTTTGGGCATGTGGTATTGATAAGCCATGGTATTGGCTCATGGTATTGTAACAAAGCCTATTTACAAGTTAATAATATCCACGGTAAATTGGGGGTGAATATCCATGGTTAAAATTCTTGTTGTATTGTTATAAAATATTTTGATTGTGAAATAAGTTATGGTTGTTGGGCATGTGGTATTGATAAGCCATGTATTGCCCATGGTATCATAGCAAAGCCTATTTACAAGTTAATAACAAAATCAAAATATAACAAATTGAATTTTATTATTTTTATTACTTTAACTAGTAAAAATTTTTCATTTCCCACCCCGGTTTTCAGTTTCATCTTATTTTTCCAAAATAGTTAAATGCCCTTTCCCATATCCATACATTCAACAACTGGAAAATAAATTTTGCTAAAAACACAAATTCTGGAAAAAGTACAGAATGCTGGAAAATGCAGAAATAAATATCAGCACATACAAACAGCCATTCACACATTTAAACACAGTGATTTTTGGTCAAGGTGACCCTGGAAAAACCCCCTACAACTCTTGGGGAAAACTAGTTCGAAAGCTCCTTCTTGTTTCTGAAAAATGCTTTTTACAGTGAGAGAAAATATTCAGCAAAAATCAGTAAGCAAACTTTTACAACTTATCTCGTTTTCCGTGCCTCACAGCCAACTGGAAAAACTTACAAACAACAAAACTGAACAGCAATAAATGTTGTACGACCTCCTTGATTTTAGTGCCAAATTTTAGCGTTAAATGCTGCTGTACGACTTGCTTAGAAAAGTGTGCAAGCTGCCATAAATGCTGCTGTATGGCTTCCTCGATTTCTGTGCAGAAAAAACAACAGTACAATGTACGAATTTCTGCCTAGAAATGCGTGCCAAGGTACAACCACTTGCTGTATGGCCTCCCTTGAAAAACGTGCTAGCAAATTTCAGACTTTCTGCTCCTTGATTTCTGTGCTAACTTGTTGTACGACCTCCTTGGAATCTGAGCCAAAACTGCTGTACGGCTTTCTAGAAAATCGTGCCCAAAACCTGCCTTTCACTGTGTGCTAACTCAGCTGTACGGACTTGCTGGAATGCTGCCTTGGAATGTGTGCCAAGCTGCTGCTTTCTTCTCCTCACTGTTCAGAAATCTCCTTTGCTCTCTTGCTCTCCCTCTCAATCTGCTCATGAAAGAATGAATGACCTTCTCCGCCTTTCCCTCCTTTAATTTAACCCTAAGTGACTTTTGGGGAATCCCTAAATCCAATGGCTGAAATAGATTAAGATCTAGGGCTGAGATTAAATGCTCATTTAAATCTCACTTTCTATTTTTTAATTCACCTCACTTTAATAAAGACCCACTTAGTCATTTATTTCCAAAGTCACTTTTCCTTTCTAATTTTACATTGACTTTATTAAAGTCACTTTAAAATTAGACTTTAGTAACTTTATCACTTAAAGTCACTTTTAAATTAGATTTGACTTTATAAAAATTATAAAGTCACTTTAGGAGAAAAATTAAATTCTTTTGGACACTTTTCCCTAGGCCAAAGATCAAAGCCTTAGGGAACCACCTGTCCTCCGGTACCAAATTTCAACACTCCCTCTTACCGAGGAAGGTGTTTCTCACCACACCCATCTTGTCACTGAAGTAGGCATGCTTGCCCCGTGGTAAGGCTTTGGTAAGAATATCTGCAACCTGCTCATCAGTGGGAATATACTCAAGCTTCATAGCTCCCTTCTGAACATAGTCTCTGATGAAATGATATTTGATCCTGATATGCTTTGACCTGTCATGAAACACTGGATTCTCCGTGAGTTTAATGCAACTCTGATTATCACAGTAAATCATTGAAGGTCTCAACGGCTGACCAAATAAGCCAAACAACATCTTACGAAGCCAGATGGCCTCACAACTAGCTAGACTGGCTGCCATATACTCTGCTTCCGCTGAACTCAATGCTACTGACTGCTGCTTCCGGCTGAACCATGACACTACTGCCGAACCCAACTCAAAACAGCACCGTGAAGTGCTCTTCCTATCAGAAGCACAACCTGCCCAATCAGAATCAATATAACCTACCCATCCCCCTGCCTGTAGTCCAGACCATAATCCACTGCCCCTTGCAAGTACCGCAAAATGTGTTTTGCAGCCACCCAGTGAACCTTCCTAGGCTCACACATAAACTCACTCATCGTGTTGACTGCAAAACAAATATCTGGTCTAGTGTTGACCAAATACATCAAGGAACCAATCGACTACCTGTACAATGTGGGATCCACCAACTCGGAATCCGAAGCATGAAGCTTCTTCCAGTTGGTGATCATCGGTGTCGACATGGGTTTACAATCCTCCATGTGGAATCTGCCAAGGATGTCCACAATATACTTCTCCTGCCCCAGGAAGAAATGCCCCTCCTCTTGCCACACCTCCAAACCCAAAAAGTAATGCATCAAGCTGATGTCCTTCATCTCAAACTCCGCCGCAAGATCTCTCTTGCAGCGCTCTATGAGTCTCTCTGCACCTGTAATGACCAAGTCATCCACATACAACACCAGAATGAGAGGCTCCTCACCTATCACAATAAAGTAAAGGTTCGGATCTGCCTCACTCTTTGTGAAACCCATCCCCTGCAAGTATGTATCTATCGTGGAGTACCAAGCTCTGGGAGCTTGTTTCAGGCCATAAAGGGCCTTCCTCAGTCTGCACACATGGGACTCCTTCCCATGCGCCTCAAAGCCCTGTGGCTGCTCAATGTACACCTCCTCCTGTATGAAGCCATTGAGAAATGCAGTCTTCACATCCATCTGGTGGATCTTCCAACCCATCTCTGCTGCTATCGATATAATGGAGCGGATCGAAGTATATCGAGCCACGGGAGCGAAGGTCTCCTCATAATCAACTCCCTCTACCTGGGAGAACCCTCTAGCCACAAACCTCGCTTTGAATTTCTCAATGCTGCCATCTGAAGCATGCTTTACCTTGTAAAGCCATCTGGAAGTAACCACGGATTTGCCCTCAGGCCTCGGCACCACCTCCCAAACATCATTCTTCATGATAGAAGAATACTCCTCCTGCATGGCCTCTCTCCAGACCTGCTGGCTAGCTGCCTCCTCATAGCTAGAAGGCTCAGAGTCAAGGATGCTGGTAGCCATTGCCATATAGCTACAAAACCTCTCAGGTGGTCTACTCTCTCTGACCGGCCTCTTAGGCTCAGCAACAGATGTGGCATCTCTCAAGGTGTCCTGAAGCCACTTGGGCTTCCTCTTCCCTGAGCGCACTTCTCCCATTGGAGAATGAAACTCCTCCTCCTCATCATCATCAGGAGCTTGAACTCCTGACTGTCTGTCTGCTGTCCTCCTGCCTACACCTGAACCTGTAGAAGCTGAGGTATCGTGTGAACTGTCCATCAATGGACTCCCTAGTGAACTGCTCTGCATGTTGCCCGGAGCACCACCCCTCTGGCTCGGCGAGCCACTGCTCACTGACGGACCTGACATCCTCATAGATGTACCTCCGAATCCTCCTGATCCCTGTCCACTGGATCCCTGTGACTGACTCAACTGCTGCTGAGGGTCTGGCTGATCCAGATACTCTAACTCTCGTGACCTCCTAAAGGCCCTGACCTCCTCGAACTTCACATCCCGCCTGACAACAACTTTCCTCTGTGCAGGAATGTAAATCCGAAAGGCCTTTGAGGTCTCACTGTAGCCCACAAAGATACCCTTCTCTGCGGTGGGCTTTAGTTTGGTCCTCTTCTCCTTGGGTATGTAGGAGTATGTAATGCATCCAAAGATACGAAGATGACCAATATCAGGCTTCTTCCCAGAAAAAGCCTCCTCTGGAGTCATGTGCCCCAAGGCACGATGCGGACTCCTGTTCTGCAAATAAATAGCTATGTTGCAGGCCTTTGCCCACAAGAACAATGGCAACCCCTGATCATGTAACATGGCTTTGGCAGCCCCTCCGATGGATCTGTTCTTCCTCTCCGCAACCCCGTTTTGCTAGGGGTTGTAAGGAACAGTGAACTCCCTTCTAATGCCTGCCTCCGCACAATAATCAACAAACTCTCCAAGGGTGTACTCTCCCCCATTGTCTGACCTCAGGGACTTGATCTTCCGACCTGTCTGTGTCTCCACAAGAGCTCTAAACTCCTGAAACCGCTTGAAGACATCACTCTTGGTCTTCAAGAAATAAATCCAGGTCCTCTTGGAGTGATCATCAATGAATAAAACATAGTACTCATATCCACTCAAGGAAACATGAGACATCCGACTGCTCACATCAAAATGAATCAAATCAAGTATCCCAGTCGCTCTGCTGTCACTGCTGGGAAAAGGGGATTTGGCAAACTTGCCCATCGCACAACCTCTGCAAGTATCAAAGTGATCAGTACTGAAATCTGGCACACCTGTAGTGATCTCCCGCAAGGTCCTCAAGGCTCCATGATACATATGCCCCATTCTGCGGTGCCAAATCTCACACAGCTCACAAATGCTGGCTCTGCTGTCGGTACTACTGCTCAATGCCAAAAGGGGCTGGAATGCAAACTTGTACACCTTTGCATGGCGTACACCTATCACTCTAGCTGCCCCTGGGATACATCAACACCTGTCCTCCCCTGAACAGTACCTCATATCCTCTGTCCTCCAAAGCTGAAACGGGTATGAGGTTCTTCCTCATCCCTGGCACATAAAGAACATCTGACACCTTCAAGGGAGGTTTGGACTCCCTCTGAAATGTCAGTGTCCCCGCACCGACTGCTCTAACAACTCTGTCATCACCGAGTACTACCTCTATATCAGTGCCACTCTTTGAAAGCTCTGAGAAGTACTCACAGACTCCTGTCATGTGACGTGAAGCCCCACTGTCCACATACCAGATACCCGAAGATGCTCCGTTAATCGAGGGAAAAGCATGCTCCCTCTGAACCTGTGGGGCAGGTGATCCTGCACTAGAGGACTCACACGCAGTGAATGCAAACTTCCGGTCAAAACGATCTGCAAAGTCCTCAACCTCTGCTGAAGCTGCCATGCTCTGGTTCTTCCCCTTCTTCTTCTTCTTCTCCGGACACCCAACTGCATAGTGTCCCATCTTATGACAATTCCAACACTTCACCTTGGAATAGTCCTTTTGTGTGTTACCTTGTTTATCTTTACTTTTGCCTTTGCCCCCACCATTGCTTGTGGAAGCCTGCTTCTTCCCTTTGCCTTTCTTGCCTCCTGCCAACAATGCTACATCCTCATCCTTCTCAACTGGCTTGGCTGCCCCAAGCTGACCTTTCCTGATCTCTGTCTAAATGCAATCATCCCAAAACCTCTCCCATGTGGGAAGGGTCTCACGTGCACAAACCCCATCAGCAAAGTTCATCCATGAACGGGGGAGGCCATTCAATGCAATCTGCACCAACTCAGTGGGTGGAATGACCTCTCCAACTGCTGCCAACTCATCTCTCACATTAGTAATCTTTGTGAGATATCCAGCTGCACTATCATTACCCATCTTAATGGTTTTCAACTTCTCTTTCAGGACCATTTTCCGGTTCTCATTGGTACTCTGGTGGAGATTGGACAACGCTGTCCACATCTCATGGGCATTTCTCTTTCCTCTCACATGGGGAATGCAATGGTCTTTGACTCCGTCTAGAATTAGTCTCTTACCTTTGTTGTTCTTTCTATTATAAGCAGCCAACTGAGTGGCACAGTAGGCACAACAACAGGGTTCTGTGTGGTATGCACCATAATGTCCCAGACTTCTGCCTCCTCAAAGATACTCTGCATTCTCTCATTCCAAACGCTGTAATTTGTATGCCCATCCAACCTATCCTCCACCTTCAATCCCAATGACATCCTGCTGTCCTAAAACTGAAAAATAGCATTGCTGTAGTAAAGATAAAACTGCTGTTTGTGAAAAATCAACTTGCTGGAATTTTCTGAGTGAAAAATGAGCAGGCTGTAATTTTTCTCCTTGCTGTCCCAAACTGCACTTTAGCACTCAAGCTCTGATACCATGTAAAAATTTCTCATTTCCCACTCCGGTTTTCAGTTTCACCTTATTTCTCCAAAATAGTTAAATGCCCTTTCCCATATCCATACATTCAACAACTGAAAAATAAATTTTGCTGAAAACACAAATTCTGGAAAAATTACATAATGCTGGAAAATGCAGAAATAAATATCAGCACATACAAACAACCATTCGACATATTTAAACACAGTGATTTTTGGTCAAGATGACTCTGGAAAAACCCCCACAACTCTTGGGGAAAACCAGTTCGAAAGCTCTTTCTTATTTCTGAAAAATGCTTTTTACAGTGAGAGAAAATATTCAACAAAAATCAGCAAGCAAACTTTTACAACTTATCTCGTTTTCCGTGCCTCACAGCCAACTGGAAAAACTTGCAAACAACAAAACTGAACAACAATAAATGCTGTATGGCCTCCTCGATTTTTGTGCCAAATTTCAGCGTTAAATGCTGCTGTACGGCCTGCCTAGAAAAGCATGCAAGCTGCCATAAATGCTGCTGTACGGTTTCCTCGATTTCTGTGCAGAAAAAACAACAGTAGTGTACGGATTTCTGCCTAGAAATGCGTGCCAAGGTACAACCACTTGCTGTACGGCCTCCCTTGAAAAATGTGCCAGCAAATTTCAGACTTTCTGCTCCTCTATTTCTGTGCTAACTTGCTGTACGACCTCCTTGGAATCTGAGCCAAAACTGCTGTACAGCTTTCTAGAAAATCGTGCCCAAAACCTGCCTTTCACTGTGTGCTAACTTAGCTGTACGGACTTGCTGGAATGCTGCCTTGGAATGTGTGCCAAGCTGTTGCCTCCTTCTCCTCACTGTCCAGAAATCTCCCTTGCTCTCTTGCTCTCCCTCTCTCAATCTGCTCATGAAAGAATGAATGACCTTTTCCTCCTTTCCCTCCTTTAATCTAACCGTAAGTGACTTTTGGGGAACCCCTAAATCCAATGGCTGAAATAGATTGAGATCTAGGGCTGAGATTAAATGCTCATTTAAATCTCACTTTCTATTTTTTAATTCACCCCACTTTAATAAAGACCCACTTAGTCATTTATTTCCAAAGTCACTTTTCCTTTCTAATTTTACATTGACTTTATTAAAGTCACTTTAAAATTAGACTTTAATAACTTTATCACTTAAAGTCACTTTTAAATTAGATTTGACTTTATAAAAATTATAAAGTCACTTTAGGAGAAAAATTAAATTCTTTTGGACACTTTTCCCTAGGCCAAAGATCAAAGCCTTAGGGAACCACTTGTCTTCTGGTACCAAATTTCAACATAAATTTTTATTATTAATTGAGCCAACATTTAAATGTTTACACTCATCCGCGATACTAGGGTTTATATTACTTTTAACTTCTTATTTATTACTTTTAACATTTTGTTTGCTACTTTTAATTTTTTATTATTAATTGAGCCAACATTTAAATGTTTACACTCATCTCCAATGTCACTTTTATCTTTTTATTATTTTTTAATTGAACTGATATTTAAAATTGTTATATTACACCTACACATCTACTCTATACTGGGCTGTAGAGCGCCTCTCGGTGCAAAAAGGCTCACTACAAAATGGCCTTGACTAAATATAATTGTTGCATCGCTTATCCTGTGGCTCAATTGGCTTGATAACTTCTATGGCTCAGATGCTCTTCTCTGCGGTCATGGCTCTCTGTGTTCGACTAACATCAATGGTTGTACACATGAAATAATGAACAATGGATTTATTTTGCAAATACATAGTGTCAATGCATGTCAGATGGTTTTTTGGCTCATTCGCTACATTGGTATCACATTATTTGTGTCAGAACAATAAAAAATAATAACAAAACATCTCCAGATTGCTCATTGATGTTAATGATTGTGATTACATTTTTGATGCGAACCAGAGCAAAGGAACTCCTTGCTCATAAATTTTCAAGCACAATTACAGAGTTTTTTTTGCACGTCCAATCAGATACAAATTCACCATATATATAGGTTTGGTTGGGCCGGTTTATACCATCTAACCATATTCATATTAATAATGTTGAATCATTAAAATTTGTGCAGGGTCGACATGCCTTCAAACAGGGTCTTCAAATTTTATGATCTTTGACCAAACCCAGTGAATGAAATTTAAGCCTAGGTCCATATGACTGCATTACATGGTCAGGGCCCACTTGTGCTTATAATAATATTAATTTGAAAATAATATTTCAACCAAATGCAAACTTGGGTGAGCTGGCCTCATGCATTTGGTGTATACTAACTTCAATTACACATATCTTCTCAACTGAGAGGAACCATGGGGTGCCACCTACCGATGGAAATGACATGACGAAGACCACACAATGGAGATGGTCATGCAAGTAAATTAACTGATCTTCCCTATCATATTCTTCCTCAAAGGCGGGGCTTTATGACCACACTGCAGGGACTTGCTTCCTTCTCTTCTTTTCTTGACCATGGGAGCTTCGAATCACTACAATCCATAGACGAATATTAAGGGCGTTCAAAGATCGATGTTGGCATGAATGACAACATCATTTAACACTTTACACTGTTATATCTAGCTTATAAGGCTGCTTTATCTACTGCTGCCCCAATGATAGCAGATAAACTAAGAGAAGACCAAGTTTTTGTTGGTTAGTTAGTGCAGAAATTCAACTTTGGTTATCGGAAATTTTACTTAACATTTTTGGCTAACATATGCAAGTAGTTTTAACTTGTTTTAAATTTTAATCTCTTTTTGGGCATATTCCAACTTCATTTTCTTGCTGGTTTTTAGCAGGCGCTCTCCATAACAAGGGGAGATGTTGGCAAAATTTACCCAGCGTTAAGGATTTGGAGCATCTGAAGGCAACCTAGAACCACCCCTTGCTAAAACAAGTGAAATTCACTTTTGTAAACTCTTCTATGAATCTTTCTTCTACCCTTGATCTTTCAAGGGATCCATTGTAACTCTTTCAATTTCTCTCCATCCTTTTATTTATAAGGGATTTCCTTCTTTCTCTTGACTTCAATCCTTTTTTCCACGAGGGATCTAATAAAGCATTATAACTTTTCTTGGGAGTTAGGGGATTTTCCCCCTAAGCATCCCTCTCCCCATTTGGGGAATCTTCTTGTGGGTGTGTATTTCCATGGTTTACTTTTTTGTGGATTGGATTTAAAATTAACTTAGGGTAGGTAATCACATCATAACATTAGAGTAGATTGCATTTTTTGAGTTAATTTCATTTCATGCAATATAGCTAGGCTTATCTTTCATTTCAACAATTGCGTTGTGATCTAGCTTAGTCTTTCATTTCACTTGAGCATCTAATTGATAACTTTTGTTCCTTATTCTTGGAGTAGACTAATTGTAAATTTGCTTTAGCTAGATTTCATTTCACTGCTTTAGATTATAAATTTCATTATCTAGATTTCATTAATTAACC
Source organism: Pinus tabuliformis (assembly GCA_031772625.1). Taxonomy (NCBI): domain Eukaryota; kingdom Viridiplantae; phylum Streptophyta; class Pinopsida; order Pinales; family Pinaceae; genus Pinus; species Pinus tabuliformis. The sequence continues at coordinate 30,538,791 of CM062816.1, forward strand.
TCCAGCAAGTTCCAACGGCTTGTTGGTTGAAGTATATTAACTAGGGACCCTTCCTCTTCTAAGACTTCTTATTCCGAGATTGCGGCCCCAACGAGGATAAGGCACAAAGAGGAAGTTGATATATAACTAGTTCTAATTTTGCAATTTGCACTTATATACTGAATTTACCTTAATTCAAGTGAGAACCTAACTAAAACGAACGAAGAAGCACTTCAAAACATTTTGATTTTAGCATCTCTTGTATTTGGTTATTGCCTTTACTTTAAGCATTTATCTTTGACCTATCATTTTCAAGGCATTTTAATTTCAAGAAGTTATCTTTACTTGGAGCATTTACTTCACTTTGGGCACTGGTCATTACTTGCTATTGATCCTTGTTATATCTCTTGTGATAAGTGGTTATGGTGGTTTATGCTCGTTGATTACATCTACATGCTTTGAAGTCATTGCTGTAATCTACTTTCACCGAGATACATAGTTTCTTAACAATCTATAAGCAGTGGAAAAACACTAGAGATAAAAACACGTACACAAAATTGACGCACTTGTTTTACCCAGGAAACCCAAAAGGGAAAACCTGCTTTCTTTGTTGTATTATTTTATTGATTGTTCTTGAGCAATTGGATCTATTACAATTCGCGCTACTTCTGCAACTAGCAATCTGTCTCTGAGAACACAATTGTTCTCCTGCTGAATAGCCTTGACTTTCCTTGAGAATTCCTGATTTTTGCTCCACAATACTTGCGCACTGGGGCCCCTATTTCCTTGCTCACTTGCTTCTATTTTCTAACGCACAATTGGGCTCCTATTTTCTAGCGCAAACCTCCTATTTCCTTGCGCACAAGCTCCTCAATTCTGCACACTCTACACACAAAGAATTGATCTCTCTCGAATGATTGATCTTGTGCCTTCATCCTTCTCTTTATAGATAGTATACGCACACGCAAGGAGGCCTAGTTCGATTTAGAAGTTTGAGTTGTGATTGTAAGTTAACTGAGAATTCAACTTGTTCTCTCTCCAATCAACACTGGAGTCTTAACTCGTTCTCTCTTCAATCAAGACTGAAGACTTAACTTGTTCTAGCTGAACTTGTAACTGCCACCTCGTTCTGTAGTCAAACTGAAGAAGACTCCACTTAACTGAAGCTTCAACATTACGTATGAAAACTTGATGACCATTCCATAAACTGGAAATCAATTCATCGTAATTGAAGTCCATCTCATGAACTCACACTCATGCTACAGAAAGACTAAGTCGAGATCTTCATTGGGTAAGGCACAAGCAAGAGGACCTTCCATCTCTACATTTTCGGCAACCACAGTCGATGTGGCGCAACTTCTTCCAATGTGTTTTTCTGATTTGTAGGGTTTCCTGATTTTGGAGTAAAGGCTAGGGTCTGAATCATAAAAGCTGCCCCATTTCAGGCCAGCTTGAACAGCAATGATTTACTGTTTTATGGTTCACAGTTCTGGCTAGAATGGAATGTTTTGGGGGGAGTGATAAATCAGAACCGGTGAAGGGCATGCAACAAAGCAGTTTGCTCTGCCTTTTGTAAATGGTGAAACTTCCGGTTGTAATTCCCTTTTTATAGAGCGTCATCATTTAGCAAAGATTTTTTTTAAATGGTGATTGTTGTGGGTGAATGTAGTTTATAAAATGTGTTTTTTCTTTTGCATACAATTGGTGATTAAAATCTTACAGGTATCAATATTTTCAATCAGGGTTTCTGTGGATTAGCAAAGGGTACTATTCAGCTTCAGAAATCTTCTTTTCTAGTGCTCTGTTTTGACTTGAATTTCATGGGTTCTTTTAAGTTTTAGTAGTATTTTGTTTCCCCTGCTTCTGCTTGGTTTCTATGATACATGTGGCAGTGGAATGATTTCCGGGTAACTTTCCAATTCTCTATTTATTGGTATGCTCCTATGTTCATACTACATAGTGCTTCTTTCACAGTAGTGTCTTGAAAAAATTGGCCACAAGATCTTGCTGCAAGGCAGGATCATTTTGGTTCTGATACCAATGTTATGAACATGTTGGTTTGATAACTACAGATGTAAAAACATCCAATGGAAGTAAGATAAAAATGAGAAATACGTATAAGATAAATATATTTTCTATATCCTGACCGAATATTTTCAAGAGCTCTTGTGATGATATAAATACTCATTGAATGGTCATGGTGGTGAAGGGCTATGAGTCATGACCATTGGTGATTAATTATGATTGTTATAATTGTTCATTATTATGTAATGTATAAGTATGCACGTTACACCTCATTTACGCAGACCAAGTGATATCATCTTGATAATTCTATCTCTTCTTTACCGTTAAGAAGTTTTTTACTCCTTCAGAATGGTTGGTTGAGCACCGCAATATTTCATGAAGCATAGTACCCTGATATGACATATTCTACTTGCATTCTTAATATTAAAGGCATCATTATATTTTAAATTTTTATATTGTCGTTGATTTTAACACTCTTGTAGTTTCTTAGGAGTTTATACATTGTTATATTAAATTCAAGCTTATTGCATGTTGATTTTGTAATAAGTTCTACTTTTGATTACAAAAACACATGCACTAAAGGTTTTGAGTAAACTGACAATGTTTTTTGCATTTTATTATGACATAATTTTGCTCCACTATAAAAATAAACAATTCCTTTTAATTCTTAAAGCCTTACATTTGACTCTATGAGGATTAGTTACTATTGATTGTTTGCTTGCAGATCTGAATATGATACTGTTGGAACATGCGTAAAAGCAGCTCTTGTCTACCTTGGCACCACTTTGATTAAGGTTTATTACTCGTCACTGTTGGACCTCTGTTTCCCATTGTCATAAATATCAAATAGCTGTGATTGTGAAACATGAAATTTTTCTTGTTTTGGAAAGTGAATGTTTTATATAAAGATAAATGTATGAAGGATGTAGAAAGATGATTGACAAATTATAAGGTCTGATATCTCATAGGATTCAGTGTGCCAAATTACTTAATTTAAAACAAAAATGTTACGAGCAAAGTTCGTTTACGCTCTGATACCAATGTTACAAACAGAGTTCGTAATAGCAGGTTAAACACTCCAAAAGACTTGGAATATGAAGATATCCATTGATGATACAATAATATATAAAATATATTGAATAAGAACATGATATGATGAGAATGTTACAAATGATGGCCCACATATATACTTAGGTAAGGGCCCTTTCACGAATGGTCATGTCTTTGGAGACATGCGTCTTCTTTACTAATCACTAATTAAATATTTGTTTATTATGATTTATTTTTATGTTATTTTTATATATATTATATTCATAACATTGTCTTCCTCTTCAGAAAGCTTTGTCCTCAAAGCTTATTTCTGACAGAGTGTGCTATCTGTTTTTAGGCGCATCTTCCAGAATTTTTTGAGTTGTCATCTTTGTTGATACAGGTTGATATGATCCTCTAAGTGATAAACAAAACTGTCAAATTGAGAAGGGATCTGACCATCCTACATTAATCTTCTATGGAATCTTGCAGTTACTAGATACTTTGTGTGAGTTTTTATTAAGACTGAATTGTGCTGACATTAGCAGTTTGAAATATATGTAGCAAAATATTTAGAATATCTGAAATATAATAATGTCCATCATGGGAAGGATAATATATTATATAAGAATATTTGAATACAAGTGAAATGATAAGATGTTACAAATGAGGGCCCGCATATATACTTAGGTAGGTGCCCTTTCATGAATGGTCATGTCCTTAGAAACATGCCTCTTCTATACTAATCACTAATTAATCATTTGTTTATTATGTTTTTTTTTGCATTATTTTTATATATATTGTATTTGTACTGAACAAAGTTTGTTCTTCGATTAAATACTCTAGAAGACTTGGAATATGAAGATATCCATTGAGGATACAAATATTATATATTAAATATATGAATATGAATGATGATACAAATGAGAGTGAGAGGCCTACTTATATACTAGGCAGGTGCCTCTTCATGGAGAGTCATGTCTCATTTAGACATGCCTCTTCAACCTAATTACGAATTAACTAATCATTATTTATAATTATTATCATTTACTGATGAAAGGCCTGATCTCTTTTTCCTGTTTCGGACGTCTTCTTGTCTCAGAATTGTCATCTTTGTCGAAGCAAGACGATATGATCCTCTAAGTGATAAACAAACTGTCGCACTGAGAATGGATTTGACCATCCTAAATTAATCTTCTGTGGAATCTTGCGGTGACTGAAAACTTGTGATGAATTGTTATCACATGAATGGATTGCACTGACATTAGTATTCTTCAGAACATTAGTTTGTTGTTTCTATTCTAAGTGACACAGATTCGTAGATTGATTGAGATGTCTGTTCTTGTGATGAAGACTCCAACATTGATTAGCAGCAAGAGCAATTATGGATTAGATGATACTGTATCGGGCAACAGGTGCAAATATCTCATCATAATCTTCTCCCTCTTTTTGGGAGAATCCCATGGACACGAATTTCGCCTTGAACTTCTCAATGCTACCATCAACTGCTTGTTTGATTTTGTATAACCACTTGGAAGTCACAACAGACTTCCCCTCAGGTCTCAGAACCACCTCCCATACATCATTCTTATATATAATATAAGAATATTTGAATACAAGTGAAATGATAAGATGTTACAAATGAGGGCCCGCATATATACTTAGGTAGGTGCCCTTTCATGAATGGTCATGTCCTTAGAAACATGCCTCTTCTATGCTAATCACTAATTAATCATTTGTTTATTATGTTTTTTTTGCATTATTTTTATATATATTGTATTTGTAGTGAACAAAGTTTGTTCTTCGGATTAAATACTCTAGAAGACTTGGAATATGAAGATATCCATTGAGGATACAAATATTATATATTAAATGTATGAATATGAATGATGATACAAATGAGAGTGAGAGGCCTACTTATATACTAGGCAGGTGCCTCTTCATGGAGAGTCATGTCTCATTTAGACATGCCTCTTCAACCTAATTACTAATTAACTAATCATTATTTATAATTATTATCACTTACTGATGAAAGGCCTGATCTCTTTTTCCTGTTTCGGACGTCTTCTTGTCTCAGAATTGTCATCTTTGTCGAAGCAAGACAATATGATCCTCTAAGTGATAAACAAACTGTCGCACTGAGAATGGATTTGACCATCCTAAATTAATCTTCTGTGGAATCTTGCGGTGACTGAAAACTTGTGATGAATTGTTATCACATGAATGGATTGCACTGACATTAGTATTCTTCAGAACATTAGTTTGTTGTTTCTATTCTAAGTGACACGGATTTGTAGATTGATTGAGATGCCTGTTCTTGTGATGAAGACTCCAACATTGATTAGCAGCAAGAGCAATTATGGATTAGATGATACTGTATCGGGCAACAGGTGCAAATATCTCATCATAATCTTCTTCCTCTTTTTGGGAGAATCCCCTGGACACGAATTTCGCCTTGAACTTCTCAATGCTACCATCAACTGCATGTTTGATTTTGTATAACCACTTGGAAGTCACAACAGACTTCCCCTCAGGTCTCAGAACCACCTCCCATACATCATTCTTCATGATGGACTCATACTCCTATGGCATCTCTCTGAACCTGTTCCTTCATTGCTTCTTCATAGCTGCAAGGTTCAAAGTGTATAATGTCACTCATCAAGGCAACATATCCCTAATATTTGTGAGGCTACTTGCTCTCCCTGAAGGTGCCTCTCGGGGCTACGTGTCTCTCTGCATCCTGTTATGTATCACGAAGCCACAATGGTCTCTTTCTCGTGGGAGGATCACAAGGAGGAGGATCCATAGGATCCATGGGTGCCATAGGCTCATCAACAAGGCCAGACTCAAGCATGGATGGCTCAACATCTACATCCATAGAATCAATTCCTCTCTCACTGCTGGTAGGGACAAGAGAGTCCCTAGCTTTCCCAAGAGCAACATCTTCAACAAAAGTCACAGCCCGACTGAATTCAATGTTCCTTTCACCTTGCACATATATTCTATAAGCTTTAAAATTTCCACAATAGCCAACAAACGTACCTTTCTTTCTGAAATCCTCTAGCTTTGATCTTTTCTCCTTCGGTACATGAAAGTAGACAGGGTAGCCAAATATGCTCAAGTGTCCAACTTCTAGTTTCACACTTGTAAAGACTTCTTTTGCAGTCTTATTCCTCAAGGCATGATGAGGACTCCTATTTTCGACATACACAAGAATATTCGTAGCTTCTCCCCACAGAAACATAGGAAGATTTTGATCATGAATCATGACTTTGGATGCTTCCAAGATGGACATGTTCTTCCTCTTAGCAACTCCATTTTGTTGAGGTTTGTATGGAACAATGACCTCCCTCTTAATCCTGACCTCGTTGTGGAATTATTCGAACTCATTTGAAGTATATTCTCCTCCATTATATGTCCTCAGGGTCTTGATCTTCTTTCCTGTTCACAAGAGCCTTGAAATCCTTGAACACATCGAAAACTTGATCCTTAGTCTTCAAGTAGAAGATCCAAGTTTTACGAGAGTAGTTGTCAACAAAGATCGTATAGTATAAAGATCCTCCAAAATATTTCACTGGCATGGGCCCACAAAGATCATAATGAATAAGATGAATCTCCATAGATCTGCTATTACTAGAAGGGAATGGTCCCTCAATATTCTTCTTGTTGCCGCCAGAAGTGTACACCTAAGGTGCAACGCTCAGAGTAAGGGTTGTCACCTATTCCCTACTCACTCCGTTTAAGCTCTCTTCTAGACAAGTTATGAGGGGTAGTCCCTAAAGATAAATGGAAAAGGAAAACTTGTTGGAACAACAAGTTCTAGGAGACTAAGGGCAAGGCAATCACCTCTCTAAACAACCTGATTAAGGATTAGCAAGTAAGATTATTATTATTGAGCAAGGTGGATGCTAAAAGATAGATTTGATTAGATCAATATGACACTTAATGAGATTTAAAGTGAGAGACTAGTGCCTTAATAACAATGCTCAAATATAACTATGTACGCCTGAGAGCTGCTCCAGGCGCGATTTCTTTAGGTGAAAAAGAAAACAATGTTCAAATATAAATTAAAGTACTTGCAAATAACAATACAATATCAAGTTGTGAGGTAGGCAATGCTGCAAGAAAACTGTTAGTACAAGAAATCAAGATATTATCAACAATTAAAGATATGAGAAACAAGGGATGAGCTTGCAAGAGAAATAAACCTTGTACTTCAAGTAAAGATGATATTTCAAGATGCAACAAGCTTGAAAATGACAAGTGTAATAATGTAAAACTTGCAAGTAGAAAATAAGCCCACAATTCCAATTACAATAATCAATTGAAATGCAAAATGATGATGTTAGATGAGAAAATGCAAGATATATCTATGTGAGATGCAAGATCTTGGTTAATTTTAATTATATGCCTATACTAAGGGTGAAGACCTTCCCCTCAATTATCAAAGCAAGTCTTAGAACAAGGTTGCTGGGAGAAGTGTTGGGGAAGGAGGCCAAGGCCTCATTAACGATACCTAACCAGGACTTCTAGCAACCCAAGTGCCTCCATTCCTACAAGGCACTCGACCACAAGAAAACTGCAAGGTCACTCATTTTAACCGTTGCTCAAGGGTCAAGCTTCTCAAATTGAACAATGTTGAAGGTGATCCTAACTTCCTATCAACCACACTTATGTTTAGAGGTAAATTTTAGGGGATGCAATCTAGATCTAAGATGCAAATGCAAATGCTTCAATGAGATTCAATGACAATGATACTTCAATGGAGGAAACTTATAATCAATATTTATGATAATCACTTAGGACACAAGAGATTAGCTTACAACAATGATCAATGAAGCAAATTTTAAGATCACAAAATGAAACAAGAGAGATGCAATTAGATTTGGATGTTAGAACAATATCCCAAAATGCCTTTAACAATAAGCGCTTCTTAATATGTTCTTTACTTATTAGACAATGGAAACAAGTAAAACTATATGATGAAGGCACACGTGAATGATGGCAAATGAGATTGCTAACAAGAGATTAGAGAGGCTACTTTAAATCTACAATTACAAGTGAAACAAAGACAAGAACTATCTCAAATGCAAAAGATCAAATAGCCAATAAATGCAACTTAAGAGATTAGATCTAATTTGTGATGATAATGAATCTAACAATGCAAGAGAGACAAGTTAGTAAGTTAGATCTAATAACTAAGAGGAGAAAGAGAAGCCCTCCCTTTTAAATAAGGAGGCAGGATACCATGGGATTGAGATCCCAAGCTCCCTCAAGGAACAAGATCTTTATTATTATATTACAAAGGAGGAAGTCCTTCCAAAGGATTCTTCAACTCAAGGAGATTTACAACAATGACAAGATTTATTCAACAACAATCTCCTCAAGATACAAGGCTGATCAAACCAGATCCAATTATGATTATGATTGTAAATTCCCCAATCCAATTGATCTAACCCTCCATTAACTCACAACCTTTGTCAAGGATGAATAACAACCTCCAAATGCTCTCAGCCTAGGTGAAGGAAAGCCTCCAAGGGATCACGACTAGCTTAGAAAATTGCTTCAAAATTTTGATTTTAGTTAAAGTTTTTATGGTGATTTCTTAAGGTTCAAGGCTCCAAACTTTTCACAAAAATTATGTCTTTCCACTGCCAAATCCACTCTTTCGCACCAGTTGAGAAAGGTGTCCTTTAGGAGCTCTCGACCTTGAGGAAAAAGGGCTCAAGATGTATGCGACTTTCTCCAAAAAATTTGCAATGAAATCAAGCCTTCCAAATCGGATTTTTATGCCCAAAAATTTGTGATGAAACCCTTCTTAAGTTGATCGATCTCTGCAAAAATTCCAGGGGTTAACACATCAAAATCAAAGGCAAAAATTAAAGCCCTAGAGGGTTTGCGGCCTAGCAAATTTGAGCAAAAATTCTAACAGACCTCAAAAGAAATCTTCAATGAAATTTTTTGAGCCACAAAAAATGAGACAAACCCTTGCTAGATACCCAAAGTAAGCCTCCAAGGCTAGCGACTATTACAAGAGAGTTCTGAACTGTAAAATGACCAAAATGCCAAGTAAAATCCTCAAGAAAAATTTGCAAAAAATTATATGAAGTGAGAAACCGTTGGAAAGGATTCGATCTTGAAGTAAAAAAGGGCCTTCAAACCCTCCTCCGCTTATGTGATATCAATACGATGTGCCCACTCTGCTGCTTTATTCGTCGAAGCCTAAAAGTCATGTCTATGGCCGATCAACTGTTGGAGGACTTGCATCCTTAATCATCATTTATTCCCGGAATAGAACAATTGAAGGTTTACATAAGATGTTTTTATCCCACACAGGGGGTACTTTTTAAGGCATCTAATGAAATGCCACGACCTCAAGAAAAAATGCCAGACAACCTCAAGAAAATTTCGCTGCCCTTGAAATCCTAGTCGTCTAGGCTAGGAGGAGGATTGTGGCTTCAATTTTTTTTTCCTTGAAATTCGATGGGATCAATCCTGCAAAAAATATGTACAAATAGATCCAAGCCAAAATTGATACCCTCTCTTCAGATCTGCAAAGAAAACTCAATAAAACCCCACAAATATATACAAGATAAATAGAAATTATATACAAGGTTAGAAGAAAATATATACAAGATCTATATACAAATTTACAAGAATAAACTCTTCAATTACAAATCTATTCATTTAAAGTTATAAAAAATAATTTTGGGAGAGATTTAAAGACAGATAAATTTTGATCTAGAGCAAATGGCAAGAAAACCCCTTTCTTATTTCAAATGATAAGTCTCTAGATGATCCCACTATGGGTTCTTCAACTTCTATGCCCGAAATAGTTGGTTAATTGTTAGTTTTAGGTATGTTCTATGCTAGAGCAATTTATTTAATTTCTTTTCCATATTAGCAATCACATCAGCATAAAGTAAACTGCAGATAGAACATAAATATAAATCGCAGAAGACATGCCAAGACAAGAGGACACAGGATGTGGCGCTAGCCAGGGACAAACCCCACAATGTGTGGGGAAACCCTTGATCAATTCTTCTTTTATGTTCTTCAAAGTTCAGCAGAGAAAGAGAGAGAGAGAGAGATAATGCATTTACAACAAAATTCAACACTTTGACTTATCTGGATCTGAGCATAGATCATTTCCTATAATGATGAGATCAGTTGAAGACATTTTGCTTCAACTGAATCTCCTAGGTGACGACTTCACCTATCCATTTCGTTCATCTGCTGCACCTTACCGTGTAGAACCATCATGCTGCATCATGCATGTTCATGCTGCTCATGATCACTGTGCTGCCCATACATCAAGATGTCCATGACTTCATACTTCATGCTGCTCATGCATCATCATGCTTCATGTTGCCCATGCTCATGATCTCATTCATCATGATACTGCCCATGTCCATGATCTCATTCATTAACATGCTGCCCTTTATGACAACAACTTCCAGCCTTGCGAACAACCCTTCAAGCCTGAAGGCTGTCTTATGTGCCACGCTGTCACCTGCAATACTCAAAGGTTTACATGTTGTCCATCTAGATTACCTCACGCTGTCAACAGGCTTGTGACAACGTTTGAGAGGCTCATCCTTAACGAGATCAGGATTGCATCTTTGAGTTCTGATATTATAACCAAGAATTATTGTTGAGGGTATACGAGCTAGCAGGAGCTCAGATCAATACACAAATATATACTGAACTATACGTATGCCAAAATATGCTTTGGCCCAGAACGTAGGAGAGTTCTAGCTGCATATATTGACAACGTATATGGTGCTCTCCATGCGTATGACTCTATTACAGGACTGCGTTCTTCATTACAGGACTGTATCTCCATGCTATGCGTATATCATGACTGTCTTCCCTTACTGCGGTACTACAACATGTATATTACTATGTATATATATATATCCATTTGCTGCGTATATGTACCTCGGTTATATTGCCATTTGCTGCGTATATGTACCTCGGTTATATAGTCATTTGCTGCGTATATGTATCCCGGTTATATTGCCATTTGCTGCGTATATGTATCCCGGTTATATTGCCATTTGCTGCGTATATGTACCTCGGTTATATAGTCATTGCCATCATATATATGAACTCATACACAGCGTATTGAACAACGTATCCATGTCCCATTGACCTGTGTATGTTTTATTGGACAGTGGAATAGGTATCTTCATATACCTGCGTATATGTCTCCAGTCTACATATACCTGCGTATATGTTTCCATTTACAGCGGAATGTCCTCAAGATGAACAACATGAATTTTCTCTTCATGAACTATGCGTAGATTAGGGCCTGCGTGCCTCGTATTAGGTCTCTGTCTGTTGCTCATCCTCATATGCCTGCGGCTTCCTGCGGTTAGGGCATCACCCTTGGGCCAGCGTATCTTTAGTTCTCTCCTTCTCCAAAAACCCAGACGTGGAGAGGAGATCACCTCAAGAATACTTGTGATAAATGACTTCAAATCCTCTTCTATTTATACTGAAATGTAGATGATGAATAGACACGTCTATGGGCTTCTGAGCCTACTCAAATTGTTGGTCGGCTTGATAATAATTCCATAATCAAAATAAATTAATATCTCCATAAATACTTATCGGAATTGGATGATCTTTAGATCAATCCTACACCTTTCGACGAGAGGGATCCAATAAAAATATCAACTGCCATAAATAAGCTGACTCACATGGAGTTTGGCCATAGTTGCGAATTTAACATTAATTCAACTGAGAATGTCCCCAAGTATCCAAGATCTGATCAAATACAATAAATTTATACACACTTGAAAAAGATTTGTTAGATCCACAGAGATTTGGATAGCACAATGGAAGAGTAGTCTAAGGGTTTAACCGAAAATCAATAGATCCACTCCACCTAAAGTGTTTCTCTAGATCTAAACAATGATGCAAGATAATTGTACACTAATGAATCTTCAAGAGCTAATTGAAATAACATGAAGCACAATAGATCAGAAATATATTGCCATATAACTGAAGAATAACACCATAGCTTTGCCCCAAAGACTTTATTTTATTGCTCAGAAAGAAATATTACAAAAGTATTAGAGCTCCACTTAGCCAAGAGCTCAAGATTTTTCATGATTAAATGATGAGATTAGAGCTTCCTTATATAGAAAAATGAGAGCGTGAGACCTTCCAAGTGGGACAAACGACTAGTCTATTTGATCCATGGATTAATCCTTCGAAGAAAAAATTGAACCCTTGATTGTTACTGCACAGATCCATAGAAAATTTTGACCTCCTTGGATGATGAGTTGGATGGAGCATTCTTTGAGTCCGCAGTGGTTTTGGACCACTAGAATATTTTCAAAATTATTTTTCTCAAAATTTCCTCATTCAAAATAACCAACTGGACCAAAAAATTTGATTTCCTTTGAGAAATTATTTTCCTTCTGGCCCAACGAATTTTTTGTGGGACTTTTCTGCCTTGGAAATGAGACTTCCCAATTTCAATTTGATCCCTTATTTGGAAAGTGCACATTTCCTTTTTAATTATTTTTCCACTTGGAGAAAAAAATATTTTCTCTCATTTTAATTTTTTGACCATTTTCCGGCTAATTATTTTGCTATTTTTCACCGGAAAATAAAATAAATGACTTAAGAGGGGTTTAGCCATAATTTTTCACCCTCAAAGTGTGTTTAAATAGAAAGTTTAGGAGTTGAGGTATAATTTTAAGTACTTACCCCTTAGAACTTCTATAGACAATATCTTTTACGCCTTACATGAAATATTACATAGAAATCCCATTTCAGAAGGGGAATTTTGACATTTAAAAAAATGACCTCTAGTCTCAACCGAATTCTTCGACGCTTTACATATGATTTAGTATGAAAATTTACATAGACTCTATACACTAGTACTCACCTAAGACTTCACCATCGAGCCCCACTCTAGCTTTGGGGTATGTGTGGGAGAAAAACTCAATCAATTATTTGCGGTTGAAACACACAAATAATTAAAGGGAAAAAACTCCATAGAGTGAAACTCTTTGGTAAAAATCATAGGTTTACTTAGATGTTTTACATGGCTTTATAAACATACTAGAATCATTTTTACGTCATGGGCCAGAGGGCTGCATAATTTGGATAACATTATGATGACCAGACGCTGCATGAGGATGATGAAATCTGAAAAATTTCTAACTGCTCTGCACTGTGCTCTGCTCAAGGGGTGGTTGACACTTGAGGGGTAAACACTTCCCACTGGCACATCCCTGACATACACCTTCATGATCCACCTGAATCTTGGGTATCCCTGTAACTATCTTGCTCTAGTCAGGCAAAGCCTTGTAATGAAGGTGTGCAAATCTTTGGTGCCAAAGCTCATATTGATTGGTGGTGTCATGGACCAATGCTTGAATAGGTTGACCACAAACTCTGTAAAGGCCTTCATTTTTGACATCAAGTGTGAAGGCTTCCCTCATACTAGAATTCCTTGGCTAAGCAAGGACTTTACCATCAATGAATGCAACTCTAAACCCCTTGTCTTCTATGGCAGAGATGGAGACAATATTCTTCCTCAGGCTTGGCACATACAACACATGTTGTAGAAGAATAGTTTGACTAGTCTCCAAATGGAAAGAAGCAAAACCAAACCCTTTTACAAGATGAGAATAATTATACCTAAGCAAAATTTTCAAATTGGTCTCCCTCTCAACCAAATCAAAATCCTACTTAGCAGATTTGGTTTTCAGCTTGCATTGTCTTCTTGAGTTTTCAATTTCCAACACTAACTTTTGTGGTGGTTAGGCTTTCTTGGTTTTACCTAGCTAGGGTTTGAAGAGCTAGAAATTGTACCAACTTTTGATAAAGATATGGTATATACTTGTGCTTCATCTTTTATAAATATATGATGTTTCTAGCTGACCAAATATTGTGTACTTGCAGATTTGGTTTTCGACTTGCTTTGTCTTCTTGAGTTGGTAATTTTGAATGCTAGTTGTTCATGTTGATTTGACATAACTAAGGTTGAAAGTGTTAAACTATTTAACATATATCTTGAAGATAGTAGAGCAAGTCTACTTTTTTGCCAATAATAGAGTAGATTTATGTTGATTTTTGGTAGCATCGGATGTGCTCTACCCATGAAAATTGGTGGAAAGGCTAAGGCACATGAGATCTCCAAGACCCGGAAATCATTTGGGGAAATTCCACCCCACTGGAGAGATATTAAAATAGTTAATATTTTTAATGAGACCCTAAGTTTAAACGTAGGAAAATTAAAATATTAACGTGTATTAATATAATATGGGTGAGAAAGTTCTAAATAACGAGGATCAAGCCAGATCTAATCTTAGCTGTTGATTAGAGACTTAATGTCGTTCGTTGAATCATCGACAGAAAAAGTATAAGAGGAGGCTTGAGGGTCACTTGAAGATACACCAAGTTGATCAAGAATTCGATTTTCTGGGGTAGGGTTTGCTGAGAAATCCAGTTAGTGATCTGTTGCAGCGAGGGGCAGTTCGGCAGAACGCTGGGAATACATAACAGAGAGGCAGAGAGTGCCGGAGAGAGAGACTGCAGGGGCAGCCTAAGCTGATGCAGTGGCTTGGAGGGCCAGTGCTGAGGGCGTAGGAGGCTGAGAAGTTGACTTAGAGCTGACGCAGGCAGATGCAGAGGCTAGCAGAGTTGACGCTGGGCAGGAAGAGTTGCACTGTGGTGTTTTCGTGGGGTAGACTGAGAGCTGAGAGGCAGACGTAGAGCTGTAGAGGGTGACGTAGTTCCAGAGAGAAGCTTGGAGCAGCGTTCGCTGTCCAGCTAAGGAACTGTCGAAGTCACTGTGGGGTTCATCATCCGATTGTTGATCAACCAGAATATTTGTCTCCGGAGCAAGGTACTTTTGCCAAGGAAAATCTCTGAAGGGTGAGCCATTTCTGGCACCCTAGTTGTATTCAGAAAACTGCATAATTATAAAACCCTCATATTTGCTGCACCAGTTTTCCCGCATTGGGTTTTTCCAGGGACGATTGTCCAAAAATAACGGTGTCCCTTGTGTTGTCTCAGTTTATTTCAGTTGCTGATTTGTATATGTGTGAAGGTTGAGTTTGTGTTTATTTCAGTATTTATATTAATAAATAACTTGTTAATGGAAAGACCAAGTAGGAGATAATAAACCAGATAATGCAGTAAGGATTTCTGATGTGTTAGACTTAGAAATTTTCACAATTTACTGTTGTATGTTGTAATTAAAGTGATTTGGGATCTGGTTTGTGCTTGGAAAAGTGTGTGCCCTAAGGGTTGAAACTCGCTGACATATGTTTGGTATCTTTTCTTTTGGGTTTCTTAGTGTGTTGGGTTGAAGTGAGATGAAATATTGCTTGTTCTTTGATACTATAAATGAATATTTTAGATCAGTCGGGATCAGATCTAATAAACCTCCTCAGGAAGTGAAATTTTAGTTTTGCAGTGAAAATTAAAGAACATATCAATCTCTACATTGTATTAGAGATATCTTGTCAAGATCACTCTTTTGGCGAAGAGGGAGTTGGTATTTCGGTTGTATTAATAGTCTTAAAAAGCGGAACTAGTCTTCAAACCAACCACCTATCAAATTGGGTTTTGAATCAAAACTGGATTGAATTGGATTCAGTGGACCGTTTAAAAAAAAATACATAAAATAATTATTTTTTAATGGAAAAATATATCTTAAAGATTCCAAACCATTAGAGACAAAATATGCAAAGTTTGCTCATCTATATGCCATGTAAGGGTGAATAATTCAGAAAGGCATTGAATGCAATACATTTTAGCAACAAAATACATAATCGATGAAGCTCTAAATGTCCTCTAAAGTTCGAAAACCATGCTACAAGCTATTGGGCCACTAGCCTACTACAAACCACTTATCGACATGATCACTCATCACACTCATCACCACTACTAGAAATGGAATCATCAACAAGAGGTAGATAAACATCCTCTTGATGTCAAAGTAGGAGTATTATGCCATTGATGTCAAAGCAGGAGTAGATGCAACAAGTACAAGTTGGTGCATAATGTAGATATCGTCATTGATGTCAGGGTTTGGAGGCCATTGATGTGATGGGTTCACAGGTTGATGCAGCTTAACCATGAAACCCTAGTTGGAGAAGAAACCCTAATTGAAGGGATGAAACCCTAACCTTGGGGTTTGGATCCCTTGGTGCAGTTATTGATGATACAACTTGATGAGACAAAGCGTTGAGGTCATGGATATTGTTGTAGATTGATGATGGATGATGTAGGTCATTGACACCTTAGCCACTAGATTTAGGGTTTAGGTTCCTTGGACAATAAGGATACCTCACAGTTTTTGGAGTTTTCGGAGCAGCAAATTAATGATATTGTCTTGGAAACCCCTGTCGTTGGATTCTACTCATCTTGCTGATTTCAGTGGTATGTGGAGTGTTCCATGGGCCTTCATGGTTTGGAAGAAACGCTTGGTAAAAGTTGAAGACCCAGTTTGTGGTCCAAAACCCCAAGGGTGATGATGATGTGGCACAATTGGATGATGTGGCAAATCTGACATCTCGTGAAAATATTTCTGGTTGATGATGTGACAATTTTATGATGAGATGGCATCACAATGAAGTGGCAAAGAGGAAAGCCCCATCAATTGATGACTTGGCAAGTCATTTGTGAAAAATCAGAAAGTCAAAAATTAAATGGTTTGATGTGGGTATCAAAAATTGAATTTGGCTCCACAATAAAAATTCAATTTTAAAGTTTCCCTTCAAAAGTCGAACTAAAGAGATTAAGCTTTATTAAAAGGAATCAAAATTTATTTAATTCTCAACCCTAAGTCTGCTAAAGTTTTTTTGATCAAATTAATTTGAATTTCAAGTTATTATTTCCCCTCCTTATCTAAGTCGACCCATAAACCATCTTTCATATCTATAAATGTAGTGTTCGATACCTTCTCTAGGTCATGAATTAAGTGCAACATTTTGGGAGCAAAATAATTTCTCTAGGATCTCGGCCTGAGAATTCATATATACCTATACAAAGGTCGAAAATTGAAGGTAGTCGTTGTGGGGTTTATTTACTCTCCTTTGGGCTATGGCTTCGTTGTGTCTTGAGGATTATTTTTTGCAGGATGAATTCATGACTAGAAATCACACAAATGTTGGAAATACTAAGAGGTGGGGGGTGAATCAATATCCCTTAGCAATTAGCACTTTTAAATCTTTTTAGAGCATCAATTAATATTTAATTATTATTAATGTTTATCAATAACAACAGTAAACAATAAAACACAATAGGCACAAGTATTTTAGGTGGAAAACCCCCTTCGGGTCAAAAACCACCGAACGCTTTTCTAATAAATTCTTTAATCTTCAGCCTCAACTGAAATGAAAGTTACAACTTCTTAGAATTCTAGAAAAACATTCTTCTCCAGCTCCCACTAGAAAGATGCCCCTACGCCCTGGTTTCTTCAGTAGTCTACTGAAAGGATGTCCCAACACCCTAGACCAACCTACCACCCTGAAGTGTTCACATGCTCCAACCTGTAGGCGACTTCATGCACCAGCCTAGCACATCCTTGCCACCCTATAATGACTAGAAAGGAGACAAGAGTGTGGACTCCCGTACAAGGGACAATGATCCACGATACAATATGATTTACAATGATTTTCTTGTGCTTGACCGAACTCCCAATCACACTATACCCTGCAACCCAACCATGACATCATCCCAACAATGACTTCTATACCTCCCAACAATGCCTCTTCGACTCTAGGCAAATTGACTCTTTTACAATAATGATTCTTTTACAAATTTACAATAATGATCTTTTACAACATTGACTTTTGACAAGACCTGACACTTGACACTAATTATACATACCTTGTTGTAGCAGACTTACCCTTGACTGTTGATGTGTGGTCCTTGTTGCAGGGATCTTTGAATGCATACTATAACACAACTATAACAATCCTATCATCTATGACCTAACAAGTGACACAAACTATCCCTCTAGACACAACCTTACATAAACCTAGTAGACTGTACATACACCTACAATACATATACTAGACAGTCATCATAGTTCTATAAATCTTGACATATTTACATACTTCAGTATTGTTCAATAATATAGTTTAGAATCCTTGGGTGACTTTAGATGGGTTATGGGCCTACTTGATTTCAACACCATGTGAACTAACCAACCTACCTTGCTGTTGCAAGATCTTTGACAGTCTTGACCAGGATAACCTTCGCAATTACCCTCTTGTAACTGATTGCAGGGAGACCTTAATGAGGGCTTAACATTGCCGCAGAAACCTTGGTACAAAGGCACTGTCTTACTTTGATCGCTGTTCAGATAACCGCTGTCAGTCCTAATCCGTGCCTCCAACGAATTTCAAAACATGTCAATTCAGAGTTGTAATAAGAGTTTTAATGCAGGAAGATACAACTAGGTCTTCACATGTATTTTGATGCCCTAACCACAGGGATATATGGTCGTATGAAAGAGAGGTTGTGTTAGAGATAAGTGCCCTAGATGATCATCCTTCGCTGGCTCATTTCAACACCAGACCACATTTTGCCACACACTAAGCCTCGGAGGGCCTCAAAAATGACACACTGCCACAACCAACATCACAAAGATAAAATCCTTACGCAGCCACCATTTACTGCCTCATAAAACCCTCTCGCTGCCACAAAAGTTATGCTACCAGTGCTTCATATCCCAAAATTTCTCACGCTGCCATATCAGTCATACGCTGCAAAAGAACAGTCATACGCTTGCCCAACGAATCACCAAACACAAATAAAATTGATCCCTAACCCTCTAAATTTTCTGTGTTGACTACCTCAGGGTTGGATGAAGATTTTGATAGCCCTTTTCACAAGATCATTCGTTACATTCCATATATGAGGATATATCAAAGTTTCCTTTTATAAATAATCTCTATGAATAGAGGGGGCTTTCAATGATCACTGTTGGAGGACAAATGAACTTGATGTTTTAATTTTTATGTTGGAGTTAAAAAAAATTATTTATTTAACTAAATAATATATCATGTTAAACCTTAAGCAAACGATTTACATGTTGACTGTGTTTAGAATGTGTTATAGTGTTTTGGAGAGGGCTTCATTAAGTGAATGTTGGAGATGACACATTTTATTTTTCTATTTTTTTTTTAATTAAATTAATTTAATTTAATAGTTATTGATAAATTGTTTGTTTAAGCTCTAAGGAATTTGTACACTAACCTTATTTGGTGTGTTTTGTAGGTGACACATGAGTGTATTAAGTCAATGATTGATTTATTGTAGTGTTGTGAACATCACGATTAAATCACGATTTTTTCGCGCTCCCAATTTAATCGCAGAAATCACATAAATGTTGGAAATAGTAAGAGGTGGGGAGGAGGGGGTGTTGAATCAATATTCCTTAGCAATTAGCACTTTTAAATCTTTTCAGAGCATCAATTAATCTTCAATTATTATTAATGTTTATCAATAACAACAGTAAACAATAAAACACAATAGGGACAAGTATTTTAGGTGGAAAACCCCCTCCGGGTCAAAAACCACTGAACGCTTTTCTAATAAATTCTTTAATCTTCAGCCCCAACTGAAATGAAAGTTACAACTTCTTAGAATTCTAGAAAAACATTTTTCCCCAGCTCCCACTGGAAGGATGCCCCTACGCCCTGGTTTTTTCAGTAGTCTATTAAAAGGATGCCCCAAAACCCTAGAGCAACCTACCACCCTGAAGTGTTCACATGCTCCAACCTGTAGGCGACTTCATGCACCAGCCTAGCACATCCTTGCCACCCTATAATGTCTAGAAAGGAGACAAGAGTGTGGACTCCCGTACAAGGGACAATGTTCCACTATACAATATGATTTACAATGATTTTCTTATGCTTGGCCGAACACCCAATCACACTATGACCTACAACCCAACCATGACATCATCTCAACAATGACTCCTATACCTCCCAACAATGCCTCTTTGACTCTAGGCAAATTGACTCTTTTACAAATTTACAATGATGATCTTTTACAACACTGACTTTTGACAAGACCTGACACTTGACTTGACACTAGTTATACATACCTTGTTGTAGCAGATTTACCCTTGACTGTTGATGTGTGGTCCTTGCTGCAGGGATTTTTGAATGCATACTATAACACAACTATAACAATCCTATCATCTATGACCTAACAAGTGACATAAACTATCCCTCTAGACACAACCTTACATAAACCTAGTAGACTGTGCATACACCTACAATACATATACTAGACAATCATCATAGTTCTATAAATCTTGACATATTTACATACTTCAGTATTGTTCAATAATATAGTTTAGAATCCTTGGGTGACTTTAGATGGGTTATGGGCCTACTTGATTTCGACACCATGTGAACTAACCAACCTACCTCGCTGTTGCAAGATCTTTGACAGTCTTGACCAGGATAACCTTCGCAATTACCCTCTTGTAACTGATTGCAGGGAGACCTTAATGAGGGCTTAACATTGCCGCAAAAACCTTGGTACAAAGGCACTGTCTTACTTTCTTTGATCGCTGTTCAGATAACTGCTGTCAGTCCTAATCCATGCCTCCAACGAATTTCAAAACATGTCAATTCAGAGTTGTAATAAGAGTTTTAATGCAGGAAGATACAACTAGGTCTTCACATGTATTTTGATGCCCTAACCACAGGGATATATGGTCGTATGAAAGTGTTAGGCCCCTATACTACTAGTGTAACACCTTATTGTTATTAGTACAACCCCCCTATTATATTGTTGTACCCATGTAGTCCCCATATTGTTACTATTGTGCCCCATAGAAGCCCACTATTGTTATTATTGTGCCCTTACATTATTATTGTTATGTCGGCTCTGATTATATTATGACCCCTTAGAGTCCTATATATAGAAAGGAGATCTTCTCATTTGTATCATCCATGAATTGTTCATTTGTGTAATGTAAAGGAGGTTGCCCCCTCGAAGAGGCTGAATTGTAACGCGTTGATCTATTTTTTCTATCTTTTTGTGAGCTGGTTTCATAACATTTGGTATCAGAGCTTTGGATCTAGGGTTTCGCTGCTCCAAACAGGTCATCGTGGGATTTTCGCTATAACTCTTTCGCTACGATGTTTCAGAAGCTAAAACAAAAACCCATTTGAGAAGAAATCGGTCTGAACCTCGGCTCCGAATTTCAGATCCTGTCTTGCTATATTTGCGGAGATATAGTCTGAGGGAGTTAGGGTTTTTGCAAACCCCCGAATTACATGCCAAACAGGTCACCTTGGGAAAATCGTTGTAACATTCTCTCTGAGCATCAGATTGAAATTTCATAAGAAGTTACAGAAAGAGGACAGACTATAGTTTTTTGTATATATTTTTTAGATCCAAAGGTTAACACAGTGACACGTGGCACTTCATACAAGTTCGCCTTTCTGAAAAGGTATATAATAAGGTCATCTTAGGAGATTGCGCATAACTCTTTCTTGGAGAATCTAAATTCGATCAGACTGGTGGCATTGGAAAGAGGAGGCAAAGGGTTACTGCAGGTCTCAAACTTATCCGCTGAAGATTCCACATGGGAGGACAAGAATTCTATACAGAAGCGTCAAGAACTACTCAAGCGTTGAGAACAACATTTTTTGAAGGAGAGGGGCATGTTAGGCCCTTATACTACTAGTGTAACGCCTTATTGTTATTAGTACAACCCCCCTATTATATTGTTGTACCCATGTAGTCCCCATATTGTTACTATTGTGCCCCATAGAAGCCCACTATTGTTATTATTGTGCCCTTACATTATTATTGTTATGTCGGCTCTGATTATATTATGACCCCTTAGACTTCCATATATAAAATGGAGGTCTTCTCATTTGTATCATCCAAGAATTGTTCATTTGTGTAATGTAAAGGAGGTTTCCCTCTCGAAGAGGCTGAATTATAAGGCGTTGATCTATCTTTTCTATCTTTTTGTGAGCTGGTTTCATAACAAAAAGAGAGGTTGTGTTAGAGATAAGTGCCCTAGATGATCATCCTTGGCTGGTTCATTTCAACACCAGACCACATTTCGCCACACACTAAGCCTCGCAGGGCCTCAAAAATGACACACTACCACAACCAACATCACAAAGATAAAATCCTTACGCAGCCACAATTTATTGCCTCATAAAACCCTTTCGCTGCCACAAAAGTTATGCTACCAGTGCTTCATATCCCAAAATTTCTCACGCTGCCATATCAGTCATACGCTGCAAAAGAACAGTCACACGCTTGCCCAACGAATCACCAAACACAAATAAAATTGATCCCTAACCCTCTAAATTTTTTGCGTTGACTACCTCAGGGTTGGATGAAGATTTTGAGAGCCCTTTTCACAAGATCATTCGTTACATTCCATACATTAGGATATATTAAAGTTTCCTTTTATAAATAATCTCTATGAATAGAAGGGGCTTTCAATGATGACCGTTGGAGGAAAAATGAACTTGATGTTTTAATTTTTATGTTGTAGTTAAATTTTTTTATTTATTTAACTAAATCATATATCACGTTAAGCCTTAAGCAAACGAATTACATGTTGACTGTGTTTAGAATGTGTTGTAGTGTTTTGGAGAGGGCTTCATTAAGTGAATGTTGGAGATGACACATTTTAATTTTCTATTTTTTTTTTAATAAAATTAATTTAATTTAATAGTTATTGATAAATTGTTTGTTTAAGCTCTAAGGAATTTGTACACTAACCTTATTTGGCGTGTTTTGTAGGTGACACATGAGTGTATTAAGTCAATGATTGATTTATTGCAGTGTTGTGAACATCGCGATTAAATCACGACTCTTTCGCGCTCCCAATTTAATCGCAGAATTTTGCAGCAATTTATTTATTTTCAAAAAATCGCCAAAAAATTGTGACAAGCGGAAACAATGGGTTTTAAGAGCCGATTTTGGGTTTTTTTGGTCATTTTTGCGGACATAGAGCAAGTTTGAGAGCTGAGGAGGAGAAGAAGTCATCTACAAGGGCAGGAGAGGAGAAAAACGAAAGAATTTAGCATCCCAAGTAAGACAAATTCGAGTTTGGACCAAGTTTCTTCAGCGAAACGTGGTTTCCAAGTATGGGCACCAAATTTGGCCATTTTTTTTATTCTTTTTTTTTGTTTTTGCTTGGGTTTCTATAACCCATTGATTTTCAATGATTTTTGAGTGGATTTGATTGTGTTTTTTTTTTTCATTTTTGTTGCATAGAGTGGAGAGGGTTCATTTTGGTCAAAAATGCAAAAACTTGATTGTTAGATTTATAAGTTTAATTTTTTCTTGTGCCCTAGTTTTTTTGCATCATTTTTGCTTGGGTTTGAATGTGCATTTTTTCCATTATTGTTGCATTGAGTTGAGGTATTTTTTTGTTTGTTTGTAAAAAATTCAATGTGTTGTATGTAAATTTTATTTTTATTTTTTTAACTTGCAATTTTTCTTGTGCCCTAGGTTCAAATTCAAACTTCATCTTACATTAAAACTCAAGAGTTCAACAAAGTTACAAACATGCCAAGGGAATTGGACCCTCTGTGGGAATTTGGTGAACTTGATGGAGGGTTTGACAGATCAAACTTGACTTGCAAGTTGTGTGAGCATCATATGACAGGGGTATACATATTGAAGTATCACC
Source organism: Pinus tabuliformis (assembly GCA_031772625.1). NCBI lineage: Eukaryota > Viridiplantae > Streptophyta > Pinopsida > Pinales > Pinaceae > Pinus > Pinus tabuliformis. Next base: position 30,562,492 of record CM062816.1, read on the forward strand.
TTGCACAAATCCCTGGACATGAGGTAGGGCCTTGCACCAATACAAATCCGGAAATCATCCGAAGAGCCCTTAGATCATTGGAAGAAATAGAGCAAACCAAACTGTCCAAGTCAACTCTGAAGAGTCAACTAGCAGGGAATAGAGTGTTAGGAGGTGAATATGAGAGTGGCGCTGGTTCTACTTTAGCATCAGTGTCTACAACCAACCCTGTAGCTGCCTCATCATATTTTGTTTCTAGAACCATGTTTGGTTCACAACCATCTATTTCTTCAATTATTAAAAAAAAGGAGAAAGAAGAAACTGACAAGTTGTTGGGCAAGTTTCTTCTTTGGAGTGATATTCCTTTCAGTGTTGCAAGGAATAATCCATTTTTCTAGCCTGCTGCTGATGCTATTGCAATTGTTGGCTCAGGGTACAAAGTCCCTTCTTATGATGACTTTAGAAGCCGGATTCTTCAAAATGAAAAGGTTGGCTGCACCAAAAGATTGGAGGAGTTTAGGGCATCATGGGCACAAACAGGATGCACTGTGATGTCAGATGGTTGGACCGACCAAAATGGGAGAACTCTTATAAACTTCTTGGTTAATTGTCCCAAGGGAATAATGTTTATGAAATCTGTTGGTGCATCTGCACATATCAAAGATGCACGATCATTATGTGATTTGTTGGATGTGTTTATTTTGGAGGTGTGTCCAGAAAATGGTGTCCAAGTCATAATGGACAATGCTGCAAATTATGTTGCTCCTGGCAAGATGCTTATGGGGAGACATCCTAATTTATTTTGGACACCTTGTGCTGCACATTGCATTGATTTGATGTTGGAGAACATAGGAAAAATTCCTTTTGTCAAAGATATTGTTGACTCATAAAAAAACATTACAAAATTTATATATAATTATGCATCTGTCCTTCATTTGATGAGAACATTTACCAACAACAAGGAGTTGGTGTGCCCCGCCATTAGACGGTCTGCCACCAGTTTCATATCTCTTCAATCCCTCTTGAATTCTATGTGGGATGTGAAGAGAATGTTTCTTTTAGATCAATGTCATGCTTTGGCATTTAGATGCAAACCAGAGGGAGAGGCCATATTAAGATTAGTTTCATACTAGGAAAGCTTCTAGGCGAGAGTCTAAGTCACCAGGTTCGAGTTCGAGTTCGAGTTCGAGGACCATGAAATTCGAATAAAGTTCGGCAACTCAAATTTTGTCGATAAAATTCGACATAAAATTCGACATATAGAAATTCGAAAAAAAAATGTATATTAAAGATAGATATATCAATCAAGGCATGAAAAACAAGCCAAACCATCTTCCTATTATTTAGATATACTATTAAGCTACCTAATTGTTCTCGCATAAAAATAGTGATCCAATCCCTCTCACCTCCATCAAATCCTCCATCAAATTATTAATCATCTCCATCCTAAAAATACTAAAATATTTTTAAATATATTTCTTATAAAATAATATACTTAATTTCTCCAAATTTTTTAAAATTATAATTTTATTATTTTTTTTTCACATTAATATTAAAATTTAAAATCTAACTGTAAACCCATTAAAAAGGTGAATTCATAGCCATTAAATTTATTATTATATGACCTTTTCTTTTTATACGTGATATCTATATAGAACATATATTACAATCTTTTCGATTCTAAGAATGCAATATATAAATTACATATGCAATCTTTTCGATAATACACTTCATTCGATCTTAGATTCTGGAATACGGTTTATTATTTTTATTTCTATTACATTATATATTTTGGTGAAATGTTTATAATTATATATTTTTAACAAGTTTATAAAACGAAAACATTAAAACGCTACTATCCTTTGCTGCAAAGCGCGGGGAATATCCGTGGAAAAAGTGCTCGCTGCAAAGCGCGGGGACCATCCGTGGAAAAAGTGCTCTAACAATTTTATTTAAGTAACCTTAATAAGATTAGGGCAATGAAAAGATTGGATTTGATCGTGAAATTTAGATAAAATAATTGACATATTAAATATGTTTTATTTGAAAAATGGATATACGTTGCTGCAGAACGTGGCGGGCAAGTGGAAACACGACTGATACTTTGAACCAATAAACAAATAGGTTCGCCATTTGATTCACGCTACGCAGCAACAAAATCCCACGGTTTATGGATTGAATGTGGGCGAACATATGCAGGAACGCATCAAATACTACACACTCTCGCGGGCGTTCTGCCAGACGTACTCGCAGATTTAAGTAACACTCATATGTCCTACTGCAAATTGTATCCATAATATCATTGCCCTTGGTTTTTGCGAACACATGGAGAAGGCCCACTGGTTTTGGGTTCTTTAGTTACACCTCACGCCTATTTCTATCGTGAAACAATGAAACCCGAGTCAATGAAACAGTCAATGAAACCTAAAACTAAAACCCGCGGGCGAAAAAAAAACGAATTTAATCATCAGCAGTCGAATTTCAACGTATTCAAACGAATTTAATGGCGATTTTATTCGTCTCAAATTCGAATTCGACATGAAATTCGAGTTCGCCGAATTTAATGGCGAACTCGAACGAATATGTTCGTTTGGCCTTCAAATTCGTCGAATATCGAATTTTATGGATAAAAAACGGCGAATCCGGTGACTAAGGCGGGAGTGTAGGAGGTGTGCAACATCACTGAACCTTTGGTAAAGGTTCTTCGATTATTTGATGATGACAAGTCCGCAATGGGCTACTTGTATCAGGCCATGGACAGGGCCAAAGAATCCATTCAGACCTACTATGATGATAAGGGAGATAAGGGGTTTCAGAAGCAACTCCTCCTATGGGAAGTGATTGATGAACGATGGAACAACACACTCCATTGTCCCATTCATGTTGCAGGGATCTACCTGAACCCCACATTTGCTTACCCCTGTGGGTTCTTATTTGATGCTGAGGCCATGGATGGATTCTTCACCTGTGTTCAGAGGATGGTGCCATCTCCAGTAGATCGTGCAAAAATTTTCAAAGAAATGGAGATATACAGGATGGCAGGTGGCACATTTAGCTTTGACATGGCTGTGGTTGATAGGAAGATTATAATGCCAGGGATTTTTTAGTTTGTTTCAAATTTCATTGTCTCTTCAAGTTCATAACTTCATACTTTGCTTCAACTTTCAAGTTTCATTTTTTCTTATGTTTATCAACTTTTCCATTTGGTCCAAACTTGGTTATGTAAACTCATTTGCATCTTACAAGTTTAAGTCCCTTTGGAAGAGGAACAAGATCCCATGTATCATTGGCCAATAATGAACGATATTCTTCATTCATAGCTGCGTCCCAATCTGGATGGCCTGAAGCTTCTACAAAGGTGTCAGGATCATAATTCGCTGAAGCTTGAGCCAGTAAAGAAGAGGCTCTATCAAACTGAGAATGTGTATGACGCTGATCTGTAGGATCTCCTGCGAGAGCACCTGCTGCATCCCGAGTAGTTTAGACCCATTTTGGAAGCTGAGGAGCTGAAGGAGGATCCCAAGAAGGTGGGTGAGGATTGTCATCCTCGCTGTCATCATCTGAAGAAATATTTTCAGAAGTAGAAGGGATAGAGAGAGGTGGCTCATCCGCCGAACTAGGTTCGTAGGCCGATATATTTTTCAACAAACTTTACATCTCTTCTAATGATAACGTTTTTGGATTTAGGTGGAAGAAGTCTATATCCTTTGACATCTTCAAAATATCCAACAAAAATACATTTTTCACTCTTAGGTTCTAAGGATTTATGTTTCTCCTCTGGAATATGGGCCCATGCTTCACTTCCAAAAACACGAAAGTGACTTACATCTGGTTTAATTGAGCTCCATGCTTCTTTTGGAGTGATATTCTTTAAAACCTTAGTAGGAGTGCGATTTACTCTTTAATTTGCACAGTGAATTGCTTCTGCCCAAAAATTAAGACTAAGTCCTTTAGATTGAAGTATACATTTAGCCATTTTCTTTAAGGTGTGATTCTTCCTTTCAGCTACACCATTTTGTTGTGGAGTATATGGAACAAGATGTTGCAATTGAATTCCATGCTCAGTGCAAAAATTGATGAATTTGTTGTAAACATATTCTCTGCCATTATCAGATCTTAGCTTAAGAATTTGATGTCCAGATTGTTTCTCAACAAAGTCCTTAAAGGCCAAGAACATGTTAAAGACTTCACTCTTGAGTTTTAAGAAGTATACTTGTAGCCAGAGAATGAAACAACTGGAAGTGGATCACATAAATCACTATGCACAAGCTGTAAAGGGGCTGAGGCGTGTGCCAAGAGGCACGTTTTTCAAAACTATCCCTATGATGTTTTCTGAGTACACATCCGAAACAAACACCATCTCTGCAAGATACCATAGGAATACTTGTCACCATATTTTCTGAGTACACATCCGAAACAAACACCATCTCTGCAAGATACCATAGGAATACCTGTCACCATATTTTGAACAGAGCGATAGTTTAAGTGACCATATCACTCATGCCATAGTTTGCTCACTTCATCATTATGAGCAACAAATACCGAGGGAAGAGCTGATGACCCAAAGTTGTTAAACTTATACAACCTTGTAGAATCATCAACAATGCTAGTAGTAAAATCTATCTAGGATCTCTTAGGTTGTTAATTACAACATCATGACGTGAAAATTCAATGATTTTACCTTCACTCGAATGAGTGTTCCGAAATACAGATAGAAGGTTGCAGGATAAGGTAGTAACACATAATACATCATTAAATTGACCATTGTCTAGACGAATAGTTCCAGTCCCTACAACACTAAAGAGATATATCATCACCAACATATATATTTTTGGTGTTACAATCATTTAAAGAAGAAAACATGGCTTTGTTTTTGGCCATGTGATAAGAAGCTCCAAAATCAATGAGCCACACATGAAAATGAGAAGAAGAAGATACATTTAGTACATAACCAGACCGAGATGCTTGACAACCACATGCAGAAAGTGCTATTCCTGAAGATGAAGTTGAAGTTGAAGAGTGCTCCAAATGGATGTTATGCTTCATTGCCGCTTCCAAGGCTTCCATCTTCTTAAAGCATTTGGATTCTAAGTGGCCATCTCGATTACAAAAGTTGCAATGTTTATCAGTCTTCTTCCCTTTGTTTTTATTTGCCTTATCATTTTGTTGAATTGATTTTTCATTTTGAGACTGAAATTGCTTAGGACCCTTGTTTGGTTTAGGACCATTCTTTTTAGGATACTGCTTCTTATGATTCTTTGAATTTGGTTGTTGCTGGGCTGCTAAGGCTTTCTTAGAAGAGTTTCCAGTATTAAGAAGACCAAGATGTAAGAGTTTTTCTTGTTCTCTCATTAAAGAATCACAAAAGGCATCAAAAGAGGGGGATTGTAGGCTTGTCATTGAGAAATAAATACTTCTCTAGTAGAATGGAAAGTCGAAACAAACACAGAGTAGGCTGGTCCTAACTTCGTAAGAATGGAATAGATAAGGCTACCATCTTCTTTCTTGGCCTTAACACCTTCCAAGAGAAGTCTAAGGGTCTTGAACTTGGACAAAATATCTTCAATGGAAGAAAAATTGTTGGGGTCCAACGTAAGCAACTCATTTTCAAGTTGATGGGCTCTAATTTCATTTTTAATTCCAAAAACTTTATTGAGTTGTTTCATTTCTTCTTCAAGGGTATCAAGTTTTGCGATATGGAATCTAAGCTCTGGAGAAATAGACATCCCTATCAACCCACGTGCTTGATCTTGCTTATTTTCCCATTTGGCTTGCTTATCTTCATCTTTAGGTTTAGACTCTTGGCTTGAGGATATTCTATAAAGACCTTTACTTCTAAGTAAATCCACAATGTAGGAAAACCATTGGAAGTAGTTGGTGTTGTCAAGAATAACTTGGCATGGAATTTCCATTTTAATAGAAACTGAAGCTGTAGATGCTGAAACTAAGTGTTCCAATGGAAAGATCTCAAAAAATTAGGCCAATTAAAAAAATGACTCTGAAAATAGGCCAATTAAAAAAATGACTCTGAAAATGGCTTCCGGATGAAGAAGTTATGGCTTTTTGAAGAATAGCTGTTGAAGATGCCGACGAAGTATATGAATATTTAGAAGTGAATGATAATGTTATATTTAAAAAAAATCCCCCCCCCTTCCAAACTTAATCTAATTAGCTCACTTTTAAAAAAGATTACTCTATGTGACCCACTTTTATAAATAAGTGAAAGTGACTTTTACATTGGTACTTTATGAGCTACCCACTAAATTATAACTTAAATAAAAGATAAAGAGACTTTAGACTTATAAGTGACCCACTTTTTATATTGGGTGAGAACATTTTTACATAAAGTAACTTTAAAACATAAGTTACATGCGCTTTTTGAAAAAGTAACTTGACAAAAAGAAAGACTTGAACCCAAGACCTCTATTCTCAAAAAGTAACTTTGGACCAAGTGAGCTAGTTTAAAATGTTAGTAATTTTTGGAAAAGAGGAAGGGAGGTATTTTTTTTACTCATTGAAGCTTTGGGGTGCGTGCTTACTTGAAAAACCCCTTTTTGCCTACAAAACAAAAAAACCACAAAACCCAAAACGAACATGCATATAAAACAAGGCTTACGACGTGACGGAAAAGAGCATACATATGATAAAAGAGCATACATATGAGAAAAATCCATTCTTTTTGTTTCTGATTTGCCCAGATAGCACAGCGTTGCGGGGCAAAGAGCATATGCAGAAACGAAAGGTATAGATCTGATAATAAAAACAGAGAAAAAAATAATTTTAGGTATGTTCTATGCTTAGAGCAATTTATTTCAATTTTCACAGTTGGCTCAATATCTTTTCTAGATTAGCAATCACATCAGCATTAAAGTAAACCTCAGATAGAACATAAACATAAATCGCAGAAGACGAGGACACAAGATGTGGTGCTAGCCAGGGACAAACCCCAATGTGGGGAAACCCTTGATCAATTCTTCTTATATGTTCTTCAATAGTCTAGTAGAGAGAGAGAGAGAGAGAGAGAGTACATTTACAATAGAAGTCAACACTTTGACTTATCTAGATGAGAGCATAAATCATCTCTAAGAAGATTATACATGAGATCAATTGAAGACATGCTGCTTCAACTGATTCTCCAAGGTGACTCCTTCACCTATCATTGTGCTGTGTCTCGTCATCATGCTACACCTCACCGTGCTACACCATGTTGCACCCATCATCATAATGCTGGACCTCATGACCATGCTATACACATCATACTACTGCACCTTATGCTGCACTGCTGTCCCATGTGCCATATTGTACTAAGCACCATGCCTAGCTGTCCCATTTTCTTGCTGCATCTTGCCATTGCTGCTATCCCATTGTGTCATTGCTGCACAATGTCGTTGTTGTCCTATTTATCATGTAGCTGTCCCTTGCAGCTTCATGCTTGCCACTGCTGCCTGGTTATATTGCTGTAGTTGCTGTCCCTAACAGTCATGCTATCCCAATTGTGCTGTCCCAACATGTTATTGTCCATAATGTCATTGTTGTCCCACCATTATGCTGCTGTCCATAATGACATTGTTGTCCCATCATTGTGCTGCCCCAACATGCTGTTGTCCATAATGTCATTGCTGTCCCATCATTGTGCTGTTGCTATCCATTGCTGTCCCATCATCCTGAATAACCTTCTATGAGAGCAACCTTCACACAGACCTTGCTGCCTATTCACACAGTCCTCAAGGAGCAAATCTGAGCTCCTTTCCTTTGCTCTCCAATAGTCACAAGGGTGACCTTAACATCCCCTCTTCTTTTGCTGAAGTAGACCTTGTATTGAGACCTTCTAGGCTAGCATACTGACCCTCCTAACAGCAGCTCGGTCCTCCAAAAGACCCATGGCTTTTGTTGCGACTAAGACCTATTAGGGTAGCGCATGTCCTCCTCTTGATTACCATTGGGACAGTGTGGAGATTGGGGTATCACTACGTCCTCTAGGTTAGGTTAGGGCTCCTCCTTTGATAGTGTTAGGGCTGCCTTTAGGTCTGCGTTAGGGCAAGAACCAGTGTATAGGTTTAGGGCTCCTTTATGATAGCGTTAGGGCTTCTCTTCATGATTGCACCCTCTAGATTATTGCAATGTATTTCTTCTTCATACGGCTAGGGCAACCTCTTTTCCTCCAACATCTAGGGCTTCCACTCCTAGATTTTTCTTCCACTAAAACCCAAGACAAGTGGAGAGAAATCAAGATAGAAGTGTGTGTGAAATGACTCTCAAGTCATCTCCTTTTATACTAGAACGTTGACCACATGTGGGGTTTATTTGGTTGTTGGCCGGCCTTGACGAATTGTTTTATAACACAAATAAATTCATAACTCCATGAATACTTATCGGAATCGGATGATCTTTAGATCAATCCTACACCTCTCGATGAGAGGGATCCAAGAAAAATATGAGCTGCCATAAATAAGATGACCCACATGGAGTTTGGCCCTAGTTGCTAATTTTAACAGCATGAGAAAAATCCTTCATTTCTATTTCTAATTTGCCCAGATCGCACAATGTCACGGGGCGAGCATACGCAAAAATAAAAGGTATAGATCCAGTAATAAAAACAAAGAGATAAATAAACCGAAATAAACGGAGAGATAAATAATTAAAACTGCAAATACAGATTGTATACATCCAGATCTTAAAAATGACGTAGCTAGGGCTACTAGAAACCTTTTTGCATGAGACGAAAGGGGTTCCTCACTGGAACAGATGCTCTTAACACAATAGAGCAGTCATCTCGGCCCGAAAGTGGTAAAAAAGAGTAAATTTGATGCAGGAGCATCTGGACTTAGCCAACAATGTGAAAGTCTGTTCACATGTTGTGGCTAAACAAGTTGAATTTCACTGACCTGAGTGGTCAAAAGTTAGTTTTACCGAGAGGGTTGGATCTCTCAAGAAATGAGTTGTATTTCATTATTGTAATAGTTAGAAATTGTCTTATTTTGGATTTAAAGATAAGTTGTTAGCATCAGTGTGTGATATAGCTGGAAAATAGTGATTTGACTATTAGATTGTTTAAGAATAGGGATTGAGTTGTTAGACAGGATGGGATTGATAAAATGAAGAAAAATGTAATGTAAAAAGATGGGGCAGAGAGAGAGAGGATTGAGTGGAGCGAGAGTCAAGTAATAGCGCGTGGATTTCCCGATTGAAACAGAGGTCTTTTAATCGCTGTAATGGAGCCAAAGGCAAGACTTTGTAACCATTTTTTATTATGAATAATTGATGCGTGTGTATGATTATATTGATGCTGCATGTGATTATACATCAGATCTGTGGAATCCTTCGTTTGCCTTTGTTTCTTTGTATTTGGGACGAAGTCGAGTATTTCTTTGTTTTTTTATGATTTATGATATAACGCATAGAGGTCAACGGGAATCGCAGTCATTAATGTTATTAACTTTGTTGACACTCGCTTAAAATCCCAACCATTGATCTATAAGTTCCAACCGTTGGATCATCCCTTATCGCATCGCAAGATTTGTTTACAAGGGAGCGAACCTCAGGCCTTGAGGAATTGCGATATGCGATCAACGTAATATCGCATCGCAAATAGGCAGCGGGGTGGGGTTGAATCGCGATCTCAAGGAGTTGTGAAGTGTGATCGCTAAATCTCGCATCGCAAGGAGGCTTGTGTATTATTGAAACCCCAACTGTGGAAACACTGTGATATGCGATTGCGACATATCGCATCGCAACATTTCATTGAAATTGGAGTGGGCCTGGAATATTGAGGAATTGCGATATGCGATAAAAGATCTGGACCATTTGATCTAAATGTGCTATGATCTATGGTGAATCATGAACGGTTCTATTTAAAAGGGGAATATCATTATTTTTGGATTTTACAACGAAAATCTGATCAGAGCAGAAAAGGTTGGAATGTAAAGGAGATAGCAAATGCAGGGGCCAATTTAGAAGGAAAACCAAGTCTATATTAACTCTCATAGATGATTACATTATGGTCGAGTTTCAGAGTTTCGGGTACGGGTAGGTCCCGAAACGTCGGGTTCCTAGAAGTTTCGTGCAACATAGGTTGAATGTAAAAAATATGTGAAATGATTACAATGAGGAATGTAAATGATTATATACCTAGGCAGGTGCCCTTTCATGAATGGTTATGTCTCTAAGACATGCCTCTTCATACTAACTAACTATTAGTTAATTAATTATTATTATATTTATATTTATATTTATTATTTTTATATGAATTATATTGATAACACATACTTCCTTTATGACATAAGTTACACTCCTATTTTGGCATATGTAACTTCTCCTCAAGGCATGGGAGTTACTTAATGAATTCGACCTCCTTGCTCTTCCTATATATTTGTGCCTCTCATCTTATCTACTACTCACCTGTGCATTGTGAAAGGAGAGTACAGACTTGAGAAAGAGAGAATTAGAGAGACTAGAGAAGAATTGAGAGAGAGAGAGTCTTGAAGAGTAAGAGCAGAACTTGGTGAGCCAAAGTAATTTAGTGTTTGCATCAACTACTGCTATCAAAGATCTTCTTCAGATTTGGGTGAACTTCTTCTCTCTCATCGTATTTTGTATCTCTACTGAACAATTGTTTTCTAATAGAAGAAGAATTTGGTTGGGTTTCCCCTTTGTGGGTTTTGCCCTGGTCATTGGACCTAATTTCACTGGGTCTTATTGAGTTCTTGGCTATCTTCTATTGTGTATTTTGTTTATGTTCTATCTACAATTGCTTAACTAATATTGCAGATTAAAGAAGTTATTGGATGAAGTAATAGTTATAACATAGAACTTTAGAATTTCAACATGATATTGGGCACATCAGGGATTTTGGGTGCCTTACATATTCACGTCCCTGAGGCGAAGAGGATGAAGTTGGAACCCACTGCAGAGAAGGGTATTCTTGTGGGTTACAGTGAGACTTTCAAGGCCTACCACATATACATTCTTGCGTAGAGGAAAGTTGTCTTGAGGAGGGATGTGAGATTTGAGGAGGAGAGAGCCTTGAGGAGGTTGAGGGAGGATGATCGGGTAGAGCAACAAGCTCCTCAACAAGGGGCCACACTGTAGGTATCAGGATCTTCAGGAGGTACACTAGGGTCAGGACGATCACCGATTTCTAGGTTGACAAGATCACAGTGTTCAGGATCATCGGTCACTAGATCTCAAAGTACAGGTTCACCACAGACCACAGGAGGGGCATCCTCATCAGGAGGAGAGGCTCCAGGGGAGGATTTTCCCATACCAGTTGAGGAGGCTACTTCAGGGAAGAGGAAGCCAAGATGGCTTCATGAGACCCTGAAGGAAGCACATGAGACAGTGGGGAGACCCAAGTGGTCAGTTAGGGAGAGCAGACCACTAGATAGGTTAGGTGGATATGTGGCGGATGTTGTGGAGACTGAGCCAGATAGCTACGAGTCAACAGTTTTGGAGGGATGCCATGGTGGAGTATGCCTCTATCATGAAGAATGATGTGTGGGAGATAGTGTCGAGACTTGAGGGGAAGTTAATGGTGACTTCCATGTGGCTACAAGATCAAACATGCCGTAGATTGCAACATGGAGAAGTTCAAAGTGAGATTGGTGGCACAGGGGTTTCACACTAGTTGCTTGTTATACCTCTATTAGAGCAGTGATCTCCATAACAACTGAGATGGGGTGGAAGATTCACTAGATGGATGTGAAGACCGCCTTTCTCAATGGGGTCATACAAGAGGAGGTGTACATTGAACAACCACAAGGCTTTGAGGTGCATGGGAGAGAGTCTCATGTGTGTAGGCTTAAGAAATCCTTATATGGACTTAAGCAGGTGCCAAGAGCATGTTACGAGAGGATTGATGCTTGTAGTAGATGGGTTTCCAGAAGAGTGAGACATATCTGGATTCTGAACCTATATTTGATCATTGTTGGTGAGGATCCACACATTTTGGTTTTGTATGTGGATGATTTGTTTATTATAGGAGAGGTGAGACTCATTCAACACCGTTTGCTTTAGAGTTTGACATAACCGATATGGGATTGATGCACTACTTTTTTGGGTTGGAGGTTTGATAGGAGGATGGGTATATCTTCGTGGGCCTGGGCAGATTTGCAAGGGACATACTGAGGAGATTTCGTATGGAGGATTGTAGGCCTATGGATCTGATGATCACCAACTGTAAGAAGCTGCATGCGTCAGATTCCAAGTTGGTGAACCTTGCTATGTATTGTCAGCTGATCGGTTCGTTGATGTATTTGGTCAACACTAGGCCAAATATTTGTTTTGTAGTCAACACATTGTGTCAATTTATGTTGGAGCCTAGGAGGGTACACTGGGTGGCTGCGAAACATGTATTACGTTACTTACAGGGCACAGTGGACTATGGATTGGACTATTTCTAGGGGGATGGAGTCAGGTTGACAAGTTGTGTAGACTCAGATTGGGTTGGCAGTGCTAGTGACTGGAAGAGTACTTTCAGATGTTGTTATAGGTTGGGTTCGACAATGGTGTTGTGGTGTAGCAGGAAATAGAGATTAGTGGCATTGAATTCCACAAAGGCTGAGTACATTGCATCCAGTCAGGCTAGTTGAGAGTCTATTTGGCTTCGCAAGTTGTTGTGTAGCTTATTTGGTCAGAGGTTGAGATCGACTACGATATACTGTGATAATAAGAGTTGTATTAAACGCATTTCATGACCGGTCAAAGCACATAGAGATCTGGTACCACTTCATTTGGGATTGGGTTCAGAGAGGAGCAGTGAAGCTTGAGTATACATCCACTTAGGAGTAGGTTGCAGACATTCTCACCAAGTCATTGCCAAGGGGCAAGCATGTGTATCTTAGAGACAAGTTGGGAGTGGTGAGAAACACCTTCCTCAGTAAGAGGGAGTGTTGAGAAAAGGTACCAAGGAGGTGTTTCCTAGTGCTTTAACCTTTTTGCCTAGGAAAACACATGAGAACACCTTTTTAGTAAGTGACATTATGAGTTATTAAAGTCGTGACTTAAAAGTCACTTTATGAGGTACTTTATTACTATGTACTTTATTTTATTAGAGTCAATTTATGATTTTAAATTTTTAAGTTGACTTTATGTGAAAAGGGTACAAGGTACAAAAGCATATTAAGGTGACTAGGGAGACTCATTAATGAGGGGGACACATGAAAAAGGGGGTCAAGTGAAGATTCTATCTCCACCATTGATCTATGAGAGCTGAGATCTAATCTCAGCCATAGATCAAAGGGTTAGGGTTGTCTCATTGTTATGAGCGAATAAAAAGGGAAAAAAGGCAAAGGAGCTCTCATTTCTTTCAAGTGAAGTGTTGAAGAGGAGAGTAAGGAGAAGAGGAGATTTTCTCAAGGTGAGGAGAACTTACAACAAGGAGAAGTTACCCATCAGGCCCGAATTTTCAGGCAAGGATACAGGTCCAGCTCTACTGTTTAAGGAAGATATCAGACCCGAGTTTAAGGTATGACAACAGAGAAACAAACCCGTGTCATAAGGTGTGTTCCAGTGTTGAGATTAAGGAAATATCAGGCCTGAAATTCAAGGAGGGTCTAACAGGCACATAGTACAAGGCAGAGTTTGCTGGTTGCATGCACGATTTCCTAGAACATTTAATGTTGTGTAGTGGCTCAAGTTCTGAGGAGGATATTCTAGGCAGTGACACAAAAATCAAGGCTGAGGGTTGCTGATAGTGTTACACGGTTCAAGGAAGGCAGAGATTGTTGAAGTGGCACTTTCAGTCAATGGCTCACTTTTCTAGGAAGTTGGGCACAAACTTCAAGGGAGAGATAAGTACTTGAAGTGTAATTATTGCTGTGTAAATTTTCCTGAGAAAAGCATAATATAAATCCTCTTCTAGACTAGTTTTCCCCTTGTGGGTTTTTCCAGGGTCAGATATTGACCAAAAACACTATCTCTAAATTTATGTATATGCTTGTTAAATGTTTTATATCAGCTGCAAAGTGAACAAACAATAGAGCTAGTCCTGCAATGTTTCTTTAAATTTGTATTCAGTTTATATATCAGCTTAACATTGCGAAATTTTCATTGTTGAAATCCTATTGCATCAACTGGAATTATTTCTTCTAACTGTTAATTAAATTAGCAGTTTAAAGCTACAACAACAACAAAATAAACACACTGCAATCTTCACAAAAATACTGCGAAAATAATAGTGCTAGAAATATGCTAGCACACATAAAAATTGACACACTTATTTTTGGACAAATGTCCCTGGAAAAACCAAACTTGGGAAAACTGGTGCAACCACTGAGTGTTTTAATTATTAAGCCGCAGTGAGAAATTTTGAGTACAATCTATGGATGCTCGACTGACAATCATCCAATTACCAAAATAAATTGGCCAAAATATGTGTGAGGCAAATACCTCAACACCACACCTAATCTTGCTTTGACAATTGACCAAACTAGCCAGTCGTACAACCTTTGCGTTGTGCTTGCACATACCCCAACTCGCTAAGCCCGGAATTGTTGAAAAAATGATGTCCTGACTAACTCTGCATTTGGGAGAAATTCACTTGGCCTCCTGGAGAATTTATGGACCAACAACAACATAATTTCTCTTCCCTTCAGCAAAATCGATCTCCCTCTCAAGCTATCTACGTTGCTTTTGTGCAACTTCTCTGGGAAATACGACCCTTCTGCTGTTGACTCTCGGGATCTGGAAGACTTCCTCTAGACTCACTGTGTCTGCCCCTCTTTGTCTCTGCTTCCCTTCTCTGGCTCGAACTCTTACGGCAAACTGCTGCTGCTTTATGGAAAATCGAACTGCCCAAGGAAATCGATCTCAAGTGTTTGTTCTCCATCTATCCATCGACCTCCTCTGATAATCTCTAGTTAGGACTCCAACGACTAAGATTGGAACATAATTGATGGCTGAGATTATTTCTGGATTGATTTGTGTGAGTTTCTAGATGATTTACACATTTCTCAATTAACTGATTAATTAATCCCTTTTCCTAAGTTTAGACTTAGGAAATATTTAAAAATAGGCCAATAATCTAATTGAAACACTTCTAGGTGGAATTTCTAGAAATGATTTCTGGATTATGGAGAACTCTTGTGTTTTAGCCTCTCCACAAAGCTTCAAGACTAGAACACCTTCGATGCTATAAAATCTAACACTCCCTCTTAGCGAGGAAGGTGTTCTAGTGCTGCACTACTGCTACAACACCTTGTCTCTGTACCACCCTTTGTCACACCACTGATGTCTGGCCATTGTGACTGCCTACCACTACCCACCAACCACTGCACAACTTTGATATTGTATCTTTGCTGCTGCTGACATTGCTGTGCTGCTGCCAACTCTGCGTTTTCACTACAATTATCTCTCATCTGTTGCTGTTGCAACTGCAACTACTGCAACTAAGAAGCATCCAAAATACTGAATCAATTGTGCCTTTGTGCTGTATCTCCTTCCTGAGTATCTGACTGTTACTAGTTTCTACACTGTCCACTGAAGAATATGCGCTGCTGCTGACTCTGCATTGAGCCTCCTACTCTGCTGTCAACACTGCTCTGTGCTCCTCAGCACTTGACTGCATAAATCACTTTGGAATCTGACTACATCAACAAACATTGATCCATCTTGGTACTGAGTACTTTGGGCCCATGTAGCAAGGTAATGATCCATGAGGAGGACACTTCAATGGACCCTGTCCAAACTTTGTGTTGCTCTGGGCCTATAGCTACATATCGTCCCACCTCACTCTTGGAGTTATAGCTGCTAACATGGAAAAATCTTCCTCCAACCTGGAGAACAACTTGTTTATCTTTGTAGATATTGCCGCTTGGTCCCGCTTCTCTTGCTTGCCTTCTTCTTGAGATGATGCTGGGTATTGTAGTGGCCAAACTCGCCACACCTGAAGAACTTGACTTTAGATAGGTACTTCTTCTTCTTCTTCTCCCCTTGTCCCTAACTGGGACCCTTTGATGCTAGGGCCACATTATCCTCTTCCTTCTCACCTTTCACACCCTTGTTGTTGCTTCTGCTGATAGTGCTCTTCAATAGAGCTCACCTTATCTCCTCCTGCTGTAGGTCTGACCACATCTTGTCCCATCTTGGCAAGTTGTCTCCCTCCAAAATACTTTGGACAAAGACTTGTCACTTCTCTGAGACACTGTTCAGTGCCATTCATACAAGGTCTATTGGTTGAGGTGACTCCCCAACAACTGCATGCTGATCATGGAGCTCTTGAATCCTAGTGAGGAAAGCATCTATGCCTTCACCCTTCTCAATTCTGATGCTCCTCAGCTTCTCTTGCAGGAACATCTTTCGTTGCTCGGAAGTGTTCTGATATAGCTGGACGAGAGCGTCCCACATCTCCTTGGCAATATTCTTGCCAGATATATGCAAGACTACATGGTCTCAAATTCCATCCAAGATCAACCAATTCACCTTCACCATCTCCTTCCTGTACACCTTCAGCTAATCTGCATCTTGGGGAACTGCCACCACGTTATCTACATAGGCTTTCAGGCCATATTCATCCAAAAGGAAGGACATCCTAGCCTTCCATATGACAAAGTTGGAGGCTCCATCGAACGCGTCTTGATATCTAAGCCCAGTTGTGGCCATCTTGAATTTGATCGAAAATCTCCCTCTCCTTTGCTTGGCTGTTGAATCTTCTATTCGCACTCCCTTCCGGAGTGAGAAAAACTGCTTGCAACAATTGTTGTCAGCAACTGGGAAAATCAGGTTTCTAGGCTAGAAACCCTATGAGAGAATTTCTCTGTGTGCGCCTTTCTCTTCCACTCGACGCTGATTCTGCTAGTGCAAACTATTGCAAAACCCTTCTGCGCCCAAGCAAGGAATCTGCTCAGCGAGAATACTGATTTGCTTCACCAGAATTATGTCCCAGCTTCACTACTGCCTCTTGGAACTGCTCCTGGACTCTATTAATTTTTCCTGCCACCTGTACTGGAAAAATCGAACTCTTTGCCCAGTAGCTTGATCTGTTAAGCCAGCTCTGCGCAAATTTGGAAATCGTGCTGCCAGACTCCCTCTGAATTTGGACGATTTTTGCATTTCACCTATGAGCTTCCCCCCTGATCAATCTCGCTCTGATACCATGTGAAAATTTCACTACTGAAATCCTATTGCAGCAACTAGAATTATTTCTTCTAACTGTTAATTAAATTAGCAGTTTATTGCTATAGAAACAACAAAATAAACACAGTGCAATCTTCACAAAAATAATGCGGAAAATAATAGCGTTGGACACTGAGAAATATGCTAGCACACATAAAAATTGACACACTTGTTTGTGAACAAATGTCCCTGGAAAAACCCAACTTGGGAAAACCGGTGCAACAATTAAGGATTTTAATTATTAAGCAGCGGTGAGAAATTCTGAGTACAATCTATGGATGTCCGATGGGCAATCCAATCAACAAAATAAATTGACCACAATATCTATGAGGAAAATACCTCAACACCACGCCTGATCCTGCTGCAACAATTGACCAAACTAGCCAGTTGTACAACCTCTTCGCTGTGCTTGCCCAAACCCCAACTTGCTAAGCCCGGAACCACTGGAAAAATGACCTCTTGGTTGAATCTGCCTCTGGGAGAAATTCGTTTGGCCTCCTGGAGAATTTCCAAGCCAACAACAATTGGATTTCTTTTCCCTTTAGCAAAATTAGTCTCCCTCTGAAGCTATATATGCTGCTTTTGTGCAACTTCTCTGGGAAATATGACCCTTTTGCTGCTGACTCTCCGGATCTGGAAGACTTCCTTCGAACTCGCTGTCTCTGCTCCTCTCCATCTCTGCTTCCCTTCTCTGGCTCGTACTCTTCTGGAAAACTGCTGCTCTATGGAAAATCGAACTGCCTAAGGAAATCGATCTCAAGTGTCTGTACAGTGTACTCCATCTGCCATTGACCTCCTCTTATAATGTCCAGTTCAGTGATGCAAAAATCGCGATATTATCGGATTATCGTGATTTTTATAATTTAACGATATTATCGCCCGATTTTTAAACGTATTTTTGCCGCAAAAAATCGCGATAAAAACGAAAAAATCGTGATTCGATAGCGTTGTTATTGCTGGGTCGGCAGGCAGCGGGTTTATAACACCAAAACCGAATTTTTTTGATTCATTTGGACAGACATCGGCAGCGGTGGATTGGGAGTGACCTAGGAGAAAAACCTTGGTCGATTGGGAGTTGATTGGAGGAGAAAAATGACTCAAAAACCCTGGTGGATTGAGAGCTGAGGAGGAGAGGATCAATTTTCTCTGACAAACCGGTATGGGCACCAAATTTATGTGTTTTGTTTTGGTTTTTTTTGTTTTTTTTTGGTTGGGTTTGGATAACCCATTGTTTATCAAATATTTTTGAGTTGATTTGATGGTGTTTTTGTTTGTTAAATTGTCAAAAATTCAATGTGTTTTGTCATGTTACTCATGTATGTAATTTTTTTTAAAATTTTGTAACTTGCAATCCTTATTTTGCCATAGGTTCACCATTCAACTTCAAAGTTCAAAGTTCAAACTTCATCTTACAAATTTAAAACTCAAGAGTCAAGAGTTCAACCAAGTTACAAACATGCCAAGGAAATTGGACTCTCTCTGGGAATTTGGTGAACCTGATGGAGGGTTTGATAGAATAAACTTGAGTTACAAGTTGTGTGGGCATCATATGTCGGGGGGGTTTATAGATTGAAGTATCACTTTGCACAAATCCCTGGATTTGTGTAGGGTCTTGCGAAAATACAAATCCAGAAATCTTTCGAAGAGCCATGAGATCATTGGAAGAATTAGAGCACAAGAAAGAGGCCAAAGCAGAAATGAAGAAGCAACTAGTAAAGAGGGTGTTAGGCTCAGGTGAACAAGGAAGTGGCACTGATTCTACTTCAGCATCAATATCTACAACCAGTCCGGTAGCTACCTCATCATTTTTTGTTCCTAGAACCACGCTTGGGTCACAACCATATATCACTTCAATGCTTAAAAAAACTGAGAAAGAACAAGCTGACAAGTTTTTGGCCAAATTTCTCCTTTGGAGTGATATTTCTTTCAGCGTTGCAAGGGATAATCCATTTTTCCAGCCTGCTGTTGATGCTATTGCAACTATTGGCCTAGGCAATGTTGCTTGGGAGCGGGAGCGGGAGCGACCTTTTTCAGAAGCTCCCGGTTTGGGAGCGAATCCGAGAGCGATTTTTTAAAAATATATATATATTTTTTAATTTTTTAATTTTTGATACATATATGTCAACAAAAACATGTAGAATGATGAATTAGACATAAAAAACATAAAAAAACATAGATTGATCATTGAACCATATCACATCAATCATCTAGAAATTATAATCGTCATCAACCATGTCCACAAGTTAGTAAAATACATATTACAACTGCAACATATTGAGTCTCATGAATCATGATTCATCAAATTCAATCTTAAAGTTTCAACTTCAATCTTTCAAAATTGAAAATTCAATAACATTTATCATCATTGATCACCAAAGTTGTACTTGTAAGCTAAGTTTAACCATTACAAGAAGTAATATCTTAGATATTTCTAAGTCCTAACTTCTAACTGTTAACATGATATGAAATGTTATAAATTTATAAAATGAAACATGAATAATGAAATGAAATGAAACAACTTTAGTCTTTCACGAAGCATCATATTCATAATTCACAATCATTACCAATTAGTTATAATTGCCAAGGCCCAACTTCAAACTTCAAATTTTCATTGTCACAGTGATATATTGTTTACAAAAAATATCATTATGATATGAAAGAGTCAAGAGTCAAGAGTTAAGGACTCAAAACTCAACAGTTATGAAAACTAAAGTCTAATAGAAACTAAAAAAGACAAGTAAACTGTAAATCTACATGTGGCCCTTGCCACGAGAGTCTCCAGGAGTATAAGCAGGTCGTGGTGGTCTTCTAGGAGTTTCCCGCACAGACCGACGACCAGAACTAGAACCTCCACGTGAGGGTGTAGATGGAGGTGGCGACAGCAAAGGAACAAGACTCGGACCTCGAGCACTGCTACTGGATGGTGGAGGTGGAGGTGGAGGTGGCATGGCTGCTGCAGCTGCTTCATCTTCATCCCTTACAAGTTCCTCTTCCAGTTCTTCAATATGTACAATGCCATCCTCCAAATTGTCATCCTCTATGTGATTTTCCCAAATTTTATATGTGGGATCCTCATAAGCCCGATCACAGTAATGACTCAACAACCTCAAGTTGTAGTGCACATAAACCAAGCTTTCTGCTCGGTTTTCATTGAGTCTGTTTCTTTTCACATTATGTATGTAGCTGTAGGTGCTCCAACACCTCTCTGCAGAAGAAGTATTTACAACCTGTGAAAGAACTTTTTTTGCCAATTTTGGCAAAAGTCCCTGGCCGCCATATGTTTCCCACCATGTAAGAGTATCAAATCTATCTTTGTCGTTCATTGCATGGAAGTTACCATATAAACCAGTGCCACTGAAGTATCTGCCTATTTCAAGGCGCACAGCTGCACATTCCTCCCTGTCAGGTACCAACCTTTCTAATGCTTCCAAATATCCTCTAGTAACCTCTGGATCTAAATGGGGTTTGGTCCTAACCCCACCCCCTGCTGCAGGTTGGCCCAACCAAGATGTAGAGTAGTATTTTGGCGTAAGGATATACGCCAAGCAATGTAGTGGAAGATTAAGTCTATTCCACCGTTCACACACACAATCGTGAATCAGTTTGTACAAGTCGGGATCTCTGTTATGAACAATATCTTTTATTTGCCCCAACATGGTATCCATCTGCTCATACACCTCGCCAATCACTGGTTTGTCTGTATCTGCAAATCGAATCATGTGATAAATGGGCTTGGTGAAATCCAATACTTGCCTCACACTTGTCCAAAACTGACCATCTATAGCGGCTTTCTCCACCATTTCAAAACCTCCCCTGTCAGCTGCATTTGTAGCCCTTTCCTTTAATACCTGCCAATGTGGACTTGATACCATGCTAGCCAATGACTCTCTTACCTTCAAAATGCGCCTGAAGGTGAGGTAATAGCTACCAAATCTGGTCTTCGCAATCTTCAACAACTCCAATCTCGAGTGACTGCGGAGAAGGCCATGGGTATTGCTATGATTTGTAATAAATTTTATTATTTGTTTGCCTTTCTTGTACAAATCACCAATCCATTGGTATTGTTCCTTTTTGTTCTTGACAATATCATGCAACAGAAGGTTCAATGTGGGAACCAAACATCCAGACCAAAATATGTTGGGGTATTTATCCTCAATAATTGCTCCCGTTGCCCTACAATTAGGAGCATTATCAGTGATGACTTGGATGACATTGTATGGCCCAATATGGTCAATTGTTTCAAGTAATGCTTCTGCAATGTTGATGGCGGTCTTGAACTTGTCTGAGTAATCATGTGCAGTTAGAAAGATGGGACCACTATCAGACACAGCAAGAACACTTATCAATGGCTTGCCTTTTACATTTGTCCATCCATCAGATACAATGGACACCCCATGGTCAGTCCAAGAACATGTCATTCTATTCAAAGAATGTGATATTTTTGCTTTTTCATGATCAAGGCCAACGGTTCTTGCCTTGTCATACCCAGGGCTCTTGTATCCTTTAGGGGCATCATTTATGGCAGAAACCATTTCGTGCCAGTAAGGTGAGCGAAGAACATTGAATGGTATCCCACATGCATAGAGAAACCTGTAAACCTTTGAATCCACATCATTCCTACACCCCTCATCAAGGAAATCTGATATGGTTCTACGCCTTAAAGATGATGACCCTGTGCCTCCATATCCACTGCCTTGGGAGGATGCTGAAGGAGTTCTTTGTGATTGTGAGCTTGGTTCAAAGAAACCCCTTGATTTTTTTGATTTGTATTGGGCTTCCTCCTCTTCCCTTATGTATTTGGCTCTATCCGCTGCTGACACCGCTGTACAAGTTTTGAGTCCTATTTGTTTGTCTCCATTCCATGGCCTTTTCCCGCAGAGGTGTCTTCTAGCACGGGTGTATGAACTTGTGTAATCATTGTTGCAATGGGGCAATGAAATTTAGTGGTTCCACCCCCTCTTCCTGTTTCAGCCCTGTTAACATATTTCCACAATGGGGTTTGGTCTTGTTTAGTTTTTTGAGGGTCATGTTCACCCTCCTCCAGCTCCTCCTCACCGCGTTTTTCACCAATTCGACTTTCTCGAGCTTCTTCATCCCCCTCTTCAGTTTGGCCCCTCCATTTCCTACTCTCCAGCACCATAATAACCATAAAAGGGACCAAGAAGAGGAAAATGCCAAGAAATATAGCCAGGTCCATGGTGTTTGATGTTTGTAGGGTTTTGATTCTTGAATCTGCAAATTAATTTAATTTATTGGGATTAATTAATTTAATTTAAATTCATGACTTTTAAACTCAATAAACTAAATTAAATTAACTAAATTACTACCTAACTAAATTAAACTAACTAAACTAACTAAATTACTAAGTTATTTACCTCTGCAGGCTTGCTCCTCGCTCCTCGGCACTTGCTCCTCGTTTTTCCTTGCTCCTTTGCTCTTGCTCTCCAACAAACTTAACTCAATGAAGTGATAATGAAGTTTTTTTAGGCCCATTGGGCTTTTAAAACAATTTTTATTTTTATTTTATTTTTAATTTAATTTTTTTTGAGGTCCGCGAATTTTTATTTTTTATTTTATTTATTTTTTATTTTCTGCCGGATCGCTTTCGGCGCCGCTCGAAACGCTCTCGGAGCGATTTTTTAATGCTCGGGAGCAATCGGGAGCGATCGCTCCTCGATCGCTCCTGGGCTTAAAATTTCGCTCCGGGAGCGACGGAGCGACCGCTCCCTACAACACTCCTGAGCCGCCCCGCCCGGAGCACGATTTGGGAGCGGGTTCGGGGGGGGGGGGGGGGGGGGCGCTCCCCCGCAATTATGGGCCCAGGGTACAAAATCCCTTCTTATGATGACCTTAGAGGCCGGATTATTCAAAATGAAAAGGTTGGCTGCACCAAAAGATTGGAGGAGTTTAGGGCATCATGGGCACAAACAGGATGCACTGTGATGTCAGATGGTTAGACTGACCAAAAGGGGAGAACCCTTATAAACTTCTTGGTTAGTTGTCCCAAGGGGACAATGTTTATGAAATCTATTGATGCATCTTCACATATCAAAGATGCAAAAACTTTATGTGATTTGTTGGATGTGTTTATTTTGGAGGTGGGTGCAGAACATGTTGTCTAAGTCATAACGAACAATGCTGCAAATTATGTTGCTGCTGGCAGGATGCTTATGGAGAGGCATCCTACTTTATTTTGGACACCTTGTGTTGCACATTGTATTGATTTGATGTTGGAGGACATAGGAAAAATTTCCTTTGTCAAAGATATTGTTGACTCATCAAAAAGCATTACAAAATTTATATATAATCATACATATGTGCTTAGCTTGATGAGAAAATTCACCAACAACAAGGAGTTGGTGTGAACCGCCATTACATGGTTTGCCACCAGTTTCACATCTCTTCAATCCCTCTTGATTTCTATGTGGGATGTGAAAAGAATGTTTCTTTCAGAGGAGTGGCGTGCTTTGACAATGAGCCGCAAATCAGAGGGAGAGGCCATATGCAGGTTAGTTTCATACCAGGAAAACTTTTGGGCGGGAGTGCGGGGGGTGTGCACCGTTACTGAACCTTTGGTAAAGGTTCTTTGATTAGTTGATGGTGAGAAGCCCGCAATGGGCTATTTGTATGAGGCCATGGACAGGGCCAAAGAATCCATTTGGGCCTACTATGATGATAAGGGAGATGAGGGGTTTCAAAAACAACTCCCCCTATGGGAAGTGATTGATGAATGATGGAACAACACACTCCATCATTCCATTCATCTTGCAGGGATCTACCTGAACCCCGCAATTTATTACCCATGTGGGTTCATATTTGATGTTGAGGTCATGGATGGATTCTTAACCTGTGTTCAGAGGATGGTGCGATCTCCAGTAGAACGTACATAAATCTCCAAAGAAATGGAGACATACAAGATGGCAGGTGGCACATTTAGCTTTGAGATGGCTGTGACTGATAGAACGACTAAAATGCCAAATATTTTTTAGTTCGTTTCAAATTTCATTGTTTCTTCAAGTTCATAACTTCATACTTTGCTTCAACTTTCAAATTTCATTTTTTTTCTTATGTTTATTTAAAATTTTATTTGTAATTTTGTTGTAGATGCATGGTGGAGAATATATGGTTCTAGGGTACCCCTTCTGCAAAAGCTTGCCATTCGAATCCTTAGCCAAACATGTAGCTCCTCAGGATGCGAGCGCAACTGGAGTGTATTTGAAAAAATACACAACAAGAAGCGCAACAGGTTAAACTTAAAACTTAAAATATTGCAAATTTCCAATTAATTTTTTGAATTCATTAAACAATATTTTTTTTATAATTATTATTTCATGATCTTTGTACAGGTTGGAGTCCTAGCGAGTTAATGACATGGTCTACGTCTACTACAATCTTTGATTATGGGTGAGGCAACTTGAGAGGATACCTGATATGGAGGCCATCTCATTGGATGGGATTGACACCACTGCTGCATGGAGGGTTGAGGCCGAGAGGCCTCTCATGGAGTCTGCCAATGATTGGTTAGAGCAGGAGGTAGTGGAAGGCGTAGAGGGGGAGGAGGAGGAGGAGGAACAACATGAGGAGGAGGTGACACCACCTACCCGGGCTACCCCTGCCACCAGTAGAGGATGTGGTCTACCTCCTATAGCTCCTAGTTCTTCAGCTTCTAGAGCACAACAGAGTCCACTGCCAACTCCACCGACATTTACATCCAGAGGGAAAGGGAAAGCTATTGCATTTTCTCGCAAGAGGGGCAGAGGAAATTAGTAGTATTAGTCTATTAGACTTTAGTTATTTGGTTCATTTCATTGTATATGACATTATGGCTCATGATATGAGATACATTATTATATTTTTTGTTGATATTTTGGGGCTGAGTTGGGACTCAGGAGTCAGGACTTACTATTTAGGACCAATGTTGTGAAAAGCGCGAGCGGGATTAAATCGGCACGGGGAACGAATAAAAAAAATCGGAAAAATCGGGAAAAAATCGGAAAAAAGCGGGAAAAAATCGTTTGGTACAAAAATATTCATTTTTTTTTTCATTTTTTTTAATATCTAAACCATCTACAACATAAAATAAATACATTGACACATAAATATGATAAAAAAACTAATATATAAGATGTTTAATATCATTTCTAGCGCTAAAATCACACATAACATTGAATCATGTCCTGAATAGTAAGTCCTGACTCCCGAGTCCCAACTCAGCCTCAAAATATCAACAAAAAATATGATAATGTATCTCATCATGTCATAATGTCATATACAATAAAATGAGGTCTAATCCTATTGATTTCCTCTGCCCCTCTTGCGAGAAAATGCCACAGCTTTCCCTTTCCCTCTAGATGTAGACGCTGGTGCCTGTGCTGGTGGAGATGGCAGTCGAGTCTGATGTGCTCTAGAAGCTGAAGAATTAGAAGTAGGAGCTATAGGAGGTAGACCACGTCCTCTACTGGTGGCAGGGGTAGCCCGAGCAGGTGGTGTCACCTGGAAACATTACAATCTCCCAATCCTGAAATCCTGAAAAACTGATAAGTCTGCTGGATTTTAAATGAAATCTAAAATTCTACTTTCTCCATATGAAATCCAATGACGCTGGAACCACTCTCAAACATCCTGAGTCATTTCATGGTAATGTTAAAAATTTAAGAATTTAACATTACCATGAATAGCATATCCATACTAGGGCCTAGACTTGATCATTAAGCTGCCCCACTCAAAAATTATTTGTTTCTTTAAAAAAAAATTGCATGAAAAAACCTAAATGACCAAATGAAAAACCAATTTTTTTTTTATAAAATCGTGCTGTCCCGGCAACCCCGTGCTTTTTTCGGAAAAAATCGTGCTTTTTTTAAAATAGCGCGCTTTTTTCGGAAAAAGCGCACTTTTTTCGGAAAAAATGGGCAAAAAAATGGCCAATTTTTTCGTGTAAAAAGCGCGATTAAATCGGCGCGGGGAAAAAAGCGCGATTTAATCGCGCTTTCAGGACATGATTCACTGTTATGTGTGATGTAGCATTAGAAATGATATTACACATCTTATATATTAGTTCTTTTGTCATATTTATGTGCCAATGTATTTATTTTATGTTGTAGATGCTTTAGATATTAAAATAATTGAAAAAAAGAATATTTCTGTATTTTACGATTTTTTCCCGATTGTTCTCCGATTTTTTCCTGAGTTTTTCCTTGCGGATAATATCCCGATAACGATAATTGCAACATTTGTCTAGTTGGGACTCCAATGGCCAAGATTAAAACATACTTGATGGCTGAGATTATTTTTGTATTGATCTGTGTGAGTTTCTAGATGATTCACACTTTTCTCAACTAATACTGATTAATTAACCCCTTTTCCTAAGTTCAGACTTAGGAAATATTTAAAAATAGTCTAATAATCTAATGTCTAGGTGGAATTTCCAGAAATGATTTATTGGTTATGGAGAACTCTTGTGGGCATTAAACCATGTGCAAAACAACTGAAAGTGGGGAGGGCTACGACATAACCAAAAATTTCTACAACAATAATGAAATGGACGGATTGTGCAGAAGTCTAAAGCAATGGGAAGTAAATAGGGTCTATGTTGGCAGTTTCTTGAGTTCAACTTTCACTTCTATGTTTTTTAGCATGTGTCTAGGTGAACAAGAGTTAAGTTTGAGTAATTAAAGGAACAAATAGATGCTTAATTTTTTTGGTAAATGAAAGATAAAACTTATATTACTGTTGAAATGCAAACATATACAAGTGTGTAATAGTTCCATCTATAATCAATTTTTTCTTGAGAGCCTTGACAAAAACTTGTCAACTATTTACCATCCAATCTATATCTTGCAACATAATCTAGTAACAAAAAGCAAAACAATATCTCATATAGCTTGAGTTTATTCCAAAACCCTATTAAAGACTATTATCATCTTGTCTACTATGAATTGTGGATATCTAATATTAACTCTACAATTAGGCATCTTGAAAATATTGATAACCCTGGACCTAGAAATAGAGGGAGCCTATTAACCATGGTAAAATGATTAAAACACTTGGTAGTATTGTAACCAACATATCCTGAGGTTTTAGGGTTTGTCATTCCATGATCTAATTCTCCTTTTCTATGGGATCCCATATGACTGGTATTGTGCTTGTTACCCATCCACATGCTGGGTAACCCTAGAAGAAATAGTTTTCTCCTATGGTGCAGTTTGGTAGCTAATAGCCCCTACATAATCCATAGATAGCCAACCTTGAATGCTTCTCACCCATTCTTCGATCCATACATTCATTGGTCTAGCCCATTCATCTGATAAAGGCGGGTCATCTTTTGTGAGGCACATTAACCATTTTTGCTATCAAGTGCCTCCCTTTAATGTTTAAAGCATTCTAGAACGGATCATGGGTATTATAGACTGCTATTGGTTTTGTACTTGTTCCCTTATTTCACCTAGGTGGTTATCATTTTCCCCTTGTCCAGTGTGACCTTCCTTAGCGTTTTTCTTTCGTCTTTTACGAGGGGCACATAAAGGAGGAATTGACGATGGTAGTGTTCCATGTTACTCATACCTAACACTTGTCACCATTTCCCTCATTTGATTATCCCATCTTTTGGTTAGGTGTTGTTAGTCACTCGTATTGGTTCTCTGTTGGTCGTGTCATATGAGAAGAAGGAGTTGGTAATACCTAGGGTTGATGCAATTGTAAGAAAATAAAAAGCATAAGGCAAATGTTTAAATTGCAAAATAATGGCAAGGGATGTAAAGCAATCAAAAGGCAATTATAGCTTGAACTCTACCCCCTCTTATGTAGCGACATGTCCCCAAGAGTTCCATGCATTTCACATCTATCAAAGTAAAAGGAACTCTCAAAGAACATCTCGACCTTGATGAAGCAATGAACTGTCCATCATTAAAGGGGGTTATATCATTATTATTACATGATAACTCAATAAAGATTGTTAAATGAGCCATATCAAATGAAGAAAAAGGAAAATACGGGGGCTTAGAAAAACAAAGGCAAGGGAACGTAACTCAAGCAACTACGTGCTCCCTCTACAAAAGTGCCTATGTACAATGATTTTACATAACCTAGCATAAGAATATGATACTTTCCATGAAGTAAACCCCAAGCCATAATACCTATCACTTGCACCAATCGTTTGCATGGGTTGGCCGAGGAACTGTTCCTCCTCATATCGTTGGAAGCAACTAATAGGGTCATGTGATGACCCTCTTGTACCTAAGTATGATAACTTGTATATAATCATAAGCTAGTAAGACATTTGAAGATGATACTTATGTGAAGTACTTTGATGGCTTTGACATTGAATATGGTTCACCTTGATGCTCTTATGGTTCTTGTACCCATGATGTTGATCACACTTAATTTCTTGAGTATGTGTTACATGATTCTTCTAGATGCAACCAAGATCCCTTAAGGCATGGTATGATGCTTCTCTAATACTTCATGGATGATGTCTACTAACCAATTTGATGATGAATTAGAGTAGCTTAATAGAGGATGTTAGGCGCCTATTGAGGGACATTGACCTTGAGATTGACTTGGCATAGTTGTTGAGACCCTCCCTTAGCTTAAGGACCTTGGATGTTGCGTAGAGATCAAGTGTACCCAAGAGATGATGTTACCTTCTTGATGGATGTTGCTCTTCTCTTGATGATTATTGATGATGTGATGACTTGAAACCCCTTTGGAGGGGATTTTGCACCTTCTAATCCTTCGACCCCTTTCTTGCAATGTGCACTGCCTCCCTACAAATCGCACTGGTAAACTGGTAATTCACACTAACTCTCTGACAACTTGTATGATTTCTGGCAACTCGCACTAGTGACATGTGCGGCCTTCTAGAACTCGATTTGCCTTGGAATCTTGATCTATCTTTCAAGCAATTCGCACTGCCTCCTGGAGAACTCACACCTCCTCCATCAAACTTGCACTTGCTCCAGAAAATAACTCGACCTTCTTTGCAGAAAAATAAATTGGCCAACGAAACACACTCTGAAGCTGGAAGTCTCTCAAATGAAGAATAACTCTGGAAAATGCTTCTTGCTCAATCATTGTTGAAACCCTCACTGGTGTCAAACCCCACGCTACCACTGTGCCTTTGTTCCTTGATCTCCAGGATGCCCATTGATTTCCTCTTATAATCTTATGTTGACAATTCAAGGACCAAGATCTAATTCTGATCGATGGCTAAGATCATCTTGACTCTATCAAGTACCTTTTCTAGACTAGAGAGAAATTGACTTGTCTCAATTAATACTGATTAATTAACCTTTTCCATAAGTTTTACTTAGAAAAACCGTTAAAAATTGATTAATAATATAATTAAGACACTTTCCCTTAGAATTTTTTGTTGGGCTTGGAGATATTTTATTTTTTTGTGCTCTTAGCCTCAATGACACCTCCTGAGACTAGAACACCTGCCCGAGCTACAAAATCTAACATATCATTGGTCAATACCCACAAGAGTTAACACATAATAATAGAAAATGATCCTCCTTTAGCTCGGATTTGCCACATATTTCCTTTTCAGCATCTCAGCTCAACCCTTTTCCTTAGCTTTGATCTTCTGGTCACTTTAGACTTTATTCCTTGAACAATACATGAGTTTTTCCACCGAATAAGCTACATAAGTGGCATGTTTATACTAAACTGTGGGGGTCTAGGGGCCAACTTGTCACCACAAGAATTTGATTTGGTTAGGCCTTAATGATAGGGCCAACTTGAGGTTGACTTTAGTTGATTCATGTATATAATTACAAGATTCATTTCTCTTCATCATTAAGAGTTAGGGGGCGTACCACTTATCACTGGAAAGGTTTCGTAAAATGCCAATTGATTATGTAACTTTCCCTTTCTTCAGGACTGCCTTTGACATCAATAACAACCATTTTCAACACCATTTGTGTAATTGTGCCTCTGTTTGTTAGTGACCTATGACCAATGTAGAGTTAAATGTGGAGGTTTGGGTCTAGGTGGTTAAAATTTAAATCACCATAGCCACTTAGAAGTGTTGGAAAATGCAATATGGCAGTTATTAATTTAGATTTTCCTTAACTTTAATAATTGCTTGTGAACTTTATTTATCTTTTTGTTTTTTTAATTAGATCTTCTTCATCAAACAATTATCAAGAGCAGAATAGTAAAGGCAGTAGAAACCTAAATTAGCCTCCAAGTCAGGGCAAAACCCCTCTAAAGTGAAAACCCATAAAATCTCTTTTCTTCTTATAGAATCTGCTTCAAATGAGACAACCAAGACCCAAACCCTAGACCAAGTCCTCCTCCAAGTACCAAGTCAGCCCTCCAAGAAGCTCTTCCAAGTAGATTAGAGCAACGATGTTCAATCCTACATCAGCCAGTGCCTGGCTACAACTTCGACCCCCAGCTTCGATCCTGCAACTTCGTCTTGCAACTTTGATCCTGTATCTGCTACAAAACCCTAATTCTGGCACAAGACAATTCTTCAAGAGGTCCTCCTTTGAGCAAGACAATGTCTCCCATGGTCAATGAAGCTACATTAGAATATTCGCTCTTCTAGCAACTTGTTTTTGCAACTTGATCTCCTGCAATTCGAACCTGCAATTTCGACTTTCCTTGAAGCTGTAGAAACCCTAATACTTCGCATGTGTGAGAGAGATAGAGCCCAAAAACAAATCTCCAAGACTTCTTTTGCTTCCTTGATCTTCACTCTAGCCTTCTTGATCTCCCCAACTTCAGATCGAACTATTTCTTGAGAGATCGAACTTGTGTGAGTGAGTGTGTTAAATGAGGTCGAAGTTGCTTGTATTTATACCCTTTCCAAAAGGCCGAATTTGCTCTTTTAGGCTGATTTGTACTTTGGAGGTTTCCAAGACCTTCTAGACTCAAAATAAATTCTTTTACAAGGTATATCTTGTTCGGAAGGGTCTTATAATCATGATGTTGATTCTCTTGACTCATGACAATAAATCTTATGACCTAACAAACCCTAGAAGCATGAAGAACATGCTTTTACCTAGAAGACCATCAATAAGAAGCATGAAACCCATGCTTTAAAATAATAATTTTTCTTTCTTCTTTTGTTTGTTACATAAGATATACATATTGAAATGAGTACAATAACAATTATGAAGACTGAAACTAGTTACATTTCCAACACGAAGTGCCATAAAATTTAATTTCCATTTATATGGCATACTAATAATAAATTTTAATCTTTACCTTTCCTCTCCACCATTGTGTATATATCTGCACCCTAAATTTCTAAGAACACAATATACAATTTTAACACCTCCATCCCTGATGATAACTCAAATCAAGATAAGGGTGCCTCTCTAAAGAAATAGAGGATCATGTGATGGTTGGGGAATACATTCATTCACTCAACTGATTAGTACTCCCTACTATCCTATTGACCTAACTTACAATCCACTTCAAAAGTACATTATGACGTTTCAATAATATGACTCCATAATATGTTTAAACTTATAACACTTACATTGAACAGGCCATTAAATTTAGAATAGATTACGATATAGAATATGATTTGATGACCAACTCGTGGCTGCAAAGAAGGCTTTATTTGAGTGAAATACAAGCACTTTCTATTCTAAAGTTTAAATCTAACCTGCAACAGAACTAACATAGACAAAAGACTTCCTTTGCACCATTAATGCCTGACTTACCAAAGTGCACCTCACGGAGTCCTGCCTGAAAAAGGAGTTGCTACTATCCTAAACAATTTTCAGAGCACAAGAAAAACTTAATAGCTGATAAGAATCGTAAATTCTAGATGCTTTCAGAATTATTTCTTTGGAGTGTGCATCTGTGTGACTATTCAGGCTGGTTGCTTGTGTGGTTACTTGAAAACATAAGCAAGATGAAGAAATACCATACCATTCTGGACTCTGGAGTCACCCTTTTTTGGCTTGGGTTATACTGTGTGGTTAGACAGTATAATATAACAATCGGAATATGTTCTCTATTACATTCGTAGTTGTTTAGGATGCACAAGATGGAAATGTATCCATGTGAAATTACCATGTATTTATTGTGTTTTGCAGTATTGCTAGGCTGCACTGTTGGCATGTTAGATGATGGAGAGAAGATGGGCTTTAAGGATATGAAAATTCAAAAGTTCAGTTCTTGGATTATGTTTTTCTGTAGGGTACAAGTGCCTTTCTGAAACAGACACGTTTGTGTTTTTTGTGCAGCTTGTGTGCCTTGCAACCTTCCTCCAAGTTTCAGATAATGACAGCTTTGATCCATATCAGGTAGTATTTACTTTACTTTTTTGTGCATCGCTTACTAAAATTGCAATTTATTTAATCATGCAGGTAGAAATAAAAAGTGGTCTGGATTTGCTTTAGCTTCTGGTTTATACTACTGAGTTTTAGTCAAGATGGATATGAAAATTCTTGTTGATTATAATAACCAGAAATGTTGTGCTACAAAAGAGAGAACTGTTGTGAAATGGATCTAATCAATTCTTCTTCTGTGTTTGATTCATCTCTTTTATTGTTGTCTTCTCTTGTTCTCTTTATCTTCCTACACCATTCATGAATATGAACTCCTCTTAGGGGTTCTCACATTCAAATAGGTCTTAGCATACTCAGAACGATAAAAGAAATTGATGTTTTAAATTTTTTATCTGGCCTGACATGCCAAAGTCCAGTACATGTAAGCCTAACCACTGTGTGATGTATGAATGTTTTCCTCCAAAGAGACATGCAACCAAATTACCAGTGTTCTATCAACAACCCTGCCATTGGCAGGTTATTTTCAAGAGAACTGTAGTGATTCCATTCTGCCTAGGTCATTTGCTTCAATACCGTTGTCCATATTATTCCTGTACCATCTCTTTTGTATGACTATCTCTGAAATTAATCTATCTCATAAAAATCACGTCATAATCTGCCGTGTTTCCATATTTCACAAATGTTTTTGGATTCCTTCTTGTATGTACATGATTTAAATGTTACCAATCAACAATAATTGCTTGTTCTTGCATTTGGGGTCACTTTTTTACTTTTACTTTTGACGTGAAATTATTTTTGGATTTTGATTGAACTTTAAAAGAGATGCTAAAAACCTGCAGAAATGAAATCCTAGTCCATGATTAGTCACTCTATGGATACCTAAACCATAAATTTCTTGAAAAAATCTGGCTTTTGTTTTGCAGGAGTTGTTGAAGGCATTCATTGGATTTCTTGATGTGGCTGGGTTGTATTTTGCACTCACACAGTTGACGCATAGAAACATTTCTCAAAATCATAAATTCCAAGCTATTGGACTTGGTGAGTGCATTTAATGTGGTAATGTTCAAACAGGGTTCTCTTCTCTTAACATTATTTACTTTAAACTACAAGTTTTGAATATTGATTGAAAGTATGCTTAGGAGAATTCACTCTATCCTTCCAAGCACTTACAATCAACAGATTGGTTTGAGTATACAACATGAATTGTTTAGCTCAGCTGCTTTTTGTTTTGAGAAAGACTCACCAATTGTTTTTATTATATCACAACCTTGTGATTAACTAATTGTTGAATCATTTAAAATTTTTCTTTTTTTTGACAGAAACAAGTCAAAAAATTCAATAATTTGAAGAATATTTTTTCCCAAGGAAAACCTTGTGGGGAAACCCAGGGGATGCTTCCTCACATTCGTGGATGGCATCCCTGTAAACCAGTTGGCTTAAACTAGTGTGTATAAGCCAGGGGGATTCTAACTGGGCACCTGCCTGCACAATGTAGCTAAATGCCCAGAAACATTCTCAACAACCTGAGCTAACACCTTGGGATTATAATAATTTGCAGAAGATGTACAGAGATACTGGAGATCTATCCCTGTAATGCAGCAGTAGAAAAACCTTATAGGCTAGTCTTTCTCAAAGACCAGTTCACTCACAAAACTACAATTGCTATTAAAATCAATAGTACAAATAGAACTAGAAAATTAAAGCACTGGTCTTCTCTATATGTTGACTCTAAACAACAAATCTTACACTTCTGCCAGTAGGATGTACCAGATCTTGCTTGCTTCCTTTGCATTTTATAAACTAACTCCTCAGTCTTTGAGAATAACCATCTTGGGCCTTGATAGTCATAATGATTAACCATGCAGATTAAAAGTTCTCTCAAAAAGATTTTGAAATTCCTTAAGTACCTTTATTGTTCATCTACAAGACTGTAGCACAGCTGTTAGAGTGAAGCACTGTGCTACAAGATAGGGGGTGCTTCACTACTGATTGAAGGGAGTGGAGGAGGAAGGGGGTTGTGTCACCACCTGGTTCTTTAAGGCAACCGGGAACAAAAGAGGGGGATGTTGAGGGAAGTTAGGCCAGTAGGCTACTTATTAAATTTTGATTTAATGTTCTCCAAAGGGTTTGGTTGATTTTATGTTGTATTTCGTTTAGGTTTATGAGGCTTCTTGATGAGCCACAGTTCTAATGTATGGAAGAAAAGAAAACTAGCTGATGAAACAGGAAATAAGCAAAATACCACAAAAAGAAAGGCAAAAGAGAAGGAGCACACCTGGACCAAGGAGAGGGCTGCAATACTTAATGAAGCCAGCCAAAAGGTTGTGTTCCCACTGCAGTTCATGCTACTGCCGATGCCCTCATACTTGTACCTAAAAAATGCCTCCACAATGCTACTAGATGATAGATATAACTGACCCTCGGTAATGAGGTGATCTTGCTGTGCTGCCGGTGCTGGTTATTCTCCCTGAAGATGGGATTGAAGAATCAAAGAGAAAATCCTCAAGGCAAACTCTCAAATCCAAGTAACAAAGGGTGACAAAGAGGCGAAAACAAGCAAAAGGAAAGAACAAACCAAGTGAGGGTAAATCCTTGCTGCAACGGATTGATGGAGATAGTAATACAGGCAATGAAAATGTTTGAGTGAAGTTGAGATCCAATCCTAGTGAAAATCCAATATAATTTTCGTAAGATTTGAGAAGCGAAAGTGGAACTTAAACAAAGTCCAAAAGAGGGCGCTATTTATACATGAAGTAAATGTTGATGTGAGTAGCATCGGAAGGTCTTCTACAAATGCTTGGTGTCTTGGCACGTGGAAGGCATTCTTTGCCTCTCCTAGTGATTTATGTCTTCTTTCCTAACTTTAACTTAGGAAAAGTGCAATAATTAAAGTCAATTAATTATTGTGGACTATTGTGTTATTTTCTAAGATAAATAATTTAATTAAAGTGACTTAGAAATAATCTCAACCAGTGATCTCCAAGATGTTTCTAGAAGGAAGATTCAATATGTTTCTAGAGGGAGATTGGGGTTATTGATTTGGACTCAATGAAGATTATAAATGGAGGCTAGCGAGGGAGGTGAAGACACAACAAAGAGCACAAGTGTGTGAGTGAGTCATCATGAGAGAGACAGAGTGATTTTCTTTGCAGTGCGAGTGGCTCAATGACCGGTGCACAAAGGAGGAAAGGTAGAAAGATTTTCTTATGTTGACAATTACTTGTGATATTCTTGTATTCTTATTAAACCTTCTTTATGTTCTTCTTTTGTATCCTTCTCATCAGGCAATCATCAAATGAAAAGCATGAAGATATAGGCACTCAGCTAGGGTAAAACCCCTATGAAGGGGAAAGCCCAGTCAAACTCTTCCTCTAGTAGTTTCAAACAAAATGTGACAATTTAAGACCTTAGACCTAGACAAAGAACCTTCTCCAATCCACCAAGCCAACCTCTCAAGAAGATTTATGAAACTCCAAAAATCAACTTAGGTCAAACAACAACAAAATTGCATCAAGTTCATAATTTCGGACCTTCGGCCCTACTGCTTCAGAACTTCGACCCTTCTTCAAATATGCAATTTTGGACTTTCTGTAGCTTCAAAACCTTGCACTTGTGGGTGAAAAGAGAGAAAATAGTCTTTAACTTCTTCGCTAGGGTTCCTCATTCTTCACTAGCCTTTTTGCACCTTCTTCTTGGTATTTCGCACTTCTTATTTCCTCTTGCAACTGCAAATCAAACTTGCTTGATTGGATGAGAAAATGAGGTCGACTAGTTGCGTATTTATAGTGGTTCGAAGATCCTTTTGAGGTCGACTTGTAGAACTTGAGGCCGACTTGGTGGAGGAGGGTTCTTTGACCAAAATACATCAAAAAATATTTTTCTTTCTTGTTATACAAAGTCCAAGAAGGGTCTATTAAATGATAAGGACTAAGACTCATGGCATAAACCCTAGAAGCCTACAATGGACGCTTTGACCTAACAATAAAATAATAAAGCAAGATGTTGAGAAATCTATAGGGCAATGATTAGAGGGATTCCTCTTTCCTTGATAACTGCTTGTGATGTATTTTAACTTTTGCTTACTTATTAACTTCTTTACTTATTATAACTTCTTTACTTATTATTATGTTTGTATATCATCAAACAACTACCAAAACAAGAAGAACAAGAACACAGAATATAGGCTGCAAGCCAAGGCCAAAACCTCTCCAATTGAGAGGAAAACCCGCAAATCTCTTCTCTTCCTTATAGATTCTTCAATTGATGAATTCCAAGACCTCTATACCAAGACCAATACCCTCCAAGACCAAGTCCAACCTTTTTGGATGATGTGTTTTCCTTGAACAAGTCAAACCCAATCAAATCTCTTCCAGTAGCACAACTTCGACCCCCAACTGCAGAATTTCGACCTCCACTGCAGACCTAAAATTTTCAGCCCTCCTGCAGTTACTGCTGCCACACGTGTGAGCTTCATTTTAGCCTTCCAAGGCTTCCTTGTGAACTAGATGCATGACGTAAAGGGTGCAATACTTGTAGTTATCTATATATGTCACATGATAGAAAGGGTGAAGTAACTTGATTGTCTCTCAAACATGCAACAACCACTAGAGGGGATTTTGCACATGCTTTGACCATATCTATCATTGAACATGTGTGTTCCAAATAAGGCTAGGCAATCAAGACAAACATTAAGGGGAAAGCCATAAATGCCATGAGGGTAGCACAAGAAGAACCTAGTCATATCTTTCCTTGAGCGAGGTAGAAGCTAAGAGGGGTCTCCACTCCCTTAAGGGAAGAGGATATACATGCCTATAGAAAGAGAAAATAGGGGAGAGGCTAAGCTAATTGACAAAATAAGGAAGGCATGATCATGTCAATCAACTTGGAGCGCTAAGAGACCAACACATCTAAGCTTGTGACTATGGAAGACAACATTGTTGTGGATCAACAAAGTCAAGGTGGAAAAAGCACAGGGGCAAGAAGAACAACAGAACATGGAATAAAACAAAAATCAGATAGAAGTGATGTACATGGTTGAAATCAAGTGGAGCTAGGGCAAAAGTTAGGACGAAGAGTTACATCTGGATTTGCCCTTAGTGATTCACCATCTGCATAAGAAGCAAAGGTTGTGGATGCTAGTGCATGTAGAGGAAAGGAGGGAGTCAAACTCCACCCTCTACAAAGGGGAAAATGACAAATAGTAAAGCTTTGTTAAGCATGAGACATGCTTACCTCTGGATCTATACTCCCATAGAACATAAGAAGCTTGCACAAAATCCATGACCATGAGTCCATTCAAATACCAATTAGAGGCTTTCACATGGCAAGTCAAAGAAAGACCGACAAGGCCATTGTGTATTAGAAAGAGTGGGCTGTCTAGGAGGAATCCATAATGTTTCTTGAGTCTCTTGGTCTTTGGGGAGTGTTACCCTTCCTTTTAGCAGGGGTACCTATAGTAAAATTTTTGATGAAAAGAATAGCCGTGGCATGGAATAACCCTCCTTCATGATTTGGTTGTATTTTGATTTTTGGGTGCTTTCTCGTTTCCCAAGGTAGTTCATGTTGTTCAAGGCACTTTATGTAGATCGATGCATTGGTCATACCTCCCAAGGCAGTTTTAGGGTTGTTTATGACTCCTGGACACCTCCTATACATGTCACATGGAAATTGCTTGAATGCTGTCCTTATTGGTCATTGATGGGATGATTATGACATCATTTCAGGGTTGATTTGCACCTATAACACTTGTGGTAGCATTTGGGATACTTTGTTGACTTGGAATGGTGATGTGTCACTCCCTTGGTGTACCTTAGATGATGTGAACATAGCTAGAATGAAATATTTTGAAGAATAGTTGAGCTGGAGTGGGGATTAACTTCATTATGTTTTACGTTACATGGTTTGATGAGGGTTTTATGACCCAAATTTTGACTTCAAAAGACATCTCCCATGTTTCGTAGAGTGCCTTGACGCAAGGTATGACCATGGGCCTCCATTAGGGGCATTGTTTTGGGGCATTGGACCTTTATTTGGCATAATTTTTGGAGTTGTTATCATGATGCATATGCTTTTGATAAAGTTTACGACATCTTCAGAGGGTCGTTGCCCTAGAAAAGGAAGAATGTTGAAGTCCTTTTGGCTTGGGAGGTCACTTTGCCACATCTTGAAGCATTGGACCATCTTTGTGCACCACCTTCCAAGGACCATTGAACATCTACAACAACATTGGAGCTAAGTTGCATGGTACAGGGAAACGAGAACGCATATTCGAAACAGGAATGTGTTGGAGACATGACCCCCCAAAAATTAGGATATAGATTTAAGATTCAAGAATAAATGAGCATGTGCCAAGGTCCAATAACATTTAAATGAGAAACATAAAATAAATTGGACAAGTGATACATCATACAGGTAACATAATGCAAGCAATAAACTCCAAAAACAACCTTTATTATTTATAAATGAGGCTATATAGCCTCTATATATGAGCCTTAAGGCTACAATGTTGCATGCATGAACTATGAACAATGAACATAGAAGCTAGTAAAGCCTAAAGGGTGAAGGCTAATAGTCATCATCCTCTTTTTCATATTCATCATGGAAAATAGAAGAAGAGGTACGTTCAACAATGGAATGTGGATTTGTAAAGTATTTCCAATTCCACTTCTAGGTTCATCAATATTCAATGCAACAAGAGAGATGTCCAAGTCAGGACATTCAAGATCCACATCCCATTCTTTACAAGGTCCACTACTATACTCTGGAGCTTTATGAGATGTGAGGTGAAGGTTCAAATGTACATAAACCTAAGTTGCAGGAAACGTGGGTAGGGGGTCCGTTTCCCCAGGGGAAACGAAACGAAACTCGTTTCCCCGTACCGTACGGCCTGGAAACGCGTTTCCGGCCGTACGGCCACGTTTCCCGAAACGGAAACCTGGCCGTACGGCCGGAAACGCGTTTCCAGGCCGTACGTGCCACGTTTCCCCAAAAAAAACACTTGTTTTTTAATTATTATTATTATTATTTTTTATTTTTTTTTAATTTGTTTTTAAATTTTTTTAGGGTTTCCAGGTAGTTCTAAAAACCTATTCTAAAGTTATAAAAGAGCAGCTTGGCTCATTCTCTCATCACATCATTCATGCTTTATGATTGCACATATATATAATAATAATTTTTAAATATTTTTAATATATATATATATATATATATTATATATATTCGCGTTTCCCCGTTTCCAAAATTTGGGGAGGTCGCGTTTCGTTTCGCTTCCCGTTTCGGAAACTCGTTTCCGTTTCCCCGTTTCGTGCAACTTAGACATAAACAAGATCGTCAACCTTCTGCAAAATAGAGGCTTCTAGAATTCTCGATAAAAATATCATTAAAAGCAACTATCTGAATTAAAATATTTTTAAACCATTAAAAATGAATTTTGTGGGTCCCAAGTGAAATTGGGGTCCTCATCCACGCTTTAACCCATTGAAACATGTTGTACAACTGTGGAAATGAATTGTAAGATGCTTCAAATTCGTTTCCACGATTAGCATCATGAAACACATTTCAACCCTGCAGAAACATGTTTTAGGCACGTTTCTACGTGTTTCAACATTACTGTGCCCAAATGCGCCTGGAAATGGGAGGTGGGGGTTGCTCTTCCTGCATGGATCGACCCCTCTTTGAGGGTTTTACTCAATCTTTCATTCTATATGTGGCTTTCCCACTTCAATTTTATTGCTGTGATAGATTAGTTAGTTGGAATTTTGATTTACTGAGTTAAATTTAAGGATTCACTTAAAGAATTATAATTTAATAGTAAAGGAAGTTAGATCTCACTCTATAAATAAAGGAGTACTTCCTTATTTGTACTCATGGTTGGATTGTGAGAGCACTTCTCTCCTTGGAGCTTAATGGAAATATCTTTATTGGAGCATTTTTGGTGTTAAGGGCTTATCTATGTGGTGAATGTTTTTGACTTAGAAGCTGTTGTTTCTTGCTTATTCCTTCTATATCATTAAAGGCATCATTGTTATTAACCAAAGCTAGACATCATTGTGATTATTCAAGGCTACCATAAGGCTACTAAGATCGATCCATTTGAAGGGAAACTTTGTCACTTAGGAGGACATCTAGAGGCTCTTCTCACATGATCTCCTTTGTTGGTTTGGGGTAAGTTTTAATCCTCCTTTTAGGCCATACTCTAAAGTTTCTTAGTAAGGGTTTTGATTCTATTTCATGCTATAGTCAATCTTGTAGTTGAAGGCTCTACCCTTGTAGGGATCCCTTCTAGTGGGACCATGATCTCATGATTTTCCTTGATTAGTTGAGGAGTTAATGTAGCTAGCAGGTTCTAACCGCTTGACCTAATCCATAAAACATCCAATAACTGACCCAAGAGGGTTTTCTACTTGATCTCATATTTCCACTTGATTCCTCTTGATTCCATAACCCTAGAAGGATATTGGAATTGATCTTCATATCCCTCCATCACCTTTTTATTTTCTCCAAAAACCCTAAAAAATCTCCAAAAAAATGTTTCACTCTAGTCGCTATTGACATTACCTTTTTCTCTTTTGACTAAGCCTTAGTGATCCTTGTAGGGAAGCCCCCCTTGAGTCATAGCTGAGCCAACCTAAAAAGAGAGGACAGGTCATTGAGGTGGCAGTTGGTGACCTTCCTAAAAGGTTGCCATCATGTTGTACACCATGGTTTGGGGCTTTTGTCACACGTGTACAATTTGGGCGGTGACTTTTCTTTGGCACCATTGCTGGGGATAAAGCCCATTCTTTGGGGAAAATGACATTTGTGAGAGTGCATTATTGAAGATTTTCTCCCATGGCGATTCCATGATGGGACAAAGCTCTTGTTCGTTACAAATTTTGAAAATGTGAGCACATCCATCAACTGTGAAGGCTTTTGAAGCAATCTCATCATGGTGACTCCATTGTGGCAATTTTTGTAAGGCACGATTAGCATCTATAGCATATTTTTATTCTTCAACCTCACTTGAGGATGAAGCTTCTTTCATGGATAGCACAATGGTATGATCTGGTTGATATCTCGAAAACCAAAGGTTTTTCCCATGAGCATCCGTATGTAGGTTCAAAAGAAATTCAAAGATTTAATGAATATGGTAATTTGGTTACACACTTTCTACTTGCCCATATAGAATTCATCAACAACATTGTCGCCTTTCATGATGCTGCTATAGTGAAATCTCTTGCACTAGGTTTGAAAGGAATTGCAAGGGACTAGAGGTAACTTTTCTTTGCGCCATTGCCGGGGATAAATCCCATTCTCCGGCGAAAACGACATTTGTTAGAGTGCATTATTGAAGATTTTCTCATATGGTGTCTCAATGATGGGACAAAGTTCTTGTTGCTTACAAATTTTGAAGACATTGTTGGGTGTAGAGGTGAGCACATCCATCAACCATGACGACTTTTGAAACAAGCTCATCATGGTGACTCCACTGTGGCATTTTTTGTAAGGCATGATTAACATCTATAGCAAATCTTTATTCTTCAATCTTACTTGAGGATGGATCTTCCTTCATGGATAGCACAATGGTATGCTCTAGTTGATTTCTCGAAAACCAAAGGTTTTCCCCATGAGCATCCATATGTAGGCTCAAAAGAAATTCCAAGATTCAATGGATATGGTGATTTGGTTACACACCATCTACTTGCCTATATAGAATTTGTCAACAACAATGCCTTCTTTCATGACATTGCTACTATGAAATTTTTGCACTTGCTTTGAAATGAATTGTAAGGGATTGGTACAACAATCTCAGCCATGGAATATATGCCTCCTTTGCAGATATTCTAGAGGCATTTTGTGCACATTATGACTACGATGATGAGTAATGGCTCCTTGTTGTCTGAGACATCAGAAAATTTTGTGAATGGAAAAAGCTTATTGAAGAGTGCCTTGGTATTCCTGAAGACATTGAAACCAACAATTAGAAGGAAGATATTTCCAACTCAGTCTTAAAGGAAGAATGATCAGATTTGAGGGAGGATCAAATTTCAGTTTCAATGGTTGGTAAGGATGCAGATGAGGGAAAATGCACAAATTGCCATAAAATATGTGTTCAACTCTTCATTGGAAGATGATGGTTATCACGCTGGTAACTTGATCAATGAACATAACAGAATTGAAGGGTACTCAATGAATGAATGTGACAAAGATGAACATTATTTCTGATGTGGTATCCCTGGCAAATTAAGGTGGAACAGATTGATTATTGGACAGAGTGATTGATAGATAAGACCAAGGAAGATATTTCTAGTGCTATAGTCCAAGAAGATGAAACCAGTGCTAAAAACGATGTTTCCTTAGGGACACAACCCCACTTACTCACTACTACTATCTAGCAGATCTGATGTGACATTCATCAAAAGAAGAAAACCCTAAAATGGATACATTGATTACATTATTCTATATGGTTCTAGGGAATCGGTTATAGATTTCCTTAATGTGAAAATTCCTATCCTCAAGGAACCCCTACTGCAGCAATACTGAATTTACTTCTCCCACTTGATTTTAATATACATTATCAAGTTATTTTCTGAATATTGAAGTAAATTACTTCCGCAGCCTACACTACTTTAAATTTGATTACATGAAACGAAAAACTGAGCAAAGAACAAGATACATAGGACACAATTATTTTTGGACAAAATAGTCCCTGGAAAAACCCAATGCAGGAAAACCAATGCAACAACACTGAGGGTTTTCTATTATTAAGCAGTAATTCTGAATATAATGTTGGATGCCCTCACGACAATCTAGTGACGGAAAATATAATGGTGGAAAACTGAGTGAGTTTTACCTCACTTAACCGGGCAAATTCCAGCTGATCCAACAACAGAACTGGTTAACCCGACTATCTATACGCTGGCCCTGCGTCAACCTTACAAGCTCTGCGTCAGCTTCTGCGCTGTCTCTTGTACCTTCTGCGTCAACCTTCCTGGCTGTTCCAGTGATTCCCTGATAGTTTTTGACTTTCTGCGTGAGGGAAACTTTACTTCTACGCTGGCCATTGTGGCTTTGCGTGAAGCCTGCGTGAGCCTAGATTGGCCCAACGTCAGTCCTTCTAGCTGTTGCATTGCCTCCACTAGTGTCTGTCCACCTTTCTGCCCAGTATTCCCGAACTATCCCTGCCCCTCCGCTGCAGAATGATCACCTAGTTCGAATTTCTCAGCTTCCTAGCCCCAGAAATCGAACTCCAAATCAATTCGTTATCTCCGTGTGTGTTTCTAAATGAACCCTGAGCCTCCTTATAATTTTCTCGTTGAGACTTCAATGATTGAGATTAAGTTTCTAATCAACAACTAAGATTAAAACTTGACTTGATCCGCTTTCTAGATCATTCTCACCCATATTTTGATTAATACCCTTTAATACTTTAATTTTCATAAGTTTAGACTTAGGAACCCCATTTAAAAATATTAATTATTTTAATAAAATACAATTCGGGTGGAATTTCACCAAAGGATTTCTGGGTTCTTTAGAAAACATCTGCCTTAGCCTTTCTACCAATTTTCACGGCTAGAGCACATCTGATGCTACCAAAAACTAACACTCCCTCTTAGCGAGGAAAGTGTTCTAGCAACAATGTCCAACTGCATGCTGCTCTGTCTCTGAAGCATCTCCTTTCCACACCGTTGCTGCCACCAACACTATGCTGCCACTGCTACTATATTGCTGGCCATGACACTGCCATTGCCACTGCTGCGTCTATACTACAACTCCCTCTGTATCTGCTGCTAACACAACCATTGCTAGCTTTACACTGCATCATTTTACAATTGCTGCTGCTTAGCAACGGAAAAGCATCCAAAATTTCTGAACTAACTGTGTTCAGCATAATATTAATGTTGGAATTTGACTGCTACTAGTTTCTGACCCTCTGAATCTTCTGTGCTGCTGCGGACTTCTGCACTGTGCCCTTTGCACTGCTGCCAACCTTGCTCTGCGCTGATCAGTCTCTGGTCTCCGACGATTGCATCTGTCTCTCCACTCAACCCACTGCATCATTTGACACTAAGTCCATCTCGCTACTACTGAATCTCGGGCTCTCGTAGCAAGGAATTGATCC
The DNA here is from genome assembly GCA_031772625.1 of Pinus tabuliformis. Lineage (NCBI taxonomy): Eukaryota > Viridiplantae > Streptophyta > Pinopsida > Pinales > Pinaceae > Pinus > Pinus tabuliformis. The sequence continues at coordinate 30,606,931 of CM062816.1, forward strand.
AAGAGGTGGGTTCCTCAAGGATCCTACCCACATGTTGTCCTCCCGACTACAGTTTTATATCGCCCCATTTTCCTCCTGGAGATGCGTGGGCTCTGATACCAATAGGCTCTAATGCCTCCTTCCTTCTTCTATTGTGTCATATTTGTACATCCTTCAATCCTATCCCAAGTTGTTCTTAAGGGGGGATGTTAGGATATTCCGACACATAGGAAATAGTTAAGTATAACTTGGTCTAGTGTAGAGTTAGGTAAAGTGTGTTTCTTTACTATGTACTTTGTAACTTACAATCCGACGGTTCATTCTCTCCTCAGTATTACCGACACTTTATTCGTGGCTTAAGACGTGATTGGTCCATGATCTCTATTTAAAGAGCATGGAGGGTCATTTGTAGGTTGACCGTTCATGAGAGAAGCTTATGTAAACTTTCTTTCTTTTATTAATAAATTGCCTGAAGTGGATGTGTTGGCTCAGGCCGTGGACTGTTTCCCTCCTTGAGAGTTTTAACCACGTCAAGAATACTGGTGTATTGATCTGTGATTTTTTTGTGAGCGGTGTCCTTTGGTGTTCTATCTAAGGAACTTACCCTGTAAATTCCTACATGGTATCAGAGCTATTTGAGGGCTGCATCCGTTGGTGATCCAAATTGGAAGCCGGTACAATTGCATCCGACTGTCGTTTCCTAGATCTACTGTTTCTGACCGCTTTCGGGTCGAGAGGACTGCTCTATTGTGTTAGGAGCATCTGTTCCAGTGAGGGACCCCTTTTGTTTCACGCGAAAAGTTTTCGGTAGCTCTAGCTACGCCATTTTTAAGATGTGGAGGTATACAATCTTTATTTGTAGTTTTAGCTATTTATCTCTCTGTTTATTTTGGTTTATTTATCTCTCTGTTTTTTATTACCGGATCTATACCTTTCATTTCTGCATATGCTCTTTGCCCCACGACTCTGTGCGATCTGGGCACATCAGAAACAGAAAGGAAGGATTTTTCTCATGCGTATGCTCTTTTCCGCTGTGCCTTAGTTGTTGATTTGGGGTAGCATCAAATGTGCTCTAGCCACGAAAATTGGTGGAGAGGCTAAGGCACATGAGATCTCCAATACTCAGAAAGGGTTTGGGCAGATTCTAAACAATTTGGGAGATATTAAAATAATCAATATTTTTAATGGAGTCCCTAAGTCTAAACTTAGGGAAAATAAAATATTAATGTGAATTAATATAAAATCTACATTAAAGTAGGTAGGAATAAATTAATAAAGTACATGAAGGGTTTCTAACGGGTTAGACTTAGAAATTCCAACATGGTATCAGAGTGTGGTTGCAGATCACAGGAGAACTGAGGAAATCAACCGAGCAGAGCAACAACAGCAGAAAACAACTGTCCCGAGTGACAGAAGCTGTTCCTAGCAGAGAAGCACTAAGGAAGGGGTGACGCAGTGCCTGCGTCATCAAGTTCCAACAGAGTGTGGAGGCAAAGAGGGAAGTAGAGGAGGTAAAGACAGGCTCACGCAGAGGCCAGGAGGGCCGACACAGTTGGCTAAGGAAGCTGATTTGCCGGTGTCGGGATTGCGCAGAGCCTAGGAGCTCTAACCTTCAGTTTGCTGGGGTTTAGGAGGTTGTGGGTAAGTTGCAGAGTGGAGCTGGTGGGGTACTGTAGTCGGAACAATACCTAACAGGGCAAGGTCAAGGAGGAGGGAGTTGCTACCAAGGATTTCTAGCTGAGAAATCCGGAATAGTGGTGCAGCTGCAATAACGATCGGAGTGGGGGCATCTCGACATTGGTAGAAAGGTTTCCAGGAGGGAAATCGAGGCTCAGAGGGAGTCACACCAAGAACTCCTAGGAGGGAAGTAGAGGAGCAGCGAGATGATAATGAATGGGGTAAGAGACCAGGACAGACTGGACGGAGCCTCAAACTTTGTAGTCTGGAAGGCCAGAATCCTATCCGTTCTAGACATAAATCGTGTCAAGCACTTCGCCTTGAGGACGATAGCTATCCTAGTTGACCCAGCTGATAATGACAAGTATGAGGAGGCAATGGCGAGGGCCAAGAGCATCATTCTTGATGGGGTCAAGGACCATGTAGTACCACATATTGCTGAAAAGGACACGGCAAATGAGATGTGGGAGGCCCTAAAGAAATTGTACCAGCATACTTCTGTGCAGAGAAGGATGTTACTAGAAAATCAGCTGCGATCATACCAGATGCAGAAGGGAGAACAGATCAATCGCTTCCTTGGTCGATTGAAGGAGATCTGGGATCAGCTGACTTTCGTAGGGGCCATGCCGGATCAAGAATTGATGGTGAGAACAACCCTGCACGCAGTCTTAGAAGATTGGGAGAAAATTGTCTAGAGCATACTAGGCAGGGCGACCCTTCCAGATTGGGAGGAAATGTGGGTTGCTCTTCGCCAAGAAGAGATTAGAAGGCTGAGTAAGGTGAGAAGTAGTGGCAAGGGGATCAGAATCACGAAGGAGGAGGAGGTGGATGCTACCCTAAGATCTGAGGGAACGCAGGAGAAACGAAAGAAGGACCTCTCCAAGGTCAAATGCTTCCACTGTGGGGAGCTGGGTCATTATGTGACCCAGTTTCCAAGGAAGAAGAGCAAGGGAGAGGCCTCTGAGACCAAGGCTGTGCTAGCAAGGGCAGAGAAGGAAGTGGAGACAAACGATGACTGTGCCATGAGTGCACACACACACCACTTGAGCAGAAGTGGGGAGACATCGAGCTATAGTCAGATGGCCTACAGGTGATGAGGGGCACGATCCTTGAGGTACCCAACCTCTTGGATTAGACCTTGCTACGGGAGCCCCGAAGAGGAGTAGCAGTACTCGCGGATGTCAGTAGAGACGGATATAGATGGAGCGACAGAGGGAACTACAGTGCAGGATTCCCATGACAACATGAGGCAGCAGTGCGAGAAGCACAGGAGTGTTGCACTAGTGCAAGATGGCACAGAGAGGTGTGCAACGATGCGAGATGCATGGAATAGTTGCAGCAGCGCAGAGAGGGAGCAATTGTCAGTGACAGAAGGAGCTTCAACATTGGGAGTGCTTCTAGCCTGACAGAGATGTCAGATTTGGGAGATCAGTTACTTATTTCTTAGTAACTGAGTTGCAGTGCAGCAATTAGCAATGACAGTGTTATGGGCACCATGATGCAACAAGATGAGAGGGAGTTGCAGTAGTGGCAGGGCCATGGGTAGCAGTACAGGATGTAACAGTGCAGATGATGGGTAGCAGACCTAGCATCAGCACAGGGACAGATGTTGAATGATCAGGGTGATACTCAGTGAGGAGTATTGCTAGAGCACAGTCTTCGCTAAAAGGGAGTGTTGATTTGGGGTAGCATTGGATGTGCTCTAGCCATGAAAATTAGTGGAGAGGATAAGGCACATGAGATTTCCAATACACAGAAAGGGTTTGGGCAGATTCTAAACAGTTTGGGAGATATTAAAATAAATAATATTTTTAATGGAGTCCCCAAGTCTAAACTTAGGAGAAATAAAATATTAATGTGAATTAATATAAAACTGTGTTATAATGGTCCAAAGTCATGGATCAAGCCAGATCTAATCTTAGCCGTTGATTAGGGACTTAATCTCGGCCGTTGATTTGTCAATGAGAAAAGTATAAGAGGAGGCTTGAGGGTCACTTGGAGAATACACCAAGAGATCAAGATTTCGACTTTTTGGGGCTGGGTTTGTTGAGAAATTTGAGAGAGTGATCAGAGTTGCAGCTGAGGGGCAGTGAATACAAAAGCAGAGAGGTAGATATAGCACCGGAAGGATTAGCGTAGTAACTAGAGAGAGGGATGCAAAAGCAGCCAAGGGTTCATGTAGAGGCAACCAAGAGCTGTGTAGTGCTTCAGAGGGTCAACGTGGGTGACACAGAGGGCCAGAGGACTGACACAGGCCAAGCCAGAGTGATGCTGGACTAACGCTGGGCTAGAGAGAGGCTGACGCAGTCCCTGGAGGGTGACGTGAGGGTTTGGTGGGGCATATTGGAGCTGCCAGAGTGTTTATTCGGGGTGTCAGCTGGAATATTTGTTTCCGGGTAGAGAGGTACTACTGTTGAGATTTTTCTTTGTTGGGTGAGCCTGATTTGGCACCCAGATTGTATTCTGAAATTGCTTAATAAATCAAACCCTCAGATCGCTGCACCGGTTTTCCTGCATTGGGTTTTTCCGGGGACATTAGTCCAAAAACAACGATGTCACTTGTGTGCTTGTTTCTGTTTCCTTCAGTTGTTGATCTGTAATGTGTTGATCATGTACTTGTATTTATTTCCAGTATTTACATGGTAAATAACTTGTTAATTAACAGAACAAGTAGGTAGGAATAAATCAATAAAGTACATGAAGGGTTTCTAACGGGTTAGACTTAGAAATTCCAACATTAGTGTGATCTTAGAAAATTAGAAACATTGAAGAAAATATTTAGTTTTAGGCGAAAGTTAACTTCAAGCCATAAGGTTTGGTTTTTTTTGTATGTCTGTGTTGGGTTGTGTGTTTTTTTTGTTTTGTAGGCAAAAAGAGTTTTTTCAAGTAAGCACGCACCCGAAAGCTTCAGTGACTAAAAAAGAAATCCCTTTCTCTTTTCAAAAAATTACGAACCTTTTTAAACTAGCTCACTTGGTCCAAAGTTACTTTATGAGAATAGAGGTCTTGGGTTCAAGTCTTTCTTTTTGTTGAGTTACTATTTCAAAAAACACATGTAACTTATGCTTTAAAGTTACTTTATGTAAAAGTGTTCCCACACGTTATAAAAAGTGAGTCACTTATAATTCTAAAGTCTCTTTATCTTTTATTTAAGTTACAATTGAGTGAGTAGCTCATAAAGTACCATTGTAAAAGTGACTTCACTTATTTATAAAAGTGGGTCGCATAAAATCTTTTTTAAAGTGAGCTAATTAGATTAAGTTTGGAGGGGGTGGGGGATTTTTTTAAATATAAATCCTAACAACGAACTCATCTTCGTCAATTTTTGCTAGAGCAACCTTAGGATCATGATTCTCATCCTTATCCTTTTGCTTCAAAGGACACTGGGATGCAAAGTGGCCCATCTCGCCACATCTGAAACATTTCACCTTCGAAATGTCCTTCCGCTTCTGCTTCTGCTTCTGTTGTCCCTTTGATGCTAGAGCTGTGTTCTCCTCCTCCTCCTTGTACTTCATGCCACTCCCATTGCTGCCATTGAGGTTGACCTTAACTAGATCCTTCCTTAATTCGTCATGTTGAAGGGCTGCCCACATCTCCTCCCATGAAGGTAGTCTTTCCCTGCCCAATATACTTGGGACGAAGATTTGCCATACATTCAAGACTCCATTCAGGGCTGTCCTTACCATCACGGTAGATTGAGGAGTAGATCCCACTGCAACAAGCTGGTCTCTGGTGTCCTAAAGATGTTGAATATAGGAGTTAACCCCTTCTCCCCTCCCGCATCAATGTCCGCTGCAACTTTTGTTCTAGGTACATCTTCTGCTGTTAGGAAGAGCCTTCATACAGTGAAGACAAAGCTTCCTACATCTCTTGGGCTGTATCTTTGCCCTGCAAGTGTGAGACCACATCATCTCGAACTCCATCGAGTATGAACCTCTTCGCCTTCCCCTGCTCGGCCTTGCACTTCTTCTTCTGATCATTGTCTATGGGAACAACCACAACACTCTTGACGTAAGCTTCAAGATCGTACTCCTCTAGAACAACTATGATTCTGGTCTTCTATATGACAGTTGGAAGCTCCTTCCGACTTGTCCTGATCTTTGAGCCCATGTGATGCCATCTCACCCAAATTGTCGAACTGACTCCTCTAGTCATTGCGCAGCACTGGTCTATTGCTCGGCAAGTGAAAAAATTCGAACTTTTGGCGAGAAAAGTTCTCTGAGGAGAAAATTCCCCTTTTATGTCTCTTCGCTCTTTTCCGATAGATTTTTGCCCCGGCAGAAACTGTGCCCTTCAAACACTGCGTTGAGGCTCTGCGTCACTCCCTCTGCCTCTACTAACTCATGAACTGGAAATCGTACCTCTCTGTCGACTCTCTCAGAGAGAGATTTCCTCGGAATCTCTGCTTTCCTGGCAAGGACTGTGCAATCCCTTCTAGGGGATTCGAATTGTTGTCAAATGCAACTATTGGCTTGTCTACTCAATGTTGGATCTGCTCTTCCTGTTTCAAAATCAATGCTCTGATACCATGTGAAAATTCCTATCCTCAAGGAACCCCTACTACAGCAAAACTGAATTTACTTCTCCTACTTGACTTTAATATACATTATCAAGTTATTTTCTGAATACTGAAGTAAATTACTTCTGCAGCCTACACTACTTAAAATTTGGTTACATGAAACAAAAAACTGAGCAAAGAACAAGATACATAGGACACGGTTATTTTTGGACAAAATAGTCCCCGGAAAAACCCAATGCGGGAAAACCTGTGCAACAACTTTGACGATTTTCTATTATTAAGCAGTAATTCTGAATACAATGCTGGATGCCCTCCCAACAATCCAGTGATAGGGAAAATATAATGGCGGAAAATTGAGTGAGTTCTACCTCATTTCACCCGACAAATTCCAGCTGATCTGGTAGCAGAACTGGCTAACCCTGACTATCTCTGCATTAGCTTCTGCGCTGTCTCTTCTGTGTTCTGCGTCAACCTTCCTGGCTGTTCCAGCAGTTCCTCGACAGTTTCCGGCTTTCTGCGTGAGGGCAGCTTTACTTCTACGCTGTCGCTTCTGGCTCTGCTTCAGGCTTGCGTGGGCTCGGATTGGCCCAACATCAGTCCTTCTAGCTGTTGTGTTGCCTCCACTAGTGTCTCTCCCTGCTCCTCTGCTGCAGAATGATCACCTAGTTTGAATTTCTCAGCTTCCTAGCCCCAGAAATTGAACTCTAGATCAATTCGTTCTGTCTGTGTGTATTTCTAAATGAACCCCAAGCCTCCTTATACTTTTCTCGTTGAGACTTCAATGGCCGAGATTAAGTCTCTAATCAACATCTAAGATTAAAACTTGACTTGATCCCCTTTCCAGATCATTCTCACCCATATTTTGATTAATACCCATTAATACTTTAATTTTCCTAACTTTAGAGTTAGGAACCCCAATAAAAATATTAATTAATTTAATAAAATACAATTATGGTGGAATTTCACCAAACGATTTTTGGGTTCTTTAGAACTCATGTGCCTTAGCCTTTCCACCAATTTTCATGGCTAAAGCACATCTGATAAACTAACACTTCCATGTACATTGAAAGATTTGAGGGAGGATCAACTTTCAGTTTCAATGGTTTGTGAGGATGCAGAGGAGAGAAATTGCATGAGTTCCCATAAAAGACATGTTCAGCTCTTTATTGGAAGATGATAGTTATCATGTTGGTATTTTGATCAATGAATGGAGCGGAATTGAAGAGCACTCAATGAACGAATTCAACAAAGATGAACATTATTTCTTTTTATTTTTTATGTGTTGTTCACATACATCGCAGATTGGTGGCCGCTAAGTTCATGGAAAATGTGTAGGCAGATGCACCCGAAAGTATTACTTCCCACCGACTCATTAGCAGAGCCTAACCCCAAGAGCATTGAGGAGAATTGACTCTGTGACCTCCCATTAGCAAGGTGCTTTTAATGACAGGAACTTGACCAAATGAACTAACCTGCGGGGCTAGATGAACATGATTTCTACAATAGTATCCCTGGAAAATTAAACCTGGAACAGATTTATTATTGGACAGAGTGAATTATGAATAAGACCAAGGAAGACATTTCTAGCACTGTTCTCCAAGAAGATGAAACCAGTGCTAAAAACGAGGTTTCCTTAGGGACACATCCCCACTTACTCCCTACTACTATCTAGCAGCTTTGATGTGACATTCATCAGAAGAAGTAAACCCCCTCTTTTTTTGATGTTTAGGCCCATGGGGATTTGAACCTTGAATTTCTTTGTTTACATAATACTTCATATCATGGCGATTGCCAACTGAGCTGCACCCTGTGGGCTCAGAAGAACTAAACCCTAAAATGGCTACATTGATTACATTAATCTATATAGTTATGGGGAATCAGTTAAAGATTCCCTTCCATGTATATAGAAAGATTTGAGGGAGAATTGGCTTTTAGTTTCAATGGCCGGTAGGGATGCAGATGAAAAAGAAAATGCATGAATTCCCATAAAAGACATGTTCGGCTCTTCATTAGAAGATGATAGTTATGATGCTGGTAACTTGATCAATGAACATAGCAGAATTGAAGAGCACTCGATGAACATACTTGACAAAGGTGAACATGACTTCTACAATGGTATCCATGGCAAATTAAACCTTGAATGGATTTATTATTGCATAGAGTGAATGATGGATAAGACCAAGGAAGATATTTCTAGCACTATACTCCAAGAAGATGAAACCACTGCTAAAAATGAGGTTTCCTTAGGGACACATCTCCTCATACTCCCAACTGCTATGTCGTAGCTCTGATGTGACATTCATCAGTAGAAGGAAATCCTAAAATGGTACATAGATTGCATTACTCTATATAGTTCTGGGGAATCAGTTACAGATTCCCTTCCATGTACTTTGATACTCGATGGGTCAATTGCAATTTGCAACTTACAACTGCATGGACAATTACAAAAATCCTACTAACACGAGATGTGCTTGCTATAAATAACTGTTGCATTGAATCACTTGGAATATTTTGGTGTTATCTGCTGCCAAGTATGAGATAAGGTTGCTGTATTTCTGTAAATGCTGTATTGTCAATCCTCACTATTTCCCCCTGTTGCTAGATAAAGGATGTTAGCATATAGGGATTTTTCCTCCCTCAACTTCTTTTTTCATAATGCTATATGAGCCTGATCATATTTGTAGTGGTTAGCATCAGAGTAGCAAGATTTGAGTACAAATATGATTCAGTAGAGAAAAAATATGTAATGAAAAAATCTAGTACAACTAAAATACAAAAGTAGACATCTCAATGTCTCATACAAAAATGTGCAGGTTTCAAATTTTAAAAAGTACAAAATTTTTAGGTAACATCCATTCTTCATTTTAAGCAACTTGATACATATCTCAAATTTGAAACATAACACATCGTATACTGACTGGACATGTGTATGTATACATAATGTGATCATCCTCATTCCATCACCAGTGCCATGAACATTTACTAGTGTCAAATAATAGAGTTTAAGACGTAAGTGCTTAACACAGAAGTACAAATCCACTAATTTGATATAGATACATTTTAAATCATAAGTTAAACGTCAAGGCTCATGACCTCAATGTATGTATTTCATTGAGGTTGATTAAGTAAACACGTGTCACAGATTTGTTAGAAATGGTTCCCGTGTTTTTGTGTGTCCATTTGTTTCTTTGTATTATTCTGTAAAATCATTCTCTCTTACGCCATTTGAGTTTATATTTATTTATATGAAAAAGCATATGGACTAAAGTTTCACAGAATGTGGCCAATGTCCTGTGATGGTAAAGTTAAAAATAGTTTCACTTTCATATTGACAATTAAATAATTGATTTTTTAAACATTAAACTATCACATGAGACTAGAAGCTGTTATAAACAGTGTTCCACGGGGTCTCGTCCCCCCACCTGGGGGTCGAGTGCCCTAGCTCCCTGGCGCTCCGGGGACTTGGGGACGAGAGGGGGACGTTTCCTGCTCCCAAAAAACAGGGTACACGAGGAAACTTGAAAGGGGTCATTTCCTAAGTGAGAAGGGTCTTAAGGGGTCTTGAGGGGTCGTTTCCCTAGAAAAAATTCGCAAATTTTCTTATGAAACAAAAAAACGTAATTTTTAATATTTGTTGACCGATCGTGAAGGGTTTACATTATGTTCATTTCACATTTCATTTTCTGTTTGCTCCTTCGTTGAATTGAACACTGTCGCCATCGCCAAGCAACCTTCTGTCTGCTCCTTCGTTGAACGGAACGTTGCTGCTCATGTATCAGACTTGACTTTTATATTATTCAATATTCATAGTTGGAAGTGGAACATCAATATGGTTTAAATTTTAAAGTTTAAAACTTTAAACATTTATAATTTTATAATTTATTTTCATTGTGCATTGTTAGTAAGTTAGTAGACTAGTAGTTACACTATACAGTTACAAAATTACATGTATGATGTATGATTATAATTTATATGATAATGATATCAATGATCATGCCTTTCGGTTTAAATTTGTTTAAGATATATGATTCATCGATTTATATTTTATATTTACAGGTTTTTAAGACCTCGATGTCCCCCCACATTTCCTAAAAATTGGTGGGGAGCTTTTGCATAGGCTGCTCTTGCGTATCCCCACTCCCTCGCCTCCTCGTCCCCGAAACTTGGTGGAACATTGGTTATAAATAAAATATATATAAATAATATATAATGGCAGAAGTGTCCTCAGACACGTAATTTTATTAATAAGAAAAACAATTACATCTGGAATTTTGCAAGAGTTTACACCCGAACAACAAAACACTCTTGCAATGAGCTATTTATAAGCTCAATGTCCTAACTACCTCTAATTATGGATCACTTATAAAATAACAAGTGTCCATTTACAATAAAAGCTATTCAAACAACTTACTAACAATTCTCCTAAATTAGAGCCTAAGATATGACACATTTGTAGAGTCATATCCTTTTACAACAATATACTAATTCTAAATGTCTCCATTTAACAATAAAATATTCTAGATTAATAATTATTAATTTAATATCTTAAATTAATCATTATTTTATTCTAACTTAATAACCTATGATAATATCTATTTTTGGATCATCTAACATTCCCCCCTATGATCCAAAGATACATTACAACAGATACCAAGTTCATCCCTGAACTTAGTAATTTTATTTTGCCAAGAGGTTTCGTGAAAATGCTAGAGATCTGATCTTTTGAAGGACAATAAATTGGCTTGAGGACATCTTTGGCAATGAGAGATCTGATATGATGATACTTGGTGTCCACATGCTTTGTCTTTGAATGAAAAACTGGGTTCTTGGCAAGCTTAATGGCTCACTGGTTGTCAATGAATAATGACGTAGCTTCTGCCCTAGAAATGCCCAAGTTCTGCAAAATTCTGCGCAGCCAAACAATTTCACATGCTGCTTCCCATGCTAAAATGTACTCTGCTTTGGTTGAAGAAGTGGCCACTGTAGCTTGTTTCTTACAACTCCAAGACACTGCTGTTGACCCCATGCTCATTAAATAACCTGATGTTGATGCTCGATCATCAATACTTTCAGCAAAGTCGGCATCTGAAAAACCACCAAGTACAAAGTTTTTAGTCTTTGTGTAAAGAAGACCAAAATCTTTTGTTCCTTGGATATATCGAAGAACTCTTTTGGCTGCATTCCAGTGGCTGTCTTGTGGTTCCTGCATAAAACGTGAAAGAATACTAACTGCATAAGATAGATCAGGGCGAGTGTTTGTCAAATAAATCAAGTTGCCAATCAACTGTCTATAAGTAGTGCTGTCCACCATTTCCCCCCTTCAAATTTTGAAAGTTTCAAGTTTTGCTCCATGGGGGTAAGAACGGGCTTGTAATCTTGCATTCCAAATCGCTGAAGAACCTCTGCTGCATACTTACTCTGAGAAATGAAAATATGATGTGGACGTTGGAAGACTTCAACTCCAATATAGTAGTGAAGTAATCCCAAATCTGTCATCTTAAAGCCTACGTGTAACTCTGTTTTCACCTGTGCAATATGATCATCATTGTTTCCAGTAATGATCAAATCATCTACATGCATAACAAGAATCACCAGATATTTACCTTCTTGTCGCACATACAAAGTATCATCAGATTCACTTCGTTCAAAACCAACTTTCCTAAGGTATTCTTCCATTTTTGCATACCAAGCTCAGGGAGCTTGTTTTAACCCATATAAAGCCTTGATCAATTTGTAGACTTTATGTTCCTGCCCTTCAACTTCAAAACCGGGTGGTTGTGTCATATATACTTCTCCCTGTAAATCCCCGTTGAGAAAAGCACTTTTTACATCCATTTGATGAACTTTCCATCCTTTTTGAGTGGCCAATGCAAGTGTTAATCGGATGGTGCTCCATTTAGTTGTAGGAGCAAAAGTTTCCTCATAATCAATGCCTTCCTGCTGCGCAAAACCTTTCGCCACAAGTCTTGCTTTATACTTTTCAAGTTCTGCATTTTGGTTGTACTTAATTCTGTAAACCCATTTGCATCCTATGGGTTTAACATTTTGAGGACAATCAACAAGTTTCCAATTGTTGTTATCAATTATTGCTCGATATTCGTCGATCATAGCTTGTTGTCATTCTTTATGTTTTATTGCTTCTTTGTATGTGGAAGGTTCAGTAAAATCATTCACTAGCAGGGCAAAATTTCCTTCACCTTTGTGTGACTTCCTTGTTCCTGTTTTATTCTGTTCATCAAGCCTTACATCTTTGAAAAGTTGAATTGCCCATTTTGGTAGTTGATGCCCACTTGTTTGAGATTCTGAAAAGTCACCATCATTGTAAAGGGGATTAATGTAATCTGATGTTCGTCGATCAGTCGAAGATTCTGGAGAATCACTGTCAAAAGAACTGCTGCTGTTTGGAGATGCGGATGAACTGCTAGAAGATCCAGATGGTGTTGTTGAAGTAGATGCACTGGATGGATCATCTTCAGATGAAGGAAAATCAAGTTCATACCAATTTGGTGAATTTGGTTGACTTTGCATATTTCCTTTTCTTTGATTGCCTTTAGTTTCTAACTTTTGAAGAAGACTTTCGATTTCTTCAGCACTCTTACTCTCTATTTCATCAAAAATTACATCCCTTCTCACAATAAATTTTCCATTGGTCAAAAGACGGTACCCTTTCTTCTCATCAGAATATCCAATCATTGTGCATTTCAAACTTCTTGAGTCAAGCTTAGTTCTTTTTTCTTTCGGAACTAAGGCATAACATACTGATCCAAAAACTCTAAGATGTTTAACTCAAGGTTTGAAACCAAACCAAGCTTCATAAGGTGTGATTCCGTCTAAAGAAGCAGTTGGAGATCTGTTTCTTAAGTAGACAGCTGTATGAATTGCTTCTGCCCAATATGTTGGACTTAACCTTTTGAAAGTTAACATAGATCTCGCCATTCCTAACAAGGTGCGATTCATTCTTTCTACTACTCCATTTTGCTGTGGAGTGTAAACATTTGTAAGATGTCTTCTTATGCCATGATTGCTGCAATAAGTTTTGAATTCATTTGAAGTGAATTCTCCCCCATTATCTGTCCTGAGAGTGCCTATCTTTTCTTTGACTTCATTTTCAACAAGTTGGCGAAAAATTTTAAACTTTTCAAATGCTTCTGACTTTTGCTTCAAGAAATAAACCCAAGTCATTCTACTGAAATCATCAATGAATAGTAAGAAATATTTGCAACCACCAAATGAAGTTTGTAGTGGTCCACAAACATCACTGTGAACTAGTTGTAGCAGCCTGTTTGCGTGCCATGAACTTGTTGGAAAACTTTCTCGACTTTGTTTTCCATAAATGCAAGCTTCACATTTTGCATTTTCCTTTTTGAAAGTTGGAAGTCCCTTAACCATCCCTTGTTTTTGCAATTGAGAAAGACTATCAAAATTTAAATGTCCATATCTTACATGCCATAATCTTATAGGTGAAATTCCTATAGTCACTGCCCCTGCAAAGTCAGAATGCCTTGGAATAATTGTCCCTTTCATCCTTAACAAGTTTCCATCTTGATATCCTGTCATCACAATTTGCAGGCTCTGTTTGACTGAATTAATCTTAACTAAGCCATCTTCCATAATGACCTGATGTCCTGCTTGTCGAATCGTGACTAAAGATAACAATTTTTTTTTAAAGGTTTGTACATACCATACATTTGAAATCATTTTCTCCCCAATGCCAGGGAGAGAAACTTTAACTGCACCTTTTCCATAAGGAGTATGTTTTGTATCATCTGCAAGAAAGATGGAATTAAGTTGGCAATCTTGAAAATTCCAAAAGAAGTCACGTCGACAAGTCATGTGCTGAGTTGCCCCTGAATCCAAGATCCAAGCATCTTCATAATCACTTTTAAGATGGGAGGAAAGTTGTAACGTTGACGAAAAAGTAAAGACGTATTTTGAACCATCATCATCTTGATCATTTGCAAATTGTGCTGAGTGCTGATGAAACTTGGGGATTTTATCAAGAGAAGTTCGACAATCTTTAGCATAATGTCCAACTTTGTTACATCTTCGACACACAATTTGACTTAAGTCTCTTCCTCTTCCTGGAGACTGTCCTCTGCCTCTGCTTTGACTTCTATTTTGAGGTTGTCCTCTACCTTGATTATTATTTCCTCTTCCTTGAAAATAGCCTCTTCCTTGACTGTTTCCTCTGCCTTGAAAATTACTCCTGCCTAAACTGTTGCCACTATTAAAGTTGTTTCCTCTGCTTTGGCTTCAACCTCAACTTTGTACATTATGTGCTACTTGATTTTGATTGAAATTCCCTCTGCCTCTGCTTCTAGAACTGTCAGTTGATGATTTACTAGTGCTGGCCTCTGTGAAAAAACATCTTCACCAACTTTCTTTTTCTTCCCAAAGGTTTTATCATGTTGGGTCAACATTTCGCAGAGCTCATCAAACTTTAGCTTCTCTAACTTTCCAGTTAATTGTAGAGTTTCCAGAAAATGTGTGTAGGAAGAAGGAAGTCTAGCAATTAAAATTGTGACCATAAAAATGTCATCTACTGCTTGAAAACCAGCATTAATGATTTCCTGCTTAATATTCTTAACTCTGGAGATGTATTCAAGAACATCACCTCCTTCAGTCAATTTTTGTTGCAACAATTTTAATTGTAGATCAACTTTCTTCGATTCAAGCTGAGTATCAAAGAAGTCTTTAAAAATTCGGAAAGCAAACCATGCATCTGTAGCATTTTCTATATGGACATACATTTCATCATTAACAGAAGATTTAATGAGAGCTAATGCTTTGGCATTCTTAACTTCCAATTTTGCTAGTGCAGCTACATTTGTGGGTTTATTTGGCTTAATATCACCATCACATATATCATGCCACAGTTCATTATAAATGAGATTGCTTTCGATGAGGCGTTGCCATGTTTTGTAAGATTTTGTGCCTTCAAGTTTGTCGGAATCAGAAAACAAATTAATCAACTTTGACATTGTAGTGTTGAAGCTTCACACCAAGAATAAAAAAAAATATCAAGATGGGCAACACAACATGCAACACACTACGGAAAAAAAAGCGATCTATCGGGGCTTGGCCTTGACCCTCATATAGTCGTTGAAACATGAGAAAAATGACTGAGCTTTGCGCTTGGCTCTAGTCAATTTCTCAAAAATTTACAAGGTAACTTTTGAAATTTGACTTTTACAATGCTCTTGCAAATCCTGGTAAAAAAAATTACCCCCTCTCAAAGTAAAATTACTTTGAGTTACAATGCCACACTTATCTCTCCAAAAAAAAATTACAAATAAAATCTCCTTATTACTCCAAAATTTACAAAATTTACTATCCCTAACATTTACAAATAACCCTTACACCTTCTCACACCTTATTTCTCCAAAAATATTACAAATAATAGTAAATTCCTTATATCTCCATATTTTTTTTTATTATCTATTAGAGTAACCTAAGTACCCATGAGGATTTGAACCGGTGACCTATCGCAAGGAGTGCCTTAACAGCGCACCCATTCACCGTCAATCCAAAGCCCTGTGGGCATTCCTTATATCTCCATATTACAAATAATATAAATTCCTTATTTCTCCATATTACAAATAATATAAATTCCTTATTTCTCCATATTACAAATAATATAAATTCCTTATTTCTCCATATTACAAATAATAGAAAGCCTCATAGTTTCGCAGCGTGCATACAAGCTCATGTTGGGTTTCTCTCGTCCTCGATGTTTGCCGTAGCAGACCTCCGATTCTGAGTGTTAATGCATGAGAATCCACAACCCTCGATGCGCCCTTCAGTGGTTTCTTGTCAACACATAAATGAAAAGAAACCTTGTATACAAAACCAGTGAAAGAGGAAGAAATGGGGTCAGTCAAATTGCCATTGGAGCTCTTCGACGCCCATTGCCACCTGCAAGATGGAAGAATAGGTCGGGTGGCCTCTCAATTGATCCAAACTGCCGCCAATGTTGGGGTTCGCTGGTTGAACAGAAGCATCGAGGCTTTTGAATTCCTTGTGTGTTTGAATGATTTACTTCCTGCATCACTTTTTATTCATTCATATCCTTTCTGGCCTTCTCTTGGCTCCGAGAGAATTGAGCGGATTTGATGTCCTTGCAGATTGTGAAATGCCTTTAGGCTTTTGTTGCGATCGATTTGATGTGATTGAAACTTAAATGTTAGTTATCCATTTAATCATTTTAAATGATTGACCGAGCCCCTTCGCAGCTTGCATTGCATTATTGGCTCTTGGGGGATCTCAGCCGGAAGGTCTGACTAATATTAAGGAAAAAATGGATGCTCTGAGAAAGTAGGCAAACAAGTTGAGAGAGTAGGTTGCGAAATAGCAGCAGGCTATTCTTAAACAATTTAGTGCGAGCGGATATGGAAATTTTGATACAATTTTACAGATGAGGCAAAGTTTTGGAGGCACCAACTACTTGAGAAACTTTATATATCTACTCAAACAGAAAAGCATTTAGCTGACATGTTACAGAGCCTTTTCCTGAGAGATACTCTGATTGGTTGGGTCTTCCTAATGGTGTTGGCTAATAATAGCACCAAGACTCCGGAACTAGAAACGAGGTTTTGTTACCGATTTCGTTTATGCCGAAGCAATTTTTTTAATTTTTAAATTTGCTAACTGACCAAATTAATGGAGTTTTCCATGTGCCTATAGAGCTAGAATCTCCTCCTCACATCAGCTGCAACATTAGAGCTCTGATACCACAATAATGGCAGATGTGTCCTCAAACACGTAATTTTATTAATAAGAAAAACAATTACATCTGGAATTTTGCAAGAGTTTACACCCGAACAAGAAAACACTCTTGCAATGAGCTATTTATAAGCTCAATGTCCTAACTACCTTTAATTATGGATCACTTATAAAATAACAAGTGTCCATTTACAATAAAAGCTATTCAAACAACTTACTAACAATTCTCCTAAATTAGAGCCTAAGATACGACACATTTGTAGAGTCATATCCTTTTACAACAATATATTAATTCTAAATGTCTCCATTTAATAATTAAATATTCTAGATTAATAATTATTAATTTAATATCTTAAATTAATAATTATTTTATTCTAACTTAATAACCTATGATAATATTTATTTTGGATCATCTAACAATATAAATATAAATAATGATGATAATTGTAATAATGATTAGTTAATTAGTAATTACTAATTAGTGCTGAAGAGGCAAGTCTCAATGGGACATGACCTTCCATGAAGAGGTACCTGCCTAGGGTATATAAGCAGACCTTCACTTCATTTCTAAGTTACCAGAAAACGGATACGGGAATGGATACGGGTACGGGGTTTGAAACGGATACGACAAATTTTCAAACAATCTGGATACGATACGACAGGAAACGACACACACACACACACACACAGATATATATATATTTTAAAAATAAGAATTTCATATTACCATTCATATTTCAGAATCTAGATTATCATCTATGATCTATCATGATTCATCATCATCAATTCAACATATGCCATAACCATTCAACATTGTCAACATCATTAACGATTATCGATAAAATTTGAATTGTGCCTCAAAGAAAAGCATAATATATTAATACATCCAAAAACAGTAAAACAGGGTTGATCAAACTTCAAGAAAATGGCATGTAGTTAACTTTTTTTATATAACTTCAAGAACAGGTTTGAGGTTTCTCAATCGGAAACCAAGAGAGTGAATTTACTAACTTGGAAAGAACTTCATCAGGAACAAACACACGTTAATCAAAACTACATGATGGCATAGTATTATAAAAACATCTGCACCAGAACAAATCACTGATTCTCCAGACAGAAAAAGATTTGCTTATTGCCATTAAGGTCCAAAATGAATTATTATTTTTATTTATTCTACAAGACGTTGGAAAGAACTATAAATAGTTCAACCTACCTCACAAAATAAAATATTATTTTTATTTATTCTAACATATGTTGAGAGAATTATAAAAGTATCCTAAATGGGCGAAATAGATCAATAGAGCCTACACAAAACACAACATAAAGAAATTAGATGGACTTGGTGGCCACATCAATGCCCTTGATACTAGATAATGGGGATGGCCCCATCATGAGGTTGACCAAAACCCCATAATATGGACGGCTCTCTCTACAATGCTCAGGTCAACCGCATGGTTAAATCATCTCCTGTAAACCATATCTTCGTGGACCCGAAAACTGAACCTGTATTCGCGTCCTCAAAGACCAGAGTTCAACGAAAAGAGATGTAGCGTTGAAATACTTTTTGGCCCCTTCTAAGCTCGATGCATTAATTATATCAAAAAATCCCTTTAGCTGACCACCCATGAAATATCGAGCTCATAACTTGTTTTAACATGGTTCCGTCCAATTTATCATACTCGGCCGCTGCATAAACGATGCGGATTGGCAAGGTGCTTAGCTGTAATGTGAAGGCGGCCCATTAAATTTTCCAGATTACCATTCATTCGGTTTAAGAAGCGATCCCTGATAAAATTTTTGATATACAATAATGGAATATGGCTGCCAGAAAAAATGGATGCGGTATTTGCAGACCTCAAAACAGTTTTTTTTGCTGTAAAACGTTTAAAATTTTTCCAAATACGTTTTAGAATTTCAGAAAACGTTTTCAAATTTTTAAAACAACACGTTTTTTCTACAAAAACGCCATTTGAAAAAAACGTCCCGTATCCAAAAACAAAAAACGGCACCAAAACTTTTTTCTGGCGTTTTTCCGACGTTTGGTTCCCGGATCCGTATTTGAAACGGGAAAACGCCGTTTCGGGGTTAGGGTAGCCGTTTCCGGTAACTTAGCTTCATTTGTATCATCATTCTGATTCATATATTTTAATATATATTCTTGTATCTCAATGGAGATCTACATATTCCAAGTCTTCTGCAATATTTGACTTGAAGTATGGACTTGTTCGCTACATTTGGTATCAGCACTGTTTGATCTTCTGGCTAATTAACCGTTGCACAAAGCCACATTCTTTGATCTGGGTCTTTGACCGTCAAATTCATTGCCATTGAAGCGTTTCACTACCAGAATTTGGAGTTTCTCCATATTGCCATTTAGGCTTTTGGCCATTTTAAAAATTATTGTTAAAAAAAAATATTAAAATATAATAAAAAACAAAAATTATATATAAAAAAATTTGAAAAAAAGGAAAGGACTATGTGTGTATATATATATATATATATATATATATCTAAAAAGAGTAGATATAGAAAAAAATCAAATATATATATATATATATATATATATATATATATATATATATATATAGATAGAAAGAAAGAAAAAACTAAATAAAAAAACAAATTAAAAAAATAAATTATAAGAAAAAAATAATAATTAAAAATTTAATTGTGGCTACCACCACCGTAGTCCCTGTAGCCACCCGTAGTTGGCTCCTCCTACTACAGTCGCCACCACCGATAGGCTATCAACCAATTGCTGCTTAAACCAGCCAAAGCCGTGGCTACTGGTACTGAATGCTACTGCTGTAGGCTCAAGTTGCATAGTCCCTACTAAACACTGCTACTACCAGTTGCCGTAACGCCAATATTCCTTTGCAGTGCTGCCACCACAGACCCCCGCGACTACCATTGAATCTCATCATAGTTTAGCCACCCAAAGTCGCTGCCACCACCACTGGAACATTGCCGCTGCCACATCCGCAACCGTTCCCTCTGCAGGTGTTGTTTCGTCTACCCATTGTATTGCCCCAACTTCTGTCAAACCATGCTGTTGTGTCTGCTAGCCCGCACAACAAGTTACAAAGTTTGTATTCGAGGAAACACTAGACAATTAGGTAAGGCATGGAACGAAAAACTATTGAAAAGAAATACTGTTTGGTTGCTAGTCAGTCACACGAACGTTTCATTAAATTTGAAGCAAGGGATAACATTATAAATTAATACTTAGTTACATTTGATGAACCACTCGCAGAGGCTTATATAATTTAGAAAGACATTTTACTATTGAAGTGGGGATTTCAAAAGTTGACTATAGAAAAAAGGAGTAATTAAAGAAAAGGAGCTAAATTAAAATAAAAATCAATTAAAGTTATATATATATATATATATAGTGTAATAAGTGAAGATTTGAAAAATATATATGTATAAGATAAAAGAAAAAATTGGATACAAGGTAATTACAAGTATAACAAAATAAGTTGATTAAAAAAAGATAAATAAAATATTATAAAAATATTCATTGATATTATTTATGAAGATAAAAAAGTGGGAGACTTATAAAGAAAGAAAAAGAAAGTGATCAATTGATTAAAGTGATCGATAATTTTGACAAAAGACGTATATTGAGTCAACCATTGAAGAGAAAAAATGGACTCTGATTCGGAAACAAAAGAAGGAAGATTTCCAGAAATGTCATATAACTATGCCTCAATGCTATTTAGAATTAAAGGGCCTATTGCAAGAAAAGACATTATTTAAATCAGTGATCGGAGAATCCACAGTTTTAACATCTTTGTACCAACGTTTCAAAGACATTATTATCGCTATCTCGCGAACCGAAGATAAAAAATATATAAAACCTAAAATCGCAAACCAATTAGTGATTCTAGAGTCAAATATAATAAAAAAATTAGACTGTTATAACAACAAAAAATATGAAATAACCAATTTACAATTAAACATTTGAGATTATACATTCATATCACAATTCTCAGTTCAAAGCCTATGGAGCTATCAAGGTGACATTATTTTAGGTTCACACTGGATGACAACCCTAGGCTCCTTCATATTGAATACGAAGAAGAAGTTTTTGACATTTTCTTGCAAAAAGAAAAAAATAACGCTACATGATGTACAGTGAAGCCGAATTCAGTAATACCAGAAGACATACTAGATATCTCAAAAGTAATTTTTCAAGAAGGTAAAAAAGTACTACTTGCAAAGAGAAGTTGACAAGATCACCGTTGAAAAAAATGAAGTTTTTGGGCTTAAAGACCATAGTGAAAAACTACTGACGCAAATTAAGAAGCTTAAAAAGGACAAGTAGTTGTTAAAAGACAAGTTAGAACATTATATTCAAGAGGAAGTATCGAAGTCGTCAGTCGTAACAACTCTAGTTGAATATAAAGGAACGAATATCGAACCAGTCAATACCACAACTTAAGAAGAGGATAAGCCAGTTGAAGAAAAAATACACTCACATGTTGTAATTTAGATGATGAAAATTCCAAACGAAGATTTTGTACCTAACTGAACAACCGTAGTACCAGAAGAAAATAAAAAAATTGGCACACACCTAATAAGGGAAATTCAAACCAAAAGAATTCCTTATCGACATCCGAATCACGAGAGTAGACAAGTCAATCAAGCTACGTATTTGTACCATTCAAAACAGAAACAACAATTTGATGTTCTGAAAAATATTGAAGTAAGCTCAATCCAGTCCAGTGATAACAATTCATCACAAGTTTCTAGTAATCAAAAGATTCCATAGAAGATTAATTTAGGATGGTCAGATCCTTTCTCTGTGCGACAATTTTATATATCACTCCAAGGATCATATCAACTTGTATCAATGAAGATGACAGTTCCGAGATGAGAAGACATTCGAAACAGAAAAAGAGATCAAGCCTTTTCATCAGCAAGCTTTGAGGACAAAGCTTTTTGAGGAGGAAAACAATGTTATCAATAAAATATATATAAATAATATAAATATAAACAATAATGATAATTGTAATCATGATTAGTTAACTAGTAA
Organism: Pinus tabuliformis; assembly: GCA_031772625.1. Lineage (NCBI taxonomy): Eukaryota > Viridiplantae > Streptophyta > Pinopsida > Pinales > Pinaceae > Pinus > Pinus tabuliformis. Next base: position 30,628,866 of record CM062816.1, read on the forward strand.
TTAGTGCTGAAGAGGACATGACCTTCCATGAAGAGGTACCTGCCTAGGGTATATTGGCAAGTCCTCACTCTCATTTGTATCATAATTCTCATTCATACATTTTAATATATATTCTTGTATCTCAATGAAGATCTACATATTCCAAGTCTTCTGGAGTATTTAACTTGAAGTACGAAATTTGTTCATTATAGAAGCATTGGTAAAGTGTTAAAATTGCAATCTTATCTTAACAATTAAACTTTAAGGAGCAATGTTGAATTATTAACAGTTAAACTATCACACAAATTTTAAATATTTGAATATATTTCAATACGCTGTAACTTTTGGTCAATCTTTAAAATTTTCAAATTTTAAATATATTTAAGCATTTAGTTAACTTTACTGTAATTGTACTATGTCGAATATCTATCAAATTTCTAGTTCTATTGGAATTTTTTACACCAAGAACCAATATTGTCGAATCTTGCTACTATGGTTAACATAAGGAAAATGGCTAGTGTTATGAATAAAATATAGATATAAATAATGTAAATATAAATAATAAAAACACATCATAAATAATGATTAATTAATAATGAGATAATGAGGAGGTATGTCCCCAAGGACATGACCGTTCACAAAGGGACACTGCCTAGGGTATATAACCAAGCCTTCACTCTCATTTGTAACATCATATTCTCACTCATACATCTTAATATATATTCTGGTATCTTCGATGGAGATCTGCATATTCCAAGTCTTATGGAATTTATACGAACTTTGTTTGTTGCATTCGTATCAGAGCTGTTCGATCCTCTGGCCGTTTAACCGCTGCACTGACCTGCCACAGCACAACACGACCACTGAGTTCGCTGTCATCTGTGCAGCCTGTGTACTGGCCATAGTTTTAAAACTCGGAACCGGTGACTGCACCAGTCCACCTAATGAACCGGAATCGGTGACTGCACCGGTGCACCTAATGAACCGGAACCGGTGACTAGACCGGTCCACCTAGAATTGGGTTTTGAACTGGAACCAATGGAATCGGGACTAGTCAGGTTTAAATGAGTCGATTTTAAAATAATACATTAAATAATTAATTTTTAATGGAAAAAAACTATTTTTAAGATTTAAAACCATGATTCCAAGCCAATAGACACAAAATATGCAAAGTTTGCTCATTTATATACCATGTAAAGGTGAATATATCAAAATGGCACCGAGTGCAATAGATATCATCGACAAAATACATAAGCAATGAGGCTTTAAATGGCCTATAAAGTCCAAAAACAATGCTACAAGCTATGAGTCCTGTTGACCTCTATTGGTCAACTACCCATGCAGTACATCCCCCTTTTCTTGGCAAAAAGGGGCAGCACCTGATCAGCATGTCCGTGCCATCCTCCCATCATCAGCAACTTGATCTTTTTGATTGTAAACCCAGTCTGCATGTATTGATTGTAAATAATCTTAGCAGACATGAGTCATGTATGTAATTTGCGTAGGTGGACCTAACTTTCTGATGATAATTTACGTCCCGGAAGGTTTTTCGTCTCACCGATCCATGGATCGGCAGAGTTTTCCTTCAAACCTGACCCCAAAGCCGGGATTGATTTTGTCATTGGAATTTTAGGAGAATCCTAGTGTGTTGATCTGCTAGATTATAGTTGTGTCGCAGAACTGGGTGATTTGTGAGGGTCTATGTTAAAGGGGTTTTCTCCCTTAAGATGTAAATTGTAAAAGTCATGTGTCCTGAGGGTCGAAAAATGTTTTAAATCCCCTCATGAGTCCTAAGTCCTAGATCCTAGGTGATGTTTTCCGAAGGCTTAGTTCGATGATCCATTTTAAAATGAATTAAAAAATTAAAAAAATGAATAAAAATAATAAAATAATAAAATAAGTAAAAATTAAAAAATGAAATAAATAAAAAATAATAAAAAATTAAAAAATAAAGCAAAAACCCTAACTAATAAAATAATAATATTTTAAGTGAATAAATCGACGGATGAGATCAAGAGATGTCTTGATCCTCATCAACGGTCGAGATCATTTCTACATGGATCACTCGAACTAGCTGTTGGAGGCATTTCCTTTAAGTAGGGTGCTAGGGGTCATTTCAGAGGGAATCTGATCTGTGAGTCTGTACTAAAAAAGCTCTCTTGTAATTTGATTTCTGGTTAATAAAAGAAGACTTTGGGGTCCAAATCGTGCTGGTGTTACTCTCTGGAATTGCTGTGAGATCTTTAATTTTCTGCATATTTCAGTTCTCAGCCATTAATCATAGCTTGTTTTTTTAGGAGTATTGTGAGCACAGGTATCTTGTTCACTTGCCAGGGTTTGAGTGTTGCTAGGGTTTCTGAAATAATGGCAGGTATCTCTATTATTTCCTGAGATCTAGCAGCATTCTCTCTCTCTTTGCTGATGGTTGCTTGAGATGTGCAGGAAAACCTTTTAGTAAAGAATATTGGTGGGCGTTTGGGGAAGTTCTAGGCTGAACCAGCCGACTCCCACAGGCTTTTCTTTGCAGAGCCCAGCTGATTTTGCCCTGGGTTAATCATTTAAAGTTTATTTCGAGAGATTTTCTTTCTGTTCACAGCAAAGTTCAAGTTTCTGATATTCTGAAAATATTTCTGTTATTATGGCTAAATCTGGCTGTTAAGGGGCCAAATCTGTACATTAAATCAGCTGATCTAGGGTTTTAAATTTTTGATCTATACAGTTTTCATTAAGGATTAGGGTTTTGTTTCCTTGAAATTGCAGGAACATGTTTTTTTTTTTTTTTTTTTAGGGGTTTCTGAGCGAGAAAGACCGAAAGTTTTGTGATCAGCTGTTTGACATGAGGTGACAGCAGTATTTTGCAAAGATACTCAGTTGTTTCCTTCAGTATCCTCGTCCTGTTATCCATGTGAAGGGCATCAAGCTGCCTACAAAATCTGCGTGAGTCCTTCCACGCTGTGGCTTCATGCACATGTCCGCCGTCAAAAGAAAAGAACTGCAAACAGAAACGTGCATCCTTCATTCAACTTCACACCTTGCTATTCTTGATCCTCGCTGCATTGAGCACTGTCAAGGACGCAGATACCAGTCGAATTTCATGTGCACGCTCAGCACTTAGTTGTTGATCGGGAGTTTAACGTGAGGTTTTTCATCGCATATCCTTTTTGACATCTCGTCTCCCGTAGCTGAGCCTGCGTTCTCCTTATTTCGGTGGCAGTTTCCTCCTTTCACCGCTGTCACCTGTGCCTATCGAGATTTCCTTCCTGCGTACCTGCAAAACCCCTACGTCTTCCATTACCATAGGCGTGGCAACCATTAGCTCGAATCTCCAACCTGCAATCGGGATCCTCAGCTGCCCTTTTCCGCCGCCGCCGACTGTGCTATCGTTGCAGTTGTTTTGCATTAGAATTTCGACGCGACTTTCATCTGACGGCTAGCGTTCACTGTAAAATCCGAATCCAGCTGAAGTCTTTTAACAGAAATTCTTCAGGTAAGCAATCTAATCGTTCAACTTACGCTCAGGTAACTTACGGGTCGACTGTTATGCGAACTCCTTTTCTGCCTGCGTATTCGATTTGGATATATTTTATATGCGTTCAGTTGTATTTCGTCTAGGGTTACGATTTTTTTTAGGTTTTCAGCGTTGTATATATCGTAGGTTTAATTCAGTCTTTTTTGTTACGTATTTAGATTTTAATTCTTTTTTTTTTAAATAGTTTCATATAAATTCAAAAAAAAAAAAAAAAAAATCAAATAAAAATGCGTTTGTTGTTTAGGCTTTGTTTGATTAGAATTTAACTTGATTTTAAATTTTTAGATTTTAATGTATTTCTTTAGTTTAGCTTTAGGTTTAAAATTTGTATATTTAGACTTTAATTTATTTCTTTAGTTTAGATTAGATTTTTTTTTTATTTTTAGATTTAAGTTTTGTTTTATTTTGGTTTTGTGATAAAAAATTCAAAAAGATTTTTTTTAGGTTTTGTTTTATATAGTTTAGTTTTAATAGATTTTAAATTTTAAATTTTTTAGATTTTTAAATTTTTCATTTTTATAATATTGAAAAATAAAAAAATAAAAAATAAAAAGTTGAAAAAAGATTAAATTTTTTTTTTTTAAAATTTTGTGGAAAATTAGTTTTGCCAGTGGTTTTTTATGTTATATCTTTCATGCTGAGATCTGAATTTTTTTTTTTTTTTTTAAGTTCGAGATGCGAATATGATATCTAGTTAGTGGTTTATGATCCTCGTGGTGGTTTAAAGCATTTATTTTTTCGAAACTTTCAGTTGCTGGATATCGTTTTGGTTATTCTAAGAGCATTGTGATTTAGCTGATGATAGAGGATTGCTGTTCACGGTTCATGTTTCTATATCATCCAACAAGTAATCGTTTTAACCACAATCTCTTAAGGCACTGGTCTACTAAATCAACTAAATCTTTTTTAGTGCTTATCTTCATCGTATCTCGTGTCTCCCAACCAACTGGTCGACAGTTGGTCTCATCATCTCACAGGGACTACCCCCCTTAGCCGCGGGAGACAGGCTTAAACGGAGGGATCGGGGATCAGAGTGACAGCCCCCGGTCTGAGCGTTGTCGTGCCAATCCGCGCGACAACATTTTTTGGCGCCGTTGCCGGGGAACTTTGTTTTCTCGGCGTTTCAAACGACAATCATTCATCTTCTCATCTTTCTCATCTCTCAGTTGAGCTGGCAGATTCAATATTTTGGCATCTTTTCATCACATATCGGCAGCGCCTCTTGGGTTTGTTTCCTGTTTGGGTGGCGACTCCACTTTCTCATTTTTCCCAGACAAGAAGCTTTCCTCATATCTGCTTGTGGTTAGTTTTTGGATCCTAGAATCAGATTTATTGTTCAAGTGGCGACTCCACTTCTCTCATCTCTTAATTTTCTTGAGCAGAAATCTCTTTCTATCATCCATTTGATCCCTTACTGTTCATCATGGATTATTCATGTGATCTTCCGAAAGAGGCCATTTCTAAATTATTTAAGTTCTCGGGTGATGATCCGGTCACTGTTAGACATCATTTAAACATGTTTACTTGTGTAATGACCATATATTGTAGACTTCCTCAATATAATCATGAAGATTTCAAGATGCGTCTATTTGTCCATTCTTTAGAGGGTGATGCCTTGAATTGGTTTAATAATTTTCCTAATGATTTTTTCACTTCTTTACAAGACATTCTCAATGCTTTTAAAGATAGATATGATAGTCCAAACAGCTTGCCTTCTACTTCTAAAATTGTGCAAACGAAAGAAAGTAATCTTATAAAAAATCCAGCTGTTGAAGAAAGTTTTCAAGATCAGAATGTGTCATCCACCGGAAATATCGCAGACCAAGTTCATGATAGTGAAAAATCAGGGACAAATGACAACGAAAAGGAAGAGCAAAAGCAAATTATACAAGATCTAATGGAGGCTAATCAAACTAATTATGTCAATGACGTGAGAACTTTGTGCATCCACCTTGAAAAACGTAATAGGGAGATAGAGATTATGCAAAATCAGCATGCTAGGGAAATTGAGGCCATGAAAATTAAATATGAAACAGAAATTAGAAGCATGCAAAGCAAGATGTCAGTCTTAGAGGAAAATATGGTGACCATGAAAGCTGATCATGACAGGGGAATTGACTCTATGACGTTCAATCATAACAATCAGTTGGCTGACATGCAAGCAAATCATAAAGAAGAAATAAATTTCATGCAGCATTGCTTGATGGACATAAAGGAAAAGAATGATAAAGTAATAAAACACATGCAAGAACACCATGCCATACAAATCAGTGCTATAAGGGATGAATGCTCTAGTCAGATGGATGCCATTAGAATACAGGTTCAAAAGTTTCAGCAATTGGAAGATGAAAGAAACCAGATGACATCAATAGATCAGGAAGGCTGCAATGTATTAGTTTCGATGTTTATTGTAGGAAACAGTAAATAACTTTGTTCAGTAATTAACAAATAGAAGAAACATAATCAGTTCCTGCAGTAGTAATTTGGGCATCCAAATTTTCACAATTGGTGGAAGGGATAGAAGAGGAGTCTTGAATCTCATAATCATCATACCCACTCTCTTTCATGGCTTCTAATAATTCCCTCTTCCTTGCAATGTCAACTTGGATGGCCTTCTCCCTAGCCTTATCCTCGTGAAACTTTTCAAGCTTGGAAAGGTATTCTGTCCTAATAGGATGTAACACTTCATTTGGTGCTTCACATGACTTTACTTGTTGAAGTTTGATGACTAAAAAAAGTTTCCAACAATTCCAACCCGGTTTTAATTTCACCTTATCACTCCCATTCAATTAAATTCTTTTTCCCATGTGAAATCTGCTCAACACATCCACAACATACTGCCCCTGCACCAGAAAGATATGCCCCTCATCCTGCCACACTTCAAGCCCCAAAAATTAATGCATCAGCCCAATGTCCTTCATCTCAAACTCTATAGCAAGATCCTCCTTGCAACCACTAATCAGTGTCTTTGCCCTAGTAATGAAGAAGTCATCAACATACAACACAAGAATGAGTGGATCATCCCCTACAACAATGTAGTATAGGTTCGGATATGCATCACTCTTCGTGAAACCCATCTGCTACAAGCAAGTATCAATCCTCGAATACCAAACTCTCGGAGCTTGCTTAAGTCTGTAGAGTGCTCGCCTCAACTGGCGTACATGGGTCTCCTACCCAAGTACCTCAAAGCCCTATGGTTGCTCAACATACACCTCCTCTATAAATCCGTTCAGAAATGCGGTCTTCACATCCATCTGATGGATCTGCCAACCCATTTCTGCAGCAATAGAAATAAGGGACCAGATAGAAGTGTACCGAGCTATGGGAGCGAAGGTCTCATCATAGTCAACTCCCTCTATCTGTGAGAACCCTCTAGCCACATACCTCGCCTTGAACTTCTTAATGCTGCCATCCACATCATGCTTGATCTTGTAGAGCCACCTGGAATTCACAACTGACTTTCCCTTAGGCCTAGGCACCACTTCCCAGACATTGTTCTTAATGATAGAGGCATACTCCTCCACCATATCCTCTCTCCATACCTCCTGGCTGACAGCCTCCTCATAGCTAGTAGGCCCAGAGTCAACAATGCTGGTAGCCTTGGCTACATAACTGCAAAACCGCTTAGGTGGCACATTCTCCCTGTTCACCCTCTTCGAAGGACCAACGAACTTCGCTTCCTTTAAAGTGTCTTGAAGCCACTTGGGCGTTCTCTTCCCTGAAGAAGCTTCCCCATAGGGAACCTCATCCTCTGCCCCCCCAGTCTGGTGAACTTGAAGGTCTGCTAACTGACCCTAGTGTGTTTGTACCAGCACTTAACCTCGAAGAACCTGTACTGGCACCTGTGCATGTGTCAACTGAAGTGCCATGTGAACTCTGTACCAGTGGACTCCTTAAAGAAGTGCTCAGTGAACTCGCCACTGGTGCCCCAAATGTCACTGGCACTGAAGTACCTCCTGTACTAGTCGATCCAGAACGTTGAGGTCCTGCTCCTTGTACCTAACCTCCTTGTTGAGGCGAAGTCTGTGACTCTCATCATACTCCTGTGATCTCCGATAGGCCCTCTCCTCCTTGAACTTCACATCCCTCCTAATCACCACTCTCCGTTTAGAAGGAATGAAGATCCGATAGGCCTTCGAAGTCTCGATGTAACCCATAAAGATACCCTTCTCTACCATGGGTTCCAGCCTTCAGGTTCGTTCTCTACTCCTTGGGAATATAAGAATATGTGAGACATCTAAAGATATGAAGATGTGCCATATGAGGCTTCTCTCCAGTGAAAGCCTCCTCCGGAGTCATATTCCCCAATACTCTGTGAGGACTCCTGTTATGAAGATAAACAACAGTATTGCTGGTGTCAACCCACAAAAACAAATGCAATCCTTGATCATGAATCATCGCTCTAGCAGCCTCAACAATAGCTCTGTTGTTCCTTTCAGACACCCCATTCTGTTAGGGGTTGTAAGGAACTGTGAACTCTCTCCTAATGCCCTCTTGTGCACAAAAGTCAGAAAACCCACCATCGGTGTACTCGCCATCATTGTCTGACCTCAAGACCCGAATCTTCATACCTGTCTGCTTTTCCACAGGAGCTTTGAACTCTTTAAAGCGATTGAAGACCTCACCCTTGGTCTTCAGGAAATATATCCAAGTCCTAGAGTAGTCATCAATGAATATAACATAATACTCATAACCACCCAAAGATACATGAGACATATGACCATTAACATCAGCATGAATCAAGTCTAGTATACTTGTAGATCTGATGTTGCTCGCTAGGAATGGTAACCTAGTGTACTTACCCAAAGCACACCCTCTGTAACCTCATAATGCTTGACACTGAAATCAGGAACTCCAGTAGTGATCTCTCTCAATACTCTCAAAGCTCCATGATGCATATGTGCCATCCTCCGGTGCCATAACTCGCACAAGTTTCTACTGCTGGTGGTACTAGTGTGAGTGCTACTAGATGTGCTACTCACCAATGCTCCTGCCGACTGAAAACTGAACCTGTATAGTTTCCCAGAGCGGAGTCCAATCACTTTGGCCAAAGTGATGGAAGCTCCCCTGGGATGCATCAATACTTGCCCTCTTGAGAAAGTGACGTCAAACCCCTTCTCTTCCATAACAAACACTGAAATCAAGTTCTTCTTCAACCCCAGAAGATACAAAACATCCATGACCTTCAAAGGAGGCAAACGCTGCCTCTCAAAGGTCACAATCCGCACACAAACAACGCTTGCCGTGCGGTCATCTCCTAGTACAATCTCAATATCAAGTGCCCTCTCTGCAAGATTTGAAAAGAACTCCCATGCACTTGTCATATGGCGGGAAGCCACACTGTCTATGTACCACATATCGAATGATGTACTCCTACTAGATGTAGAAGTAATAAATGCAAAGTCCTGGTCAAACTGTGAAACAAACTGCTCCACCTCTGCTGAAGCTACAGTACCCTTCTTCCCCTTGTTCTTCCTCTCAGGACACGTAGCAGCATAGTGTCCCATCTTCTGACATGCCCAACATTTGAATTTGGATATATTCGTATCTTTTTTCTTCTTCTTCTCCTTTCCCTTAGCCCCATCTGATGAGGCCCCTTTTGTTGGCCTTACCTTTGTTCACCCCCCTAGCTATCAAGGCTACATCCTCCTCATCTGCTATCTTCACCCCACCACTGCTAGTCTTCCGTATCTCATGTTGCACACAATTATCCCATAATCTGTCCCAATTGGGAAGATTCTCCCTAGAGGTAACAACATCTCTAAAAACCTCCCAAGATTTAGGAAGTCTTGCGACAACTATCCTGACTAACTCTGTGGGTGCAACTATCTTACCAATAGCAGTCAAATCATCATGTACTTGTTTGACCCTGCCAAGATAATGAACTACACTTTCGACCTTTGTCATCCTGATGTTCTTCAATTGTTCTTTGAGTACCATCTTCCTGCTCTCATTAGTACTCTGATAGAGAGTGGTTAGAGCTGTCCACATATGATATGCATGTGTTTCCTCTCACTTGAGGAACCACATGATCCTTCAGATTGTCCATCAAAATCCCTTTTGCCTTTGCATTATTTTTTGAGAATTCAGCAAGTTCATTTGCAACAGTAGGAGTTACAACCACTTGCTGCACTATGTCCCAAACTACTGCCTCCTCAAACACTGTTTGAATTCTGTCCTTCCAAACGACATAGTTAGATATCCCATCCACTCTGTCTTCTATTCTTAAGAACATGGCCATGATTGCTGTCCAAAATTTACAAAACCAAGAATATGGAGAAATGAACTTTTCAGCACACCTTGCTGTCCCAAAAGTTCAGTCGGTGTGAAATTTCACCTTGCTGTCCCAAAATATTAGTTTGCTGTCCAAAAATTCAGTTTGTTGTCCAAACCACTGTTCGCTGTTCAAACTGTAATTTTCAGCCTATAGCTCTGATACCATGTTGAAATTTGATGACTAAAAAAACTTTCCAACAATCCCAACCTGGTTTTAATTTCACCTTATCACTTCCATTCAGTTAAATGCCCTTTCCCATAAACATACATTTAACATATAGAATTCTGGAAATGAAATTTTTAGATTAAAACACATGGGACTGTCAACACATGTTGAAAATAAATATGGACATAACTAGACTAACAACACACATAAAAATACTGACAGATTTTTGGTTGACTTAGACCCAGGCAAAACCCCTTTAATCTTCTCCAGGGAAAACTTGTTAGAGAGCTCTTCAAATTTATTTATCTTTCAAGTTTAGGAAAAATACATTTGCAGGCAAAACAAAACAGCGAAATACAACTTATCTCTTCAACCCAAAACTCCTTGAAAACCGTGCCTACTTTACCTCGATTTTTGTGCCCAGTTGAAGCTAGAAATATGTACTGTACAGATACGACTGTATGGACCATCCCATATGGACTACACGCATTTTTTTCAATTTTTTTTTTTTTTAAATTTCTCTCGAATGGCGTGCAGCTCACAACATTCAATGTTGTTCATACTGTACCTTCTGCTGTCTTCTAAACCTTGATTTCCATGCCCAACTTTGCTCAGAAATCACTCCTTCAGCTTGCTGCAACAAATTTCTCTTTCAGAACTTTTCTCCAGCTCTCAGCCTCCTTTCTCCAATCTGCTCATGAAGAATGAATGTAGTCTCTCTTTTCTTTTCCCCCTTTTGTTTCCCTAAATGACTTTTGGGCAACCCTAAGATTTAATGGCTCAGATTCATTTAGATCAAGGGATGAGAATAAATGTGCATTTAATTCTCACTTTCTGTTTTTTTAACTCACCCATTAAATAAAGTACCCACATTGTACTTTATGTCTAAAGTCACTTTTCACTTTATAATTTAACATTGACTTTACCACTTATAAAGTACTTTCACTTTATAAAGTCACACTTCAGAAAATAATTATTTTGGACACTTTTCCCTAAGTAGAGACTATCCCATGGGAAACCACTTGTCCAAGGTACATTAAAAATCAACATTACTTGGCCTCTTACCCCAGTGAAGTGTTGTTTCAATCAGAGAATACCCCCACCTCCAATAGGTTTATGGCATAATTTGCATACCATTTTTCCATCAATCAAATTACAATGAGTCCATGCACTGTCCTTGGCTTTCGGAGCCATGTTGACTTGAAATAATTAAAATTTGCAAAAAAATTTACCATTTAAAAAACATTGCAGCTAAGAAACATTGAAAACCAAATCTAAATTTAGGAAAACAAATGCACATGTAGCCTACAAAATTTGATAGCATATAACTAGAGATTTGATAGCATAGATAATAGAAGTTAGAAGTTTAGAACACATAAAAAAATTTAATACATGGACAACAACCAAATGAGGAACTTTCAAGTGAAAACCCTTGCCTGGAAATACAAACTAGCTTCTTGAGCCTCCTCTTGAAGATGCCAACTCCTCTGACAACTCCAAACTATCTCCAAAATAGCTCCAACTCCAACTCCCACTCCAACTCCAAGCCTCCAAGATGACTACTCCAGCAAAAACTCAACACTCTCCAAGCTCCCAATCAAAATCACAAATACTCCAAATGAGATGTGTGAGACAAATGAGAGGGACAAGGTCCTTTTAAAGGCTTGGAGAGGGTGTTTTTGGAGGGAAAGAACCCTTATTTTTCCTTCAAAACACCCTACAACCTTGGAAAACCGCGCTGTGTGGGTCCTCTGCGGCCTTGGCATCTAACCGACTAGTTTAGGATGGAACCGTCCGGTTTGACCATAAATTGGCTGGTTTCGTCCTAAACCAGCGGGTTGGGACCGTTTTTTTCCTTTTTTTGGCGAAATGAGGGGTTAAGCCGGGTTTTTCTGTTGGTTTGACCAGGTGGGCTAGTGAACCGGCCGGTTTGACTGGTTACCGGTTCAAACTGCCCAATTTTTAAAGCATTGGTATTGCCCGCACTGAGTTTGCTGTCACCCGTTCTTTCCCTAGTCGTAGCACCATACACCTTGTTCTATTGAAATTTGGGACCGGAGGACAGGTGGTTCCATTAGGCTTTGATCTTCGGCCTAGGGAAAAGTGTCCAAAAGAATTTAATTTTTCTCCTAAAGTGACTTTATAATTTTATAAAGTTAAATCTAATTTAAAAGTGACTTTAACTGATAAAGTTACTAAGTCTAATTTTAAAGTGACTTTTATAAAGTCAATGAAAAATTAGAAAGGAAAAGTGACTTTGGAAATAAATGACTAAGTGGGCCTTTATTAAAGTGGGGTGAATTAAAAAATAAAAAGTGATATTTAAATGAGCATTTAATCTTAGCCTTAGATCCCAATCGATTTCAGCCATTGGATTTAGGGATCACCCAAAAGTCACTTGGATCACCCAAAAGTCACTTGGGGTTAGATTAAAAGAGGAAAAGGAGGAAAAGGTCATTCATTCTTTCATGAGCAGATTGAGAGAAGGAGAGCAAGAGAGCAAGGGAGATTTCTGGACAGTGAGCTGCGGAGTTTCAGCAGCGGAGTTTCAACAGGGCGGAGTTTCAGCAAGTCTGTACTGCGGAGTTTCAGCAGGTCGGAGTTTCAGCAAGGCTGAGTTTCAGCAAGGCTGAGATAAGTTGTAAAAGTTTGCTTGCTGATTTTTGCTGAATATTTCTCTTACTGTAAAAAGGCACTTTCCAGAAAAAAGAAGAGCTCTCAAACTTGTTTTCCCCAAGAGTTGTAGGGGGTTTTTCCAGGGTCACATTGACAAAAAATCTCAGTGTTTAAATGTGTTTTAATGGCTGTTTATTACTGCTGATTTTTATTTCCGCAATTTCCAGCGTTCTGTAAAATTTCTAGAATTTGTGTTTTCAGCATATTTATTTTTTCCAGCTTGTTAAATGTATGGTTATGGGAAAGGGCATTTAACTATATGGGAGAAATAAGGAGAAACTGAAAACCAGGGTGGGAAATGAGAAATTTCTACATGGTATCGGAGCTTGAGTGCTGAAGGACAGTTTGGGACAGCAAAAGGAAAAATTACAGCTGCTGATTTTTCGCTCAGAAAATTCCAGCAAGTTGATTTTTTTTCATAAACAACAGTTTTATCTTTACTACAACAGTGCTATTTTTCAGTTTTAGGACAGCAGAATGTCATTGGGATTAAGGGTGGAGGATAGGCTGGATGGGCATACAAATTACAGCGTTTGGAAGGAGAGAATGCAGAGTATTTTTGAGGAGGCAGAAGTCTGGGATATCATGGTGCATACCACACAGAACCCTGTTGTTGTGCCTACTGATGCTACTCAGTTGACAACGTATAATAAAAAGAACAACAAGGGTAAGAGGCTGATTCTAGACGGAATCAAAGACCATTGCATTCCTCATGTGAGAGGAAAGAGCAATGCCCATGAGATGTGGACAACATTGTCCAATACCTACCAGAGTACCAATGAGAACCAGAAGATGGTCCTGAAGGAGAAGCTGAAGAACATTAAGATGGGTAATGATAGTGCAGCTGGATATCTCACAAAGATTACTAATGTGAGAGATGAGTTGGCAGCGATTGGAGAGGCCATTCCACCCACTGAGTTGGTGCGGATTGCAGTGAATGGCCTCCTCCGTTCATGGTTGAACTTTGCTGATGGGGTTTGTGCACGTGAGACCCTTCCCACATGGGAGAGGTTTTGGGATGATTGCATTCAGACAGAGATCAGGAAAGGTCAGCTTGGGGCAGCCAAGCCAGTTGAGCAGGATAAGGATATAACACTGGTGGCAGGAGGCAAGAAAGGCAAAGGGAAGAAGCAGGCTTCCACAAGCAGTCGTGGGGGCAAAGGCAAAGGTAAAGGTAAACAGAGGAACACACAGAAGGACTATTCCAAGGTGAAGTGTTGGAATTGTCAAAAGATGGGACACTATGCAGTTGTGTGTCCGGAGAAGAAGAAGAAGAAGGGGAAGAACTAGGACGTGGCAGCTTCAACAGAGATTGAGGACTTTGCAGGTCGTTTTGACCGGGAGTTTGCGTTCACTACGTGAGTCCTCTAGTGCAGGATCACCTGCCACACAAGTTCAGAGGGAGCATGCTTTTGCCTCGATTAGCGGAGCATCTTCAGGTATCTGGTATGTGGACAGTGGGGCTTCACGTCACATGACAGGAGTCCGTGAGTACTTCTCAGAACTTTCAAAGAGTGGCACTGATATAGAGGTAGTACTCAGCGATGACAGAGTTGTTAGAGCAGTCGGGGTGGGGACATTGACATTTCAGAGGGAGTCCAAACCTCCCTTGAAAGTGTCAGATGTTCTTTATGTGCCAGGGATGAGGAAGAACCTCATATCCGTCTCAGCTTTGGAGGACAGAGGATATGAGGTACTGTTCAGGACAGGTGTTGATGTATCCTAGGGGCACTCCAGCTGATTCAGCTAGAGTGATAGGTGTACGCCATGTAAAGGTGTACAAGTTTGCATTCCAGCCCCTTTTCGCATTGAGCAGTAGTACCGGCAGCAGAGCTAGCAGTTCTGAGCTGTGTGAGATTTGGCACCGCAGGATGGGACATATGTATCATGGAGCCTTGAGGACATTGCGGGAGATCACTACAGGTGTGCCAGATTTCAGTACTGATCACTTTGATACTTGCAGAGGTTGTGCGATGGGCAAGTTTGCCAAATCCCATTTTCCTAGCAGTGACAGCAGAGCGACTGGGATACTTGATTTGATTCATTCCGATGTGAGCGGTCAGATATCTCATGTTTCCTTGAGTGGATATGAGTACTATGTTTTATTCATTGATGATCACTCCAGGAGGACCTGGATTTATTTTTTGAAGACCAAGAGTGAGGTCTTCAAGTGGTTTCAGGAGTTCAGAGCTCTTGTGGAGACACAGACAGGTCGAAAGATCAAGTCCCTGAGGTCGGACAATGGAGGAGAGTACACCCTTGGAGAGTTTGTTGACTATTGTGCGGAGGCAGGCATTAGGAGGGAGTTCACTGTTCCTTACAACCCCCAGCAGAACGGGGTTGCAGAGAGGAAGAACAAAACCATCATAGGGGCTGCCAAAGCCATGTTACATGATCAGGGGTTGCCATTGTTCTTGTGGGCAGAGGCCTGCAACACAGCTGTTTACTTGCACAAAAGGAGTCTGCATCGTGCCTTGGGGCACATGACTCCGGAGGAGGCATTCTCTGGGAAGAAGTCTGATATTGGTCATCTTCATATCTTTGGATGCATTACATACTCCTACATACCCAAGGAGAAGAGGACCAAACTAGAGCCCACCGTAGAGAAGGGTATCTTTGTGGGCTACAGTGAGACCTCAAAGGCCTTTCGAATTTACATTCCTGCACAGAGGAAAGTTGTTGTCAGACAGGATGTGAAGTTCGAGGAGGACAGGGCCTTTAGGAGGTCACAGGAGTTAGAGTATCTGGATCAGCCAGACCCTCAACAACAGTTGAGTCAGTCGCAGGGATCCAGTGGGCAGGGATCAGGAGGATCCGGAGGTACATCTATGAGGATGTCAGGTCCGTCAGTGAGCAGTGGCTCGCCGAGCCAGAGGGGTGGTGCTCCGGGCAGCATGCAAAGCAGTTCACAGAGCAGTTCACTAGGGAGTCCACTGATGGACAGTTCACACGGTACCTCAGATTCTACAGGTTCAGGTGCAGGCAGGAGGACAGCAGACAGACAGTCAGGAGTTCAGGCTCCTGATGTTGATGAGGAGGAGGAGTTTCATTCTTTGATGGGAGAAGTGCGCTCAGGGAAGAGGAAGCCCAAGTGGCTTCAGGACACCTTGAGAGATGCCTCATTTGTTGCTGAGCCGAAGAGGCCAGTCAGAGAGAGTAGACCACCTGAGAGGTTTTGTAGCTATATGGCGATGGTTACCAGCATCCTTGACTCTGAGCCTTCTAGCTATGAGGAGGCAGCTAGCCAGCAGGTCTGGAGAGAGGCCATGCAGGAGGAGTATTCTTCTATCATGAAAAATGATGTTTGGGAGGTGGTGCCGAGGCCTGAGGGCAAATCCGTGGTTACTTCCAGATGGCTTTACAAGGTAAAGCATGCTGCAGATGGCAGCATTGAGAAATTCAAAGCAAGGTTTGTGGTTAGAGGGTTCTCCCAGGTAGAGGGAGTTGATTATGAGGAGACCTTCGCTCCCGTGGCTCGATATACTTCGATCCGCTCCATTATATCGATAGCAGCAAAGATGGGTTGGAAGATCCACCGGATGGATGTGAAGACTGCATTTCTCAATGGCTTCATACAGGAGGAGGTGTACATTGAGCAGCCATAGGGCTTTGAGGTGCATGGGAAGGAGTCCCATGTGTGCAGACTGAAGAAGGCCCTTTATGGCCTGAAGCAAGCTCCCAGAGCTTGGTACTCCAGGATAGATACATATTTGCAGGGGATGGGTTTCACAAAGAGTGAGGCAGATCCAAACCTTTACTTTATTGTGATTGGTGAGGAGCCTCTCATTCTGGTGCTGTATGTGGATGACTTGGTCATTACAGGTGCAGAGAGACTCATAGAGCACTGCAAGAGAGATCTTGCGACGGAGTTTGAGATGAAGGACATCGGCTTGATGCATTACTTTTTGGGCTTGGAGGTGTGGCAGGAGGAGGGGCATTTCTTCCTGGGGCAGGGGAAGTATATTGTGGACATCCTTAGCAGATTCCACATGGAGGATTGTAGACCCATGTCGACACCGATGATCACCATTTGGAAGAAGCTTCATGCTTCGGATTCCGAGTTGGTGGATCCCACATTGTACAGGCAACTGATTGGTTCCTTGATGTATTTGGTCAACACTAGACCAGATATCTGTTTTGCAGTCAACACGATG
This sequence comes from Pinus tabuliformis, assembly GCA_031772625.1. Classification (NCBI taxonomy): domain Eukaryota; kingdom Viridiplantae; phylum Streptophyta; class Pinopsida; order Pinales; family Pinaceae; genus Pinus; species Pinus tabuliformis. The sequence goes on from CM062816.1 coordinate 30,645,646, forward strand.
AGTCAGTTTATGTGTGAGCCTAGGAAGGTTCACTGGGTGGCTGCAAAACACATTTTGCGATACTTGCAGGAGACAGTGGATTATGGTCTGGACTACAGGCAGGGAGATGGAGTGAGATTGGCAGGATACACTGATTCTGATTGGGCAGGTTGTGCTTCTGATAGGAAGAGCACTTCAGGGTGTTGTTTTGGGTTGGGTTCAGCAGTAGTGTCATGGTTCAGCCGGAAGCAGCAGTCAGTAGCACTGAGTTCAGCGGAAGCAGAGTATATGGCAGCCAGTCTAGCTAGTTGTGAGGCTATCTGGCTTCGCAAGATGTTGTTTGGCTTATTTGGTTAGCCGTTGAGACCTTCAATGATTTACTGTGATAATCAGAGTTGCATTAAACTCACGGAGAATCCAGTATTTCATGACAGGTCAAAGCATATCGGGATCAGATATCAATTCATCAGAGACTATGTTAAGAAGGGAGCTGTGAAGCTTGAGTATATTTCCACTGATGAGCAGGTTGCAGATATTCTTACCAAAGCCTTACCACGGAGCAAGCATGTCTACTTCAGAGACAAGATGGGTGTGGTGAGGAACACCTTCCTCGGTAAGAGGGAGTGTTGAAATTTGGTATCGGAGGACAGGTGGTTCCCTTAGGCTTTGATCTTCGGCCTAGGGAAAAGTGTCTAAAAGAATTTAATTTTTCTCCTAAAGTGACTTTATAATTTTATAAAGTTAAATCTAATTTAAAAGTGACTTTAAGTGATAAAGTTACTAAGTCTAATTTTAAAGTGACTTTTATAAAGTCAATGAAAAATTAGAAAGGAAAAGTGACTTTGGAAATAAATGACTAAGTGGGCCTTTATTAAAGTGGGGTGAATTAAAAAATAAAAAGTGAGATTTAAATGAGCATTTAATCTCAGCCTTAGATCTCAATCTATTTTAGCCATTGGATTTAGGGATCACCCAAAAGTCACTTGGATCACCCAAAAGTCACTTGGGGTTAGATTAAAAGAGGAAAAGGAGGAAAAGGTCATTCATTCTTTCATGAGCAGATTGAGAGAAGGAGAGCAAGAGAGCAAGGGAGATTTCTGGACAGTGAGTTGCGGAGTTTCAACAGCGGAGTTTCAGCAGAGCGAAGTTTCAGCAGCGGAGTTTCAGCAGCGGAGTTTCAATAGGGCGAAGTTTCAGCAAGTCTGTACAACGGAGTTTCAGCAGGGCGGAGTTTCAGCATGGCGGAGTTTCAACAAGGCGGAGTTTTAGCAAGGCTGAGTTTCAGCAAGGCTGAGATAAGTTGTAAAAGTTTGCTTGCTGATTTTTGCTGAATATTTCTGTTACTGTAAAAAGGCACTTTCCAGAAATAAAGAAGAGCTCTCAAACTGGTTTTCCCCAAGAGTTGTAGGGGGTTTTTCCAGGGTCACATTGACCAAAAATCTCAGTGTTTAATTGTGTTTTAATGGCTGTTTATTATTGCTGATTTTTATTTCTGCAAGTTCCAGCATTCTGTAAAATTTCCAGAATTTGTGTTTTGAACAAATTTATTTTTTCCAGCTTGTTAAATATATGGTTATGGGAAAGGGCATTTAACTATACGAGAGAAATAAGGAGAAATTGAAAACCAGGGTGGGAAATGAGAAATTTCTACATGTTCCAAGAAAACCGTCGTCCAGTGAACAACCACATCAGTTCATCACAGACATCACCCATCACTATTCAATTTTGTAACCCATTTCGTCTGAAATCGTTAGCATAAAAGTTCTTTTGTAATGACAAAATATCTGAAGCTAATAGTTTAAGTAACAAAACTATTATTTTATAAACAGGAGGCAATTTTTTTTAGATAAGTGCTAAAGGTTTGTTTAAAAGACTTAAAAATACATATATTTATATTTAAAAAAAATCAATCTATGTTTATAAGCTAGCAAAAAAAAAATTATAAAAAGAAAAAAAAGAAAGAAGAAAAGGGAAATACAACTATCATATTCCAAGGTTTGTTCTTATCTATCTATATATATATATATTAAAAAATTTTAAATGGTCGTTTGTCATTGGCAAAGTATTGTTGACGAAAAATTGTTGACATGCGTAAAATGGAGATCAATAATGAAAGATTTCCTAAAACCTTTAGTAAATGTGTTAGTACACTATTTAAAATCAAAGGATCACTCGCAGGAAGAGATATTATAATCTCTATCAGTCCTATTGAAGAGAGTAATTATGTTAGTCCTAAATTTGCTAACCAATTAGTGATTCCTGAATCGAATATAGTTGAAACGAATTTTGTTGACACAAGTGACAAACAATACGACATAAACAATCTACAACTAAGTATTGGGGATTATACTTTTATCTTGCAATTCACTGTGAAAACCTTATTTTTTGACTATAATAACATTGTTTTGGGCTTACCCTGGATGGAAACACTAGGGTCGTTTATCCTAAATATTAGAAAAATGTTTTCGATATTTTCCCACGAAAAGAAAAAAATAACACTATAAGACATTACTTTGAAGCTAGATTCAGTGACACCAAAAGACATACAAGATATTTCAAAAGTAATTTCTCAAGAAAGTAAAATGGTGATACAAAATATGCAAAGGGAAGTTGACGAAATCGCTGCTGACAAAAATGAAGAAATTACTCGCGTCAAGGACCACAACGAGAAATTATTGACACAAACTAAAAACTCAAAAATGATAAGGAACAACAAATTAGAAGAATTTATTACGAAAGAAGTGTCGAAGCTTGTTGGAAATACAAAGAGTGGGAGGAATCAATATTTCTTTTCAATTGTTATTTTTACCAGTTAGATCACTTATATTTAGAACACAAAATGAACAATGATAGAATAAATACTTTTATTAATTTCTTCTTTCAATAAATCAAGTACAATATATGTAGGGCTCCAACCCTAGATGAAGACACCAATCTTCAATCTCCCAAGCTCCAACCTGTAATATGCCAAGCACCGACTTGGACTTCCCAAGGCACCAACCTTGTCAATTTCAAGGCACCAACCTCTAGGGCTCCAACCCTATTTTTGGTTTAGGCTCCGACCTGGTTTCTTGAGGACTCCTATCCTCTAGGGCTCCGACCCTATCTTCCAAGGCACCAACCTTGTCTCTACGAGGCTCCAACCTCTTGGGCTCCAACCCTTAGCTTTACTTTGTCAAGATATGTTTGGTTATTATTCACGGCTCCCAATGTCTTCTTCAACGAGCCCTGTCAATCTTCAACTATGTCATCACTTAGCATCCACGTCACATCATCAATGACAACCTTGTTCTCTTAGAAGGTGTCACCACTGCTCTTCATCGTACCCAAACAATTTCTCCAAGGTCACCTCATGATGGCTAGTGCATCATGTCCTTCAATGTTATCTCCAAGATTAGTCAAGGCTGCAAGACAAATCTACAAAGGCTTCTTCAATATGCTTACACACCACTCTTAGAGTGTTCTTTAACAGGCTATCAAAACTTGAAGTGTCCTTCAATTATGCTTCAATATAGGATTAACCTTCAATCAAGACTCAAGTCTGCTTCACACAAGCTCCAAGATCTGATCTGAAAAACCTTCAAAATTTGTTCAAACTATCATCAAAGTCTTCTTCAAAGATCCTTCAATAGTTGCTCCAAGGAGGTTGCTCTAGGTTTTCAAGTGCTTCAAATAACTGTCCAAACTAAGTCTTCAAACCTGCTATAAATCCACCTTCAAAAGGTCTTCAATGTGCTACAAAAGGGTACCTCAGGACTGTTTCAAAAAGACTTTCAATTGCTGCTACAACTGGTCCAAAACTGGCTTCTAACAGCCTTAAAAGGTGCTCCACAAATACCTTCAATAAACTGCTATAAAGATCTCTCCCAAAACTGCCTTTTAAGTTTGAGAAACACTGCTTCAATATGGTGTTAAGGTCTGCTCTTTAGTTATGTAGAAAACTGTTCCAAGGTGAGACTAATCACAGGTGGCTCCCACAGCTTGCTGCACTAGTAACAGTCTTCTGCAATTGAAGACCGAGATCCTTTAAGTGACTGTCTCACTGATTCGAGTCACTGCCCACAAGACTGTCCGAAAATTTGCCTCTGCAATCCGAGTTCTGAAGGTGACAGTCCACCACTGTAAAAGGAATTAACCCAAACAATAGATCTTCAAGTTTTCCTCGGCTTCCTGTAGTTTCTATCTGAATTTATGTGTCTTTCACCGAAATTTCTTGCATGAAATGAGTGATAAGACTTGTATTAATAGTGATTTCGTCTTCCAAATGAAGGGACACGTCCCTTGACTGAGAGGCCAACTTGCATGAGTGAGTGTAGGTCGGCTTGCAATAAAATATATATTTCTCAACTTAAAAATTCATTTTCTCAGCAACCACTGGGAGTTTTGGGGAAAGTAAGGGCTCATTAGAAAGAGGAAAAAATCCTCTTTAAGATGGTCTAGGTCCCATTGAGAAAATATGCCTCTAAGGTGGCAAAAATAATTTTTCTTTGTGACTGTCCTTAAATTTTATGCATAAAAAGTTTGGGACAACATGAGGAATGTTTGGGACAGTATGGCTTCTCCATTGTTTGGCTTCTTCATCATCATAGGATCATGTAGGACATCCATGTCATCATGATAATATCCAGCAATGAGTGTATCATCCCGTGTCATCATATAATGGTGCAGTGATATGTCATAGGCAACATCATTAGGAAAGTTCCAAGGTAGTCTTCCAACCATCAAATGAGATCTTCCACGTCATCATATAGTCTTCCAACCATGTTATCAAGACCTCATCAAGTGCCATCATCAAGTGTGGTCATTCATCAAGTGTAGTCCTCCATATGTCATCAAAGGTTAAGGTCTAGATCATCAAATAAGGCACATGATTGGCATTTGGCACTTGGCACTTCCTAAGACTTCTTTATTAGTGGCTTGACATATTAATTGATTGCATCCTTGTCAAACAAGAGTCATGACATCATCATCTGGAACCAGGCATCTATTGTCTTCAAACTTATCATCACATTCCAGGGTTTCATGATGATCATTAGGCATCTAAAGAATATTTGCCATCTTGGCCAATGCCATATTGACATCAATGACAACCTTGATTAACAAAGCTTTCAGTCCAAGTTGAAGATAAAGGAATAAATACCAATCCAATCAATATCACAACTCAAAAAGAGGACAAATCAGTTGAAGAAAAAACATATTCAGATTGCAGTTCAAATGATGGAAATTCCAAGTGACGATTCGGTAACCAACTCAACATCAACACCTACAGTAAATCAGGAAATTGCCAAACACCTGATAAGAGAAAATCAAATCACTAGTACTCCTTATCGACATCTGAACCACAAGAGAAGATATCCCAATCAGTCTGCATATCTGTATCATTCAAAACAGAAACAACAAACATGTTCTGAAAAATTATGATGTCGGCACAATCCAGACTGATGATAACAAATTGTCCCAGCTATCAAGTAATTGCCAAGTTTCACAAAAGATTAATTTAGGATGGTCTGATCCTTTCTCAGTTCGGCAATTTTATTTATCACTCAAAGGATCATATCATCTTGTATCAACGAAGATGATAGTTCCGAGACGAGAAGACATTCAAAACAGGAAAAGTGATCAAGCCTTTTCATTAGCAAGCTTTGAGGACAAAGCTTTTTGCGCAGGAAGACAATGTTATGAATATCATATAGATATAAAGAATGTAAATATAAATAATAAAAACACATCATAAATAATGATTAATTAGTAATTAGATAATGAAGAGGTATGCCCCTAAGGACATGGCTGTTCACAAAGGATCAGCTGCCTAGGGTATATAAGCAAGCCCTCATTCTCATTTGTAACATCATATTCTCATACATTTTAATATATATTCTTGTCTCTTCATTAGAGATCTACATATTCCATGTCTTCTTGAATGTTTAACTTGCTAATGACGACAAGGTTATGAATAAAATATAGATATAAAGAATGTAAATATAAATAATAAAAACAAATTATAAATAATGATTAATTAGTAATTAGATAATGAAGAGGTATGCCCCTAAGGACATGACTGTTCACAAAGGATCACCTGCCTAGGGTATATAAGCAAGCCCTCATTCTCATTTGTAACATCATATTCTCATACATTTTTATATATATTCTTGTATCTTCGTTGGATGTTTACATATTCCAAGTCTTCCGGAATGTTTAACTTGCTATAACGAAACTTGTTCATTACATTGATATGAGAGCATTCTTCTGATTATACGAACTTTGTTTGTTACATTGGTATTAGAGCATTCCTCTGAGTATACGAACTTTGTTCGTTACATAGATAAGGTTTTATATCTCAAGTAATAGTCACTTGGCACAGTACTTCCAAATATGTTGAAAAAATTGCATGATGAATTTGAATAGCATTTATAAAGACAAGTTGTAGTATCATTCAGAATTTGCACAATTGGATTTATAGTATATACTGGTCCCTTTTTAAATAAAGCTGATATTGTCAAATAAAAGGGACTAAACACTCTTGTTAGTTGCCTGTAAAAGCTGTAAAAGTAGTTGAACAATGCTTAGATTTTTCCTCTTATATTTGTGCTTAAGTTTAAGTTGTTAAAGGTGAGGGGTGCAAATATCTAACATATGAACAAAAACACCAAATGTATTCGGCAGTTCTTAGTAGTTTATTCCAAGTTCTACAAGCTTAAGTTTAATTTTGAAGGGAATTTAGCATATGACATGCAAAAACGACGACTGTATTTGGCAGTTTTTAATAGTTTATTTCAAGTTCAACAAGCTTACATTTAATTTTGGAGGGAAATTGCTCAATAAAAACGTTATTGATTTTTTTATTTGTTATAATTTTCAATGCTTCAACCATGTTCTGAAGATAATGCAGTTCCCCAATTGGTATTATGTACTTACATGAACTAAACTAATGGGTTTGTTTATCATTTCGTTCATCTAACTATGCAACGAAAAATTATGATTATGTTGATTTTTTTGGGTTTTTTGTTTCAATAATTAAGTTAAAATCCTAAATGTATTCCTGTGCGTTTGTAGGATGGGCATTTGCAGATTCTTTATTACATAGATTGGCACCTCTATGGGTTGGAGCTAAGGGATTGGAGTTCACATGGGATTACCTTCTTCAGGGTCTCGAGTCAAATGCAAATCTGGTCTTCCTCTCTCCATCTTAGTGCTTTCCCCAATTGCTGAAAACTGAAAAGGCCCTGAATTAGAAATTGCCAAAACCCTAGATGAATGTGTAATACCTTCGTTGGCTTTATTGTTCTGTCAATGCACACGCTCGTTTTCTCCTTTGAATGCTTATTATATCTAAATTGGTATCTATTCTGATATCATTCTTCCCCTTTTTGTGTAGGTGCTAACTGTGTCACTTGCTGCATTAGGATCCTTAATGTGGCTTCGCAAGAATAAGCCAAAGGCATTGGTTCCAATCATATATGCAAGTGCCGGTATTCTTGCATCTATGCCTTCTATTACAAGGTTGGTAATACTGTTTGAATTAGCTTGCTTTCTGGATATACTTTGATGCAAAAATATGTTTGAAAAGTTTGTTTTCACCATTTATACGATATCTTTGAAAGAGTGTCATAGAATGTGATTTAAGTGTTGTATTGATATGGAAAATCCCTCTAAAATATTTTGAGGCTGATCATCAAAATCAAGGTTCTTCGATGTTTGGAAAGGAATCACTGTCAAGGGATGCAATCAAACTTAAAAGCTTTAAAGATTCAAAAATTTGAATATAAAATCCTGAAATTGAAATCTTATAATTCACGTGTCCATACTATTAGAAAATATTGCTCAGGTGGATGAAGAAAAGATTGTACCTACCCTCAAGGATAAGAAAGTTAAACAAAAGTTTAGAAGAGCTGCCTAGCTGCCACCTTGTTATGCTCTCAATTTTGATGAAGAGCTGCTGTGGAGAAGCTGGTGGGTGTTAGTGGCTGCTGTGAACGGAATCTGGACTGAGCTTTATTCTAGCCGAGTTTTCTCCTGTTGATACTCATGGAAATCATAAGATAAGATAAGATAATTCTATTAATGTTGAGAAATGGTACAAAAGAGGTATTTCCTAGTGCTTTGTGCCTAGCCTAGGAAAAGTGGTAAACTTTAAAGTGAACCCCTTGAGAAAAAATGACTTTATGAGTTTATTAAAGTCGTAATTTATTAGTTACTTTATGATATTACAAAAGTACATTGTACTTTTTATTATTAAAGTGACTTTATGAGAAAAGTTACTTTATGTGTTATAAAGTACATGGGACACTTTTAAGTTATTAAAGTGACTAGGAGGGTCAATGTGAGATTAGATCTCCACCTTTGATCAAGAGAAGCTAAGATCTAATCTCAGTCGTTGATCTTAGGGATAGGTTTTTCTCTTCATTAAGAGAATAAAAAGGGTGAAAACTTAAAAGGCACTTTGCATGGATTCATTCTTCATGTGTCTGATTGGAGAAGAGAAGAGAAGGAGAAGGATAGGAGAGTAGACCAGGTTGATTTTTAGAGGAGGCTTAAGGCAAATTGAGGGCTGAGAGAGAAAATCATACTGCCTGTGGAGAGCAAGAATTCCCAGGCAGATCGTATAGCTGAGAGGGCACGAATTATTGTTGTCTAAGCAGCATGATTTTCAAGGAGCAACAATGCTGAAATCAAAGTCTGTTAGAGCAATTGTCAGGGCATGGAAATCAAGACAGGTTGAGTGAAATTTTTGGGCCGAGTCTTGGGCACAAAAATCGAGGATACTGTACAGCATTTAATGCTGATACAGAGAATTGATTTCTGAGCTGAGTGGCATGCAAATCGAGGCTATTAAGGCACAGGTTTCAAGGCAGTGGTAGCACAGAAATCAAGGACAGCTACAACACTGTTTTCAAGGCAGCATAGGGCAGATTTGAGATAAGTCTGTGTTGTATTAATTGCTGATTGTACTGCTGTACCAAATTCTCTTGAGGAAAAATAAATCTCCCTTCACTAGTTTTCCCTTTGGGGTTTTTCCAACGTCAGTTTGACCAAAATTCCTCGTGTTCAAATTTCATGCATGCTTGTGTGATTTCTTAGCAAAAGTGAAAAGTAGAGTAGATCTAAAGTGTTTCTTGTTTTGAGATTTAAATTCAAGTTTATGCCAGTTTCTAATGATTATGGCAAGGGCTTTAAACCAGTGTTCCACGGGGACGCATCCCCCAGGGTCAGGTACATGCACCCCACGCACCCCACACACCCAGGACAGGGAGTCTATTGGGGGTGCGTTTCCCCATGCACCCTTTTTGGGGAGTCTTGGGGAGACGTAAGGGGGTGCGTTTCCCTAGTGTGTGGGACAAGACTCCCCAAAAGGGGTGCGTCTGGGTGTCCCCCCTCCAAACTTCAGTATCTAGTATATAGTATATGGTAATGTAATATATTAGTACGTTTTGCTTTCAATTTAGATTCTAGAATGTTGAATGATGAATTTAATTTTTAAATCAATGTAGATTATACGACGATGAATGATGAATAATATGGATCAATGAATTTGAATATTTCATTATTGAATCTCATGGTATGGATGAATAATGAGTATGTCATATGAATGATGTATGTATCAAAATAAATAATGAGGATGGATCAATGAATGTCGTTATTTAATTCAATTATGAATTTAAATTTTATGTGTGGATCAAATTTCAATTTTCAATGTATTGCTATCCATATTACTATTAGTCTATTTAATATCTATGCTTTCATTATTGAACAATGAATATGAACTTGAATTTTTATATATATATATATATATACACCTCAACGCCCACCCGCACCCCCGAAATTTCCCTAAAATTTGAGGTTACTCCCACACGTCCCCCCCTGTGCGTCTCCTCGCACCCGCGTCTCCCTGCACCGGAGTCTTGATGGAACATTGCATTAAACTTGATGTGAAAGCCAAACTTGAAATCAGGGAGGGATTTAGATTCAAAATTTATACAATTAATGTCCAATAGATGATCACAAAAGTAGGTTAATGGGACTGCCATTTACAATGATTTCGATACAAAGGAGCACCAAAATATTTCCTATATAAAGAGCAAGATACAAAAGGTAAATTGAAGCTTGATATCTATGCTAAAGCATGAAAAACCCTCAACTCTATGTATAGGTGGCTGCAACAGGAGGGAGATGTACAAAAAGAAAGGGTCTAGTAATTGGAGAATCATGGTCCACTAGATCTATTTCTCCTAAGGTCTGAGGTCACATGAAGAAAATTTAGAATAGAATGATGTCTTGAGGAAGAGTTGGGGGAAGATCTGGACTAACCATTGGGTTGTTGTTTGGAAGATGTAACCTACTGTTGATGCTTGAGTGTACTTGTCTATTTGCTGGTAAGGGATTTGATCTAGGAGTACCACTGGTATCTATTGGGAGGGGGGATGACCCCTCGGGTCCGTACTAATATGGAGTTAGAGGCAATGTTGCCATCAATCTATCTCTTGGTGCCTTTAGCCAATGGGAGTACTATAAAAAAGGAACTATTCCTCTCGGTGGAATTTGGTCTAGGAAGAGGTTGGAGAATGTGGGCATGAAGCCTAAATGCCTCTTGGTTATACAAGGCCAAACATCTCTGGTCTAGGTACTTGAAGAGATTGGATAGGGTTTGGGCCCTCTTGAATAGACAATGGAACTTTCCATGGATCTCATAAAAATGGGGCAACAAAACATCAAGTGCTTCTCTGTCTCAACCTCATGAAGATGACACAACTGACAAATCTTCTTTGTCCATACAGTTTGGTGATCTATTTTGACTCAAAATCTACGTAAGTACACTCGAAACTAGCCCAAGGGGATACAAAGAGAGTGCACCCAATGATAAGATGTGTATGGGGGTTATTATCTGTGATAATTCCTTGAACTGCAACGACTGGATATTATTATCCTAACTTTAACAGTTTATTTGTCTTCTGTTAAATTATTAACGACAAATAGCGAATAATTCACACTATAATTCTTCACCAATAAAAATATGACGCGGAAATAAAAATGCAGAATAGAGAAATAGATGCACACACAAAATAAAATTAACACCATTGTTTTTGGACAATTGCCCCTGGAAAAACCCCAAAGGGAAAACCAATGCAACAGATGAGGGTTTTATTATTATGCAACAAATATAGAGGATTATAACTGGATGCCCAACTAGGACCCTCCGATAATTTATCTCCACTGGAAATATATTGGGAAAATCCTTTTCCTTCACAGCTACTCGATCTGGCCTCTTTGGCGAACTCGCACTTTTGAGCTAATTTGCACTGTTGGATTGGAAATGTGCACTGCTTGCTGGAGAAAATTCGTTCTTCCTCTTGAACACCTCCAATTGCGCTGTCTTGCCTCTTGTTGAATGGTGTTGTCATTGATGACAACATTTGTTAATGAACACTCTTAATATTTGTCTAGATTGCTTTAGTTGGAAGCTCCAATCGAAGGATGGCTGGAAACCCAGTAGCCCCGCATTCATTGTGGTTTTTGAAGATGATAAGCCATGAAATTAACCTCAAGATTATCATCATTAGATTCCTCTCGTCAAGCCAATTCCGGTGGTGTGTGGAGCGCCATGAGATGCCTCACCGTTTGAGTGATATGATGGTTTGAAGTTGGAGCCCCCAAATTGTAGGCAAAAACCCCAAAGGTTAATAAGGTGGCAGCCCTTCCTTGATGAAGTCAAAAGGTAAAGTCACATGTCTCTTCTCCAACATATAGGAAATTGAAAAAGGTTATTTTTGGAGGGCTTTCAAAATTAAGTTCCAAAATTTATGGCCTAAGCAAAGTCAATATTAAATTTATTTCCCTCCAACATCTCATCTTTTGAAGGCCCCTTCTAATCCAAGACAAAACTATATAAGTCATTCGATTAGCCCTCCTCAAGGTCTGTCTAAAGAAAATAATTTTATGACCTAGCTCTTAAATTTCTATTCTCGGCCCTGTGGGGACATTGCAAATTCAACAAGCGGCTAGGAATTTTCTGGTAGGGTTTGGGTCATTCTTTATTGAGGGTTTTTCGCTGGGATATACATTTTGTTGCAGGTCAGCAAAGGATTACTTAGAACAACGAAGTTTTTTGTTTGTGATCAGCAAAGGATTGCATGTTGAATGAGGTTTGATTGCCTCACACTACACATCCTCTGCGGCTTGCACTTTGAGCAGGTTCAGACCCCGTTTCTCGTAGAAAGCAACCTTGGCTGCCAAAAGAAGTGCAAATCCCTGTGGCAACGTGTGGCATGTAAGTCTATCGCTAGGGCTTATTCCTAAGCATCGTTTGTGAGCCATTATTCCAAGAGCAAAAGGTGTCTCTCTGTATAGTGGTTTCAGCCCTGTTTCTTGCACAAGTTATCAAGTTCGGAGCTCCTAAATACCTTGCGGTCATCAAGTTATTAGCCTGAAAAAGCCTCACACAATTATCAGTCTTGGCACTCGGTTGAGGGCAAAATTCAGTGCACAAATTGAAGCATCTCTGGACCCATTATTTCTATTGTGAACAAGGCCTACTTCCTGAGATTCTCGGCCAGTTCTGAAGCTTCATCTCTGCGGTTTGAAGGTCTTAAATGTATTACGTGTGAAGGCAATATCGAAGTGACTAAGGGTTTCAGTTCTGAGTTTGCTGTTGAATTTTTTCCAGATCAGTGACAATGTTCTGAGCTAGAGGATTTGGTTCAAGTGTCTCTGTATCTAGCAAAGTAGGCCTATCTCTTCAACTTTTTGTATGGTATCTCAAACTGAACTCAGTGAAGAATTGAGAGATCATGACTATTACTTCATACATTAACATACTAAGGTGACGTCCTTTCTGCAGATATATTTTCCAGTGACTACTTCAATAAGCCGACCTAAACAACAGATCAATCTTTGTGACTGTATAGTATGATAACTAATTAAGCAATTTCCCTTTAAAGTGAAGGAGGTATGTGTTCCAAGTGTTAAGTAGCCTCTGTTTATACATCTTTCAACAGACCGTAGATTGAAGATAGAACATTGAAGATTTGTTATCTAATTACTTCAGTAAGAACTGGAGCTAACAAGGCAGTGACATCAACACTTTTGACACAATAAACAAGCCTTCAGTGGCAAGGATTTGAAATGAAATAAGGGTTTCATCACTTAATGTTATTGCAGAACTACTTCAGAGAAGGGTGCGAAGTCATTGGGCTCAAGACTTAAAGAAGGTTGACAAGCCTGCCAATATTATAAGAAGACTATTGAAGGACCAGTGACAGCTCTTGCATACTCGAAGGTATGATTGCTTTTGCAATTTCTGTTTAGTGCTTGTTTTCTGAAGGCAACAGTTTTGTTCTCCTGATCTGGTGGCTAGTTTATGATGCATAAACAAGCAAGGCCCTGAGTAAAGTAAATGGTGCAGTATACATGCTTGCCATAATTTTTACAATCATCAATATTCTTGAGTAAGTCTACTACAGTGAGGGTTTCCAAATTGATAAAAGTTGTGGTACTGTACTGGGGCATATTTTGTATCATCAAATTTACTGGAAGATACATTCTATCAGTTTGTGTTCAGGGTTTTTGATGTAGTAGAAGACAGTGGCATCACATTTTTTTTACAGCAGTGGCGTTACATTTCTATTACAACAATGGCATCACATCCTCTACACACATTACCTGAACCTATCAAACGTATATTATGCCTGTTAATGTGAGTTGGAGCTTGGATCTGCATTGAATATTGGAGATATAGGAGAGCCATCATAATCAGCTCTTGCAATCAGGTCAATAGCATATCAAGCAACATACTGTATGGTCCTGGATATTTAACAAGCAAAGGTTCATGTTACAGTTGCAAAAATGTGTTGTTGAAATCAATTTGATTTGAAATATTCCGCAGAAGCAAAGGCAGGATTTTTTTGACAATGATTATGGTTTTGGCTAATCAATGAATGAATTGAATTGATTTACAATGAGCAATGAAGCTCAATAAATAATACAAATGTATTTACAGAAACAGTAAGTTTCTACTAAGAAACAGAAATAGCAAGTTTCTAATAAGAAACTGCTACTACGATCACAGACGATCTTATCTACATAAATGAGCATTAAACACTAAAATAGCATTATTCTAATACCCTCCCTTAATGCTCAATCTATTTACAACACCTATAGACCCTCTGAATTTTACAAACTTATCAGGACCTAGGGGCTTGGCGAAGATGTCTGCTGGCTGCTCTGTGGTGGGAACATACAGCAACTGAATGGATCCGTCTTCAAGACGCTGTCGAATGCAGTGACAATGGGTTTCCACATGCTTTGTTCGTTCATGGAAGACTAGATTCTTGGCGAGTTTGAGCACTCCCTGATTATCACAGAACAATGGAGTAGGACCTGCCTGGGAAACATGCATATGCGCAAACATATGTCGAAGTCAAACTGCCTCACAAGATGCCTTAACTGCTCCCTGATACTCTGCTTCTGTCGAGGAGAGAGCCACTGCCTGCTGCTTCTTACTAGTCCATGTGATAGCACGGATCCCAGACTAAACACATACCTAGCTGTAGATTTACGGTCATCAACCAAACCTGCCCAGTCGGAATTTGTGTAACCACTGAGTGTAGGATCTGAACTTCGAGTGTACAAAAGTCCATAATCAGGAGTGCCACTCACATAACGCAGCACACGCTTCATTGCTATCCAATGATCAGCCTCATGAGCTGTCATGAAGCATGAAATGTAGCTCACTGCAAAATTGATATCAGGTCTAGTGGCAGTAAGGTAGATGAGGCTGCCCACTAATTGCCTGAATAAAGATTCATCCACAAGTGGTGAGGATGACTGAGCTGAAAGTTTGAGCCCTGGTTCCATAGGAGTCATGGCAGGTTTGCAATCCTGCATTTTGAACCTGTCCACAAGACTTCTGGCATACTTGGACTGAGAGAGAAAGATGTTGTTCTCAGTCTGCCAGACTTCAACCCCCAAACAGTAATGAAGAAGTCCCAAATCTGTCATATCAAAAGTGTTGCACAAATCCTGTTTGATCCCATGGATCAAATGTGCTGAACTGCTAGTAATGATAAGGTCATCCACATAGACAACCACAAACAGAATATCATCACCAATATGTTTGATATACAGGTTTGCATCAGATGGACTCTCCATGATCTGTTAGGTACTTATCAATTTTCATGTACCAAGCCCGAGGGGCTTGTTTCAGACCATAGAGTGCTTTGACTAATCTACAAACTTTCTGTTCTTGATCGGCAACCTTGAATCCTGGAGGCTGCGTCACGTAGACTTCTCCCTGTAAGTCACCATTCAGAAAATCACTCTTTACATCCATCTGATGGACTTTCCAATTGAACTGAGCTGATAAGGCAAGGACGAGCTGTATGGTACTTATCTTGGCTGTAGGAGCAAAGGTCTTCTCATAGTCTATGCCTTCCTTCTGTGAGAACCCTCGAGCAACAAGGCGAGCCTTATACTTGTCTAGGGTTCTGTCAGTTTTGTATTTCACTTTATACACCCATTTGCAGCTAATGGGCTTCTTCCCTGCAGGAAGATCAGAAAGGGTCCAAGTGTGATTCTTCTGAAGACTCTGGAATTTAGCTTCCATAGCCTATTCCCACTCAGGTATACCCTTAGCCTCTGAAGAGGTTTGAGGCTCAAAAACACTGTGTAGGTTAGCCATAAGAGCAAAATTTTCTGTAGGCTGTTGTTTGCTCTTATTTCTGGAAGTTCTACCTTCAAGGAGCTCATTATCCCAGAGATCACCAATAGTTTTAGCCCACCATTTAGGCTGGAGAGTAGAAGAACCAATATCTGGAGTAGGTGGAGGAGGCTCAGGAACAACAAGAGCAGCGAGAGGAGGATTATTTTCTGGAGGGAACTCAAGTAGTGCATCATTAAATACTGATGCTGCATCATCCCTCCCATCAGGTGGACCTAACAGAAGAAGAACACTGTGAGGCTGATCCTTAGAACACTGCTCAGAAGGAGGAGACTAAAAGAACTCTCTGTCTTCATAAAATACTATGTCCCGACTGAAGATAAGACGATCAGTGTCTATATCTATCAGCCTATAGGCCTTGTGGTGATCACTGTACCTTGTCATCATGAGTTTCTGGCTTTTGGAATCCAACTTAGAGCGCTTAGCAGCTGGAATCCAAACATATGCAACCGAGCCAAACACTTTGAGGTGACTAATCTTAGGTTTACGGCTAGACCAAACCTCTTTTGGAGTCTTCCCCTTGACAGCCTGAGTAGGTGATCGGTTAAGAAGATAGACAGCAATAAACACTGCTTCAACCCAAAATTTGTTCGGAACACTCCTGTGTTGTAACATGGAATGAGCCATTTCAACAACCGTACGGTTGCGACGTTCGACAACACTGTTATGCTTAGATGCACGGCAAGGTTCTCCATCCTTGAATGAAGACCGATGTTGCTTGCCAGCTTGACAGGCGCCACACACTCCCAAATGCTGAGTCTGAATATCAGGTAACCCTGACACAAGTCCCTCCTGAGATAGCTGAGAGAGATATTGAATGTTTAGATGCCCATATCTCTGATGCCACAAAGTGCTAATGGGAGAAACACGAGCTGCTAGAGCCACTTCTGGAGAATCACCAATGTCAAGAAGCCTGTATAGGCCATGATCCTCTAGGCCAACAGCAACCGTAAGACGAGTTTCCCTGTCAATAATGGAGCACTTGTGCGCACTGAACACCACATCAAGCTTAGGAGAGTTCCTCATAATCTGGCTTATAGACAACAGATTAATTTCCATATTAGGGACATAGTACACATTCAGGAAGATGAGTGTGCGCCCATCAGACTGGATCTGAACTGTACCTCTGCCAACCACTATGTACTCTTCACCTTCGTCAAATACCATGGAATCACTGAAAGATGAGAAGTCAGTAAACCAGTCATGCCTGTGAGAGAAATGACGTGATGCACCAGAGTCAATGTACCAGGCAGAAGACAAGGCATGATCTGAGGACCTCTTAGCCATAAAGGCGTAAAAGGCAGATTCCTTCTGCTCGAAATGTTCTGCAACATTCACTTTCTGATGAGACCCTCCCTGCTTCTTCTGTTCAGAAGCAATTCTTTGTCGGCAATCTTTCTTCATGTGGCCGAACTTGTGACAGTAATTACACTGCACATTTTTCTTCTTAGCAGGATCAGAAGGCCGAGAAGAACCTTTCTGCTGAAAGGACTGAGAGGACTGATATGTGGTAGCAAAGGCATTTTCTGAGGATGATGATGAAGCACCACTACCAAACTGCTGTTTCCAACGATCTTGCTACAGGAGTTTGGTGCATAACTCCGGAAACTTTAGATCAACATTAGTGGAGGTAATGTTGAGTGTTTCTATGAAGTGCTCATAAGGTTTTGGTAGACTTTTCAGAGTGATGACTACCATATCTTCTTCCTCCATGGTTCGACCAATGGCTTCGAGCTGATCTCAAATGTCTTTAATCTTGTTAAGATGTTCTTGTAAAGACATACGTTCATCCATCATGATGGAGAACAACTGATTCTTTAGAAAGAAAGCTCTGCTCTTGTCGGATGTCTCGTGCAATTCTTTCGAATGTTGCCAGATTTTGACAACTGTCTTGCTGAAAGGAATTTGTGGTAACTGATCATCAGTCACAGAGAGTTTGAGAAGCATAACAACCTCTCGATTTCGATCATCAAACTTATCTTGATCTGCACCAGGTGTACCAGGACTGAGCTCTTTTCCCAAAACGAGCTAGTCAAGACACCTATATTCAAAAATGGTCAACATTCTCTGTTTCTAGATGTTATAATTGGTGCCATTAAAGCACTGACTGCCTTCCAACATCAGGTTGGTTAGCGAGGCCATCTGCACGTTTCCCAAGACACAGAAAACAACAAAGGAGTCCGACACGGATTTCAATGCAGATGCCGACTGATTCGGACAAAATTTGACAGGTGCTGGTGCAATATGAAATAGAACCAGAATGAAAACTCGGCCCTGCCAAGTAAACAATTAATTTCGCTTTCGGCAATATGTCCCTGTCTTCTCAGCGATGCTTTGCATCATAAATCGTGTTTCACACATTCAGAAATTTGTTTTTCAAAGATGCGTCAGATGTGGATCGATACTCTTGGCTTGTGGCTGCACTGTGCATGCAATTTATTATTGTTTTTCTTATCGTTGCTTGGCCTTCACGCACAGGGTTATAAAATCCACTCTCCGCTACAACGTTTCCAAAGTCGACCTTGACCAATAGATGAGTTTCGACTACGCAGGACTTGTCCCCATCGGTTCGCTGGCAATGGGTCGATGGGTCAATCCCTTCTGCGACCAAATTAGGCTACTGATTCAACGATCTCTGCTTTGCACAGATAATTGTATGTCCCTAGCAAGAAGCACAAATTTCTGAGGGGTGACAGGTCAGATTAATTGTGCGTACCCCGGGCAATTTTGTTATCCGTGTCCACAAAAAAAATCCGAAGCCGATCTTTACACGAAGAGCATTTCACGGCCGAAGAACTTCAAGGCAAGCTATCTTTCAACGAATTTGTGCAAGCTGTACCTTCAAACCCTTGCGGTGGCCACTCCTGAAGCGTCTGTTTCAGCAATGTCAAAACCCTCTGCGAAGGAAAAGGTCGAGGAATTTTGAGCAAAGACGGAAGAGTTTTACGTCGGTAACTTGAAAACCCTCAGAAGGCTCCCGTGGTGTTTGCCAAGGCCTCTTGAACTCCAGTGGAAAACAAACGCGATGCCCACTTTAAACAACTGTGGCTCAGAAATTGTGACGTCCAGTAAAATTCCTTTTTTTTTTTCAGACTCCTAGAGAGCAATTTCGAAATGAAGCACAATTTTTTTTAAACAATGAAAAATTATTTCGAAAAAATACCTGAGCTCCGATACCATAATGAATGAATTGAATTGATTTACAATGAGCAATGAAGCTCAATAAATAATACAAATGTATTTACAGGAACAGTAAGTTTCTATTAAGAAATAGAAACAACAAGTTTCTAATAAGAAACTGCTAATAAGATCACAGATGATCTTATCTACATAAATGAGCATTAAACACTAAAATAGCATTATTCTAATATTGGTAGTTGGCAGAGTTATTGTTGATCAGGGAAATAATTGGATCAAGTGTTTTGACATTATTGATTAGTGCTTTGCATGTTAATGAAGAGTTATTCAACAACTAGGGTTTGAATTGCAATTTGGACAGAGATAGAAGTGATTGATATTGGCAGCTAGAGTTTGATATGTAGTTTGGATAGAGATAGAAGCAGTTGATATTAGCAGCTAGAGTTTGATGTGCAAATGAAGAATTGATTGACAGTCTCTTGTATTACAATTTCTTTTATATTGATTTAGAGCACAGATGGATCGAGCCTGACAATTGTGAAACATGGTCTGCCGGCTGATTAGGGTGGCAAGGTGGTGCAAGGCAAGAGAGTGGAGTTTCCTTTAGGTTGGAGCCTGAGAAAACATCAGGGTGGCAGGGTGGTGCTATGTTATGAACAAAATAATGAAGATATTAATTAAATAAAATAATAATAAAATAAAATAATTAATAAATAAATAAATAAATAAATATTAAATTAATTAATTATTAAAAACATTATTAATTATGAAGTGTTGAAGTCAAAAGACGTGACCCTTAATCCTTCGTGGCCTGTCAATGCTTATAAAGGTAAGCCGCCAGAAGGCAATGTAATCACCATTCATTTTTCAATTTAATATAATACAAAATATATCTTAATAAGAGCTCATACACTTACATACAACGGACTCTACAAATTGCGTTTCTGTCTCTAACAATGGTATCAGAGCCAGGTTCTCTCCTCAGCGCAGTTCACTGCTCCTCAAAGATGTCTGTTCCTTATCCGTTGCTTCGCAAACTTGTTCATACACTGTCGTCCTGTCCCGTCCCCCTATTCCACTATTCTAGCTGCAAACCCTACCGATTTGTGTCCTCCACCATTCTTCTTACTCATCGAACATCTTACCAAACATCGTTCCTTCTGCTTGGAACATTGTCGAGCTACCATAAAACCTGTTGGTCGCCTGTGCTTTTCTCCTGAGCCTTTGTTCCTATCGCTAGACCTATCCCAACCACATTCTGTCACCATTGCCCTTTTACGCAACCGCCCACGTTGTCTTCCACCGTTGACCGTCATATTCCGCCTTGAAAACCCTATTCCCCGTTGTTTATTTTCTGCCGTTTTTGTCTTGCCGACTAAATCGACACTCGGGCCGTGTTCTGTCCAACACCCATGCTATTTCATATCCATAGTGAAACTTTATCATATATATATATATATCTATATATATATTAAGTTATATACTATATAATTTGTTAAATAGTTAAATTTTATTATGTATTATATACTATTTAATTACAAATTTTATAAATTAATTAACTAATGGTTATATAAATAGTTAATTATAAAATTAATTATTTATATAATAAAATTGATTAATTTAAAAAAAAGTTGGGTTCCTCCAAGAAAAACAAGAACAAGATGGTGAGCAACGAGGAGTTACAAGCTGACGTTAACTACTAAAGGGATGAAGTCAATAGCGTATGATATTGTCTTTAGAAAAAGCGCAAACATAATTTAATGAAGGTCAAAAGAAGTTAACGTTGATGATGGAGAAAATACTACAAATAGATGACAAAATTGACGAAACCACCAAAAGACTTGATGACCATAGCGAACGACTTAATCAATTAATGGAGAAGGTGGACATGCTAACAATTCAAACTTTTCAAGGACCAGAATCCAGCCCACAAAACAGAAATGTGCATGAACTTGCTGATCTGCTTGAGATATGCTTTTTAGGTACCCAATATTACACTAAATTTCTAGAAAAGGACTATCAATGAATTAAAAAGGAGCTACCCAAATTTGATGGTAAATATCATACCGACGCTATTGTTTGGGTTAATAAAATGGAAGCTATTTTCGAATCGAACCCACCATTAGGTGAAGGTGAGAAAATCATGATGACATCCAAGGATTTGGACGCAAAGACATATGATTGGTTCTTACGATGGTCTGAAAAATGTGAGACTTGTTCTTTTCATTGGAAGAATTTCGTGGATGCCTTGCTAAAAATAATCTATGACAAAGAAGAAGATGATATCTATAACAAATTTGTTCATCTCAAGCAAAAGGGGTCTGTAAGCCAATATACCCACGAATGGGAAGTATTGGCTATAGGAAAAGGAGGATTTAATGATGAACAACTACTTAAAATGTACAGATGTGGACTTGAAGGCTATATTCGTGCATAAATGAAATTGTACAAACCACAAACTATTGAAGAATTTAGACATATGACAAGGCTTATTGAACAAAAACATAAGGTCAACATAAGATGAAAACTGTTAATTTTAGATAACAATGGTATGTTCTATGCTTAAGACAATTTACTTCAATGTTCCTTTAGCAGCCCAATGAAAAATTCCAATTATATCCAGTAGCAATCACATTAACTTATAAACATTGACAGTAAATGCAGATAGAACATAAAATCATATGCAGAAAACAAGCCAAGACAAGAGGACACAAGATGTGGCAGATGCCAGGGACAAACCCTAATGTGGGGAAACCCTTTGATCAAATCTTCTTATTATTCTTCAATAGTTCAATAAAAAGAGAGAGTACAAATATCATAAATACAAGCCCAAAACATATCTGTCAAATCAACCCTAACCAGAAAGTCAACGGTGGTCAAAGCTGCCCCAAAACATCCTCCAAACAACAGTCCAATTTGGCCTTCCAGGAGAGTCAAAGTCAGCCCAAATTCTTCGGTCAAACTAGTCAAAGGAGAGAGAAAATACTGCTGCAATTTTTTGCGGTCAAACTTGAAGTCAATGCTGGTCAAACTGTCCCAAAATTCTCAATTTCTGTGCCAATAAATGCGGCCTCCAAAAATCGAATTTCTGGCCCAAAAACTGAGGTCAACACTGGTCAAATCACCCCTGGTCAATGCTTCTGAAATTCGGCCTGTTTGACCCAAAAGAACTCGACCTTTTGCCACACGTGTGAAGGAGAGAGAGAGAGATTAGTCACACATGCGAAGAATGAGACATATGCCTCCAAGCTGTACGAACCAAGAGAGAGAAGATGATGTGATGAGATGATGTCCAAATGAGGAAAAGGTCACCTCTATTTATACAATTCGTTGAGGGTGAGGAGACCCATCTATTGGGCTTCATGAGCCTACATTTGACTGTGGCCGACCTTGACAATTTGTCCATAAGAGAAATAAATTCATAATTCCATTTCTACTTGTCAGAATGAGATGATCTTTATATCAAAATTGTACCTCTCCGAAAGAGGAATCCAATGCAATAATCATCTCCATCATATGAGCTGTCCTAAGGTGGAAGTTGGCCCTAGTTGCCAATTTTAACACTCCCTCTCAACTAGGGAGAATTCCACCTGCCAATCCATCATCATGCCAACCTGTCATCCTGAACCATCACTGCCATCACTGCCCTGCTCTGCTGAACCATGAAGTAATAATGAAGAAGTGATCAAGAGTATATCATACCACTCTCCATTGACTAAAGTCAGTAATTGATCCCAGATCAAGTTGTTGAACACCAAGCATCCTAGTCATAGGGAGTATGACAGTACACGATGCATCCATCTGTAGTGCTATGGCCCCTAACTAGCTTTTCCCAACTCATTGGCCAGTTGAGAGGTACTTCCCATGAGTCCCAGACTCTATCGGTAGGATGTGTGTTGGGGCAACATCAGGAGAAGGTGAACCACTCATCCTGCTCATATGCCATAGGAGGTGAACCACTCATCGTATGCATATGTCAATCGTAGGGGAAGGTGAACCACTGACCCTACATACATGTGTCTGGGTAGGGGAAGGTGAACCACTCACCCTGTATCCAGCGCACCACTAGGTGAAGGTGAACCACTCACCCTGTATCCAGCGCACCACTAGGTGAAGGTGAACCACTCACCCTATGGTCACTCATAGCTAGCTCCAAGAAGTACCCCACGCCCCAAGAGCTTTCAAAGATCTGCGTTCAACTCATATGGGACACTCATAAGAGGGTCGTTCCATTACTCCAAGTCTCTCTCAGAAGGTTAATAATTTGACCTTCCTGAGAGGCTTCGTGAGAATATTTGCAACTTGCTCACCTGTCCTAATGTGTTGGAGCCTAACTGCTCCCCGTTGTACCATATCCCGGATAAAGTGGTATCGGATATCAATGTGCTTGGAGCGGTTGTGGAACATAGGATTCTCTGATAGACAAATCCCACTCTGGTTGTCGCAGAAGATCACAGTGGTATCTAGCACGTGCTCAAATAGCTCACTGAAGAGCTTCCTCAACCAAACTACTTCATAACAGGCCATACTCACAACAATGTATTTGGTCGTGGCGGTGCTTAGTACAACTGATTTATGGTTCCTACTCATCCAAGATATAGAAGCGGACCCCAAAGGGAAGCAACACCTAGATGTGCTCTTACGATCCACCACACTGCTAGCCCAGTCAGCATCTGTATATCTATGTAGTCTCAAATCCGCAACAACGAATCTTAGTTCATAGCGGATTGTGCCTCGGAGATATATCTCAAGAGATTCTTGGCAGCAATCCAATGAATGTGATGAGGCTTGACCATATATTGACTCAACGTGTTCACAGCGAAGCATATGTCAGGACGAGAGTTGACCAAGAACATCAGTGCTCCTCACAAGTTGACGATACTTGGTAGGGTTCGCCAATTCGGGCCCAACAACACTTCTACATAGCTTCTTAAAGTTGAGTTCAATCGGAGTAGTCACAGACTTGTAGTCCACCATCCCACATCTTTCAAGTAGCTTCATAATATATTTTCCATGAGATAGGAAAATCTCACTCGACTTTTGCCAGACCTTCAATCCTAGGAAATAATGCATCACTTCTAGGTTTATCTCAAACTCGGAAGCCAACTCCCTTTTGCATTGATGAATGAGAGGGTCATCACCTGTTAGAAAGAGATCATCCACATAAAGGACCAAAATGAGAGGTCTATCCTTTTCAACCTTGAAGTAAAGGTTTGGGTCAACATCACTTCTCGTAAATCCCAGCTTCATAAGATAGCTATTGATCCTCTCATACCAAGCCCTAGGGGCTTGCTTCAACCCATAAAGGGATTTCTTCAACCTGCATACATGTGTCTCACGATCTTGAACCTCGAACCCCTCGGGTTGTTCCACATATACTTCCTCCTTAAGCGAACCATGCAAGAAGGCAGTTTTGACATCCATCTGATGAAGGTTCCATCCTTGCGAGGTAGCAAGGGCTATGATCGAACGAATGGTGGTATATTGGGCAACTGGTGCAAATATCTCATCATAGTCTACTCCTTCCTTTTGAGAGAAGCCTCGAGCTATAAATCTAGCCTTGAATTTCTTAGCACTCTCGTCAGCTCCATGTTTGATCTTGTAGAGACATTTCGAAGTGACCACAGACTTATCCTTGGGTCTAGGAACCACATCCCAAACATCATTCTTCATGATTGATTCATACTCTTCGTTCATTGCATCCTTCCAAACTTGTTGCTTCACGACTTCTTCAAATGTACAAGGCTCAGATTATACAATGGTACTCATGGCAGCTAAGTACCCTTGGTACCTATTCGACTTCTTGCTTTCACGAAATACCCCCCTCGGTGCAATGTGTTTCTCGGCATCTTCAGGAGTATATTTAAGCCACAAAGGCCTCTTTGTTATAGTAGAGGGCTCACTAGGAGGTGGATCAATGGGATCCATCAGATCTTCAACATCGGGCATCGGTTCATCGGACGAAGATTCATCCTTCTTTTCTGCATCAACATCATCATTGGCCTTCCTAGGAATAAGAAGATCTTGAATCTTTCTAAGTGCAAAATCTTCATTGAAAGTGACATCATGACTTAATTCCACTTCCCTTTGACCAGGCACATAGATTCTATATGCCTTCGAAGTTTCACTATAGCCCACAAATGTTCCTTTCTTCCCAGATGCATCTAGTTTCTTTCTTTTTTCTTTCGGCACATGAAAATATACGGGACAACCAAAAATTCTAAAATGAGAAACATCAAGTTTCTTATCGGTGAATACTTCTTCAGGTATCTTGAATTCCAAAGCTTGATGTGGGCATCGGTTTTGGACATACACAACGGTGTTGGTAGCTTCTCTCCATAAGAACTTCGAAAGACCTTGATCATGAAGCATAGCCCGGGTGGCTTCTATGATAGTACAAATTTTCCTTTCAGCAACACGATTTTGTTCAGAAGTATATGTGGTTCTAGCCTCCCTCTTAATGCCAACTTCTCTACAATAGTATTTGAATTCATTAGACTCATATTCGGTCCCATTATCGGTCCTCAATGTTTTGATCTTCTTCCTTGTTTGATTCTCGACCAAGGTTTTGAAGGAGAGGAACCAT
Organism: Pinus tabuliformis; assembly: GCA_031772625.1. Classification (NCBI taxonomy): domain Eukaryota; kingdom Viridiplantae; phylum Streptophyta; class Pinopsida; order Pinales; family Pinaceae; genus Pinus; species Pinus tabuliformis. The sequence goes on from CM062816.1 coordinate 30,671,058, forward strand.
TTGAATACTTCGTTTTTCTTCTTTAAGGAATAGATCCATGTCTTGCGAGAGAAGTCATCCACAAAAATAGCATAGTACAAATATCCACCCAAAGATGTCAAGAGAAACATACCCAATAGATCAGAATGGACCAATTGAAGAATATCGGTGGTTTGATTTTCACTCGAGGGGAATGGTCCCCTTGTATGTTTTCCAGCTTCACATCCCTGACAAACACCTTCATGATTTAAGTTGAATTCGGGCATCCATGTGACCATCTTCCTTACATCGGGTAAGGTTGTGAAATGGAGGTGAGCAAATCTTCGGTGCCATAGTTCGGATTGAAGAGAGGTGTCACAAATCACTGCTCCCAACAGACTTCCTCCAACTAGAGAGAGACCTTCAACACTGAATCCTAGAGTGAATGCATCTCTTGGATTCCTTTGCCAAAGACGAACCTTCCCATCAATGAATGACACCTTAAAACCTTTGTCTTCCATCGCAGAAATAGAAACCAAGTTCTTTTTCAGGTCAGGTACGTATAACACTTCTTGTAGGTGAAGGGTTTGACCTTGATTTAAGTGAAGAGTAACAGTCCCAATTCCTTTCACGGGATAAGTGGCATTATCCCCAAGTATGATCTCCATATTTGTCTTCTTTTCAACCAAGTTTGAGAGAGCTTCTTTGTACCCAGTGAAGTGCCTTGAGGCACCACTATCAATCAACCAATGGTCCAATGTATCCGGAGGAGAGGCGGTGGAGAGGGCAGAAATAAGATAAAATTCATTTTGCTTTACAACATTAGCTTCATCATACCTGGAGTTTCTCGACTTCTTGGGAGGACGACCACCTCCATTTCGAGCAGCAGGAGCATTCCTCTTTCCTTTGTTATTGAACCTGTTGTTCCTTCGATTGCCATTACCCTTGTTTTTATTATTGTTGTCATCATCTCTTAGAGTATCCTTTTTGTGAGGACACTCTTTAGCGAAGTGGTCAAACTTGTTACAATTGAAGCACCTTGCTTTTCTTCCTTTGTTGAACCCCGACTTGAACCCTTGTCCTTGATTCCTTGGACCAACATTGTCCCTTCTTCTATAATGAGCAGAGAAGGCTTCAAGATTGTTTCCATTTGAGGGCTTGCCTCTTTCCATCATCCTTATTTCTTCTTGAGTGCATCTGGCCAATAGTTCCTCAAATCCAGGAATCCTGTCATTTTTGAGGATGGTAGTGTTGAACACATCCCATTCTCTTGTAAGGACTCCAAGTGCAATAAGGGTGAGCTCCTTGTCACCAATGAAGTCTTCAATAGATAGGACATCATTCTTAATCTCGGTGATCCTCATGAAGTAGGATTGGATGGATTCTCCTCTATCCATCTTGATGTCTTTCAACTTGTTCTTGAGAAAGAGAATTTGATTTGCATTGTTCACTTTCAATATCCCAACCAGCCTTTTATACATCTCCTTAGATGTTTCCAAATCAGAAACATATGCAACCAAAGGCTTATGAATAGAATCAACAATAATCTTATTAGCTTTTACCTCACCTTTTTTGTACTTGGTTTGAGCAGCAGCGGATGCATTTGAAGGAGGCTCCGCTATTCTTCCTTTGACATGGTCCATGGCATCATGCTCTTCCAAAGTCAAATCCAAAGTCATCTTCCATACATGATAGTCAAACTTGTCCTTAAGCTTGTCCTTGGATTTGAAGAAAGATGTAGTTGTCATTGGGACTAGTTCCAAGTCCTTCTCCAACAAATTCCCTTAGTAATTGCTTTGCTTCACTCTTGCTTGGGCTTTGTCTTCACCTCAGCTCCGATTCCATGTTAATTTTAGATAACAATGGTATGTCCTATGCTTAAGACAATTTACTTCAATGTTTCTTTAGCAACCCATTGACAAATTCCAACTATATCCAGTGGAAATCACATTAACTTATAAACATTGACATTAAATGCAGATAGAACATAAAATCATATGCAGAAAACAAGCCAAGACAAGAGGACACAAGATGTGGTGGATGCTGGGGACAAACCCCAATGTGGGGAAACACTTTGATCAAATCTTCTTATTATTCTTCAATAGTTCAGCAGAGAGAGAGTACAAATATCATGAATACAAGCCCAAAACAGATCTGTCAAATCAGCAATCAAATCAGCCCTAACCAGAAAGTCAACAGTGGTCAAAGCTACCCCAAAACATCCTCCAAACAGCAGCCCAATTCGGCCTTCCAAGAGAGTCAAAGTCAGCCCAAATTCTTTGGTCACACCCAGTCAAAGGAGAGAGAAAATATCACTGCAATTTTTTGCGGTCAAACTTTAAGTCAACACTGGTCAAACTGTGCCAAAATTCTTGATTTCTGTGCCAATAAATGCGGCCCCCAAAAATCGAATTTCTAGCCCAAAAACTGAGGTCAACGCTGGTAAAATCAAAATTTTACCTCTCCAAAAGTGGAATCCAATGCAATAGTCATCTCCATCATATGAGCTGTCCTAAGGTGGAAGTTGGCCCTAGTTGCCAATTTTAATAAAAATCAACAACAATATTCATGTAAAAAAGAGAAACAAATGTAGGTATTGTGGAGACAAATGGATGTCAAGTTATAGATGCCTTAACAAGAAAATATATACTAATGAAGTTAAGGAGTCAGACAGTTCATGTAATGAGTTAGAGAAAAGGATAAAGAAGAAAAATAATTGTCGCAAGTGTGGAGAAAATTGGACACCAAGACATAAATGTGAAGACATGTCCTTACGTTACTATAAGATAGTAGATGGAAGGCAAGTTGAAGTACAAGAACCTGATGAAGAAATCACTATAATGCACAATGTAGATTCAGACCTTGAGGAAACATCACAAGAAGCATCATTAGTTGCAATCTCATGTGTCCGACAAAATCAGGATGAAGAAAGCAATTCTTCAAAAGATCAAAAACAACAAGCGACTACAAAATATGTTCCACCACACCTTTGAAAGCAGAGAACCCAATCTCCAAGAAGAAAGAACACTAAGCTTACAACACCACCAACAAACATGACAAGGAGATTACGCCCTAAAACCCTGAAGCTTAAAGGGATCATAAGAGGCAAAAATGTTAATATACTTGTAGATTTTGGTAGTACTCATAATTGTATAAACATTGATCTTGCTAAACAACTTAATCTTAGTATGTGCCCAATCAAGGACCTAACCATGACTGTCGCTACTAGGCAAAAGTTCAAAGAGATAGGAGAATGTCATAAGGTTTCAATCCAAATACAAGAACTAGAACTACATACATAGTTCTTTGCCCTACCACTCAAAGAAATGGATATAGTGCTAGGTGCAGAATGGTTAATACATTTAGGAAGCTATACTACAAACCGTGAAGAACAGTTTATGGATTTTAGTTGGCAATGACGACACTATAAATTATATGGTGTTGATACTACTAGCTTCAAGGAAGGTGCAAATACATATGAGAACTTCACCAACTCACAAGGAACGAAGAAGGTCAAAGTAAATAGACATCATTCCATAGCTATGTGCTCAATTAGAGAAAACCCTACTTGTTATGCTTTGAGGGCAAAGCATCTCTAAGGGGGTGGCAATGTTATGAACAAAATAATGAAGATATTAATTAAATAAAATATTATAATTTTAAAATAATTGATAAATTAATTATTAAAAACATTATTAATTATGAAGGGTTGAAGTCAAAAGACGGTACCCTTAATCCTTGGTGGCCTGTCAATGCTTATAAAGGTAAAGTGTCACAAGGCAATGTAATCACAATTCATTTTTCAATTTAATATAATACAAAATACATCTTAATAAGAACTCATGCACTTACATACAATGAACTCTACAAATTGCATTTTTGTCTATATCATGCTAAGGCAGGCTGGAGCTTGTACAAGGTGTTGGAGTGTCCATCCAATTGCAACTGGTACACAGGGTTAGACCCAGAATGGCTAGAAGGAAACTTAGACCCATGTTTGAGGGGTGTGTGTTGATATGAAGTGCTCTAAGCCAAAGAATCCTAGAAGAATAGGGTTTCTAAGCAATCCTTGTGAAATCAGAGTGTCAAGGTTGTGGGACCATAAAGAAGCCCTAATGGACCCAAACAAAGTCAAGGGTGTGGGGTAAAACTTCAAATAGGTGGACTTGACAGAGTGAGGGAGGAGAAAAGGATCAAAGAGGTATGATTTAACTTTTATGTTCAATGCAGTGATCCTTAATGAAGCCACTAACCACATGCAAACTAGGGAAATGATCTTTGAGCTAGGGCTTGGGATATCTTGAGATTCCACTGTCGGAATAGCCTCAAATTTGGAGGACCTCTAAAGGACTCACCAGCATAGCTCTAGACCAATTTTCATTGATTTTTGATGGTTACAATAGAATTCGTGTGATGCCCTAGATGGCCTTCTAGGTTAGGGCTTAGAAGAGAGAAGAGGAAGGTGAAAGAAATCTTCGTTTAGTGATCACCTAGGACTAGACCAATGCCTAGCCTTTGGGAGAATGGAGTCAATGCAAATCAATGTTTAGAGATGTCTTATACCCAATCAAAGAGCCTCCTAGTAACTTCGCATGCCCTTAAAGGCAACAAATAGGTCAGTAAGAAAGTTTATACTTCTTTGATGCTGTAATTGGTGACTTATCAAGGTAATTATGAGAAACCATATACCCCTAGGACAAATATTCACTACACTTTAGCATAAAACATATGAAAATCCCTCAAAAAGACCAGATCAACACATTCACATTTCAATTATGCAACTTCACTTGCTTCATGAGTGAAATTCCTTCATAGATTATGCAAATGGAAAAATGAAAAATAAACCATAAAAGAGCACACTTACAACTACAAGTATAGTGAAAATTTCCAATCACCAATAGAGACAAATATCGAAGCTCCAAGACAAAGAATAAGTTTTTCCAAACATCGAAATGCATCAATAATCCAATTCGTCCATCAACAAGGCTAGCAAAATTCTCAAGAAGAGATACAAGTCCAAATTCAAGTGATAATCAAATGAAATGATCATCACATCAATAAGGCCTAATAATGACCCAACTAATAAAATAATGTGCCAAAATAACATTCTTTGGTGACAAGCCCACCAAGATAGCTCCATAATACAAAAATAAGCTTCCCAAGAGGGAAAAATATTAAACACAATAGGTTGAAGGGCCATTGAGGAGGCCTAATGGAGTCCAATATGTGCCAAGATGAATAAATGAGCTCCTAACATAGTGATCAAGGGGTTGGCCCCTTGATATCCAATCAAACAACCTGTAGTGTCCCCAAGTGGCTATGGGGCACAAAACATCCTCATGGGACTCTAAATGGATCACACAGGTCTGTATCCCATCTGTAAGGGCTAGAAGAATGGTGCAAGCCCTCCCGCAGTGAGACACATCCTCATCTGGGCCCTGGATAGCTCCCAAGTGTGTGGTGCAAGAGTGGAGCCGGCTGGGTAAGGTGGTCCAGGTGCATCATCATCATCCAGTAGGTGGAATACAAGCAAGCCATGAATGGAACTGAAGGATTCCATGGAGTGGTAATCTGCTCTTTGTTATGGTGGAGACCCGTGGCTCTCAATGCTCACCCTACAAATACCAATATCACCCTTTGGAGGGCTTGGATCCAGTATAGGGAGACCAAAACCCGGATGAAGACACACATGCAATCTTTTATAATATCCAATGCATCCTCTCTCCTTCCAGTAGAACCAATCATTAATGCAATTGAGTAAATGAGCTTACAAATCATGGAACCAAGTCGACACTTCATAGTGGCATGCCCTTTGATAGTGGGCTTTAGAACGTACAAGTGTCTCCAAGTTCAAGAAGAAGGTTAACCAAGGACCCTATTAGGTGGTTTCAGCCTCTAAGGGCAGTGACATGTCCATGGTACATCCATCAAATGGCAGGTGGTATTTGAAATGATGATGGAATGGAGTGGGGCCTTAGGGGATGGATCCAAGCCACACGCCACAGTGCAAGGGTAGCTAAGACAAGGGAAGCCCACACTTGGGTATATGAGTGTACGAGGGAGCAATCGTGGTACATGAGTTACCCCAACCATTGTTTTTCCACCTTTCTTCATATACTTTTTGCCTTTCATAGATTTTTCTTTTGTAACTGCTCAGGGTTTCAGAGGATGAGAGCATGATATGTATGATATAACAGTAAACGCTGCCTTAAGGTGGGGTAGTTCATCGTCCACCAGGGGTTGGGACAATGATGGGTTCCCAAATGATGAAAGGGGCCTTAGGAACTAGGGTGATGGCCATGATGAAAGGGGTAGAGCTCATGTTTGGCTTTTGCCCACGTGCTAAAAATGTATGCCCCGACCATCTTTTTCATTTTATGGTACATTTCTTGTTGAGAGTTGCCAAATTATGCTTTTTCTTTTCTTTTCGCTGCATCAAAGTTAAGGGCATCATTCCAGGCTTGACCGAAAGTGTGGACAAGGGGAAGGGGAGGCTAACTCCTTGTGGACTCTGTTACTGACCATTTTGTACGTGATATCCCTAGGAGAAAATTTTCTTCAAGATGGTCCTCAACCGACAGGCAACAACCCCTTGCAACTACCAACTAGTTCATTGTGCCACTTCTTCGACGCTTGAGCCAACCATGTGGTCCCTCATGTTGAAGTTTCTAAATCTAATTAGTTTAGAAACCCTTCATGCACTTATCCTGATTTATTCCTACCTACTTGTTATTTTTTCTTTAACAAGTTATTTACGAAGTAAATACTGAAAATAAACACCAGTGCATGCTCAACATATTACAGATCAACAATTAAAAGAAACAAGAACAAACACACCACATGACACCATTATTTTTGGACCAATGTCCCCGGAAAAACCCAATGCAGGAAAACCGGTGCAACTATCTGAGGGTTTTCTTATTAAGCAATATTAGAGTACAATCTGGGTGTCGAAATTGGTCTACCCAACAGAGAATTTCCTTAGCAGCTATACCTCACAGTTTGAGAGAAATCTCCTGGCTGAAACCCTGGAAAATCCTTCTGGCAGCTCCTCAGCACAAAATTGCTCTGCAACCCCAGCGTCTGCCCAATCTGGATTGTGTCAGCCCCTCTATGTCTCACGCTGTCCTTGTGTAAGCCTTTCTAGGCCTGCATCAACTCCAGGAGGCCTTGTGTCAGCTCTGGGAGCCTCTGCGTCAGCTGCACTAGCCCGTCTGGTGCTTTGCACAACACGTGACTGCCTCTGCGTGGCCCTGTGTGAGCCCTTGCTGGCTCTGCGTCACCCTCCTTAGCTGTTGCGCTGCTCTCCTGGCATAATCTCTGCCTTCTCTGTTTCTCTCTACTCAATGCCCCTCAGCTGCTCTCCCGATCACTGATTCTATCTCTCTTAGCAAGCCCCGCTCTAGAGAATAGAATGACTGATCATCTGGTGTGCCCTCCAAGTGACCCTCAAGCCTCTTATACTTTTCCTGTTGACATCTCAACGACCGAGATTAAGTCCCTAATCAACGACTAAGATTTTATCTCGCTTGATCCATTTCTTTTGGACCATTCTAACATAGATTCATATTAATACACATTAATATTTTATTTTCCCTAAGTTTAGACTTAGGGACTCCATTAAAAATATCTATTATTTTAATTATCTCCTGATCTGTTTAGAATCTGCCCAAACCCTTTCTGGGTATTAGAGATCTCATGTGCCTCGACCTCTCCACCAAATTTCGTGGCTAGAGCACATTCGATGCTACCCCAAATCAACACTCCCTCTTAGCAAGGACTATGCTCTAGCAATACTCCTCACTGAGTATTACTCTGATCATCCGGCATCAGTACCTGTGCTGATGCTAGGACTTCTTGCCCAATATCCTCTGCACTACTGCATCCTGTACTGCTGCCCATGGTTTTGCCACTGCCATTGCTGCATCTGTACGACAACTCCCTCACATCTGTGTTGCTGCTGGTCCTTTCTCCCAACACTGCATCTGCACTGCACCTCCTCTCATCATGTTGCATCGTGCTGCCCACTGTTGCATTGCAACTCAGTTACTGAGAAGTAAGTAACTGATCTCCAAACTGACCTCCCTGTTGGGCTAGAAGCACCCACTGATGCTAAAGCTCTCTCTGTCGCTAACAAGTGCTCTCTCTCTGACCTCTGCGCTGCTGCAACAACTCCCTGCATCTCGCACTGTTGCACACCTCTCTGTGCCTTCCTGCACTGGTGCAACACTCCTGTATCTCTCGCACTGCTGTAACCTGGTAGCTCTGCGCTGTCTTGGGACTCCTGCACTGTAGCTCTTTCTGTCGCTCCATTCGCATCCATCTCTACCTACCCAGCCAGTCCTGCTACTCCTCGTCGGGGTTCCCGTAGCAAGGTCTAATCCAAGAGGCTGGGTACCTCAAGGACCCTGCCCCTCATCGCCTGTAGTTAGCTTGACTATAGCTCGATGTCTTCCCACTTCCGCTCAAGTGGTGTGTGTGCACTCATGGCATAGTCATCATTAGTCAAAACTTTATTCTCTGCCCGTGCTGGTGCTGCCTTAGTCTCGGAAGACTCTCACTTACTCTTCTTCCTTGGGCACTGGGTCGCATAATGACCCATCTCCCCATAGTGGAAGCACTTGATCTTGGAGAGATCTTTCTTCTTCCGCTTCTCCTGCTTTCCCTCAAATGCTAGGGCCACATCCTCTTCCTCCTGCTGAACTTTGATCCCTTTGTTGTTGCTACCTGTCTTCGACTGCCGTCTGATCTCTTCCTGGCGAAGAGCTGCCCACATCTCTTCCCAAGGTAGGAGAGTCCCTCTGCCCAGGATACTCTGGACAAACACTTCCCAATCTTCTAAGACAACTTTCAGGGCTATCTTTACCAGAAGCTCTTGATTTGGTGTCGCTTCTATAGCAGTCAACTGGTCTCGGATCTCATTTAGTCCTCCGAGGAAGGTGTCAATCGATTGACCCTTCTTCATTTGATACGATCTCATCTGGTTCTCGAGCAACATTCTTCTTTGCACAGAAGTATGCTGGTATAGGTTCTTGAGAGCCTCCCACATCTCAACTGCCATTTCCTTCTCGGCTATATGTGGTACGACATGATCCTTGACCCCGTCAAAGATAATGCACTTGGCCCTCGCCATTGCCTCTTTGTACATGTCGTTATCATTGGGGTCGACTGGGATAGCTATAACCTTCAAGGTGAAGTTCTTGACACGATTCCTGTCAAGCACTGATAAGATTCTGGCCTTCTAGACTGCGAAGTTCGATGCTCCGTCCAGTCTATCTTGGTCTCTTGTAGTGCCATTACGCTCCTCTACTTCCCTCCTGGAAGTTCTCTGTTTGACTCCTCTGAGTCTCTACTTCCCGTCTGAAAGTTCTCTGTTCGACTCCTCTGAGTCTCTACTTCCTGTCTGGAAGTTTTGTTTTGGACTCCCTCTGAGTCTTTATTTCCTTCTTGGAAATCCTTCTGCCACTTATCGAGATGCCCCCTACTCTAATCGTCTTGAGCTACTGCACTGCTGATCTAGGTTCCTTGGTTAGAAACCCTCGGTAACAACTCCTTTGGCCCTGCTCTGTTAAGTACTGTTCTAACTACAGTGCCTCACCGGCTCCACTCTGCAATATTTCTGCAGCCTTCTAGAATCCAGCAACTACCTCTCTGTGAACGATGTCAGCCCCTCTCTGCCTCACGTTGGCTCTGCATCACCCCAGATGGGTCTGCGTCAGCCCTGGGATGCCTTGTGTCAGCCCTCTGGCCCTCAGCGTCAGCAAAGCTGGCCTCTTTGTGGCTTTGCGCAGCTGCCGGCTTCTTCTGCGTGGCTCTGGCTGGCTCTACATCACACTTATTGGCTTCTGTGCTGCTAGAAACAACTTCTGTCACCTTGGGACAACTGTTTTCTGTTGCTATTTCTCCGCTCGACTGATGTCTTTTAGTCCTCCTGTGATCTGCAATCACGCTCTGTTACGATGTTGAAGTTTCTAAATTTACTTAGTTTAGAAACCCTTCATGCACTTTCCTGATTTATTCCTACCTACTTGTTATTTTTTCTTTAACAAGTTATTTATAAAGTAAATACTGAAAATAAACACTAGTGCATGCTCACCATATTACAGATTAGCAACTAAAAGAAACAAGAACAAACACACCACATGACACCATTATTTTTGGACCAATGTCCCCGGAAAAACCCAATGCGGGAAAATCGGTGCAGCTATCTGAGGGCTTTCTTATTAAGCAATATCAGAGTACAATTTGGGTGTCAAAATTGGTCTACCCAACATAGAATTTCCTTAGCAGCTATACCTCATAGTTTGAGGGAAATCTCCTGGCTGAAACCCCGGAAAACCCTTCCGGTAGCTCCTCAGCACAAAACTGCTCTGCAACCCCAACGTCTGCCCAATCTGGATTGCGTTAGCCCCTCTCTGTCTCACGCTGGCCTTGCGTCAGCCTTTATAGGTTTGCGTCAGCCTAAGGAGGCCCTGTGTTAGTCCTAGGAGCCTCTGCGTCAAGTGCGCTGGCCCCTCTGGTGCTTTGCACAGCACTTGACTGCCTCTGCGTGGCCTTGCGTGAGCCCTTGCTAGCTCTTTGTCACCCTCCTTGGTTGCTGCACTGCTCTCTAGGCACAATTTTTGCTTCTCTGTTTCTTTGTACTCAATGCCCCTCAGCTACTCTCCTGATCACTAATTCTATCTCTCTTAGCAAATCCCGCTTTAGAGAATAGAATGACTGATCATCTGGTGTGCCCTCCAAGTGACCCTCAAGCCTCTTCTTATACTTTTCCTGTTGACATATCAACGGCCGAGATTAAGTCCCTAATCAACGGCTAAGATTAAATCTCGCTTAATCCATGTCTTTTGGACCATTGTAACACAGATTCATATTAATACACATTAATATTTTATTTTCCATTAAAAATATCTATTATTTTAATATCTCCTGATATGTTTAGAATCTGCCCAAACCCTTTCTGGGTATTAGAGACCTCATGTGCCCCAACCTCTCCACCAAATTTTGTGGCTAGAGCACATCCGATGCTACCCCAAATCAACACCTCATCCATCTGTCATGATTGTATGTTTGAAGGTGGTCCTTTCGAACCTCAAGGTATGCATTTTCATTTGGTAACTGAGTATTGTGGTTTGCTTATCATGACATATGGGCATTGATTAATGGGGGGATTCAGCGGAAAGAGTGGGCTAGGTCTGTGCTTCTGTCACCTAGACCTCTTTTGGATGCTACCCTTGGATCTTAGTCCCTTGGGATCTCCTTTATTGAACTTTGGGTTTTAGGGTGGTAGTAGATGGGAAACCCCGATTCTGGTTGCGTGGTCCCGCTCCCTCATCCACTTTCATTACTCCCCTCCACTCATTATAATCCCTTTCATCATTTCTCCCACCTGGGTCCACATTCCTCCACTGGGTCCACATAAGGTTAGCCTCCCCTTCCCCTTGTCCACACCTTGGGTTGGGCCTAGAACAATGCCCCAAAGGTTTTATGCAGTTGAAAAGAAAAGTAAAAGCATAATTGGCCACATTCAATAGGAAAATGTACCACATAATGAAAAAGATGGCCAGGGCAAACACATTTAGCACAGGGGCAAAAGCCAATGTATGAGCTCTACCCCATTCTCGTGGCCATCATCCTGGTTCCTATAGGCCCTAGACTAAGTTGCAGGAAACGCTGGCAGGGGAGGAGTTTCCGTACGGAAACGGAAACGAAATGCGGAAACGCGTACGGTACGGCCCAGAAACGCGTTTCTGGCTGTACTGGCATGTTTCTCGAGGTGGAAACGTGGCCAGTACAGCCGGAAACGTGTTTCTGGGCCGTACGATGCCGTTTCCACATGCAACTTGACTTTTATTTTTTATTTTATTAATTTGTCTTCTAATTTTTAATTAGGTTTTTCTAATGCCTTCTAGTTGCTTCTAGATGCCTGTCTAAAGTTATAAAAGTGAACTTTTGCCCTAGTGTTGATATGCAGTTCATCAGGAAGTTTGAGGCATATGCAGTTCATGGTAATGTTAAATTCTTAAAGTATAAGTGATATTCTTTTTATTTTTCATTTTCATCCTTTTACTTAAATTTTTAACATTACCATGAAATGACTTAGGATGTTTGAGAGTGGTTTCGCCCTCATTGGATTTCATATGGAAAAAGTAGAATTTTAGATCTCACTCAAAATCTAGCAGACTTAGCTGTTTTTCAGGATTTCAGGATTGGGGGGATTGCAATGTTTCCATTGGATTTTATCATGTACTAGGGTATGGAACTTGTATTTAATCAAGAGAACCAAGCCCTCTATGCAAGGGAGAATCCCAATAATCAAGTGCATGTAGGGTACTAGGGTATGAAACTTGCATTTAATCAAGAGCACTAAGGTCGTTCGACTATGTAGGAGGAGACTCCCAATCAAGCATGAGACAAGAAATTAGAAATTTCTCATGGCTGATTTTAGATATTTCTATTTTCATATGTGATCATTCATGAGTAAATGTGATGTAAATTTAGAGACTTATAGTTTATGCATTGACAATTGACAATTTTATCATAATGTAATAAGTTCGAATGTATCATATATGCTTTATGATTGCACATATTTCTTAAATGTCCTAATATATATATATATTTGCGTTTCCCTGTTTCCAAAATTTGGGGGGGGGGTCACGTTTCGTACCTGTGCCCGTTTCGGAAACTCATACCCGTTTCCCCATTTTGTGCAACCTTGGCTTTAGATGAGCCTCCTTTATCATTCAGGAACCCATGATTGTCCCAACCCCCAATGAACCACCCTACCTTAAAGTGGGATATCCACTGTTATACCTTACACATCATGCTCTTATCCCTTGGGCCTTGAGCAATTATTCAAAGAAAAATCATAAAAGGGAAAAGACATATGAAAAAAGGTGGAAAGATCAAGGCTGGGGAAACTCATGTAGCACGATTGCTACCTCCTTACATTATATACCCATGTTTGGGCTTCCCCTTTATTAGCTACCCTTTTACGTTGGCATGTGACCCATGATTGCCCCCTTCATCCTCTACTTCGTTCCATCACTTTATCACATGCCACCACCATTTGAACGATGTACTTTGGACATATCATCCCCTTCAAAAGTAGAAACCACCTAACAGGGTACTTGGTTAACCCCCATTGGAGCTTGGAGACATTAGCACATGCCAAAGCCCACTATGGAAGGGCATGCCATTATGAAGTACCCACTTGTTGTCCATGGTTTGTAAGCTCTTGAACTCGATTACTTTAAATGACTTGTTGTGTTGGAAGGCTAGGGGACACATTGGATCCTAATCAGGATTGCAGATGGTCTCCATTTTGGGTTTGGTCTCCCTATATAAGGTCCTAACCCTCCAGACGGCTACATTAGCACATGTAGGGTGTGTAGAGAGCCATGGGCCTCCATAGCAGTAGACAGCACTCCATGGATCCTAGAGATGTATAGAGATTGCTCGAGATTCACCTATTGGATGAGGAAGATGCACCTTGTTCACCATGCCTAGCCGGCCCCATAGCTGTATCACGCACTTGGCAGATGGGCCAAGACTTGTATGCTGATGTGGCATCACTTACACCATCATCTGAGCCCTCACAGATGGTCTACAGGCATCTTCGACCTAATTGGAGACCAATGAGGTTACTTGTGTGCCCTCACACCCATTGGGAACATCACATGTTTATTATTTGGAGAGCAAGGGGCCAACTCCTTGTCCACTACTTTTGGGAGTCCTATTCATCATTATGGCACTTATGGACTTCATCAGACTTCTTAGAAGGCCCCACGACATGTATTATTGATCATTTGACCTTTTAAGAGGCTTATTCTTTTGTTTATGAGCTAGTTTGGTGGGCTTGTCACCAAAAGTTAGTTATTTTGCACATTATTTTATTCTAGGGGCTAATGTAGGCCTAATTAGCTAAATCAGACTCATTAGAAGTGTATAAATACAAGTGATGTGAATTCATTTTAACATCATCACTTGGATTGGAATTTTATCTTTCTTGAGAATTTCACTATCCTTCTTGGAGGACGAATTTTGGAGCATGGAATGAATTTTGATGTTTGGATTATTTTCTTCGTCTTGGAGCTTCTTGATTGGCAAATTCTTAATGGTTGGATATACTCTTAATACATGTAAGTACAATTTAATGCTATTTTCTTTTCTATTCTTGTCACATACATTGTTGCTGGGATTTCGCTATACTAGGGCTAATTCACTGCATCCATTTATGTGAAGTTGTGGAAATTCGGTTTCTACATAGTGATGCTTCATGTATGGGCCATGTATTATGAATGAATGTTCCTAGAGATGCTTCTTCATTTAAATTCATCTCAATTTTGCAAAATGAAGTATAAAGTTCTTGAAGCCTTGGAGGCCTCCTTGACATAGAAAATTCAATGTCCATAGTCATAATTACTCTTGACTCCAAATCTCACCAAAGGATTAGGCGCTGTTCCACCATAACTTGATCACCTTAAACCTATTTTCCTTCTCCCCTCTCCTCTTCTCTAGGTCTAGCCCTATAGGTCACCTAGGGCATCAATTATCTCACAATCTAGCCATCCAAATATTTCAATTTTTGGTCCACAACTACGCTGGTGTGTCCTCAAGAAGCCCTCCAAATTCCATGAGATTTTGTTGGTGGGATCTTGAGATATCACAAGCCCTAGCTTGAAGACCAATTCTTGCCCTTGGTTTCCCTTAGGCTAGAAACCTCATTGGGATCCTTGTATTGCCTTTCACTGAAAATTCATTCCTTAGTCCCTTTCCCCTCCCAAATTAGGTCCCCTCCTTGGTGTGTCCTCAAGAATCCCTCCAAATTTCATGAGATTCTGATGGTGGGATCTTGAGATATCACAAGCCCTAGCTCGAAGATCAATTCTTGCCTGTGGTTTCCCTTAGGCTCGAAACCTCATTGGGATCCGTGCATTTCCTTTCATTGAAGATTCATTCCTTAGTCCCTTTCCCTTCCCAAATTAGGTCAAGCATATCATTGGTTGCTAGATCCTTCCCCCTTGACCTAACCTTGGGCCCACTTGGTCTTATGTGGTCCCATGCACTATCAAGGTTAATTCTTGAAAAGATCACCTGGAACTCAAGTTTCCACAAGAATTCTAGGGCTTAGGGATCTCCTTTATAAGACACATACTCAAAACCTAACCCTTGAAAGTCCCGCATAAGCCCTTCCTTGAGAGCCTTCCATTTTGTCTTCCAAGACAAACACGCCACATATTTGAGCCTCTGTTGTGAATAGGCTTCCAGGATCACCCCTTGCCCTATTGTTGGTCCATCCATTTCGTGATCTTTATCATAACGGGTCTCCTCCCATCGGTGAAAGTCCATAAAGGGTAGGGAGCCTTAGTTGAGGTGACAATGGGCTATCGCTCCATTGTTTCCCTTAGCCTAGTAGTAGCCCTTCAAGGATCCCCTTTTAGGATCCCTACTAGTTTGAGCGGTAATGGTCCCAATGGACAAATGTGGACCCAAATGGGAAATATGGTAAATGGTGTTATAATGGGCAGAGGCGAGTGATGTATATGGTGTCGGGAAGCGGGACCATGCAACCAAAATCAGTTCAAATGAGAAATCCAAGACCCCAAAACCAAAGCCAAGACCTCCTCCAAGCACCAAGTTAGCCCTCCAAGAATCTCTTTCAAACAAGTCAAAGATTAGCCAAGTCAACCAAGGTCAAACCTCTTTTAATCTTGCTCCCAATCACAATTTCAGCCTTCTACTTCAGATCTACAATTTTGGCTTCTAGACTATAGAAACCCTAGCTTTCTTGCACGTGTAAGCCCTTCAAGAAGTTATTCCTTAAGCAAGTCAAGGTCTTCAAAGTCAACGGGAGTCAATCCTTCTTCAAGATTTGCTCTAGTCAAGGTTTCAACTTCCAATGTAGGTTTGCAACTTTCGACCTGCAACTCTCGGCCCTGCAACTCTTGACAAAAACCCTAATCTTCACACGTGTGAGAGAATAAGGCTCAAAAATCAGATCTTTGCTTCTTGTTTAGACTTCCTCTTGCCTCCTTGTCCTTCGCTCTTGTTTTTCTTCTTTTCTTGCTTGAGATCGAACTGCAGAAGCGTGTCCAAGATGAATCGAACTTGCTTCTTTATATAGCCTTCTCATGAGGTCGAATAGGCCTCTTCTAGGCCGACTTGTCACTGGCAGGGCGACTTGTGCTTGGAGACCTTTTTGACTTTCTAGACACAAAAATAAATTATTTTTCATGTTACAACTTGCCCAAATGGGTCTTATAGAATTGATATTCACTTTCTTGACTCATGACAATTATTCTTATGACATGACAAACCCTATAAACATGAAGAACGTGCTTAACCTAGTTGACCAATCAAAAGAAGCATGAAACCCATGCTTAAAAATAATAACTTTTCTTTCTTCTTTTGTTTGTTACATAAGATATACATAATGACATGAGTACAATAACCATTATGAAGACCGAAACTAGTTACATTTTCCATCGCATTTGACACTATAACATGTAGTCCAATGCCTACTTACATCTTCCCTTTCCTATGTGTTTAACTGTTTCTACCTCTTTCATTTCGCTTGTGCTATGGACTCCAACTCACAAGGCATTCTTTTATTATTATGGTTGGGACATTCTTCACTTCATCCCCTAACCGCTTCTCCTTTTTTCCAGGTGATCAACAACCCTCTCATTGTGAATTCTCTTCCCCTTGCTGTCCAAATGCTAGGAGAGAAGACAACTCTCAAGCGAAGAATCCATTACCAGTCTGGCCACGTATTTGATGTCTCTTCTCAACAAAGACTCTGTCTTCTCTCATTGTATGATTCTTGTTTCTCTTCGCTGTTAGGACCATTGGTTGATATATAGGAGATTTCCACTATCAGTGAAGGTGAATTTGTTGCACCCCATGTCAAAGTTGCATTCCTGACTCGATTCTGTGTTCTAAGAGTAGATCGAGAGTGATGACCTGCTCTAGCATTGTGGGGATGATGGTGCTTCTCAGACTGGGGATCAAGGGATCATGGTCCAAAGAATGTTGGGGAAAAAGAAACTGATTGTCGCTTTCCCCTCCTACATGTGGATGATTGAAGCATTGGATAGGAACTTCCCCATAGGACAAGTGTCAAGACATGTGGAAGTCGTCCAAAGCCTTCAACATTAATAATTCACTTTTATTAAAGGAAGTATTAAGGTGAAGTGTTTTTTATAAAATGTGAGTTTAATCTAATGAAATGTAAAGGTTTTTACATTAATGAATTAGATGAATTTCAACTGTTGATCTCAGGTGAGGAGAGATCTAATTTCAACCGTCAATCACTTTGGAGATTAGCGTTAATTGATTTGGTCAAAACTCAAGATTATAAAAGCAAGGCTAGGTGAAGGAGAAAGACAAGAGACATTGAGGGATCGAGTCACAAATGAGTGTGATTCAAGGAGATCTCAACATATTGGATGATAAAGAAATTTCATCCAGTAATCAGGTTCAAGAAGACAACACGAGAAATTTGTAGCCAAAGAATCAACCCCACTTTGGCTATATAGAAGATTTGCAACAACACATAGGGTGTATCACAAATCTGCAATGACAATACATAAGTAGACAAGATGCTGGTGTGAGGGTTCCAGGCCCCAAGAGAGCAACAGAGCGAGCCACATGTGCCGTGGGCAGACCAACAAGGTCGTAGGAGTGATGTACTAGCCATTCGCGGGCCACGCGTCACAAAGGTTGAGCATACAATACGCTGCAATACAAGTGTTGAGTATGGTTTGTGCAACAAGTTGAGAGGTATAAGTGTGACATGTTGAGTATGTTGTCATTGATGTCAAAGCGAGTGCAGGATATCATAGTGAGTGCAGGATGTCGTCATTGATATCCTTTGTATGCTGACACTCATGGATGAGATGATGCATTGTAACGAATAAAATATATATAAATAATGTAAAATAATGTAAATGGTAATAAGCATAAATAATTATTAGTTAACTAGTAATTAGGTTGAAGAGGCATGTCTAAATGAGACATGACTCTTCATGAAGAGACACTTGCCTGATATATAAGCAAGCGTCTCGTTCCCATTCCAAATTCATTATCATTCTTATTCATATTTCATATAATATTTGTATCCTCATGGATATCTTTATATTCCAAGTCTTCTGGAGTAATTAATTTGCAGAAGGAACTTTGTTTGCTTCATTTGGTATCAGAGTAGTTCGGTTCTCTAGGTTGTTTAACTAGTGCACAAAGCTCATTCTCCGATCCAAGTCTTTGGCTATCGACTCTTCGTCAAATTTATTGCTGTTGCAGTTCAAGCGTTTCGCTAAATATTTGGGGTTTCTCCATCTCGCTACCAGGCCTTTGGCTATATATATATATATATATATATATAACAAAAATAATACTAAAGATTATTAATTTAAAGAAAAAGTTGTATAAAAAAAAAGACATTAAAAAAATATAGAAAAAAAAATCAAATTCAAAAAAAAGAAAATAAAAATAAAAAAATAAGTGCATAATAAAGATAAGAGGGAATCTTTCCAAGTATATTTAAACTTTTTACGTGGAGAAGCCCGTGGTTTTAAAAACAACCCATGGTATTTTAAAAAGTTAAAAAAAAAACAAAAACAAAAGGAATACATTTTACTTTTACGTGGAGAACATTTTAACGGAGGTTTTAAAAACAACCCATGGTAATAGCCCATGGTATTTTAACATCGTGTCATATGAAAAGATGTGACCTTTATATTTATTAAGTGGGGTGACATTAAAAATTTATCAAGGAAGTAATTAAGTATATAAAAAAAGGGGACCAATTTATTATTAAAAAAGAAGAAGTGAAACTATTATTATTATAAGATAATAAAGTTATTTTGAAAAGGGGTCTTAATATAAAGAAATACATACATATATAGAGGGCAACAATATAAAGGAGTATTTTTTTTTTGAATAAAAGGGTATTCAAGTTTTTAACAATCCACATTAAAGGAGAATATTTGAAAAATATATATAGAAGAAATAAGTGATATTTTATAATAAAAATAGCTCCAGTTGACATATTGTTTACATAAAAACATCAAGGCAAAAATGGAGACTAGTAATGAAAGGTTTCCTGAAACCTTTAGTACATGTGTTTACACACTATTTAAAATCAAAGGATCACTTGCAGGAAGAGACATTAATCTCTATTAGTCTTGTTGAAAGAAGTAATTATGTTAGTCCTAAATGTGCTATCCAGTTGGTGATTCCTGAATCAAATATAGTTGAAACTGGAAACAAATATTTTTGGCACATGTAACAAACAATATGATATAAGCAATTTACACCTAAATATTGGAGATTATACTTTTACCTCACAATTCACCGTGAAAACCTTATGTTTTAACGATAGTGACATTGTTTTGGGTTTACCTTGGATGGAAACTCTAGGTTCCTTTATTCTAAATACAAAGAAGAAGTTTTTAACATTTTCTTACAAGAAGAAGAAAATAACTCCAAGATTTTACACTAAAACCAAATTCAGTAACACTAGAAGATATCTCCGATATTTCAAAAGTAATGTCTCAAGAAGGTAAAAAGCTATTACAAAATATGCAAAAAGAAATTGACAAAATCAACGTTGACAAAAATGAAGAAGTTTATCAATTTAAAAACCATAGCGAAAAATTACTGTCGCAAATTAAGAAACTTAAGAAGGATAAGAAGTCATTAGAAAACAAGGTACAACAACTTATCGAGAAAGAAGCATCAAATGTAGGAATTCAAGTTGATGGCAAAACAACAAATACCGATCGAGTGAATATGACAACTCTAGAAGACAAGTCAGTTAAAGAAACAACACACTTAAATGTTGCAGTTCAGACAATGGACATCCCAAGCGAATGTTCCATAACCAATTCAACAACATCTTTGCCAGAAGAAAATCTAAAAACTCCATATCGACATCTGAATCATGGGAGTAGACCAATCAACCATGCTACTTATCGGTACCATTCAGACCAGAAACAACAAACTAATGTTCCATATAATAGTGATGTAACCTCAATCCAGTCTTGTGCTAACAAGTCATTACAAAATTACAGTAATCATAGTGCTACACAGAAGATTAATCTAGGATGGTCTGATCCCTTCTCAGTGCGACAATTTTGTTTGTCACTAAGAAGATCATATCAACTTGTATCGACGAGGATGACTATTCCGAGAGAGAGACATTCGAAGCCGAAAAAGAGATCAAGCCTTTTTTCATCGACAAGCTTTGAGGACAAAGATTTTTGAGGAAGTAATGTAACGAATAAAATATATAGAAATAATGTAAAATAATATAAAATATAGTAAGCATAAATAATTATTAGTTAACTAGTAATTAGGTTGAAGAGGCGTGTCTAAATGAAACATGACTCTTCATGAAGAGACACTTGCCTGATATATAAGCAAGCCTCTCATTCTCATTGTAAATTCATTATCATTCTTATTCATATTTTATATAATATTTGTATCCTCATGGATATCTTTATATTCCAAGTCTTCTAGAATAATAAATTTGTAGAAGGAACTTTGTTCGCTTCATGCATTGGTGAAACCCTAGCTTTAGGGTTTGTTTTCCTTGGAGGATGAGCACACCCTGCATTTGATGAGGTTTTCTTTTTGAAGGTGCAAATCACTGAGTTTGTCTTGGAGACCATCATCCTTGAATCCTCTTCGTCATGTTGATTCCGACGGTATGTTTAGCATTTCGAGAGCCCTCACGGTTTGGGAGATATGCTCAGTCAAAGATCGTGCACCCAACCAGTGGTCCAAAGCTCCAATGAAGGTTGAATGATGTGGCAGTGAAATTATGTTGATAATTTAATTTGAAATTAAATAAGAAAGTGATGATGTGGTGAGGAGCTTAAATATATTGTGGCTAAACATTCTATCGAGGATAAACTAAGGTTTAGTTATTTAATAAAGGAAATTTTGGCTCCAAGAAATTGAAATCCAAATCCAAATTTCCCTCCTAAAACATTTTGTTGGCCACCTTATTTGATGCCATCCAAAACTATACAAAGGCATCTCGTTTCATCTATTGAACATACATCAATTCGAGGATCTAGATCTGAGATTGCTGTTTCAGTCCCGTGGTTTAGATCTGAGAAACAATGAAATTCTTTTGTGGGTTAATGACTTATATTTTTTCTGGGCATGGGATTTGTTGTGCTTGCATTCCTGCAGGTGGAGTCCAATATATTGTATAACAAATCGTTTTCTGCTTTGCTCTGAAATTTCTGCATCAACGAAGGAGGAAACTCAATTTCACCTACCTGTGACTTTTGACCCTCCATTAGGGCTTGCTCCTTGTACAGATTGGACCTTTGAGATCTGATTCTCCTGGAACCAATATGAAGAAAGAAGCTATTCACTCTATGAAATTACCTGTGATTCTAAGGAGGCCAACATTCTGAAGTAATTCTTGGCTTTGGTTATGGTATAGAAAGATGTGGATAAATTGAGACCTCTTGCATAGGTTGTGATGGAACTAGAGCATTCCTCTCTGAGTTTTCTGGGCCTTTTATTTCTGAAGAAAATAAGCAAATTCCAGCTTATTCAATCCACTAACCATATATCTTTTAAGCCTCAATCTCTCACGGTGACTTCTATGCAGTTCTGAAATCGTCATACAATTTGGCACAGGAATTGACACAAATCTTCAGCGATCTAATCATTGGTCCTTCTTGCACAAGCATTGACAGTCCAATCTAGTCTTCAATGAATGTGAACAACAAAGTAACATGGCTCTGTGGAACGCATGACTAGATTAAGTCTGATGCAGTATAATCCTTGTGTAAAGTACTGAGGCAAAACGAAGATTAGTGTATCTGTGGCACATGTCCTCTTGTGATTCTGAAATCGCTGGAAGGTTGTTCTCCTGTAGAAATCGCAGTCCTTTTAAAGGCATGTGTGTGGCATTGGCACTCTTATTTAGGGTTTGATTTGACCTCATGTTTACACTTGCAATGGTTCTGCCTTTTATTGTGTGGGCTCCATCTTGAAATAGCTCATATCTGTTCTCTTTTAGTCAAAGGAAATTGTGAGATATCAACCTTGTCCAAGCCCCTAAAGACTTGGGATAAGCCTGTACACAGTCAATGCAAAATTTCCTAAGTTCGAACAGTACCTTTAAGAACCTTGATTTGAAGTAACCCTGTGCAAATTTAGTATACCTGTTTGTGCGTTAGAATTTTTACAGTATCAGATCTATAGGTTGGTTGGCATTGGTTTGTTAGATGTCTTCGTCCTGTGCAAAGAAACCTCAAACATATGATAATTTGAACTCACTGGCTAGGGACCAAAATAATAGGGCCTTTAACCATTATTTCAGAGATTGCATCATCAGTGTAAGGACATCAGTGAATACAAGCAGCGGTGGGGACAGTGTTAAAGATATCATCTTCAGGCACACTGTCAGCAGGAAGAAATTGTCAATAAGGATTTCATTAATCATTGAAGGAGTTGGACTTGTTCAAGAGCACGAGTTTTGTTGACAACAATAAGGGTTTGTCATCTACCACAGTAAAAGCTCAAGGTGCAGTAGGAAGGGAGTCATGCTATATCTTTGCTGTAGTGACCCTGATGACAATAAAATAATGATCCATATGACAGTAAGGAAGTGATCTATGTGACTGTGTCTTGGAGTCTTTTGGGCATGCTTCCTGTACGTGCATTTGTAGCTGACCTTCATACCCGTGGACTGTAGTTTGAGGCCTTAAAGTAGGAGTTGAAGATTAGCATCACTGTTGATATCATTTGGATTGCAAACCTAAGATAATGAGTTTCTTATGCCCTATATCTTGAGGTTTGGAGCTATAGTATACACAGTTCTCCATATCATAATGATAATCTATCCTGTACATTAATGCCATAAGTGAACAGTGGCATTTGTTTGCAGCTACGGTGTGGTCAACAATTGTAGTGGTTGCAGTGTGGTTTGATGCTTGCAGAGTCTTTTCTCTTAATGCTTGGCAACTATATAATTATGCAGGAGTAAGGCTTCATCAGCTTATAGTTTGCTGCAGTTAGGGTTTCTTATTTGTAGTATGTTTCAGGGGTCTCTGAAGAGCAGTAACTGGTTCATGATTTGCCAGTAGTAGCCTTGAGTCATTGCTCAATTGAAGGAAGGGTTTTCAGAACAGTAGTGGATAGTAGTGCAACATAGGCAACAGTGAGCAGTAGTGCAGCAGAGGCAACAACAGACAGTGACAAGAAGTAGTGGCAAAAGTAGAGATAGCAGTGGCAGCCGTGAGCAGTAGTGCAGCAGATGCAACAATAGACAGTGACAGCAGTGGAAACAGTAGATGGAAGCAGTAGCAGCGGTGGCAATTAGTAGTAGCAGCAGTGGCAGTAGTAGCAGCAGTGGCAGCAGTAGCAACAGTGGCAATGAAGTGCAGCAGCAGAGGTTGCAGCTTGATGAGGTGTAGATTGTCGTTGGGTTATTGTCCCTGGTACGAGAGCCCAAACCCTTTTAGGGAGCATTTGCTTCCTTCCAGCCTTGCTGGTAAAACCCTTGGGGAGTCTTGTACTTCATTCTAGTTCAACTGGTAAATTTGTATGTACATCATACACAGGTTAAATTTGACGGGTCCCCTACCCATCAGGGAATTTTTTTCATGACGGTTTTATTTTTAAACTGCCATTCACATGACCTTTAATATTTATTTTTACCGTTTTATCTAATCCAACATAGAGAAAACATCACTAATAAAACCCGTGTATGGTGTTCTAAATGCAATCCTAGCTCAAATTATCGTCATGATAGAAGGTGACTTGGCTCTTGTTAGAGTAACATAACGGTGGGATGATGATGATAACTAATCAAGGTCAGCGTGACTTGGCTGTTCTTAGAGCAACATAGCGCTGAGATGGTGATGTGGACTATCTTCTGAGATTGCATGTTTTGCAAATAAAAGACACCTAGTAATCACAATAGAGTATTCAACATGGGCTTTCTCCCCTTGTTTAGTATTCAAAACCAAGTTACTCATATAGGTCTGCACTGTTGAAATTTCTAAAATTACCCATTAGAAATCCCTACTACATTATCTGGTTTATTTCACCTACTTGTTTATTCCTTAACAAGTTATTATTCATATAAGTACTGAAAATAAACACAAATGTAGCCTTAACTCATATACAGATCAGCCACTGGAATACTAGACAAACACACAAGGGACATTGTTATTTTTGGACAGTTGTCCCCGGAAAAACCCAATGCGGGAAAACTGGTGCAACAGTTCTGAGGGTTTTATTATTATGCAGATTTCTTGAGTACAACTAGGGTGCCAAACTGGCTCATGCAAAAGAGATTTCTACACAGCAGTAATACCTCTTCTCGGAAGTAGATATTCAACTTCTCAGCACTAGTCTGCCCCACGAAAATCCTTCCGGCGCTTCTCCAAGGCTCTGCGTCAGCGTTGCTAGCCTCTGCGTAACTCTGGAACCCCTTGCGTCAGCCCCCTGCCTCTTTGCGTCAACTCTCTGGCCTTCTGCGTCACCCATGCAGGCCCCTCAACCTCTGCGTGGCTCCTACTGCCTCCGCATCAGCCTCTTTGGTCACTGCGTTGACCCTCAGGCACTATCTTTGCCTTTGCTATGTACTCACTACCCCTCGCTGCAACAGATCACTTGTTCGAATTTTCTCAGCAAACCCCGCTCCAGAAAATCGAACTCACTGATCAATCTTGATGTATCTCCAACTGACCCTCAAGCCTCCTCTTATACTTTTCCTGTTGAGTCTTTAACGGCCATGATTAAGTCCCTAATCAACTGCTAAGATTAGATTTGGCTTGATCCATGTCATCTAGAACATTCTCACTCAGTTTTATATTAATACCCATTAATATTTTAATTTTCCTATGTTTAGACTTAGGAACTCCATTAAAAATATTAATTATTTTAATATCTCTCTAACTAGGTGGAATTTCCCCAAACCATTTATGGGTCTTGGAGATCTCATGTGCTTTAGCCTCTCCACCAATTTTCATGGCTAGAGCACATCCGATACTACCACAAATCAGTACTCCCTTTTAGTGAGGAATGTGCGCTAGTAATGCTCCACCACTGAACATCACACTGATCCTCCAGCACCGGTACTTGTGCTGATGCTAGGCCTGCTGCCCTACATCCACTACACTGTTGCCTCCTGTACTACTTCCCATGGCTCTGCCATTGCCATTGCTACATCTGTACTGCAGCTCCCTCTCAACATGCTGCCTATAGCACTACCACTGCTAACTGCTGCACTACAATTCAGTTACTGAGAAGTAAGTAATTGATCTACCCAAACACTGACATCCTTGTTAGTTCGAAGCCTACTAATGCTGATGCTACCTCTACTACTATCCTATGCTCCCTCTGCTGCCTCTGCACCGCTACAAACACCTCTGTGCCTCTCGCATTGCTGCAGCCTCCTCTGTGCCTCTCTACACTGCTGCAACCATCTCTGTGCCTCTCGCACTGTTGCAACCCCCATTGCGTTGCTACAGACCTTTGTATTCTAGCATTGCCTTGTCGCTCCTTTTGCATCTTTCTTCTACTGACATCTTTCATCCTGCTACTGTCATTCGGGGCTCCCGTAGCCGGATATGATCTAAGAGTTGGGTACCTCAAGGATCCTGCCCCTCACCTTCTGTAGTCCTCCTGACTACAGCTCAATGTCTTCCCACCTCTTCTCTAGAGGTGCATGAGCACTCATGGCACAGTCGTCATCCGTTTCGACTTCTTTCTCCGCCTTAGCCGAAGCTGCCTTGGAGTTAGAAGCCTCTCCCTTATTCCTCCCGGGATACTGGGTTGCATAATGACCCAGCGCCCCACAATGGAAGCACTTCACCTTGGATATATCCTTCTTCTTCCTCTTCCCCTGCTGTTCTGCAGATGCCAAAGCTACATCCTCCTCCTCTTTCTTGATTCGACCTCCCTTGTTGCTACTTCCCGCCTTGGTCAACCATCTGATCTCTTCTTGGCGAAGAGGTGCCCACATCTCTTCCCATCCTTGAAGATTAGCTCTATCCAAAATGCTTTGGACAAATGTCTCCCAATCTTTCGAGACTACATTCAGGGCGGTCCTCACCATGAACTCCTGATCCGACGTGGCCCCTATGGAAGTAAGTTGATCTCGAATCTCTTGCAACCTACTGAGGTATAGATCTATCTGCTCCCCCTTCTGCATCTGATATGACCGCAACTGATTCTCTAATAGCATCTTCCGCTGCACGGAAGTGCCCTGATACAATGTTGTCAAAGTATCCCACATCTCCTTTGCCGTGTTCTTCTTGGCAATATGTGGTACTACATGATCCTTGACCCCATCAAGGATTATGCACTTTGCCTTTGCCATTGCATCCTCATACTTCTCATTATCAGCTGGGTCGACTGGGATAGCCATGGTTCTCAAGGTGAAGCCCTTGATGCGATGTCTATCCAGAACAAACAGGATCCTGGCCTTCCAGATGACAAAGTTGGAGGCCTCGTCCAACCTGTCCTGATCCCTCAGTGTGTTCATTGCCATCTCCGCTCCTACTTCTTGACTCCCTCTGAGATTCAACTTCCCTCCTGGAAATTTGTTTCGAAGTCTTGATTTCCCTGATGGAAATTTTCCAGCCAACTGTCGATCCGCTCCTCTCCGATCCTCTTTGCAACTGCAACTCAGATTTGGATTTCTTGGCTAGAAATCTGTCAAGGCAATGACTCCCTCTACCTTGGTTCTGTCCCGTTAGGTACTGTTCTGCTTCGACAACAACAACACCCCACCAACTTCCTAATCCACAATCTGCCCACAACTCCCTATGCCCTAGCAACTGAAGAAACTGAGCCTTCTAACTCTGTGCAATCTCGACAAAGGTTGAATCACTCCTCTGGCCAACTGCGTCAAGCCTACCTAACTGAGTAGGATGACGTGGCTCTTCGTGAGCCCCTTCTGCCTCTCTCTTCCTCTGGGTTGGTCCTCTCTCTAGCTCGAAATGATGACGCAGGCCCTTTGCGTCACTCCTTTGCTTCTTTCTGCTTAGGAGCAACTCTGTCTCTCGGGACAGCTGCTATTGCTGCAAATACTTCTGATTATGCTGGTGCCTTCAGTCCTCCTGTGATCTGCAATGCTCTAATACCATGTTGAAATTTCTAAATGTTACCCATTAGAAATCCCTACTACATTATCTGGTTTATTTCACCTACTTGTTTATTCCTTAACAAGTTATTTATTCATATAAATAATGAAAATAAACACAAATGCAACCTTAAATCATATACAGATCAACAACTGAAATACTAGACAAACACACAAGGGACACCGTTATTTTTGGACAATTGTCCCTGGAAAAACCCAATGCGGGAAAACTGGTGCAGCAGTTCTGAGGGTTTTATTATTATGCAGATTTCTTGAGTACAACTAAGGTGTCAAATTGGCTCACCCAACAGAGATTTCTACACGGCAGTAATACCTCTTCTCAGACGCAGATATTTAGCTTCTTAGCACTAGTCTGCCCCACGAAAATCCTTCAGGCACTTCTCCAAGGCTCTTCATAACTCTGGAACCCCCTGCGTTAGCCCTCTGCCTCTTTGTGTCAGCTCTCTGGCCTTTTGCATCACCCACGTAGGCCCCTCAACCTCTGTGTAGTATCTAGTTGCCTCTGTGTGGTTCCTGTTGCCTTTGCATAGCTATGGATGCCTCTGTGTCAGCCTCTCTGGTCATTGCACTGACCCTTAGGTACTATCTCTGCCTCTCTGTTATGTACTCAACGCCCCTTGTTGCAACAGATCACTTGTTCAAATTTTCTTAGCAAACCTCGCTCCAGAAAATCGAATTGACTGATCAATGTTGGTGTATCTCCAATTGACCCTTATGCCTCCTCTTATACTTTTCCTGTTGAGTCTTCAACGACCGAGATTAAATCCCTAATCAATGGCTAAGATTAGATTTGGCTTGATCCATGTCATTTAGAACATTCTCACCCAGTTTTATATTAATACCCATTAATATTTTAATTTTCCTAAGTTTAGACTTAGGAACTCCATTAAAAATATTAATTATTTTAATATCTCTCTAACTAAGTGGAATTTCCCCAAACCATTTATGGGTCTTGGAGATCTCATGTGCTTTAGTCTCTCCACCAATTTTCATGTCTAGAGCACATCCGATGCTACCACAAATCAACAAGCACAAGCCATGTGAAATGGTTTCTCGACTGTCGTCAATCCTTCCTCCGAGATAAATGATCTGAGATGTCTGTGCTATGACATATTCAACTTGAATAATTACACACAGACTAGTCCCATATCACTAAAAAAGAACTTTGACCAAACAAATGTTGAGAATTTGATAGGGAAAACGATAATTTAAATTCTCTTACATGATAACTGCTTGTGTAACATTTTTACTTATTATCTTTGTTCATTATTATTACAATGTTCAATACGTCAAACAACTATCAAGTCAATAACATCAGTGACACAATAGTTAGGCTCCAAGCCAGGGCTAAAACCGCTCCTCTGGAGCGGAAAACCCGCAATTATTTTCTTACAGATTCTTCATTAGATGAATAAACTGACCTTGACAATTATATTTGACCCATAGAGCCTCTCCTAGATCAAGACACAGTCATCCTTCACTGGTTCTTGTACCATCACTATAACACCATGTATCACTAGCCTCTGTCATCATGTAGAGCAGGCACCGAATAGCATCACTGAGTAAACTGAGCATGATGTCATCATCGAGCTACTGTGGAGGTTTTCTGAGTTGTTGAGGAGAGATCCGAACTACTGAGGAGAGATCCAAGTTTCTAAGTTGATGCCCTAGCTCCTGTAGTTGACCCAAACATCTCAAAGGATATGCGAGCTCTTAATCTCAGAGGATTTGTGGGGTTTCTCCGTGCTGTAGGTTGACATCCGAATTCTTCCATAGTAATGAATCACCGAAACAAAGAATCCACACCTTTTCCTGTTCACCGAAATCTTAGAGTGATGCGAAGTTTCTTCTCTTTCTTTCTGTGATGAGCATAGCCTCATATATATAGTTGTTTGTTCATATATAGGCCAACTTATATCAACAAATAGTTGTGTCTATTTATTTGATCCGACATAGATGAACCGACATGTCTCATATATATATTTATTCATTGGAGCCAACATGAAGCTTCTTTTTGCATACGTTGATGCTGACTTATCGATGACTATGCTTGTCTTCTAGGAGAGCTTTTACATTGACATCTTCACAAGTGTAACAATACTTCAATTATATATTTATGGCAAGATGACAAAACCCTTAAAGACATCAAGAAAAAGTCTTTGATCTACAATAAAAACTTCTTGCTCATGAAACCCATGATGCAAGTATAAAATATATTTTATTATCATTGTCTTCTTCATAAATTCATAATTACAAGTCATTATGAAGACTGAACCTAGTTACATTCTACAACACTCCCTCTTAACTAGGGAGGTATTCATAATGATACCTGGTCACACTCAATCACTTTGAAGAGATCTCATAAGAAGAGTCGGATTGGTAACCCATCTGTTTAGCATCATAGTAACCAACATTGTTTCCACAGCAAGGCCTTGATTGACAACTCTATCTCTCATTAGATCATAGCACAATGTTGGCGAGACCAATGACTATAGACACCTTCATCATTGTCTCTCAAGGTACATACCCACCCGGGTGTTCACTGAGTATGACCTTCTAGGACTATTCTTATCTTGGGTTCCCAACCCTCAAAGAATATCGTTCCTCTTGCCTACTCTTATCTTGGATGCCCTACACATCCTCAAAGAGCATCAGATGCTAGATGATTACCCAATCCTCCATTCTTTCTTCCCAAGTGAAGACAAGAATGTTGTGTCTATCTCTCCCTCTCAACTAGGGAAGATATGCCCATTCTTGTAAAGGAATGTACCCAAGTTCCTTCTGTCAGGAACTTGCCCAAGCTCCCTCTTAATTAGGGACTTGTCATAGCTCCCTCTTAACTAGGGACTCTCCTTTTTGGCAGTAGCTTCTTCCTCGTGGGTTCTTCAGTTGCTTGATCAATTTGTTTCCTTGATGTCAGGAAATTCAGTCGTGCTTCTTCCTTGTAGGGCATAGGCCATCAATCACTTTCCTTCTTGGTTCGTCATGTCATTCCTTACTTCATGGAAAGTGGCCTTCTTGGTACATATCTGGAACCTTCTTCATATGGCTACTTCTTTCTCATCATGCTTCTTTCAGGAATTTCCATCCACCACATGAATGCTAGTTGTACTTGCACTTACAACTCTTGTTCTAGTAGCCCTGCATGAACTCGTCCAGATATTATTCAAGAAATCAAAACATGACATTAAATCAAATAGTACCTTACGAGATGGCTCTTCATCATGGCATCTTCCTGTAGGCATCAACATCCCGCATACATGTTAACACATCTCCCAAAGATATCCATTTTCAAGGGTCTCCATCTTTTCCAAACTTCCATCAGAGTCTTCATATCTTTACGGGAGATTTCCTAGTCAAATCTTCTTGGTCTTCTTGGATGTTGATCGCCTCTACCATGGTTGCATATCTTGTGTTCTTTTCCTTTCATCACACATTCTATTCCCAGGAGCTTCCAATCAGAGTTCCTTGATTGTAGTCAACCACCTCATATTTCATATGAGGACATATTATGTTGATTTCATCTAGTGTGAACCATGCCTATTTCCTATTTCCTTCGATCATGCTTCTCATGATAGAAGTAGTGGTCCATGTTACCTGCGACCATACGACATGACACTATAATATTAAACACAAGCATACATACCTCATTTATCTTTAGGTCATCTAGGCTTCTTTCAACAACTTCCTTGATTGAAGTGACTTCAACCCCATGATCTGCTTCATCTCTTATGTCATCATAACATCATCCATGAATTCCACAAGTTGGAGTTTTCGATGAAACACTTGCTTCCTCTCTAGATTAGTGAACCCTCCGATGAGGATTCTATCAGAGAATCTTGAGGATCTTGCATATCCCCATCTGGCAGATGTTTTCCTTTTTGACTTGATGTATAATGAGCCTTGTCCTAGATGAATTCTTCCTTTCCTTCAATGTCGAATGAGGTTCCCAAGAGCTATATCCTTCATGTTTGACTGCCATGGATTTTGTTTCTTCTGTCCTTCATGATTCCCATGGTAATGTTACAAGCTCTTGTTTCTAATGCTTCCATGATGTCATAATGCATCTTATTATTTATCATGGTCATATCCATAACAAAAGATTTAGGAGCTTATGATAACACCCTTTTGTGAAGGAGACCATCTCAGACATAGTAGAGATTTGTTACTCCTTTTTCCCTTGGTCTTTTTCTTCAACTTCCTCCATCTTTCCGGTGATATGAGCTTTCTTTCCATAATCTTTCCATAGCATTGAATCTTAGTTATATTGTTCTGTCGTGATTGAGGACCAAAATTTCCTTTCCTTTCTTCAAATGTTTGAATGCTTTAACGTTCAACACTTTTCCCACAACTTGTGCCTTTTTCTATCTTGCATAGATACCACAAGTTGTTAAATGAGGTAACTTTCTTGTCCCAAGGACACTTGTTACCTCGCTTATCAGTTAGTGTATTTAAGGACAATGATGATTATCTTATTATATTCTCCCCCATATCTCCCAATGGAGATCTTGTGAAGATGTCCCTTCATTCTTTGATACCTTTACTTTTGTGTAGGTCAGGTCTAAAAGATATGACCTTCTTTTCTACATTTCCAGAGAATATATCTTCTAGCATTTCATATATCTCTTTGATGTCTCCTCTCTTGCTACATAGGTAGGAGAGGACCTTTGATTGATTTCATAAGAATCCTACGAGTCCCTTGATATTTTTCCATGCATTCAACCAATACTTGACCTTCAGAGAATTTTCCTTAGATATCAATGACTTCTCTTTCATGGACTATATCTATCCTCCTTTCTCATGCAAGGAATTTTGATGACCCAACCAATTTATAGATCTCCTTGCAAACACAAAGTCATTTAACCAAAATTGATTATAAAATGAAAAATACTTACTTGGCAAGTGAAGATGAAATCTTCACCTTGATCACGTTGAAGATGCACTGATGCTTCCTCCGAGTGATCTTCAAGTTGATGTGATTTTGTTTTTCTATACATTGTAGATCCTTGTGGTCTTGTTATAGAGTTTAATCCTTGCTGGTATAGAATCCTAGATATTTCGATTTGTAGATCATTGAGACATATTATTGTGGCATTATTTGTACCATTCTACACTGAACCGAGATTACTTGTGCCCTTATGCTTGATTGAGATAACATCGAGATTGTATCACCAAAATGTAGGATCAAGAACATGTGACTATGATGATATTGGTGTCCTTTCGTTGTTGATAACTTCAACACTGAACCATACTATAATATGCCACCGAAACTCTGTTTATTATCTTTACTGTAATCTCCTACTTTGCACTATGATTTAGCATTGAAACTTTGTCCAAGTTTTGTGTACTGTATGTTGGAAACACTGAGAGGGGGGGGGGGGTGAATCAATATTTCTTTTCAATTGTTATTTTACCAGTTAAAACATTTATATTCAGAACACAAGATGAACAACAAGAATAAATGCTTTTATTAATATAATCTTTGCAATAAAATAGATATGTGGTTCCAATCTATTGCCAAGCAACAACTTGGACTTTTGTGAGGCTCCAACCTCCAGAGTACCAACTTTGTTTTGTCAAGGCACCAACCTTGGACTTAGGAGCACCAACTCCCAGGACACCAATCCTTCCAGCTTTGAGGCACCAACCTCAAGGGCTCCAACCCTCTGCTGTCAAGGCACCAACCTTGGATATAGGAGCACCAACTACAAGGACACCAATCCTTCCAACTTCTGAGGCACCAACCCCAAGGGCTCTGACCCAATCTTGTCAAGGCATGTTTGATAGTAATGTTCTGCTCCCAAAAACTTTTCTTTACTGAATTTCGTTTGTTTACAGCTTCACTGTAGTCTCCATGCTACAACATCAATGGCAACCAGTCTTCATATGAAGAAGTCTTTACAACTCTTCATACTGTCCACACAGAGTTTGCAAAAGTTATCTTATGATGATATCAAATAGCCAACATGATCTCTGATAATGTCTCCACACAGCTTTAGTGAGTCTACTATTAGCTACACTAAGCTCTGCACGAGAACCAACTCTTTGTTTCAAGCCTCTATTCTCACTGTCATGGTGAATGCTTCCAACGTGACTACTGCGCACTGTTCTTGCTATTGCAATCTCTTACTTCCCAGAAATACATTCACATATGCTTCAATACTGGTGCTGGCTACTGTTCCCTTCAAGCGATATCAAAAGAAACTTTATTTATTATATCACAGAATTGTTCTTCAGTACGCATTATGTACCTGACCAATTCATCACAGGTCTGAGTCTTTCACAAGGTAACACGATCAATAGAGTTGCTCGTCCTTCGACTGCCTCCTGTCCGGTTGGACCTTCGTCTTCCTTTTGTCTTGCTGGACCTTCGACCTCTTTCTATCCTGCTAGACCGTCGGCTTCCTTCTTTCTTCCAATTCGCCAACAACAACTGCATAAAGACAACTCTCTATTTTCTTAGCTTGATACGCCTGACCTTTGGCTTCCCTTTCGCTTGCTTGAGCTTCGGCTTCCTCAATGCTCGCTCGACGTTCTGGCTTCCCTCCTCCTATCGCTTTAGCTTCCTCTGCGCTCGCTCGACCATCTATGCTCGCTTGACACTTCGACTTTCCGATCCATGGCTTTCTCTGTCTATTCGAGTGTTCCAATACTCACAAGACACGTTCAGGAGGAAGAGAGGCCGAAATACAAAGAAATGTTGCTTATTAAAAAATATCAGAGAGGTCCTTTTTCCTTTAATAATATTCATACATTAGACTTCATTATTTACAGAGGATTTCATTGGAGAGACTATACCAACAGGGAGGTCCCACATGCCACGTCACAATCGCAATCGCAATCGCAGCTTTCAGGAGGTCTTTTATAAGTCATGTCTATAACATCGCCGATGGCCGATTACCGATTGCCCCTACTGGATGCGATATGATTATAAACTGTTGTTAATAACTCTGTCGGGTCCATAGCTCCATCGCAATCGGCGGATTTAACATCCCTTAGAAACTAGCGACACAACAAATGCGATATTACATTAGGGCGGTTTATAATGGAGCCGCGGGTCCGCATGTATTATAGCAATCGGAGGTTTCGAGGGTGACAACCCTTTATAACTTGCGATATGAGAGTTCCGATAGGCGGATGCAATATATCAATAGGGCGGTTTATAATGGTGCAGCGGGTCCGCATATATATCGCATTTATTTATTATATACTCTTCTACTCTTAACCTGTTCGGTTCCGTGTATTATCGCAATCAACACTTTCAATGTGGCAAGGCTTTACAAGAGTCTTGCGATATGGCGGATGTGATATTTCAATAAACAGAAGTTAATACACCCGTTGGGTCCGTATATATATATATATATATATATATATATATATATATATATATATATATAACCTTCCCACTCTATGACATTGGTTATATAGAATTTAACCACATGAAATTCTTATATCCGCTATTTCTATTATAATGTTTATATAATAGAAATACACAATAATCATGCGTAACTTACCTTTTCCGCCTTTTTATAGCCTTTGCACATTTTCCGATGTTTGCCTTTTTCGGATCAATCCTCCACCGTAGATCTTACCATCCCATCCAATGGTTGATATTACACCCGACCAATAAAGCTGCTCAAAAGATCTCCGTCGTTCAATCTACCCCGCTTGATCTCATGGTTGAT
The DNA here is from genome assembly GCA_031772625.1 of Pinus tabuliformis. Taxonomy (NCBI): domain Eukaryota; kingdom Viridiplantae; phylum Streptophyta; class Pinopsida; order Pinales; family Pinaceae; genus Pinus; species Pinus tabuliformis. The sequence continues at coordinate 30,705,849 of CM062816.1, forward strand.
ATTGATTTCGGGTGGATAACTTGCAAGAGGAATACCCGCCCGATAAAGCGGTTTTCTCTCTCCCGTCTCCTGCTCTGCTTCTCCTTGGTTTCATATCATCATTTAGCATCCTAGAATATTGCCATATTGACATCAATGACAATCTAGGTCAACAATCTCCCCCTTTGTTATTGATGGCAATATTCTTCTTCTCTACCCCTTTGACATCAATGGCAAAGGAGTGCTCTGGGACTCCCCCTGTCGAACTGCTACTCTTCTTTTTACTCAAGATAGAAGGATCGCTGCAACTAGCACATTATCCCCTCTTTATGTCTTAGAACTACATTATCATGGCTTCAACAATGCGTCAGTTCTGTCAGAGGTTGCCAACTGCTCTTGCTTCCTACTTCATTCCCAGATGTATCTGTTTGTTTGAAGGTTGCCTTTATTTGTGTCCATAATTCACCTGTTCTCACATTCAATCCCTGAGTTGAGGCATAAACTTCTGTAATAACAGCAACATGGTTATTTTCCCTATTTCTCTAGTATTGGATGGCCTTCTCTGCTGCTCCAATTTCTGCTTAGTGATCAAGTGGAAAACATCTTCAACACCAGTCCAAAGAATAGTTAAGAGATCAAGTTCTTCAATGGAGTGCTCCTGAGAAATAATCTTTGTTAATGAATGATTGTTAATATCAGTGTTGTGAAAATCGCGATAAATTCAAATTATCGCGATTTTTTCGACATGTCGATTTTATCGCGATTATTATACGAAATTATCGTCGGAAATTTTTTTTAGCCGATTTTTATGAAATTATCGTGATAAATTCGAATTTATCACGATAACAATCAAAATTATGGTGGGGGTCTCCGACAGCGAGGTTTTATGATGTTTTTTTTGGTTTTTTTATGAAATCATTTGCACACTCGGGGCAGCGAGGTTTTATAAGGGATGCTAAATGTTCGAAATGCAATTTTTTTTTAAAGAAACAAATAATTTTTGAGTGGGGAAGCTTAATGATCAAGTCTAGGCCCTAGTATTGATATGCTATTCATGGTAATGTTAAATTCTTAAAGTAAAAGTGACAATCTCCTTAATCTTCATTTTCATCCTTTTACTTAAATTTTTAACATTACCATGAAATGACTCAGGATGTTTGAGAGTGGTTCCGACCTCATTGGATTTCATATGGAGAAAGTAGAATTTTAGATTTCATTCAAAATGCAGCAGACTTGTCAGTTTTTCAGGATTTCAGGATTGGGAGATTGTAATGTTTCCAGGTGACACCACCTGCTTGGGCTATCCCTGCCACCAGTAGAGGATGTGGTCTACCTCCTATAGCTCCTACTTCTAGTTCTTCAGCTTCTAGAGCATAGCAGACTCCACTGCCAACTCCACTAGCACCAACATCTACATCTAGAGGGAAAGGGAAAGCTGTGGCATTTTCTCGCAAGAGGGGCAGAGGAAATCAATAGGATTAGACTTTAGTTATTTTCTTCATTTTATTGTATATGACATTATGACATGATGAGATACATTATTATATTTTTTGTTGATATTTTGAGGCTGAGTTGGGACTCAGGAGTCAGGACTTACTATTCAGGACATGATTCAATGTTATGTGTGATTTTAGCACTAGAAATGATATTAAACATCTTATATATTAGTTTTTTTATCATATTTATGTGTCAATGTATTTATTTTATGTTGTAGATTGTTTAGATATTAAAAAAATTGAAAAAAATTAAAAAAAAAAATGAATATTTTTGTACCAAATGATTTTTTCCTGATTATTTCCGATTATTTCCCAATAATTACGATTTTTTCCGATTTTTTCCTCACGCTAATATTATCCCGATAACGATTAATGCAACATTGGTTAATATAGCTCAACAAGGATTTCATAAGGACCCTTTCACTAATAGCTTCTGCAATAATGATCAAGAATCACAGGCTCCCCCTAACTGTATGCATCTTCTCTTTTGGCAGAATCTTCCTATCAAATGCTCAGATTGTCAAAGATCAGGTCAACAACATGTGTTGTTGGCTGGAGAGTTCAAGGGACTTTTGGATTGTATTTGCTTCCTTCTCCATACTTGTGTAACTTTCTTCTTTTGCATGGTTCTAGCTTGTGTAAGAGCCCAAGTTAAGTTACAATCACGTGCCATATGACCAATGTTATGACACTTGAAGCATTCTACATTGTTCATGAATAAGAATTCATGATTTCTTCCTGCAAAATTGTTCCTTGGAGATTGTTGGGGACCATAATATCTATCTTTATGATATGGTTGGGGACCATAACATCTATCTTTATGATATGATTTACAATCTTTTGCCATGTGACCAAAGTTTGTACAAGAATAACAATAACCAAGAAATAAACTTTGGTACTTGGCAGATGGAGATTTCCTTGATGTACTTCTGAACTCTTTCTATCTTGAGATCCTTTGATGATAACCATTGCTTCTAGCATCCTTGACATTATCTACATTTCTTCTTGGAGCAGGATTTCTTCCATTGTTGCCTTGATTTTTCTCCTTGCCTTTGCTAGAACTGGGAGCATCACCATTTCTTTCTGGCTTCTTCACATCCCTTTTGTTTGAAGCATTATCATTCTTGTTTGAGGATTCACCTGCATACCCGAGACCTGATTTATCAAATGGACATCTTTGATGGCTGAGCATGTCATCCAAGGCTTGAGAGCTCTTTAAGGTTTTGTTCATCCCTTCAACCTTTTTCCTGAGGAAGACAATCTCTTCTTCCAATCTTTCACACTCATTATTCTTCTTAGCAAGTTGTTTCTTAGTTTCTTCCTTGATATGGGCAGCTTCATTTGCTTCTATTTTAAGGGAGATGATATCTGACTTCATGTTGAAGATTTCTTCATTTTCCTTTGCTAGACTGCTCTCCATTTCTTCCTTGATCCTTGTAGCTTTACATGTTTCGGCTTTGAGAAGTTTGATGTTAGATTTTAATTTGAAGATTTCTTCATCCCTTGCTTTTAGTTGACATATCATGGTGTTTCTTTCCTTTTCTGCTTCATCGACTTGTTTTTCTATGATTGCTAATGCTTCCATTGTCTTCTCAGCTCCTTGTGCTAACTTTCTTGCTTCTTGTAGTTGACTTGACAAGGTATCTTCCTATTTCTTTGCTTTATCCAATTGATTTGTCATGGATATGACTTCTTCATGATGCTTTCTTTTGCTTTGATGAAATTCCTTCTTAAGCTTGACAAGCTCTTCATCCCTTTCCTGTATTTGAAGCTGGACAAGGTCAACTTTCTTCCTTGTTTGGTCTTGGTCACCAGCTAGTGCTTTCTTCTTAAGTTCCTTGTTTTCCTTTTTCAAATTGATAATCTCTTCCATGGAAGCTGTAAGTTGAGCGAGGAGATCTTCTACAAAATCTTTTTCATTCTCTTCATCTTCTAGATCTTCTTTAGCCTTGATATCATCATTCTCATTTTCAGCTTCTGTGATGGGTTCTGGATTTCCTTCTTGATTTCCATCATCTTCTTGACTGATGGTCATGGTCAATGCTCCTTTTGAGTGAAGGTCATGAAGTTTGTCCCATATACCCTTTGCTGACAAGCATTTTCCTAAATTGTTCTTTATAGAATCAGGTAGCCCATTCAAGACTGCCTTCATTGCTTTTTCATTGCACTCCTTGGTCTCCATCCATCATGCTATCAACAGTTACTGATTTCCAGATTTCAATGCCTTGAGTCTTTAAGAAATTTCTCATTCTTGCTTCGCATATATTAAAGTTCCCATTGAACCATGGAGCCTCCTCAAATTGATTGTTTTCTATTTTAGTGGTATAGGGAGACACATCCTTAGGAGGATTGGAGACTTTCTTCCTTGAATTCGTCATTTGTGTTCTAAAGATCAACCTTCAAGTTGTTAGGCTCTGAGTGAAGGTACTAGCTCTAATACCAATTGTTGGAAATACTAGGGGGGGGGGGTGAATCCGTTTTTCTTTTCAATTGTTATTTTACCAGTTAAAACATTTATATTCAGAACACAAGATGAACAATAAGAATAAATGCTTTTATTAATATAATCTTTGCGATAAAATAGATACAATGTATATGTGGTTCCAATCTTTTGCCAAGCACCAACTTGGACTTTTGTGAGGCTCCAACCTCTAGAGCACCAACTCTGTTTTGTCAAGGCACCAACCTTGGACTTAGGAGCACCAACTCCCAGGACACCAATCCTTCCAGTTCTGAGGCACCAACCTCAAGGGCTCCAACCCTTTGCTGTCAAGGCACCAACCTTGGATATAGGAGCACCAACTTCAAGGACACCAATCCTTCCAACTTCTGAGGCACCAACCTCAAGGGCTCCAACCCAATCTTGTTAAGGCATGTTTGATAGTAATGTTCTGCTCCCAAAAACTTTTCTTTACTGAATTCTGTCTGTTTACAGCTTCACTGTAGTCTCCATGCTACAACATCAATGGCAACTAGTCTTCATATGAAGAAGTCTTTGCAACTCTTCATACTGTCCATACAGAGTTTGCAAAAGTTATCTCATGATGATATCAAATAGCCAACATGATCTCTGATAATGTCTCCACACAGCTTTAGTGAGTCTACTATTAGCTGCACTAAGCTCTGCACAAGAACCAACTCTCTGTTTGAAGCCTCTGTTCTCACTTTCATGGTGAATGCTTCCAGCGTGACTACTGCGCACTGTTCTTGCTATTGCAATCTCTTACTTCCTAGAAATACATTCACATATGCTTCAATACTGGTGTTGGCTACTTTTCCCTTCAAGCGATATCAAAAGAAACTTTATTTATTATATCACAGAATTGTTCTTCAGTATGCATTATGTACCTGACCAATTCATCACAGGTCTGAGTCTTTCACAAGGTAACACGATCAACAGAGTTGCTCGTCCTTCCACTGCCTCTTGTTCGGCTGGACCTTTGTCTTCCTTCTGTCTTGCTGGAAATTCTTTCTTCCAGTTCACCAACAACAACTGCATAAAGACAATTCTATGTTTTCTTATCTTGATACGCCTGACCTTTGGCTTCCCTTTTGCTCGCTTGAGCTTCGGCTTCCTCAACGCTTGCTTGACCTTCTGGCTTCCCTCCTCCAGTCGCTTTAGCTTCCTCTGCGCTTGCTCGACCATCTATGCTCGCTTGACAATTTGGCTTCCTGATCCATGGCTTCCTTTATCTATTCGAGTGTTCCAATACTCACAGGACACGTTCAGGAGGAAGAGAGGCCGAAATACAAAGAAATGTTGCTTATTAAAAAATATCAGAGAGGTCCTTTTTCCTTTAATAATATTCATACATTAGACTTCATTATTTACAGAGGATTTCATTGGAGAGACTATACCAACAGGGAGGTCCCACATGCCACGTCACAATCGCAATCGTAATCGTAGCTTTCAAGAGGTCTTTTATAAGTCATGTCTATAACATCGCTGATGGCCGATTACCGATTGCCCCTACTGGATGCGATATGATTATAAATTGTTGTTAATAACTCCGTCGGGTCCATAGCTCCATTGCAATCGACGGATTTAACATCCCTTAGAGACTAGCGACACAACGAATGCGATATTACATTAGGGTGGTTTATAATGGAGCCGCGGGTCCGCATGTATTATCGCAATCAGAGGTTTCGGGGGTGACAACCCTTTATAACTTGCGATATGAGAGTTCCGATAGGCGGATGCAATATATCAATAGGGCAGTTTATAATGGTGCAATGGGTCTGCATATATATCACATTTATATATTATATACTCTTCTGCTCTTTGCTATAACCTGTTCGGGTCCGTGTATTATGCAAACAACACTTTCAATGTGGCAAGGCTTTACAAGAGTCTTGTGATATGGTGGATGCGATATTTCAATAAACAGAAGTTAATACACCGGTCGGGTCCGTATCTTTATATATATATATATATATATATATATATATATATATAACCTTCCCACTCTATAACATTGGTTATATAGAATTTAACCACATGAAATCCTTATATCCGCGCTATTTCTATTATAATGTTTATATGATAGAAATACGCAATAATCATGCGTAACTTACCTTTTCCGCCTTTTTATAGCCTTTACACATTTTCCGATGTTTTCCTTTTTCGGATCAATCCTCCACCGTAGATCTTACCATCCCATTTGACGGTTGATATTACACCCGACCAATAAAGCTGCTCAAAAGATCTCCGCCGTTCAATCAACCCTGCTTGATTTGACGGTTGATGTTGATTTTGGGTGGATAACTTGCGAGAGGAATACCCGCCCGATAAAGTGGTTTTCTCTCTCCAGTCTCCTTCCACGCGCCGGTCGATGAATGGTATTGGGTGATCAGCCCTAAATACAACTTATAGCTTTTTCTCGCTCGATAACCCGCTTTTTTTTATAAAACCGCCTTCCTTCACGACTAATGATTTCTATGCGGACCCCGCTGATGTGATTTCTCCGATATATATACTGCACCGCTCTTATCTGCTCTCATCTGCTCTTGGCTTGTCGCTCCTATGGCTTCCGATACACTGCTCCAATAGGTCTTCTCTGATATCCCTCCGATATCTCATGATATGGTTCCTCTGTTAACTGCTCTTTCACTGGCTTCTCCTCCTCATGCATGTTTCTCTTTGTTCCTTCTCTTTTGATGACTTCTTCCTCTTTGTGGGACTTCTTGGGCATATAATACATGCGATACTCCCGATATGGCTCCTCTTGCTCCAATAGGTCTTCCTTTGGCTTTGCAATGTCTTTCAATGAACTTCTCTGATACCTTCATACCTTGATGGCTTTTGATATCTTTTTCGATATGCCTCTCTTGCTCTGATATTCTGCAATACTCCTCTGATGTGTTAACTCCTCTGATACTTTGCAATACTCTTAAGCATAAGCGATAGCTTTGATATGCCTCCTTTGTTAACTCCTCTGTTAACAGACTCTTACTCATGGCTTAGCTTTCCTGATGGCCTTGCTCCTGTTTCTTCATGAATCTACTCTGCTTCTCCTTGGCTTCATATCATCATTTAACATCCTAGAATATTGCCATATTGACATCAATGACAATCTAGGTCAACACTGTAATCTAGGTTGAACCAATCACTGTTTGGCACATCATGGTGACATTCTGTGGTATGTCATCCAATTTAAAAGGTATGTATTGCAGAGCCTTCGAACCACTATATAGATGACACTATAATTGCTGCAATTTTGCCTATCCGAAAATCACGGATATACAAGTATGCCGAGACTGTGTTCAGTATATTAGGTAGTACTCCGTGATTGAGATCCGAGCTTGTTGACTCATGCAACCGAACTGTGGGAGACTGAATATTGCACGGTGATTAACCAGAGCCCTTTCTTGTAACCAGAGCTCTGATACCATGTTGAGAATTTGATAGGGAAAACGATAATTTAAATTCTCTTAAATGATAACTGTTTGTGTAACATTTTTACTTATTATCTTTGTTCATTGTTATTACAGTGTTCAGTACATCAAACATCTATCAAGACAATAACATCAGTGACATAATAGTTAGGCTTCAAGCCAGGGCTAAAACCCCTCCTCTTGAGGGGAAAACCAACAATTCTCTTCTTATCGATTCTTCATTAGATGAGTAAACTGACCTTGACAATTATATTTGACCCATAAAGCCTCTCCTAGACCAAGACATAGTCATCCTTCACTAGTTCTTCTATCATCACTGTAACACCATGTATCACTAGCCTTTGTTATCATGTAGAGCAGGCACCAAACAATATCACTAAGTAAACTGAGCATCACTGTCATCATTGAGCTGTTGAAATTTCTAAGTATGACCCGTTAGAAATTTTATCTGTATTCTCTGGTTTATTTCTCCTACTTGTTAATTATGAACAAGTTATTTAAACATATAAATATTGAAATAAACACCATAGTGTCTCAACCATCTATAGATCAACAACTGAAAGAAATAGCAAACACACAAGTGACACCGTTATTTTTGGACAACTCGTCCCCGGAAAAACCCAACTTGGGAAAACCGTACAACAATTATGAGGGTTTATTTTATTATGCAGTCTATCCTTGAGTACAATTGGGTGCCAAACTGGCTCACCCGACAGAGAAAATAATCCGGCAATAATACCTCTCTATTCGGAAGCAGATATTCATAAAATCTGCCCCACGAAACCCTCTCCAACAACCTCTGAAGCTCAGTGTCAGCCCACCTGGCCTCAGCGTCAACCCAGAACCCTCTGCGTCAGCCCTTTGAGGCACTGCGTAGCCTCTACGGCTCTCTGCGTCACTCCTGCTGCCCTCTGCGTGGATGACGCAGGCCCTTCTGGCCTCTGCGCAGTCCCTGCTAGCTCTGCGTGGCTCTCTCTGGCTCAGCGTCTGCCTCTCTCTGCTTCTGCGCTAGTCTCTCGGCACTATCTCTGCCTCTCTATCTCGTACTCACTGCCCCTCGCTGCAAATTGATCACTGATTCGACTTTTCTTAGCAAACCCCGCTCTAGAAAATCTAGCAACTGATCACTCTGGTGTATTCTCCAACTGACTCTCAAGCCTCCTCTTATACTTTTCCTGTTGGTCCTTCAACGACCGAGATTACATCTCTAATCAACGACTAAGATTAGATTTGGCTTGATCCATGTCTTTTGGAACCTTCTAACCCAGTTTTATATTAATACCCATTAATATTTTATTTTTCCTAAGTTTAGACTTAGGAACTCCATTAATAATATTAATTATTTTAATATATCTTAAACCGGGTAGAATTTGCCCAAACCATTTTTGGGTCTTGGAGATCTCATGTGCTTTAGCCTCTCCACCAATTTTCATGGCTAGAGCACATCTGATGCTACCCCAAATCAACACTCCCTCTTAGCGAGGACTGTGCTCTAGTAATACTCCACACTGAGCATCACTATGATTATACAACACTAGTATCTGTGTTGATGCTAGGCCTCCCTGCCCAACATCCTCTGCACTGCTGCATCCTGTACTGCTGCCCATGGCTCTACGACTGCCACTACTGCATTTGTATGACAACTCCCTCTACATCCGTGCTGTTGCTGGTCGTTTCTCCCAACACTGCATCTGCACTGCAACCCCCTCTCATCATGCTGCATTGTGCTACTGCATACTGTTACTGCACTGCAAGTCATTTACTGAGAAGTAACTGATCCACCCAACTACTGACATCCCTGTCAGGCTAGAAACACTCCCGATGCTGAAGCTCTCTCTGCTGCTATCAAGTGCTCCCTCTCTTAACTCTGCGCTGCTGCAACGACTCCCTGCCTCGTGCCGTTGCAAACCTCTCTGTGCCATCTTGCACTGTTGCAACCTTCTATGTGCCTCGCGCACTGCTGTAGCGTGCTAGCTCTGCACTGCTCGGGGCTACTGCACTGTAGCACTCTCTGCCACTTCATCCGTTTGTTTATATCGACATCCACCAGTCCTCCTGCTACTCTCTCTTCGGGGCTCCTGTAGCCCGGTATAATCTAAGAGTTTGGGTGCCTTAAGGATCCTGCCTCTCATTGCCTGTAGTGCTCCTGACTACAACTCGATGTCTCCCCCCTTTTCTCTAGAGGTACATGAACACTCATGGCATAGTTGTCATCAACGACCATCTCCGCTTTTTCTTTCGACTCCTCTGAGTCTCTATTTCCCTCTGGAAGTTCTCTCTTTGACTCCCTTTGAGTCTCGATTTCCCTCGTGGAAATCCACCTGCCAACCGTCGAGTCGCACCTCTCTGATCCCCTATGCACTTGCAACACTGATCCAGATTCCTTCGCCTGAAATCCGCCTTGGTAGCGACTCTCTCTACCTTGGTTTTGACCCGTTAGGTACTGTTCTGTCTTGGCAACAACGACACCCCACCAACTTCACTCCTTGCAAACTGCCCATAACTTCCTAAGCCCCAACAATCAAAGGACCGAGCCTCCAGGGTCTGCGCAATCCCGACACTGGTTGAAATGCTCCCCAAGCCAACTGCATCAACCGTCCTGGTCTCTGCATGGCTCTTCGTGAGCCTTCTTCTGCCCTCCTCAGCCTTTGCGCTGACCTCTCTCTGGCCCGAATTGATGACATAGTCCCTCTGTGTGAACCCTTCTTCGCCGCTTTCTGCTAGGAACAACTTCTGTCACTCAAGACAGCTATTTCTGCTGCAAATGCTTTGCTTCAGCTCTCCTGTGATCTGCAACCATGCTCTGATACCATGTTGAAATTTCTAAGTGTCATTTGTTAGAAATTTTATCTGTATTCTCTGGTTTATTTCTCCTACTTGTTAATTGCGAACAAGTTATTTAAACATATAAATATCGAAATAAACACAATGCAATCTCAACCATCTACAGATCAACAACTGGAAGAAATAACAAACACACAAGTGACACTGTTATTTTTTGACAACTCGTCCCCGGAAAAACCCAACTTGGGAAAACCGGTGCAACAATTCTAAGGGTTTATTTTATTATGCAGTCTATCCTTGAGTACAATTGGGTGCCAAACTGGCTCACCCGACAGAGAAAATAATCCGGCAGTAATACCTCTTTATTCGGAAGCAGATATTCAGAGAATCTGCGCCACGAAACCTTCTCCAACAACCTCTCAAGCTCAGCGTCAGCCCATTGAGGCACTGCGCAACCTCTACGACTCTCTGCGTCACTCCTGCTGCCCTCTGCGTCGATGATGCAGGCCCTTTTGGCCTCTACGCAGTCCCTGCTAGCTCTTCGTGGCTCTCTCTGGCTCATTGTCTGCCTCTCTCTGCTTCTGCATTGGTCTCTCGACACTATCTCTACCTCTCTGTCTCTTAGTCAGTACCCCTCGCTACAAACTGATCATTGATTCGACTTTTCTTAGTAAAGCTCGCTCTAGAACATCAAATGACCGATCACTTTTGTGTATTCTCCAACTGACTCTCAAGCCTCCTCTTATACTTTTCCTATTGGTCCTTCAACGACCAAGATTACATCTCTAATCAATGACTAAGATTAGATTTGGCTTGATCCATGTCATTTGGAACCTTCTAACCCAGTGTTATATTAATACTCATTAATATTTTATTTTTCCTAAGTTTAGACTTAGGAACTCCATTAAAAATATTAATTATTTTAATATCTCCTAACCCAGGTAGAATCTGCCCAAACCATTTTAGGGTCTTGGAGATCTCATTTGCTTTAGCCTCTCCACCAATTTTCATGGCTATAACACATTCGATGCTACCCCAAATCAACACGAGCTACTGTGGAGGTTTTTTGAGTTGCTGAGGAGAGATCCGAGTTTCTGAGTTGATGCCCGAGCTCCTGTACTTGGGATACAATCCGAAACATGAGATCTGAATCTTTGTGTTAATGACCGAGCTCTTGTAGTTGACCCAAACATCTCAGAGGATATGCGAGCTCTTAATCTCAAAGGATCTGCGGGGTTTCTCCATGCTGTAGCTTGACATCCGAATTCTTCCATAGTAATGAATCATCGAAACAAAGAATCCACACCTTTTCCCGTTCACCGAAATCTCAGAGTGATGCAAAGTTTCTTCTCTGTCTTTTTGCGATGAGCATAGCCTCATATATATAGTTGTTTGTTCATATATAGGCTGACTTATATCAACAAATAGTTGTATCTATTTATTTGATCTGACATAGATGAACCGACATGTCTCATATATATATTTATTCATTGGAGCCGACATGAAGCTTCTTTTTGCATACGTTGAGGCTAACTTATGGATGACTGTGCTTGTCTTCTAGGAGAGCTTTTACATTGACATCTTCATAAGTGTAGCAATACTTCAATTATATATTTATGACAAGATGACAAAACCCGTAAAGACATCAAGAATAAGTCTTTGACCTACAATAAAAACTTCTTTCTCATGAAACCCATAATGCAAGTATAAAATACATTTTATTATCATTGTCTTCTTCATAAATTCATAATTAAAGTCATTATGAAGACCGAACCTAGTTACATTCTACAACAACAAAGACCCGATGAATTATAAAATTTCCTTCTTAAGTAGCAAGATCTTGGCATGCAATATAGAAAAAGAAATATCGCCCTACTTGCCCATGTGACAACAATGTAAAAATACAAACTCACTGGCTCTTGCATTTTCAAAACGAGAATGATTATGATCGAATCTAAACCATAAATGCATTAATAGAAAAATAAAAATCATGTTACCCATTTGTCTGGATTAGTCTCTCACTTTGAGGGGGCATCGATTTTTTTATTATTATCTATAATGACGTGAGGCTTGAAATAACAAGAAATATTTAAATCATTTATAAGTTCAATTATACACTAAGTTGCATGAAGCGCCGAAACGTTTTAGAGTTTCCGAAACAGATAGGTTTAGAAATGTCACCTCCCAAAAACGGAAACATCGGTCGAAACGTCACACACACACACACATGTAAGTTTATAAATAAGTGATTAACACATTATCCTGGAAGAAAAAAAGGGAAATAAGACCCATAGATGACACTTTAGAAGGAAAACCAAGTCTATATTAACTCTCATAGATGATTACATGATGGTCGAGTTTCGGTCAAGTTTCGGAGTTTCAGGTACAGGGACGTCCTGAAACGTCGGGTTCCTAGAAGTTTCGTGCAACATAGATTACACACAACGCCTTTTCCCTCTTACAAACTGGGGTTAGTTCGCAACAAGCTCTTTTCATTCAATCTGGCAGGAAAGAATATGCAGCCTCCAAACAAAAAATATCAGATCTGCAGAGTGAAAAAGTGAGTCCTTGAAAAGAAAAAAAATGCTAAAAATTAACTTCTAAGTTGTTGTTGCCTTTTGCAAGGGATGCTATTTGATGCCAATATGTGAAGTTCGATTAATGCAAGTGCTCCTTATGGAAAAAGGAAGCATCCATTTGTAAGAATACATATTATTCATGTTCACACCATTGAACACACGTAACAATATACTTGCATGAATTCATGGAGCTACAAGCATTGTGTATATACCCTACATGAAAAGATGTGGGAATGCACAAAACACATTAAAATGCACAGTTATTATCAACAAATTGATCATTGTACATATAGGTCTCATCATAAGGTTTGTGGATTCTCCAATTGACCCTAAGACTAGAGAACTCCAGGTCTATGTTGGAGCCCTCATAGCTTGAGGTTTGTGGATTCACCAGTTGGCCTTAAGACTAGAAAACTCTGGGTCTATGTTGGAGCCCTCATAGCTTGATATAGTTGTTGACACCTAATCCTCATGATTGGGGAATTTGTAACATAAATAAATCAGGAATGTGAACAGTCATTAGAAGATGAACTGAACAATCACTCCTAATGTATAAAACAATAACATACCTATGAAATAAACACACCAATCAGTTTTTCTGCCGTTGGAGAGTTACTGCCTGGCCTGACATGGTATCAGAGCCAGTCCTAAAATAGTCGTAACTCCCTGCCACTGCCTCTGTCCTGCGTCTCTGCCAAGCCTGTGCTGCCCTGACGCTCTCTCACCTAACGCTCTCACCGTCCACCAGTAGTTTCTTCACCCAACTCACTTATAATACTAATATCAATATCGCTATCACCGCTGCTCATTTCATGGCCGCTGTGATGAAAGACGCAATTTATGAATTTGTGGACCTTCCTAAGACAATTGTCACATAACAAATCAAAGCGAAAATCGACATGCATGTGCCTGCCTTCCTCGCCTGATATATTGAGGGCACGGAGTAGCCTCGACTTCATCACCCCGTTGCTCGAATCTAAAGCTCTCTGCAATTTTTCTCTCAGCCTTATTTTCTCCTGCAAAGAATAAGGGCGATCACGTGGTGGAGAATAATCAGGTTGCGACTCTAACGGAGCTGTCAACTTCTCCATGGTGGGTTGCACTTTCTGGAGTTCTTTGAGATCAGGTGTTTGTATATGCATTGTTTATGTTTTGAACATGCTGTTTGTATATGCCTTGGACGCCGTCGGTTCAGCTATTGGATATATAATGTATACAACGCTGCTTGTATTGAATTTATAATGTATACAACGCTGTTTGTGTTTGCCTTGGACGGTGTTTGTGTCTGCCACCCGTCGCCATAAAAAAAAATTTAATCCATTCTACTGAGAATTGTTGCGGATTTCTAGTCTCCGGTTGGAACCGTCCGTGGCAAGAAGATCTCTCACTTGCTCATTATATATCTCTATCATTTGAACTCCAACCTGATATGTGAATACATCCGTCCTCTTTTTAGAGATTTCAAATAAGTCGTTCAGTGCTCTGTACTTCACTCCCCAAGTCTCTTCAGTAATTACATGTGGACCAGTCATGCGGCTTCTTGTGTTGGCAATCTGAGTTTTAATCAACCAGAGCGATGGTAATATCACAGCATATTGTTTGCAATCTATTTGTTCCAGTACCATGTCCCGCGGACGTTTGGGCAGCATTTAACACAAGCACTCAAATTGTTTATGCGGTGATATATATATATATATATATATATATATATATATATATATGTGGTGATATATGTTACAGTGGTAGTATGTTATCAGCATTTGTTTCAATGGTCAATAATATATAAATGGCGTAGCAGAATCAGAATCATTCTATTAGCAGCAAAAGTTATTTTTTCCTCAAAAGCACATTCTTTTTGCCATTAGAAGTATTATTCTATCAGCAGAAGTAATTTTTTACAGAATGCATTCAATCATCTCTATGGTAGGAATAATTCTCACTGGCAAGGAGAACTATCCTGAATGGTCCCGGATGATAAAACACACCCTCATCTTCAATGAGTTGTGGCAGGGAGTGTGTGTCGGAGAAGGAGACAATGACCCAGTACAGCCTACATCAGACAAAGAGCTCGTCATTTGGGATAACAAGAACAACAAAGCATATGCATTAATCGCAACATTTGTAAATGAAGAAGTAAGTCGCCATATTTCATCATATTCAACTGCCTTTGAAGCTTTACAAAAGCTGAAAGAACTCTATGACTCACATTCTGCACTTGAAGTTGTTCAGCTCATGATTAAACTCTTCACTCTTGAACTGAAAAATAATGATCCTCTTGCTCTTGCATCTGAAGTAAAGTCTATAATGCATGATATTAAATCCACTAAGGTTGAGCTGGATATCCCTCTTATTGCTTTTCTCAAGGCACTCTATCCTACTTACTCCAATTATCTTGAGTCTCTACAAGCAAATGGAAATCTTAAAGATATAACCTTTGATTCTCTTGTGAAAAAGTTTGCTGAAAGAGAGAAAGCCTTTGGAAAGAAGACAGTCCCTGAATCTTCTGAAGAGACTGTTTGCCTTGCTCATAAAGAAAAGCATCATGCTCAAGACTCTACAAGAGGAAGAGGTGGACGAAGAGGAAGAGGAAGATATTTCAGAGGCAGGGGGGGCAGACATTCTCAAGGAGAAAAGGCAGATCTGCATTGCATTCGCTGCAAACGAAATGGATCACATGATGCTTCTACATGCAAGCTACCATGGGACAAAATTGAGCAGAAAAGAAACCAGCAGAAAGGTAAAACTGATGATACAGACAAAGGTAAAGCACCTGAATCCGCTCACTATATTGAGGCACAATGTAACATTGGAGTAAATGAAGATTTGTTTAATGCTTCACTTGCTTCTTCGAAAAATGATTGGTTGCTTGATTCAGGAGCAACCTGTCATATGACTCATAGGAAAGATTTTTTTGAAGATTTCACTGACAATGTTGATGGAGTAGTATACTTTGCAGATCAGTCAAAAATCAAGCCATCAGGGCTTGGCACAATCAAGCTTAAACTGCCTGGTCTTCCAGACTTTCTTCTGGATCATGTTCTATATCTCCCACAGCTCAAGAGAAACTTGATGTCCTTAGTCCACATCCGCCAGCAAGGTCACTCCATTCATATGTTTGATGGCAAGCTTGAGGTAAGAAAAGCATCTGACCACTCACTTGTCATGAGGGGAATAGAAGAAGAAAGACTTCTCAAACTGCAAGGAACCTCTGCTCATGCACAACATTTCTCATATATTTCTCATCATGAAGAAGGTACACTTCCATCAAGTTTATTATGGCATGCTAGATTTGGACATTTAAACTATGACAGTATCCGCTTATTGAAGAAAAATGGTGTTGCTGGTTTGCCTACAATTCCTAGGAAACATAAGCAATGTGATGCTTGCATTCTAGGAAAGCATAGCAAACAGTCTTTTCATGATTCACATTCAAGAGCACATAGGAAGCTTGAACTCATTCATTCTGATTTATGTGGTCCAATGCCTGTTCCTTCTGCAAATGGAAATAAATATATCATGACATTTATTGATGATTACACCAGAATGTGTTGGGTTTATTTATTGAAGAACAAATCTGATGCTTTTCAAACATTCAAGAATTTTCATAAATGGATTGAAAATGATGCACAATCTCATATTGGGTCTATTCGCACTGATAATGGAAAAGAATATACATCAAATGAATTTGAAAACTATCTTCGCCAACATGGGATCAAACATCAAACAACTGTACCTTATAATCCCCAACAGAATGGTGTAGCAGAAAGAATGAATAGAACAATTTTGAATATGGTACGATCCATGCTTTTCTTCAAAAATGTAAAGATAATGTTTTGGGTTGATGCTGTTCTATGTGCTGCATATATAAAGAATAGATGTCCATCTAATGCTATAAGAAACAAGACTCCTTATGAATTGTGGTATGGACATGTTCCTTCAGTAAAACATCTCAGGATCTTTGGTTCCACCTGTTATGCTTTGATACCAAAGGTACATAGAAACAAACTTGGTGCTAGAAGTCGTAAGTGTATCTTCCTGGGGTATTCAAACACCTCTAAAGCATACCGCCTCTATGATGAAGTAAATAAAAAGTTTTTTGTATCTAGAGATGTCATTTTTCTGGAATCATCCAAATCTGACAATGTTGTTGAGCGGCAACTTGATCGCTTGGATAGATTCGCAAAAACAAAATCATTTCAAGAATTTGATAATCAGATTCCACATCTTGAAGGGGGGATTCCTATACTAGATCAACATGTGGAATCTTCTTCTGAAGAACAATCTCCCCTGCATGAAACTCCAACAACGGATGATGCTTTAAGTGATGTAATTGATAGAATTGGGAGACTCAATCTTGATTCAGTCCCAACTCAATCAACAGAGCAGCCTGGACCATCTCAGAAAGGTCCCCCAAAGTGGCTGACAAAGACACTTGAAAGTGTTCATCCTGATGAAATTGGAAAAACAGGAACCAGAAATACAAACCGACAAGATGGAGGTGATGTAGATGACTCTAATTCACCTATTGATATGGATGTTACTTATGATTGTGAATTGAACTTGTCTACAGATTTTGAACCAACTTCCTTCAAAGAAGCTGCTTCTCATGATGAATGGAAAGAAGCGATGCAAAAGGAGTATGATGCCCTCATAAAGCATGGCACTTGGAAGCTGGTTGATCCTCCATTTGGAACCAAACCAATTGGCTGCAAGTGGGTCTACAAGAACAAATACAAAGCTGATGGCTCACTTGACAAGCACAAAGCTAGGCTTGTGGCAAAAGGCTTTGCACAGAAGGAAGGGGTCGATTATGAGGAAACTTTTGCCCCCACAGCAAAATGGGCCACCATCCGGACACTCTTTGCACTAGCTGCTTAGAACGGTTGGAAAGTCCATCAAATGGATGTAAAAACTGCATTCTTTAATGGAGATCTAAAAGAGAATGTTTTTATGTCCCAGCCTGAAGGATTTGCTGTGAAAGGACATGAACATAAAGTATGCAAACTTGTGAAGTCCTTGTATGGCCTCAAACAAGCACCACGAGCCTGGTATGAAAAACTAACTGAGCATCTTCTGAAACTCAACTTCAATCATTTTGATCTTGATGATGCAACTTTATTTGTCAAGAAAGTTGGCAAAACAGTTGTGTATCTTGTGGTATATGTAGATGATCTTTTAATGACAGGGAACAATGAAAGCTACATTGCATCCATAAAGAAGGAATTAGGGAAAAGTTTTGAAATGACTGATTTGGGTTATGTTCATTACTATCTTGGCATTGAAGTAACCCAACATCCAAAATCCATATTTCTTTCTCAAAAGAAATACATTGGAGATTTGTAAAACAGATTTGGCATGACAGAGTGCAATCCTCTTTCTACTCCAATGGAACAAAACTTAAAGCTCACATCTATTGAAGGAAATGAATTTGAGGATGCAACAAAGTATAGACAGCTTGTAGGAAGTCTCATCTACCTAACTACTACCAGACCAGACATTTCATTTACTGTTGGAATCCTTTCCAGGTTCATGCAAAAGCCTTGTGAGGGACATTGGTCTGCTGCAAAAAGAGTTCTAAGGTACTTGAAGGGAACTCAGGACCTTGGAATCAAGTATACACAGGTGGACGACTTCAGCTTGATTGGATACTCTGATTCAGACTTCGATGGAGACAAAGAAACTGGGGTATCTACTTCAGGATATGCTATGAGTCTTGGATCAGGAGCTGTCTCCTGGAGATCACGCAAACAATCAGTTCCAGCAGATTCCACAACTGAAGCAGAATACGTGGCAACAGCTGAAGCAACGAAAGAAATTGTGTGGCTTAGGAAAATTCTTGAAGATTTGTAGGTAATACAAGTACAATCAACTCCACTCATGATTGATAACACCTCTGCAATAAAGTTGGCCAAGAATCCAAAGTTCCATGATCGAACAAAGCATATCAATACTAAATATCATCTTATTCGACATCATGTTGAGGCCAAAACAATCCATCTCCGTCATTGTTCTACAAATGAGCAAGTTGCAGACATCTTCACCAAAGCACTTGGAAAGGAAAAGCTTGAACGATTCAGAATGATGCTTGGACTCACCAACATCCCTTCAGATTAAGGGGGGGAATGTTGACACCTAATCCTCATGATTGGGGAATTTGTAACATAAATAAATCAGGAATGTGAACAGTCATCGGAAGATGAACTGAACAATCACTCCTAATGTATAAGACAATAACATACCTATGAAATAAACACACCAATCAGTTTTTCTGCCATTGGAGAGTTACTGCCTGGCCTGACAATAGTGAATATTTATTGAAAAGACACGAGACATTTCATATTCAACCATATATATGCATTCTGTGATCCATAAGCGATATGAACATTTAGTATTTGCCCTAAAGTTATTTTAGCCTTTATATTCCTAGCAAGGAGAGTGTTGTACAAACATTCTGAGTTACTTGTCATGTGGCTATCAATCCATAAAAGAAAAAATAAGACAAATTTTCAAAATTAAATGCTGATAGGGATTTTAAAGAAAAACTAAGACATATTTACAAATTAAACACTGACAAGGATTTTAAAGAAAAGCTAAGACAAATTTACAAATTAAATACTGGCAAGGATTTGAACAGTGGAAGATACTCACCCATTATACGCGTCCAACTCAAAGCCGCTTATATTTTCAACCTGAGAAAGAGCCTCTCTCCAACCTTGAATTCTTTGTGGGTCGTATCGCTCCTTTTCTTCATGATCATGTAGGGCTTTAGCTACGGTCCATCTTGAGCTCCGTCCACCTGCCAGACATCTGAGAAGGTGAACATTGTAAAATGCAGGTAGAATGGTAGCCCCATGCTTCTTCAAGTCTACCATGAGGACCAATTCGAATTGGCATAGTTTTTAGAGAAAATGGCTATGTGGACGGAGGCATCTTGGATAACGGTTTCAATTTCAGAATGAATTCTTTTTCTAGCTTGTAATTCTGGCCGGTCAAGAAATGCTCGCAATCGATGGGAACTTGGAAGTAAGGCATTGGTAGAGATGTGCGGCGATAGTTTTCTTGACATTGCAGCCATGGTGAGTTATAAATATATGGAAGTAATTTGACGCAGAATAGGTCGCGAAGGAGGAATTAAATGCAGAAGTAGGGGTGTTGCCATGGGACTATTGCCATATTTGCGTGGTTGGTGGCATATTCAATCAAACCTAATGAAGGTCTGCTCAGGCGTACCAACAACACTTGAGGACTTGGTCAATTTGTCCTGTAAATATATATATATATATATATATATATATATATATTTAATTTGAAACTTTCAAACTTGTAATTTTCGGGCATGCCAGCCATTATGACACTTTTTTAAATTCAAAGCAAGTTGACCATGACATGTTTATTTTGAAATAAACTGTATTTGACGGCTAAAAACAGTTAAAACATGTAAACAAGCATCAATTTTAAAGCTTGATCATACATAACAAAGCACTTGGTTGAGACGAAATTTCTGTGTGCTATTCATGTTATGTTTTATGTTCTGTCTTGATGATCAGTATAACTAATGGAATCTAACCGATTGTAAAAATTAGAGGAAATACTGATTCACCTCCCTCTTCGTATTTCGAGAAATTGGTATCAAAGCAGGTCCTTCTTTGAAGCTTAACCCATTGAAGGTAGATCCAGAGCATTAATTGAGCTTGTAGTTGAAGATAAGATGGTTGTTGATCTCAAAGATGTTAAGTCTCTCAAAGACAAACTTCAAAAGGTGGAACAAGACAGGGATTAGACCACAACTATGTATAAAAGCTTACTTTAGAACATAAAAAGCTAAAGATCGAGAATACGAAGAATTATGATAATTGGAGATGATCCGTAATTGAAAACAGCTAGTTTCAAGGTCAAATTAAGAAACTACAAATGCCATAAAAGGATCGTGAACTTGATGAATTTTAATTTCTATATATGTATACATTTATTTTTATAACTTTTTTCTCTCTCTCTCTCTATTTTTTTTAATGGCCAAGGGCCTCATGTTAAGATGGAGAACCTCCAAAACTGTGTAGCGAAATGCTTTGATCACAATGGCAATGATGTTGACAGAGAGTTGATGTCAAAGGGCGGATCAAACTAACTTTGAGCAGCGGTTGAGCGGCCAGAAGATCGAACAAGTCTGAAACCAAATGTTATGAACAAAATTCATAAACGCAGCATAATACTCAGAAGATCTAAAATATATAAATATCCATGATAAGAAAAATATATTTATATGGAAATGTACAGAAGATATGAGATGATATGGATACAAATGAGGGCCCACTTATATATCTAGGCAGGTGCCCCTTTATGAACAACCATGTCTTTAGAGACATACCTCTTCATAACTAATGATTATCTCTGTTACACGGGAACGGCCCTCGAGAGGTGGAAAACCCGTTTCGATGGTTCCTGCGATCCCGAGAGCTTTGGAATTGTATGGGAAGGTTACCTTTTCAGCGGGAGTTGCAATGGGAGTTGGGGAATGTTCCGGGAGCTTTGAAAACTGTTTTTTTTGGAGTTCCGACGTTCCTTGGGGTTGGGGAATACAAGCCTGTAGAGAAATATGCTGAACTGCCCACAAAACACGAGCCTATGTTGAAACCTTCGCAGGAAGAAAGGCCAAAGACATCGTTAACACCGATATCCTTAATTGAGAAACTGGAGCAATCTCTTGATGGGTTAAGGAAGCGTGTGGCACCTCGACGTTAGGGCCATATCTGGGATGTCATGCCGATGAGTATTTCTTTTGCTGTTTATGTATATATATCACAGAATATTGTGTGTGCATATTGTATGTGGCAGTGAATACTTAAACATTAGAGTTGGTTTGCTTTTTCTCTTAAGAATAACTAGAGAAACATATGTAAAACTGTTCCTTTGTATTTTTAAGCCAGATTGTTTCAAAGACTGGTCATGTGTCAGAGAACTGATAATGAACTTGACATTTTATATATATATATATATATATATATATATAAGAGATTATATATTTATTATTTATATGTTTAAATTGATTTTAATATTTGAATATTTTGATTCAATATTAATTTTGATTATTATCTAAATTATATAATTAAAAAAATATTTTTATTTTTTTTATTATATAATATTACCGCTCCTGATTAGCCGTTCCTGTAAATTTTGGGGAAACCTCTAGCCGTTCCCAACACCCGCACCCAAGTTCTCAACGTTCCCACTTTCCAGAAACTCATGCAACATAGATTATTATTAAATTAATCATTATTATTATTTATATTATTTTTATACATTTTATTATAACAACCTCCCAAATATTTATAACGAGTCTTATCCTATGGTAAGAGTTTCACCCACGATGAAAAGGTAAGAAATTTTATAGTCAAAAAGCTATTTCATGATGTCAAAAATGGCATAATCAAGTACTGCTTTACACGCTTTCCTTTTCTTTATTTGTCCACGTATCAGAACTCACTTATTTTTTGTCTTTTATTTTAGAACCAGTTTCGTGGATCCATTTTGGATCATTATGTCATTGGACAAAATAGATCACAAGGAAAAATATAACAAAGTGACCAACTTGGGGATGAAAAACATAACCTGAGGCCTTGATAGAAGGCAAGGCCTCAGATTGGGCTTAGGCATATTCATTGATAAACAGGCTACTTTTGCACAATTATATTAAAGACAAATATGCTAGAAATGAAAACAGTACAAAATGAAGCTTGAGAGTTTGGTGCGGTCACAAAGTTGTTTTCTGTTAACCACGTTGTTGGTCTTGTTGCACAGATTCTGTTTAGACAGCTATACCTATCATCTGCTGGATGTTAACTATGCTTGAAATGTTACTGAGGAAGTTGAATTGAAACTGTATGGTAATGTCCCTTGGGATTTTAGACACCATTCTCATAGAATTCTCTTTAGGTTCTCGTGAGGTGGGCTGTTGTTTTAGTGATTTAAAGTTGTCTTAGCAAAGCGATAAAAGAATGTTTGAAAGCTTAAATGCCTGTGTGATTCTCGAGTTCCATTCTTATATTATTTTCTATGCTGAATATCTGCTCTGGGATTACCCCTTCCATTTTATGGCTATTTTTCAGTCTGTTTAGGTTGCATTTTACGGAACTTTACAACATATTAATGATATTTGTGACCATTATAAAGTCGACTATTTGAGACATCATCTTTTATTGAATTCGCAATTACATGAGATAGGAGATTAGAGAGATTCATCATTCAGTTGTTTGAGATGTAAACCATGGAATCCACTCAATTATTTTCCCTTGGACTATATATAGAGGTTTTTGCACTATATTTCCATGCAATGCTATCTTTCTTTTGATCTTCTCTGTGAAGCTAATAATTTGTTTTTCACATCCTTACAGAAATTTGGGTTCCCTAAATTGAACGAACCCGTGGTTATTAACTTGTTCATGCCTTGTGCTGGCTGACTGGAATATTTGTGTATCTAATTTGCAAATCATCTTTTTATTGTTAAGATAATGACCAAGAAACTTAGTAAATGCACTTCCACCTGTAAGTTGTTAGTAAAGAACAAGCATCATTGGTAGAATAATATGTTTTGATGCAGCAACCAATATAATGTAAATGGCAGAAAGTTTGATTGTTTGTTGCTTGTTGCTTTTAATGGTTGTGCAGCTACTTAAGAAGGGGTTTGGGATGGGACTTCGAGAGTGTGGTTGGATTTGAATTATTTTCATCATTATTGATGGCATTCATCAGCTGGCAACTTTTTAGTGCTTGTCAAAAGCCTTCACAGTAGGATTGAAGCATTGAAAGATTGTCTTTCAGGTCCTATTCTGTGTTGTATGCTAGATACTGATAGATTCAGTTCCATTACATCAAAAGGCGAGACCAAACAGAGATTATCAACAAATCATTCTGGAAGGGGTGGTGGGAACATTTTTGTCATTAACTGATGAATAATAGTGAATGAATTTCACAATGTTTTGAAAGCTGCCGATAGAGCAGTTTAATTCAATTTCAAGTAACATAACATTTCATTATAGTTTCAGTCCTAAAACATCTCCGTTGTTTGTTGAATTCAGTTTTTAAGCATGGTTGTTATTTGTAGATATCCACTTTACGAGGATGGATACTAGTATAGTTATGTGCACCAATATCAAAATAATTTTAACTCCTTTCTGATATCCTATTCGAATGTCCAACCATCCTAATAGATATCTCCAAGCTCCCTAATCATAATCATGAAAGCAGTTTCAATTTATTGGCTGCTATTTTGTATCCTTGTTATGGCTTGTACTTTTTTATGCAAATTCCTTGTATTAAAATGTGCTCAAGGTTTGTTATGTTGATTTTTCAAGTGTTCTCTAAACTTATAATTACTTCTTATGATTTCTCTTAGGTTAATCTTTTCTTACATTCGTATTCATCATAAATTAATTACACATAGGATGTCAGCAGTAAAACAAAATGCTAGTAGGATCATAAAGACTTAGCCAAACAAGAACACAAGATTTTTACCCTGGGAAAACCCACTTGGTGAAAAAGCCCAACAACCTTTTTCTTAAAGAAATTATTCTAGTCAACAGAGATGCATCTACGGCAAACATAAAGTCAATCTGACAACTCTGGTCACTCTTGGTCAAACTGCCCACAAGACAAGTCAATCTGTTGCTCAACAAGTACAACCTAGTCTGCTTTGGAAAGGACTGAACTTTGACCTTCTTCTCTCAAGAATGACTTGATTCTGCTCCTTAGATAAACCCAGAAACTCTCCCACAGATTTGTCCTTATTTGCCTTATGTGCATCTTCTTCGCTTGCCTTAGACAAACCAAGTTACTTGCCCTTGGGGGAGGACAAAATGGTATGTATATATAGTGTCTTGAGAGGCTGAATGGGTGCCTTTAGAAGCTGGTCCGACTTGTCTTGTTGCAGGGCCGACCAGGTCGTCTTTGGAGCCAAATTTCAAATTTAAAATTCCCAACTTTTCTCTTTTAAAAAAATGACATGAAGAACATGTCATATTTTATTTTTTATTTTTTATCTTTTGACAATAGCATGAAGAACATGCTTTATATTTCGCATGATAAATGCATCAAGGGTTAAAATATTAATTATGAAGATCAACCATAGCTACAAAATTCAACGCTCCCTCTTAGCTAGGGAGGTATTCATAATGACTATCTAGATGCTTTCATGTTGCCAAATTTCTCTAAGAAAAGGTTATAACAAATCCAATTACCATGATGAGGTCAACAACTGTGACACCTCGTAACACAAGTAACCATAATCTGGTCAACAACTATGACACATGGTAAATCAATAGCATCAACATGTTACTGTAATATGGTCAATAATTGTGACACATGGCAAACCAACAACATCAACAAGTTACCATAATTTCGGTCGGTACCTCTAACCTATGGTATATCCTCACCATAATCTTGGTCAGTACTCCTAACACATGGTATAACATTTAGCATCAACTAGTCACCATATTTCCGGTCTATCTAACACATGGTATATAGACTAGTCTTGGTTCACCATCATTCTGGTCAATATCTTTGACACATGGTGAATCTCCAAAGGCCACACTCTATTTGAGTAATTTGGGGCCTGATGCTAAACAAGACTGATGCTCCAGGACCATTCTTCCTAATTCGGGTGAACATACTTGACACAGGAATAATGACTGTCCTTTGACAGATCATTCTCCCTTATTTTTGTCAATATACTTGATACAGGGAGAATGTCTGTCCATGATGCTATGTCATCAGTGCTCCCTCTCACTGAGAGTGGCATTCTCAACAAGCCAAGTTTGTCCCTGGAGTGTACAAACTTTGATCTGAACATAAGCTTTGTAAAAATATCAACTATCTGCTCATCAATGGGGATGTAATCGAGCTTCACTGCTTCCTTTTGCACCATGTCACAAATGAAGTGGTACTTGATTTCAATGTGTTTCGATCTATCATGGATTTTTTGTAAGCTTCACACAACTTTGATTGTCACAATATATCACAGTTGATTTTAGCACCTGATCAAAAAGTCTTATGAGTAACTTTTGAAGCCACACTACTTCACAACACGCTAAACTGGTTGCAATATACTCTACCTCGACAGTATTGAGTGCAACAAATGTTTGCTTCTTGGAGCCCGAACTGAAGCAATATCTTGATAAACTCTTTCTGACTTCTACACTCTCTGCCCAATCTAAATCTGTGAATCCCTAAAACTATACTTCACTTTTTGAGAGATATCTCAAACCATAACTAACTATGCCATGATCAACTATACTATGCTGGTACTTCACATGTTGAGCCACACATGCCTTGGCGTAAACATAAATCAATCGACTTCCTTCACCGGGTCCATCATCATGGCTACTTTGTGGTTACCCTAATTGGTGCTCTTTCTTTGCCACCATTGCCTTCCAACATATCAACTATCTAGCCTGACAATGTTAATGACAGACCATCTTTCGAACTTAGAGTTCAACTCCCTTTGAAGCTAAAAACAAGGCTTCCTAACCGCTCCTTTTGTTATGAAAACAAATCATTCTACTACAATTGCTCCCTCTAACACATGAGTTCTTCTACTTTCATCAGAAACAAATCATATAATAATAAGATCAACCAAGACACGTAATATATCCATCAATCCAAGAATACCAAGACCAACACGTCTGCTTGTAGTTGTACAAATCCTTCTTCAATCATGAGACTTCTCCTCATGTACCTCAAAGTCCTTGTTATTTTTTGTAGCATTAGATGGTGTTCTAGTCTCAAAATTTGTGGAGAGGCTAAAACACAAGAGATCTCCAAAACCCAGAAATTGTTTATGTAAATTCCACCTAGAGATAGCCCAATTAAATTAATTGATCATCATTTAAATTTTTCCTAAGTCTAACTTAGGAAAACTGGTTAATTAATAGTAATTAATTGAGAAAGGTGAGAATTCTCTACAAACTCACAGGGATCGACTTGGAGATGATTTCAACTATCAATTAAATATTAATCGTGGCCGTTGAAGTCTCAACTGGAGATTATAAGAGGAGGTTGATGGGGTTGGAGAAAGACAAAGTGTGAGCCAGTAGAGCGAGTTCCTTGGCAGGTCGAGCTATCTAGCTTTAGAGGTCGAGAAGAGGAAGAGAGTTCAAGCCAGAAGGGGCGCAGAGGGGTAGAGACAGTGATTCTGGAGGAGGATTCCAGTTTCGGAGAGTTAGGAGAGGAGGCCGAGTTATTTCTCTAGGAGGTTGCGTAAGGATTGCATAGTAGCCTCAAGAAGGCAATTCGATTTGGTTGAAGAGTAGGGTGTTTCAGGTGCCAGAGGTTGGGAATATTTCTAGAGGGCTTGGCCAGTGACTTCGAACAACTACTGAAGGAAAAACAACTTGATCAGAGAGGGTTTCCAACCACACGTGTGAGGGTCTGTGCAAAAGGGCCTGCGCAAGAGTTTGGACAACCAATTTCTGAGGCAACTTGTTGCAGGAGTGCTTGTGAGAGATAGGATAATTTCCCTCAGTTGATTTTGGCTAGTATTTCTCTCAGATTGGATTGCTAGTTTAAGCATCCAATTTGTACTCAGAGTTTAACTGCTGCATAATAATATAACCCTCGACTGCTGCACCGATTTTGCTACATTGTGTTTTTCCATGAACAATTGTCCAAAAATAATTGTGTCATTTTTATGTGTATGCTAGCATTTCTCAGTTTCCAACATTTTATTTTCTACAACATTTTTATGGTGAAAATTGTAGTTGTGATTTTATTCATTGTTTGTTGTAGCAAATAAACTGCATAATTAAATTTACAGTTAGAAGAATAATTTCCAGTTGCTACAATAGACTTGTAAACTTTCACATGGTATTAGAGCATAGTTTGACGGAGAAGAGGCTTAGAGACGAAGAGGGAGAATTTCGTGGCTCAGGAGCAACAACACAAATTTCTCAAGGGTTGCGTAGTGCCAAGTCTGGTAGTGCGAATTGCTAGACAAGGGTTTGATTTTCTAGTTGCAGGTGACAAGAAAGTTTGATTTGTTTGGGAAGTGATTCCAATAGGCAGAGGTGAGCAACACAATATTTTTGCAGAGCAGATTTCTTGTTTGGGCGCAGTAGGGTTTTGCAGCAGTTTGCAGTAGTAGAATCAACACCGGGTGGAAGAGAAATTACACACACATAAGGAGTTTCTCTCAGAGGGTTTCTAGTTTCAAAAACCCAAAATTTCCAATTGTAGTTCGCAGTAGCAACAAGCAGATTTTCTCACTCCAGGAAGGAATGTGAATAACAATGCTAGCAGGTGAAAGAGGGAGATTTCCGTCCTGGGTCGAGTTTTTGTAGTGATGGCTTCAACAAGACTGATATCAGGACATATTAGAGGGTGCATGGAACTATTGTATCTGGAAGGCTAGGATGACATTCCTGCTAGATGAATATGGTCTGAAGATGTACACAAAACGAGTTGTAGTCGTGCCTACAAATGTAAACCAACTAGCTAATTACAATAAGGAGATGGCTAGGGCAAAGCGGTTGATTCTCGATGGAGTTTGAGATCATATAGTCTCACACGTTGCGGCCAAGAATACAACCAAAGAAATGTGGGATGCTATTGCCTCACTATATCAGAATCCTTCCGAGTAGTGGAAGATGTTACTGAAGGAAAAGCTGGGGAATGTTCGTATGCAGAAGGGTGAAGGAATCAACCCCTTTCTCACCATAATTCACGATATCTGGGATGAGCTCGCAGCTGTAAGAGAGTTTCCACCAACTACAGAACTTATGCGTTTAGCCCTCAACAATGTCACCGAGGAATTGGAGAATTTGATCCAAAGCATTCTGGGACGAGATCAATTGCTTGGGTGGGACTAGATGTGGGCGAACTCTAGTAAAGAGCTCCATAAGCGGCAGTAGCAGCAAAGGGTCGAAGGGTGTGAAGGAGGAAGAAAATGTGGCCCTTGCATCGAAAGAGAAAGAAAAAGGTCCCAGTCAGGGACAAGGCTTGTAGGGAGAGAAGAAGAAGAAGAATGATCTATCCAAGATCAAGTGCTTCAGGTGTGTTGAGTTTGGCCACTACAGTACCCATTGTCATCCGAAGAAGAAGGACAAGAAGGAGAAGCAAGATCAGGCGACAACATCCACAGAGATAGATCAATTATCTTCCAAATTGGAGGACCAATTCACTTTGTATGCAACTATACCTCTAGAAGAGAGGTGGGGAGACATTGAGTTCTAGACACTAGAGTAGCACAAAGCTGGGTAGGGTCCATAGAGGAGAAAAAATTGTAGTTTATTGCTCACATGGATTATTATCCTTGCTACAAGGGCCCACAATATTCAGTAGTAGGAGGATCAATGTCAGTTGGTGCAGTTAGTGCAAGAGTGACAATTGTAGACTAGTTGTAGTCAAATGTTGAGGAGCACAAAGTAGCGTTGGTAGTAGTGTAGGAGGCATAGTGTAGAGTCAACAATAATGCAAATTTCCTAGTAGATAGTGCAGAGGCTAGTAGCAATCAGAAGCTTAGGAGACAATTGCAACATGTGATCACAGTTGATTCAATATTTTTGATGCTTCTCAGTTGCAATAGTTGTAGCAACAACACCAATAGTGAGAGGGAGTGTTTGTTGGGTGGTTGTGCAAATGCAAAGTTGGCAGCAATACAAGTTGTACAATGCAGTGTCATCAGCAACACATATGCAACATGGTTCAACTACATATAGTAGCAGATGAATCAAAGTTAGCACAATAGTTGGTGGACAGTGGTAGGCAACTACAGTTGTCAGACATCAAGAACATGTATGGAAGGATGATGCAGAGATCGGGTGTATTAGCAGTGTAACACTAGAGAACACCTTCCTCGCTAATGTTGGTCAAAGTTGTCATTGATGTCAATATGAGCATTATTGAAGATGAAAACCCTAGTGCATTCCTTAATGATCTAAGTGCATTTATGACAAACCCTAGTTGTTGGAATGTGAAGATGCCCTAGCCTCATACAAGAAGTCCTCACTATGTGATGCCCTAAAAGACCTTGACAATAATGCCCTAATCCTAGCCTAACAAGACCTAAAGTCATAAATCTAAGGACTATCATAAAAAACCTAAGACTATCACAAAAGAAAATATTTTTTTGGCATTTAGAGACATCATTTTGAAAATGTCTTTACATCAACTGATAGAGGGCTTCAAGCCCTTTCCAACAAGTATTCATATGCCTTCTAACTCTTTGCCAATTGAGAGATATTAATTTTTTAATTATGACTGTCAAAAATGGCAAAGTCTGCCAAGCCGACTTGTGTAGTCTCACTAAGTCATAGATGTGTCCCTCCAATGGACATGTCCCTTCATGTTTAAGTAAAATCACTATAAATATAAGTCAAATTCTTCCATTCTAGCTATCTGAATTCGTAAAAGTAAAGGGAGTGTACAGGAGCAGCACAAGTTCATAACTCATGAACTAGAAGAGCTAAGGATATCAAGGGATCAAATTGTCTAAAGGTTTTTTTGGTACGCATTTCTTGAGAACAATTCAACATTTTCTGAAAAGGAGTCCCTCCTATTGCAGCTCTACATCATAGAAGAAAATTCACATATCTTCAAGACTTGTGATGATATTTTTTGGACTTGTAGAGGCACTCCTTTGTGGATCTATGAGAGACCAGAATTTGGACAAATAATTGAAGCTTGGATATGTTACAACTATAATCCTCGATCTCCTACAACCCTGCAACTTCAGACTTGTAGAAAGGATTGGAATCTGTTGTAGGTCAGTGGAGGTACAAGGAAAAGATTTGGTTGAGATTGTAAGAGCAAGAATAGGAGTCTCTCTATGATACCAACCGAGAATTTTGTGTGTTATAACAACTAGACAAAGCCCTATTTTAGAGAGACTGTGTAGCAATGTAGGCTGCCTGAACTAAGCCACATTTTTTGAGCACCAATGTATGGATTTAAGGCTTGTGAAAGAAATTTCCCTATGATTTGAAGCTGCTATAAGGCTGAGTACCTCAGAAATTATATGATCAAATTTGAAGTGAATTGGGAGAGAAAGTAGGTTGTATTCAAGGGAAGAAGGGTGCTGGGGAGGTCCAGGTTTAAGACAATTTGTGGAGCAGTCTAAGAAAAGCGTGAAGTTCTAGTGTGGCTTGTTTCAAGCCCTAATAACAGTCCTTGGTTAAGGAATTTAAAAATGTTAGGTGGCAGATTTGTAGGCCCTAAGAGTTGATTCTTTGAGGACTTGTGAAGATAAATGAACTTTGAGCATTGGAATTTTGTACTCATTGAAGCAGTGATTGAAAACATTGTAGACCTTTTGAAGAAGCCCTTAAAGAATTGATTGAAGGCTTTATTAAGTCTTGTCGAAGGAGCATTGATGACTTGAGAGAATTTTTGGAGCATCTCTAGTATTGTTGAAGATCCCTTGAATTCTAGTGTGCAGATCTTGTGAAGACTTGTTGACTTGTGAAGCATTCTTGAAGATTTGGAGCATACCTTGGAGAAGCCTTCATTTCTTGGGGAAACTTATTAAGACATCTTGAGGCATTATTGAAGACATCTGGAAGACTTGTAGAAGTTGATCTTGGAGGCATTCTTGGATACTTTGATACATGATTGAAGCCCTCATGATGTGACCTTGAAGAAAATTGTTTTGGTGATCATGAAGAGTTTTGGAGACATCTTTTGAGGTTGACAAAGTTGTCATTGATGAGCTAGGGTACTTTTAGGGCATTGTTGAAGATGACTATCAGGGCTTGTTGCATAAGACATAGGAAGCCTTGAAGAACCATTGTACTTGTCTTGAAGAGTTGCAGCAGAGGGTTGGAGCCCTAGAGGATATGAGTCCTCAAGAAGATCGGGTTGGAGCCCTAGTGGTTGGGGCCTCATAACTACATTGTTGAAGCCTCATGGAAGATAGAGTTGGAGCCTCATAGAGACCAAGTTGGAGCTTGACATCATACAGGTTAGAGCCCTAAGCATTATTGTACTTGAATTATTGTAAAGAAGAGGATTGAAGTCCTTGTCATTTCTGATTAATAAAATCATTTATTCTATATTGTTCTAAGTGATCTAGAACTGGTAAAATGACAATTGTAAAAGAAATATTGATTCACCCCCCCTCATTATTTCCAACAACTAAGACGGAGTTTTAGTTTTTGTAGTATTGGATGGTGTTCTAGTCTCAAACTTTGTGGGGAGGCCAAAACATAGATCTCCAAAACCCAAAAATCGTTTTTGGAAATTGCACCTAGAGATAACTCAATTAAATTAATTGACCATCATTAAAATATTTCCAAAGTCTAACTTAGGAACATTGATTAATAATAGTAATTAAATGAGCAATGTGAGAATTCTCTAGAAACTGACACATATTGACTTGGAGATGATCTCAACCATCGATTAAGTTTTAATCGTGGTCGTTGAATTCCAATTGGAGATTGTAAGAGGAGGTTGATGGGTTGGAGAAAGACACAAAGTGTGAGCCAATAGAGCGAGTTCCTTGGCATGTTGAGCTATCCAACTTAAGAGGTCGAGTAGAGGAAGAGAGTTCGAGCCAGAAGGGACGCAGAGGGGAAAATACAGTGATTCCATAAGAGGATTCCAGTTCCAGAAAGCCAGGAGAGGAGGCCGAGTTATTTCTCGGTGAGGTTGCACAAGGAATGCACAGTAGCCTCAAGAAGGCAATTCGATTTTGCTGAAGAGCAGGGTGTTTCATGTGCTGAAGGCTGAGAATATTTCCAGAGGTCCTGGTCAATGACTTCCAACGGCAGCTAAAGGCAGGACGACTGGATCAGAGAGGGTTTCTAGCCATACATGTGATGGTCTACACAGAGGCAGCACAAAAGGGCTTGTGCAAGAGTTTGGATAACCAATTTCTAAGGCATCTTGTGGCAGAATTTCTTGTGAGAGAGAGGGTAATTTCCCTCAATTGATTTTTTCCAATATTTCTCTAAGATTGGATTGCTAGTTTCAACATCCAAATTGTACTCGGAATTTCACTGCTGCATAATAATATAACCCTTAGTTGCTGCACCGGTTTTCCCACTTTTGGGTTTTTTTGGGGACAACTGTCCAAAAACAAATGTGATTTTTATGTGTGTGCTAGCATTTCTCACTTTCCAACATTTTATTTTCTGCAACGTTTTTATGGTGAAAATCGCAGTTGTGATTTTATTCGTTGTTTGTCATAGCAAATAAATTGCATAATTAAATTTACAGTTAGAAGAATAATTTCCAGTTGCTGCAATATACATGTAAATTTTCACAGTCTTGAGGTGGCTCTATATACACTTCTTGATCTCTACATCCATTTGGTGCAATTTTCAAAGCAACGATAATACTTCTAATAAATGTTTACTTGAGAACTGAAACAAATGTCTTGTCATGATCTTCTCCCTCTTTCTGGGAGAATTTTCTATTTTCAACTCTCAATTTGTACTTTTCTATCCTGTATGCTAGATCTTGTATATCCATTTGAAAGTCATCATTGACTTCTCTTCGACACAGACAAGGTATACTTCAAACTTGATGATCTTCTTGCTCCCTCTAAACTCGGATCTCATCTAATACAACACACATCACTGATTTTGGGAAAGTCCTCTTGTCACATGCTTTGCTTCATTCTTCCAGTACTTCTGTCTGCCCCCAGAGTCTAGGTGGCCTTTGCTATGTACCTGCAATCCGCACTAGGAGGCCATAGAAGAACAATTACAACCAAGCAAAGGATACAAAGACAAGAGACTAGCTGATAGTAAAATAACTATGATAAAGGAAGAAATATATAAGATACTGTTGTCACTGCTACAACACCCTCCAAAAATTTCACTACTTTCAAATTTTGGAGCCTTCTTTACTATCATACCTAGTGTTGCCTTGATCGTCAAGTGTCTTCTCATGTCATTCTATACATTTCAAGTGTTTTGGGATGTTCTCAAGCGTCGTTGCAATGATTAGAATATCTTTTAGTGCATCTCATGGTTGTAACATCTTTGTTGTTGTAAAACAACATTTTTTGGTCGCAATCGCACACACTTCACCTGTTGTACTTGGGGAACGCATGCATAGTGGCGTTTTGATGTATACTTATCATTGTTCAAGCTTGTCTAAATTTTCTTGATGAGTTGGTATGTGTCGCACTTCATTTTATGTCTAAACTCATTTTCACCCCTTTTCCGATCTTCTAGACTTACACAATTTTTGGTTTCAAAGCAAACCCATCAAGGCAAAGAGCGCATGAGCACACCCCGAAGGCTTGATCGGGATTTCTTCATTGTTTAGAAGTGCACCATGCGCCATCCAAGAGCACAAAACGCAATCCCTAAGCCCTTTCCCCTTCCTTGTCTCGAACTGTGCCCTTCAGGAAACCATGTCTTCCTTTGAGCGCATTTTTTCGACTCAAAGAAGTGCGCCCTCCTTGAGCGCATGAGTGCACTCTGAAGGCCTTAAGCTCAACCCTTCAACCTTCCACAATGTGCCATGTGTTAGACTCCGTCTCATGTCAGAGATTGATTCTTCTTCAAAACCCTGTTTTGAAGAAGAAATCATTAATGTGTTGTTTTAGATTATGTAATTTATCTTCAGCTCTTCAACTGGCAGCAACTTCAAGCTCCTACCTCTGTAAAAGCACAAAGAAAACAAAGCATACATCAGACTCTACTGTTGATGAATTTGGTCAAGTTTTATCTTCATATGATTTCAACTATCATGGCACAGAGGTTCTCTACAGTGGCACCCTTGGTACAGAGCTTACTTGTGAAATATTCATTGGTCCAGTTTACTATCAACGACTTCGTCATATGGTTTCAGATAAATTTCAGGACAATGTCTTTGTGCAATTATTTTGCTTCATCCAGTATCGTGTTGTGAAACAGAATGCTGACGATGCATTTTATGAGCTGCAAAATCCTCAAGAACAAATTCAAGCTTATGTGTTTGATGTGGTTCGAGCAAATGTTCCAAAGATGAATTTGGATGAATTATTTGAGCAAAAGCGCGATGTTGCCAAAGTTGTGTTAGAAGAGCTTGAAAAAGCAATGGGGTCATATGGGTATAACATACAACAGATACTTGTGGTTGATATAGTTCCGGATCCTTCAGTACAGAAGGCAATGAATGAGATCATGCAGCTCAACGACTTCAACTTGCAAGTGTGTTGGATGAAGTTAGAGAGGGGTCGCGTGGGAAAGAGAATTCTTCTGGAAAATTGATGCTGGAAAATTGATGTTGCAGGTCCAGATCTTGATCAAATATTCATAGCCTCATATACCCTTGTAAGTCTTCACAACATATCCATGTGACCTTTATTGGATGAATTTCTGATCTGGTAGCCTCTCTTTTGGTGAACTAGACTAAATTTTGGGTATCAAATTGGTATTCTCTAAGGCTCATGTTTGTTTGACTGTGATATGTTCTAAAGCTCGCAGTCTATTACAGTGATCTGAATACATTTCTCTGTGGGTTACATATCTCTTTGTCTAAATAATTCAGTGGTTAGATTCATAATTTGTGGCTCGTATATACTCTCATATGCTCGCTCTTTGTTACACTCTATGTGGCCCATATGTATTCCCTTGCATTATTTATGTGGATCATATTTCCGAAAGAAATGGATCGCACCATAATTCTGACGCATTTTTTGTGGCTTGTGTAACTTGGATTGCACATTACCATGATTCTGAGGCAATATTTTATGTATCTCACTTGCTCCATCTCCGTGGACGCGATCTGAATTGATGATCACATTTATATCTAGCTCATTACAGTGGCTTGTTACAATTGGGCACTGCATTCATGGTTATTACTGTGATCACATGCTCAGAGTCTATAAATTTGTGGTTCTTGTTCGCATCATGCTCTGGTTCGTTGGCATACATTGCGGCGATAGAACTAGAATCTGGAGAAGTTAAAGAAGTGACATTTGTTGCTCATCGCGTTGCTTACAGTGTTTTGGGAACTGTAACGTCGCTTTCAGGGCAGTCCAGGGAAGGCATTTCTTTGGAGGCAAGATCACTCTCAAAAGGCTATTATGAAGAAACAACAACATACAGTTCAGGGAAATATCGACTTAGGGGCCTTCTACCCAACACAAGCTATTCTATAAAAGTTGTAGTGAAGGAAGACTCTGGAAGCCAATCAAGAATTGAACGGGCATCCCCAAGTTTGGTTGACATACAGGTTTGCTTTACAGATATCAACGATTTGGATTTTGTTGTCTTTGACCAACCAGAAATAACCATTATAACCTGTCATGTTGAAGGAATCGGCCTTGACAAACTTCATCCTCATTTGGAAGTTCAAATCAAATCAATGAGTGAACCTTTTAAAATAGAGTCCATCATTCCATTGCCAAATGACATATGTTTTCGAAGTTCAAAATTTGCCAAAGGGAAGATGAACCGTTTGCATATGAATTAAAGATATTAGTAACGTGGCAGTTGTTGCAATATTTAAGGCGTCCGTTTCATCTAAGGAAAATATGCGGCATAAAATCTGGACAGGGACCATTTATGGCATTGCAGTGACATCGTAAAGGCCATGGTTTTGCTCATCATCCCGATTCTCTTGAGGAAGACGAAGACGCTGAAGAGGCATTCAACATCATGACTTGGCTAAATAAATACTTAGCTCAAAACAGAAAGAGCAGTCTTTTCCCATTTATTTTAGATCGTATTTTTAATACATGAATTGTTTTTTCCCCCGAGCTCAACTGTGTCATAGCATTTTAAGACATCTGTCACAGCAGAAAACAGGGTCAATTCGCCTACTTTTATCCTCAGTCCCGATTCAAAAGGATCAGCGCTCCATATGTCAAGCCATCAGAGGATTTTGGGAAAGGCTGTTCTATGTTTAGCATAGATGAAACGCCCATTCCTAATTTTTGTAATTGTAACAACGCAGAGGTTTTGGGGTCGATTGGTTTTTCCTGAGCAGCATGTATTTATTATAAAAAATTCATTGGTAAGAGAAAAGGGGGAGAGTTTCTGAGTGCTGAGAGTGCTGGAGAACAGAGCTTTCAATGTACAGTTTTTGGCAGAGAGTTTAATGAAATTACACAGCTCTGACTTCTGAGATTCCTGTGGTATGAAAGTTAGCATTAGTTTTCCTCTTGTTTCATATGTAATCTGTTATGTTCCATTTCACTACATGATCATTTCTAACTGAACAAATGAAGTGTTTAGGTAAGAATTCATGCCTGCCATGCTCTGCCTATAAGTTTGTTCATGTTTAATGTTTTCCTCTGTTTGACAAGGATTCATCTCCTATGCCCTTGTCAGCTCCTCACCAGTCTTGTCATCCCATTTAAATCTAGATTTGATGCTAAATTTCTTGCCTACCTTGCCTCAGTCGATAATTTGTGTTGTTCATTATATTTCTCTGTTCAAGCTGTGATTTGCCCATGCAGCCCAGAAAAACCCCGTCATTTTATTAAAAACCCCTTTTGATCAGTTTACTAGCCTAATATCAGTGTTACCTTATTGGTCATCTCTTTTATTGAAGATTTCACGAGATAGACCGGAGAGAGCCTTCTCCTGCCCCGTAGGGCTAGCTACGAGGCTAAATGGTTTGATGTAGCCTTGAGGTTTACCTTTCTCAGCCTGAGGTGAAATCTCAAGCGCTAACATACTGGCGACCATACTGGGGAGAACATTCAATTTGTTGATTGTCTTGTCCCAGTACATGCAATCAAGGTGCAGATCTGATGCTGATGGTGGACAGCAGTCAGATACATATGCAGGCTGAACCATTCACCTGGCGACTCCCATGCGATCCAGACATTCCAGTGCTTGCTGATCCATTCATGCAATGGAAGGGTATGTGGCAAACCCTGCCCTGTGTGAAGCTCTAAACGAATTTAGAGAATGGTTAGTGGATATTGAAATTAATGAAGATGTTTTCAGTGCCTTGCTTCAATGCTTGAAATCTTTTAAGGTCTTCGAAACTAAATTGTGTGAGTTAATTGTTGAAAGAATCGAAAAGGAGATTCAGTGTCTCGATGAGCAGATTCAGTCATATGATTTCCAAGACCCTAAAAAGTTCTTGGAAATCCTTCCTCATTCGAAACAAGATATCATAGAATTGCCTACAGTCGTTTACATTGACAGTGTGCAGCTGGAAGTATGCATTGCAGAGTTGGGGCAGCCAACAGAGTCCGGCTTCCGTGATCCTATTACGGCATATATGGACATGTTTTTCAGTTTGATTGACAGATCAGGCTGTCTTTTCCGTGACCAGGGTCAGTACGTGCATGAAGGGCTGCCAACAACTGCATCTGTGACTTCGTGGCAGCTTTCTCAACCGGCATCATTTTCAGGTTTACTTGAATGGTTAATATGGCATTTTAGTATCACCTGATCTAGTGTTTGTACAGCAAAGTAGGGTAGCTTTGTAAATAAATAAGCAGCCATAAGGGCAGCATCTTGTTTTAGTTTGCTTGAAGATTGTTAAGTCATTTTCTCAGTCATTTCAATCTTGAGATCAGATCAGTTTGAGTTCAGTTTCAGTTTGAAAATTAAGTCAAGAGTTGTGTCGATGATGACTCCATTGCCCAATGGGTGGAGGCACTGTCTGCTCTCCCAAAGTTCTGCGGTTCTTGGCACCTCCACGGAGCGGCAGCTGCCATCCCAAGTGGA
Source organism: Pinus tabuliformis (assembly GCA_031772625.1). Lineage (NCBI taxonomy): Eukaryota > Viridiplantae > Streptophyta > Pinopsida > Pinales > Pinaceae > Pinus > Pinus tabuliformis. The sequence goes on from CM062816.1 coordinate 30,744,192, forward strand.
GCCGATGTTAGACTCCGTCTCATGTCAGAGATTGATTCTTCTTCAAAACCCTGTTTTGAAGAAGAAATCATTAATGTGTTGTTTTAGATTATGTAATTTATCTTCAGCTCTTCAACTGGCAGCGACTTCAAGCTCCTACCTCTGTAAAAGCACAAAGAAAACAAAGCATACATCAGACTCTACTGTTGATGAATTTGGTCAAGTTTTATCTTCATATGATTTCAACTATCATGGCACAGAGGTTCTCTACAGTGGCACCCTTGGTACAGAGCTTACTTGTGAAATATTCATTGGTCCAATTTACTATCAACGACTTCGTCATATGGTTTCAGATAAATTTCAGGACAATGTCTTTGTGCAATTATTTTGCTTCATCCAGTATCGTGTTGTGAAACAGAATGCTGACGATGCATTTTATGAGCTGCAAAATCCTCAAGAACAAATTCAAGCTTATGTGTTTGATGTGGTTCGAGCAAATGTTCCAAAGATGAATTTGGATGAATTATTTGAGCAAAAGGGCGATGTTGCCAAAGTTGTGTTAGAAGAGCTTGAAAAAGCAATGGGGTCATATGGGTATAACATACAACAGATACTTGTGGTTGATATAGTTCCAGATCCTTCAGTACAGAAGGCAATGAATGAGATCATGCAGCTCAACGACTTCAACTTGCAAGTGTGTTGGATGAAGTTAGAGAGGGGTCGCGTGGGAAAGAGAATTCTTCTGGAAAATTGATGCTGGAAAATTGATGTTGCAGGTCCAGATCTTGATCAAATATTCATAGCCTCATATACCCTTGTAAGTCTTCGCAGCATATCCATGTGACCTTTATTGGATGAATTTCTGATCTGGTAGCCTCTCTTTTGGTGAACTAGACTAAATTTTGGGTATCAAATTGGTATTCTCTAAGGCTCATGTTTGTTTGACTGTGATATGTTCTAAAGCTCGCAGTCTATTACAGTGATCTGAATACATTTCTCTGTGGGTTACATATCTCTTTGTCTAAATAATTCAGTGGTTAGATTCATAATTTGTGGCTCGTATATACTCTCATAGGCTCGCTCTTTGTTACACTCTATGTGGCCCATATGTATTCCCTTGCACTATTTATGTGGATCGTATTTCCGAAAGAAATGGATCGCACCATAATTCTGACGCATTTTTTGTGGCTTGTGTAACTTGGATTGCACATTACCATGATTCTGAGGCAATATTTTATGTATCTCACTTGCTCCATCTCCGTGGACGCGATCTGAATTGATGATCACATTTATATCTAGCTCATTACAGTGGCTTGTTACAATTGGGCACTGCATTCATGGTTATTACTGTGATCACATGCTCAGAGTCTATAAATTTGTGGTTCTTGTTCGCATCACTCTCTGGTTCGTTGGCATACATTGCGGCGATAGAACTAGAATCTGGAGAAGTTAAAGAAGTGACATTTGTTGCTCATCGCGTTGCTTACAGTGTTCTGGGAACTGTAACGTCGCTTTCAGGGCAGTCCAGGGAAGGCATTTCTTTGGAGGCAAGATCACTCTCAAAAGGCTATTATGAAGAAACAACAACAGACAGTTCAGGGAAATATCGACTTAGGGGCCTTCTACCCAACACAAGCTATTCTATAAAAGTTGTAGTGAAGGAAGACTCTGGAAGCCAATCAAGAATTGAACGGGCATCCCCAAGTTTGGTTGACATACAGGTTTGCTTTACAGATATCAACGATTTGGATTTTGTTGTCTTTGACCAACCAGAAATAACCATTATAACCTGTCATGTTGAAGGAATCGGCCTTGACAAACTTCATCCTCATTTGGAAGTTCAAATCAAATCAATGAGTGAACCTTTTAAAATAGAGTCCATCATTCCATTGCCAAATGACATATGTTTTCGAAGTTCAAAATTTGCCAAAGGGAAGATGAACCGTTTGCATATGAATTAAAGATATTAGTAACGTGGCAGTTGTTGCAATATTTAAGGCGTCCGTTTCATCTAAGGAAAATATGCGGCATAAAATCTGGACAGGGACCATTTATGGCATTGCAGTGACATCGTAATGGCCATGGTTTTGCTCATCATCCCGATTCTCTTGAGGAAGACGAAGACGCTGAAGAGGCATTCAACATCATGACTTGGCTAAATAAATACTTAGCTCAAAACAGAAAGAGCAGTCTTTTCCCATTTATTTTAGATCGTATTTTTAATACATGAATTGTTTTTGCCCCTGAGCTCAACTGTGTCATAGCATTTTAAGACATCTGTCACAACAGAAAACGGGGTCAATTCGCCTACTTTTATCCTCAGTCCCGATTCAAAAGGATCAGCGCTCCATATGTCAAGCCATCAGAGGATTTTGGGAAAGGCTGTTCTATGTTTAGCTTAGATGAAACGCCCATTTCTAATTTTTGTAATTGTAACAACGCAGAGGTTTTGGGGTCGATTGGTTTTTCCTGAGCAACATGTATCTATTATAAAAAAAAATTCATTTGTAAGAGAAAAGGGGGAGAGTTTCTGAGTGCCGAGAGTGCTGGAGAACAAAGCTTTCAATGTACAGTTATTGGCAGAGAGATTAATGAAATTACACAGCTCTGACTTCTGAGATTCCTGTGGTATGAAAGTTAGCATTAGTTTTCCTCTTGTTTCATATGTAATCTGTTATGTTCCATTTCACTACATGATCATTTCTAACTGAACAAATGAAGTGTTTAGGTAAGAATTCATGCCTGCCATGCTCTGCCTATAAGTTTGTTCATGTTTAATGTTTTCCTCTGTTTGACAAGGATTCATCTCCTATGCCCTTGTCAGCTCCTCACCAGTCTTGTCATCCCATTTAAATCTAGATTTGATGCTAAATTTCTTGCCTACCTTGCCTCAGTCGATAATCTGTGTTGTTCATTATATTTCTCTGTTCAAGCTGTGATTTGCCCATGCAGCCCAGAAAAACCCCGTCATTTTATTAAAAACCCCTTTTGATCAGTTTACTAGCCTAATATCAGTGTTACCTTATTGGTCATCTCTTTTATTGAAGATTTCACGAGATAGACCGGAGAGAGCCTTCTCCTGCCCCGTAGGGTTAGCTACGAGGCTAAATGGTTTGATGTAGCCTTGAGGTTTACCTTTCTCAGCCTGAGGTGAAATCTCAAGCGCTAACACCATGCACCCTCTTGGCCCTGTAATGAACAAAGTTCGTATACTTGGAGGAATGCTCTTATACCAATGTAACTAACAAAGTTCGTATACTCAAAAATTAAACACTCCATAAGACTTGGAATATGAAGATCTCCATTGAAGATACAAGAATATATATTGAAATGTATGAATGAGAATATGTTACAAATGAGAGTGAGGGCCTGCTTATATACCCTAGGCAGGTGTCCCTTTATGAACGGTCATGTCCTTAGGGACATACCTCTTCATTAACTAATTACTAATTAATCATTAATTATGATGTGTTATTATTATTTATATTTAAATTATTTTTATCTATATTTTATTCATAATATTGCCTTCCTCCTTAAAAAGCTTTGTCCTCAAATCTTACTGATGAAATGGTTTGATCTCTTTTTCTATTTCGAATGTCTTCTCTGTTAATCTAGGTTGTCATTGATGTCAATATGGCATTGATGAAGATGGCAAATATTCTTGTAATACATGAATAACCCTTTCATGGTGTTACCCTAACAGAACCCTAGGAAAACCCTAAGCATGGAGATGATGCATATTCCCTAGCTACATGAAAAAATCCCTAAGTATTTATACCTTATGTTCTTGATCTATACCTAATGCACATATCTCTTAACTAGTGCACATATCTCTTAAAAATCCCTAAGAAACCTAATTCTGGTATCCTAACCCTAACCTATGCATAATAGGAACCTTAGGTCTTTGTTGAATATACCGTAAGATAGCAACCCTATTATGTATTAGAAGATGAATGTATATGTTGACACTTGGATTAGGGAGCTGGAACTCCTCTTGAAAGCAGGCCTCAACTCACTCACCTTGGGCATGTCGTATGCCTGTAGGCTTTAGTATGCTTTGAGAGGAAGAGATATGTTGTCAACAGTAATCACAGAATGCAGTCAATAATTATCTGTGCTTGAATCCTCTACTCCCTGAAAGGAAATACGTATGCCTTAAGGAATGTTGGAAATTTAAATTGTATGTCTGCAATTATTGTTGCCCCAAAGAAAAAAATTAAAACAAAATTTAAATACGCAGGTTGTTCTACAGAGATTTAAGTCGACCCTCATGTCAGCTCTCTCTCCAATAGTCGTGTCCTTTCAGATATGGTAAATTACTATAAATATAAACCACAGTTCCTCAATTTTGACAAGAAAAATTCGGTGCAAAATACAGAGAATATAACGCAACAAGAAGTTCACAACTCGTGAACTATAGGAGGCCGAGAAGAAGTGTTTAAGGGTAAATCTGAATTGGGTAATCTAAAGAACATCTCCATACCTCACAGTGGTTCAGATATCCAACCCTCAGACCTATTGTAGCCCAATTTAGGGCTCGAACTTGTGTTGCAACCTTGGATTGAGGCTCAAATTAGTTAAGAACAACCTTCAAACAATGTTGACCTCCTGTGGCTGGTTTTCTTTGAAACGTTGCAGTTCTGACGTCTGATAGAACCTTAGTCCAGTATTAAGAAGCCTTTATACCCTCAGACCTGTGACAAGAGTTTAATCTTCAGACCTATGACAAGAAGTTTAACTCTCAGACCACTTCGCATCTTTGATTAAATAATTCAGATCACTTACAACACTTCAGTCTTGGTTTTGGTGCATTGGACAATGGTGTAGTGTGGTGCGAGGATTGTCATTGCTGAAGTCTTGGTGCAACATGGTGCGTTGGACAATGGTGTAGTGTGGTGTAAGGATTGTCATTGCTGAAGTCTTGGTGCAACATGGTGCGCTAGACAATGGTGTAGTGTGGTGCAAGGATTGTCATTGCTAAAGTCTTGCTGCAACATGGTGTGTTGAACAATGGTGTAGTGTGGTGCAAGGATTGTCATTGCTGAAGTCTTGGTGCAAAATGGTGCATTGGACAATGTGATATTTTGAATAGTGGTCTGATGCAGTGAAGGATTATTGCTCATAGGAAGATTGAAGTTTGGGTCTGAAATTTATTGATCTGTTAAAAGAACAGTCACTTGGAACCTATGATGTGTGGATACGCGAGACTTGAAAAATCCTTGGAGACATGATGTGTTGAAGTCGTCATGAAGCAAACTTGAGGATTTGATTGGGTACCATGAAGAAAAATGGTGATACCTTTGATATGACAAGGTTGTCATTGATGATGCAAAGTGGAAGACTACAGTGGAGCTGAAGATTGACAGGGCTCAGTGAAGAATATTTTGGGAGCCATGAGTTACTACCAAACATATCTTGACGAAGTATTGCAGTGGGTTGGAGCTAAAGAGGTTGGAGCCTCGAAAAGACAAGGTTGGTGCCTTGGAGGATAGGGTTCAAGCCCTAGAGGATCAATGTCCTCAAGAAACCAGGTCCGAGCCTGTACTAGAGAAGGGTTGGTGCCCTAGGGGTTGGAGCCTCTAAATGCAAGGTTGGTGCCTTGTGAAGATTGGTGCCCTAGAGGTCTAAGCCTCACAAAAGTCCAAGTTGGTGCTTGGCAATAGGTTGGAGCTTGGGAGATTGAAGATCAGTGTCTTCATCTAGGGTTGGAGCCCTATATACATTGTACTTGATTTATTGTGAAAAATAAATTAATAAAAGCGTTTATTCTTATTGTTCATTTTGTGTTCTAAATATAAATGATCTAACTGGTAAAAGTAATAATTGAAAAGAGATACTGATTCACCCCCCTCTCAGTATTTCCAAAATTCTCGTCTCAGAACTGCGATTTTTGTTAATACAAGATGATATGATCCTCCAAGTGATAAACAAAAATGTCGAACTGAGAAATGATCTAATCATCCTAAATCAATCTTCTGTGGAATCTTTTGGTTACTAGAAACTTGTGATGAACTATTATCATTGGATTGAATTGGGTGAACTTAAGTATTTTGTGGAGCATAAGTTTGTTGTCTATGTTCTAAGTGATACAAATTCATAGATTCACTGAAATGTCTACCCTTGTGATTCAAATTTTGATAACGAATTCTAGTGATTTGATTTTCCCTTATCTTGTTTGTGTTGTTTTCTTGATTTACTTGAAGTACCTGATTTCCTTTAGCTATGGGTGTTGCATATTTTCGGATCTTCACTCGAAACTTTTGTTGCTTGAACTACAATTTCTGAGTACATCTTTACTTCAACTGGTTTGTCCTCTTCTTGAGTTGTGATATTGACTGGATCAGTTTTTGTTCCCTTTTCTTCAACTTGGATTGTTACGGCTTGCCATTTTTAAGCTTCTTTATTTGCGTAAGAAGGTTTTGATTATGATTCCTTAGACATGAAACTTCTTCGTTGTATTGTTGACTTTAGCCTAATATCCTTCTCTTAATCTTTTAAACTTTTGATTTGTTTTAATAAATTTGTATTAAGGTTCTTTAAACATAAATTTTCTTCGTCTTGTTCTAATAAGTGCTTCTTGAGTTCCTTCTTTGTGACATTAGTCTTCTTCACTTGTGCAAGTAATTTTTCAACGTGGTCTTTGAGGAAAGAAATTTTTTCATCCTTTTCCATTACTTCCTTGTAATGCATATCCACAAGATCTTTATATTCCCATTGTAACGCTTTGTTTTGCCAAAGTTTGGCTATTTTGTCCCTAAGGAAATACCTCTTCATTAACCAATTACTAATAAATTATTATTTATGATGTGTTATTATTATTTATATTTACATTATTTATATCTATATTTTATTCATAATAGACTCATTGAGGACATTAGCGCACTCCGAAAGCACGAAGCTTCACCCTTCAGCCTTCAGACTTGCGTCATGTGCCCTCCTGGGCCTCTTGAGCACATGAGCGCACCTCAAAGGCTTGAAGCCTTCATCCTTTAGCCTTGATGAGTGCGCCCTGCGCCCTCCCTCTCTCCCTTGAGTGCACAATGCACTTGGGAAGCCTAAAGCCTTCCCCTTCGTCCTTCGGACTTGCGCCATGTGTCTTGCCCTTGATGGTCTCTTCCTCTTGAGTGCATGAGCGCATGCCGAAGCCTTGAAGCCTCCCTCCTTCAGTCGTTCGACCTTTTGAAGTGCGCCCTTTCACCCAGAAGCTCTCCTTGCTCTTTCAAAAGCGCACTAAAAAGGAATGAACATAAAATCTGCATAAAACATGTTAGACGAGGAGATGAGATTTTCAGGCTGATGGTTGTTTGTCATGAGTGATTGCAGCTACAGGTATCTTAGGAACAACATGACAAGCACGCATGAGGAAGATTAGGCAAAGAAGGAAAACAAAAGAAGCATTGAAAAACAAATAACACATTGAAATCTTGATGATCAAAACACCTTGAAGACTCCATTAAATCAAAGACCCTTGGAGGGTGAAGACATCCAACGGTCGAAGCTGCATGAAGAATGAAGAGACAAGTGGCTACCATGTCCCCACTGAAGAAATTCTATGTCATCAGTAGGCCCAGTGATCAAAGATAGTGACATGTCATGTTTTCATCACATGATGATGTGGAGGTTATGATGTAATGTTCTAATCACCATAAAGACAAAAAAGTGGAAGTCCAAGAGTTATGTATGGACAAAAGAGTCATGGAAGTCCTAAAGACATGTAATACAAAAATCCATATGTAATTCCAAAAGTCATTTGGAAGTCCAAAGGTTGTAGAAGTCCAGAGATCACTGGGAGTTGGAAAGTCTAGAGTCATGGGGATGTGAAATATCATGCCTCAAGTTATAAAAGGATCCTCATTCTCATGTAAAGGGCTTTTAACCTTGGTTTCTCCCACAAGTCATTAAAAAGAGAAAGTTAGTATTTTTGGGGAGCAAGTAGTGGCTCTAATGCTCCACTATTGGAGCGAGTAATGTTCATTGTATTTATGTATCTTGGAACTTTTGCTTAATATCGAAGCCTTTCAGGTCATCACATTTTCATGCATGGATTGTGGATGTTTCTGAGACTATTCTTTGAATGTTTATGATTCATGTTTTTTGTCACATGTACTGGAGTAATTGAACTATTTTGGTGACTTCGGTGCTTAGCCTGGAAATGTGATGTAATCGTCACATCTATGTGAACTATTTTGCTTGATGTTAGACGAATCTTTCTCATCTGTGTGTCTCCATTAGGGTAGTACTATTACTTCTCTCTTAGAGGCTCACTTTCTTTTCCTTCTGTAGTAAAAGAACCTTGATACATTTGCAATCGAACATTCACAAGACACACTTTCTTGATCATTCAAAATCACATACACGCTTCACTTTAGTGTTGACAGCTAAAGCCAAGGCATATCTTTAAGTAAACGCTTGTCGGTCCGTATTCCAGATGGGACTCCTACACCAAACGGTGTGAGGTTTAATTGGGACCTTATATCAAGGAGATCCCCTGTATGTTGGCGATATCCATCATCGTCAACATTCTGGCGCTAGTGTTGAGAATTCAATAGGGTAGTAAGTAGGTTAATTCTCTTAACTTGATCACTGTTTGTGTTACCTTTTTACCTATTAGCTTTGTTCCTTATTATTGCAATGTGCGATACATCAAACAACTACCAAAACAATATGAACAATGACACAATATATAGGTTGCAAGCCAGGGCCAAAACCCCTACTCTTGAGGGGAAAACTCGTAATTCTCTTCTCTTCTTATACATTCTTCAATTGACCAATACCATGACCTAGTGACTCAAACAAATACACTCCAAGATCAAGATCAACTCGACCTCTAGCTGTAGAGACTTTGACCTCCCAGTGTAGATTTGAAATTTTGGCTCATGACAACTACTGCTACTTCTCTCAGAGTCTTTGATCTCCCTTGAATAGCCTTTTCCTCCCTTTGCTTGCCTTTCCTTGAGTCTTAGGGCTACTAAGATACCCTAAGAGACCTTCGCTTGCCTTCTTTTCTCTTCCTCTTCCAAGATCGAACCAGAGATAGTCCCATCACAGAAACCCTAATTTTCGACCTTCTCAAGAGAGAGAGATCAAGCCCAAGCACTTTGATTTCCTCTTCTTCATTCCCTCTTCTTTGACTTCTTCTCTTCCTCTTCTTTGCATAGAATGAGATGAGTGGATGTGTAGAATGGAGGACGAGTTCCTCTCTATATATAGGCTCTTCCAAGGGGGAGACGTTGCTCTTCATGTAGGCCGACTTGACAACTCATTAGGCCGACTTGATCTTGGAGGTATTTCGACACTTTAAAGATAAAATAAAATTTTCTTTTCAAGATACAATGTGCCCATAGGGTCTTCAATATATGACAATGACACTACAATCCCTAGAATCACTCAATGGTTGCTTGCCTTGTTAAATAAAAGAACTTGAGCACGAAATCCATGCTCCAATAATAATTTCTTTTCATTTTATTATTTACAAGAATACATTTCATACTTATGAAGACCGAACCTAGTTACACACTCTTCAACACTCCCTCTTAACTAGGGAGGTATTCATAAGAGGCACATGGTCATTCTCAATTTGAAGAGATCTAAAAAAAGAGTCGGATTGGATGGGATGTCTAGCATCATATCGACCAACATTGTTTACATAGCAAGGCCTTGACTAACAACTCTATCCACATGATTAGAGCACAATGCTGGCGAGACCAATGATTCATAGACACCATAATCATTGTCTCACAAGGTTCATACTCCACCCGGATGTTCACAGAGTATGACCTTCCTTTGGACTATTCTTATCTTAGGTAGCTAGTCCTCAAAGAATATCGGTCCACAACTACTCTTCTCTTGAATGCCCTACCACATTCTCAAAGAGTATCGAATGCCATATGGTTACCCAATCCTCCATTGTTTCTTCCTAAGTAAAGACAAGAATGAAGTGTCTAACTCTCCCTCTCAATTTGGGAGAATACATCTACCAAACCAAACTTTTCCCTCAAATATACAAGCTTCTTGTTTGGAAGTGATTTCGTCAATATATCAGCTACCTGCTCATCAATGGAGATGTATTGTAGCTTCAACACACCATTTTGTACTAGCTTTCGGATATAGTGATACTTGTTGTTTATATGCTTTGTATTTCCATGAAGCACTGGATCTTCAGACAAACGTATACAATTGGTGTTATCACAATGTATCACTGTAGGGTTCATCGGTCCTTCAAACAGATCAGATAACAACTTCCTCAACCATATTGCTTCTTTGCTTACTTCACAGGTTGCAACATATTCAGCTTCAGCACTACTCAAAGCAGCTAAGTCTTGCTTTCTGCTCATCCATGAGACCATGGAGGATCCCAAACTAAAACATCTTCTCGTAGTGCTTCTTCCATCTTGCTCATTGCCTCCCTAGTCGGAATCTATATATCCAACTAATTGGACATCATTCCTTCTATCATATTTTAGACAGTAGTGGATGGTTCCTTGTACATATTTTAGAATATGTTTTGCTGCTACCTAATGATCATGCTTTGGCTCCACTTGGAATTGGCTGAGTACAATTACTGCAAAGCATATGTCTGGATGAGTATTCACCAAGTACATCAATGAACCAATGAGTTGCCTATACTTGGAAGGATCCACATGGCTAGATTCAAAATTCCTTAGTCTCTTCAAGTTTATGATCATCAAAGTAGTCATAGGTTTGCAGTCCATCATTTCAAACCTTTTTAGTAACTCAATCACGTACTTTCCTTGACCCAAATAGACTTCATTAGGTCGTTGCCAGACTTCTAGTCCCAAATAGAAACGCATCAACCCTAGATCTTTCATGTCAAATTCTGTTGCAAGTTGCTTCTTACATTATTCAATTCAACCTTCTACACTTGTTAAGAGAGGATCATCTACATACAAAAGAATGATTACAGGTTCATTATCTACAACCTTAATGTAAAGGTTGGAATCTGTTATAGATCTGATCCAAAAATATAAGATAATAGAAATAAACCCAAGAATTAACAAGATAGAAATAGATAGAAATGCTTATTTATTGATCAAACCCTTAATGTAGGGCAACACCATACATTCACTCCTTAAGGAAGGAGAACACTCCACAAGCCATCTGCCTGTTCATACAATAATCCTTGACATCTCTCAATGGGGAGTCTTAGTAAATAGGAAAGTTGTTTGAAAACTAACACACCAAACCACATTGCACAAAACTGAATGACACACTAATGTACACAAGTAACCATGCAAGATGACCTAAGCATAGTACTTCTTGAGGTAAAGCCTGTTTCGGGGCTTATCCAGAGGATTTCCTTCATAATCAATAAGCTCATATGCCCTTTTTGCAAAACACGTTTCACAATGTAGGGCCCATGCCACATGGGTTTGAACTTGCCTGCCCCCAACTTATCATTAGCTTGGTCATATAGTAAGACCAAATCACCCTCAGAGAATGTGTGAGGGGAGACCGACTGATCGAAATGGGTTTTGACCTGTTTCTTTTGTGCTTTGATGACCAAGGTAGCGAGACGATGAGTCTCATCCAGTCGTTCTAAATATAAGAGGCGTTCCTCCTGAGGTGATGTTTTAGGGAGGAGTTCAATAGCTACCTTGAGTGAAGGAATCTCGCATTTGATCGACAATGTTGCTTCCAGACCATAGACTAGCTGGAATGGTGTGAAAGCAATTGTGTCTTTGGTCGAGGTTCGGTAAGACCACAGAGCTAAAAAGAGCATGAGATGCTAATTTGACTTGTGCATCTCAATAGTACGCTGAAGCATTGTAACCAAAACCTTGTTCACGACTTCAACTTGGACATTGGCCTGAGGGTAGTATGGGGTCGAGTCATCGTGGTGCAAGCCCAATGCTGATGTTATCTCAACCGTCATGTAATCTCTGAAATGGGAGCCATGGTCTGTGACAATGCTTGAGGTACATCGATCTTGGAAATAACATGGTTGAAAAGGAATTGAGTTGACGTCTTACCGTCTGCCGAGTATGTAGGCATCGCTTCGGCCCATTTGGTGAAATAATCCATAGCGACGATAATATAGCCATACCACCCAGCGGAATGAGGGTTACATGTCATATAATTAATGCCCCATTTGGCAAAAAGACCAACGGTAATGACGGGGTGTAGGTATGCAGGTGGGGCACGCATCTTGCATTGGTAAATTTGGCATTCATGGCACTTGAGAACAACAAGGATACAGTCCTTGAAAATGGATGGCCAGAAATAACTAGTGCGAAGGATTTTTTGAGTGGTAGTGTAACCAAACATATGACCACCACATGCCTCGGAGTGGCAATCATTGAGAACTCTTTTAGCTTCCTCGATCGCAGGGCATCGACGAAGAACTTAATCGACACTGACACGGTATAATGTATCGCCAATAATATGGTAGGGTTGGGAGTGATGCCGAATCCTTCGGCGATCATCCTTAGTCAATGCAGATCAGAACGTGGATGTCTGGAGATACACGATGATATCATTGTACCATGGATCAAGGGTGCTAATCAGGAAAAGAGTCTCGTCCGGAAGCTATTCATCTGCACTAGCAGGGAGAGACTTAGAAGGAAGGGAACAAATCAATTCGGTGAAAACAAGTGACTTCTTAGATTTGGCAGTAGTAAATACCAAATCAAATTCTTGTAGGATCACGATCCATTTAGAATATTTTCCCCCAGCAATTGATGAGTCAGGATGTAGGTCATGGGGTTGCATTCAGAAATCACCGTAGTCGTGCGCAAAAGGATGTAGTGCTGAAAGCATTGAACAACTTGGATGGCAGCCAAAGCCAACTTCTTGACATGTGCATAACGTGTTTCAGTGTCAAGGAGATTACGACTAAGGTAGTAGATAACATGTTCGTTTCCTTCGTCGTCGTCTTAGACCAAGACCATAACAATGGTGCTAAGGGTCACGACTAGGTAAAGGAAGTAATCTCAATAATAATCTGGAGGATGCAAGAAAGGAGAATTTACGAAGACGACCTTGAGATCGTCAAAAGATTTTTGGGCCACCTCATCCCATACAAAGGGTGTTCCTTGTTTTAGCAACTGGGTAAATCTTGTAGCTAGCCCAACATAATTGGGTATAAAATGACGAAATTTTTTTCCTTTCCTTGCAGGCTCTGGAGTTGGTGCAATGAAGATGGAGGGGGTAAATTTACAATGGCCTCGACTTTTAGGGGATCAAGGCGAATACCGTCCTTGGAAACGATAAAGCTAAGGAGTCATCCTGATTCTACGCAGAAAACACATTTATGCGGGTTTAACTGAATGTTATAGTGTCTATAACGTAGAAAAATCTATCAAAGATGGTCCGAGTGATCTTGGCGCTTACGAGAATGAGCGGGAAGGTCATTCAAGTAAGGTTGGACAATGTTGCGAATATCATGAATGCATAGGAAATTGCTTGCTGAAACATAGCCCCAACATTTTTGAGGCCGAAAGGGAGCTTTTTGAATGCGAACGTACCCCACAGACAGATAAAAGTCGTCTTTTATTGATTGGCTAGTGCAATGTTGATCTGGTTGTAACCAGAAAACTGTCCATGAAGGAAAAAATCTCGCTCCCGACACATTCATCAATGATTTTATCAATGAAGGGAGTAGGATAGTTATATTTAGGACAAGCACGATTAAGATCTCGATAATCAATGCAAATGCAGATCGTGCCTTGTTTTTTGTCACCAGGACAATATTGGACACCCAATTTGTAAGAGGGATGGGATAGATGAACTCAGCTTTGAGAAGTTTTTCAACTTCATCCTCGATAACGGCGGCCTTCCTAGGGTGTACTAGGCGAAGCTGTTGGCGAATGGGCTTCATGTGCGGATAAGTTGGTATTTCGTGCACTACAATGCTAGGATAAATGCCAAGCGTTTCTTCATAAGACCATGCAAACACATCACGAAATTCCTGAAATAGACGATATAAGCCTTGATCTCATCCTGAGAACAATATACCCCAATATGGACATGTTCAACAATACCAGGGTTGATAGAAATATCAATCAACATCGTCTAGGTTGGGAGGACCCTGTTTTGAGGCATCGACTTTACCCTTGCCTTTGGCTTTCTCCTTACCTTTCGAGGATTTGTCCGCTGCGGTAGACTGGACAGCATGGACCTCTGAGGTTTTACCAAGGCCAGGTGGATTCTGGGAAGAACTATTAGGAACAACATTCGAGACCAACTTCTGTTTGGAAGAAGATTTAGCAGGGGTCTAGGATATTGAATTAATGACTCCATCAACAGGAGGTACAACTTGTGACTTTGATGTTGTGGGATCGGATGATGGCAGCAGAGCATCAGGTAAATTCCCAGACTGAGAGTAAACTAGATCTAAGTACTGGGCACGAGCAATGGATTGCTCTTCAGTAACACATCCACCCATTGCTATATCACGAGGAATTAGGGCCACGAACGATTTAGTGAACCATTCAATGAGCAATTGATCAAAAATCTCAAATTTGATCAGGCGACGTCTACGTCTCCATTCATGGATGTGATCGGAGATGTGTGTCGTAGTATCTTGCTTAAGCGATGTGAGAAAATAGGTGCTAGTTTCATAGAAAACCAGTAGATGAAAATGCGTGAGGAAAGCCATGGCTAAAGAGTTAAAGTCATGGTAAGTACTTCGAGGAAGCTTGATGTACCACTTGGCTACAGTGCTTGTGAGGGTTCATTGGAAAAGATAGAGACGAATGGAATCATCAACGTAAGAGTTTGAAGAGCACCAGAGGTGATATGTCATCACATGTGCTTGAGGATCTTCTTTTGCTTTCCCATTGAACTTTGGACAGCCGCTTGGTATCTTGGACAACACCCAAGGCCAGTGTGGCGAATGAAGGATTTGATCATTTGTAAGGCGAGATACATCTGGAAACTCGAGTGTGGCCAAGAATGGCAATTGAGTATTAAGAGGCATAGGAGGTTGCTAAGCGGGTTCGAATGGAGGAGCCCATCCCTGCCAGTAAGGAGTTTGGCCATATGGCATCTGATGCTGCCCCCATTGCAGGTTACCTTGACCATATTAGGGAGGATTTTGACATTGAATACCTTGGAACTATCTGGCCATAGGTTGCTGATAAGAAACATACAGGTTAAAAGGCTATTGAGCCTGTTGACTTTGGACATATGGATATTGGACCTGTTGTCCTTGAACATATGGGTGGTGAACTTGTTGTCCCTAGACAAGAGGATTTGGGACCTGATGTCCTTGGGCATAAGGTTGATAGAGTTGTTGCCCTTGGACATAGGGGTTTTGTACTTGCTTCCCTTGACCAAAAGGATTTTGGACCTGTTGACCTAGGGCATTCAGGTTTTGCACTTGCTACCCTTGGCAAGAAGGATTTTGAACCTGTTGACCTAGGACATTAGGATTTTGGACCTACTGCTGCAGGACTTGACCCCATCTAGCCAAACCATTTACCAGACTTCTGTTACAAAGCTTCTAGAGCTAGAAGCTTCGGCTCTTTATTTAAAAAACTTTCCATAAGAGGACCGACACAACTGGAAAAAAGCTCAATCGCTCTGGTCAGCACTAGGGTCAGTGTTAATTCCTGCGTATCGGCACGAGGAAGACAAGGGCCATTAACGTCGGTCTTGTAAACTGGGCAAAACAGAAGTTTTAGGGGAAATGGTGCGAAAGGGAATTGTTCTACTCATGAAGAGGGACACAATGGGAGTTTCTTCATGAAGGGAAAGTATATTGGGTTCACTGTAGAGGTCCTCCAGGATCAAGGAACAGGGAGTACAGGGACAGTGACAAAATGTTGTGTAACATGGACTATTTATGAGAATACATTTGACTTCTTTAGGTTCTGGGCAGGTAGAGAATATGAGAGGAGGAAAACTATCATAAGCTTCTTAAGATTAACTTTAGAGGGAAATGAGCCAAATAGTTGGTCATGTTATTCTGAATATTCCAAGGCTTTGAAAGAGGACTCAAAGTAGTTTATCTCAAGTTTTTGAGAGCTGGAAGTCGATACTTCAGGAAAATAAATTATAGGAGTTGGAGTAATAGAGGTCGTCTCTTTCCAAATCCTTCTGGGTATG
This sequence comes from Pinus tabuliformis, assembly GCA_031772625.1. NCBI lineage: Eukaryota > Viridiplantae > Streptophyta > Pinopsida > Pinales > Pinaceae > Pinus > Pinus tabuliformis. The sequence goes on from CM062816.1 coordinate 30,760,239, forward strand.
ATTTTTTCAAGGTCGAATACGAGGGGAGTTTGTTGCTAATATGTGTCAAAGCAAGTGTGAGGCCTTTTGAAATCCTGTTTGATGAAACACAAAATTAAACAGTGGAGTCGCCAAGGTGAGAGATATTCAACCTACACCCCCTTTTTCTCACCTAACCAAGGGGTGTACAAGTGTCGTACCTAGGGACAATATTCTGATTTGTTGTTGGCTTGATGGACCCTGACCCAGGTTCAACGTTAGTCATCCAAGAAAATCCCTACACTATTGGCCCTTTCGGCGTCAATCCACGGAGCATGGACCGAAGTCTCACCTGAAGCAATATGGGGGGATGCAGGAACCAAGTTTATATACCTCGAGATGGTTGTGATGTCGGTTTTATACCTTAAACCCTTACTTCACGTAGATTGATAAGCCCTTAGGGATTATCAGTGTACTTTCTCTTCCATCTCTGAGAACCTCCGCGAAGGTATATGATCGTCCTTCTCGCAACCCTAACCAGTGACTCAGGCACTTACATGCCTTTGTTACTACGTTATTGTATAATTTCATGATAATTTCCCAAATTATATTAAGTGTTCGCCAATTTTACCATGCAATTAAGATTATCTTCGTGTAAACATATATCCTTATTTGCGTTCATATAGCAGATAAAGACATTTATATTCATGCATCAAATTAGCATTATAACATAAACCCAGAACTTAACATAACATAATCGCATGCAATCCACATAGGCAAAATACACAGTAATTTCAGAATACTTCTCTTTATTGATGATTCAGATTTCTAATTCAGACTCTATCTGGTCCGCGCACTCAGCTGCGGACTTCTACCCTAGGCCTCTACGCACTCAGCTGTAGAGCCTCTTCCTACGCTAATACTCTCGCTCTTAGCTATTCACAGACTCATCAAGAATTCCAACTTACTTAGAACTCTACTTCACTTACTCTTCTAAGACTCCCTTTTTATACAATCCCATGGTTTGCAGACCAAGGGAAGATCTCTAAAGCCGACACAAGCTATCTAAACTAAGGGCAGAAACCCTTTTTGACTCTTGATATCTTCGCACTCTGCGGCCACAAAATGTGGAGACTTTACATTCCTTTATACAAAATTCGGGCTTTCTACCCCAAACTTAGGCTTTTAGTCCCAAAAATGACCCCAGGGGACCCGTTCCCAACAGGTCCCCAACACAAACATGGTGACTCGCCCTCGAGTCACTCGACTGGTGTAGAGATCTTGTCGTGAAGACCTCCTAGCTCAACTTGGATTATGGAAACTTCGGCGATACACTGTTTTGCCACCTACTTCACCTCCTCGACCAGCTGCTTTGTTGCTGGCCCTGCACTGTCTAACTGAATCTTCTGGTGAGTCTCTTGCAGACTAGCCATCTTGCCTTCAATAGTGGTCGCGATCAAATAGGCCTCATCCAACCAAAGCTTTAAGCGAGCCTTCAGCACTGCTTCCTTGTTCTAAGCTGCATCTACCTGCTCCTTCAAAGCCTTGGCCTCATGCGGTTTTCCAGCCTCCACGTGATGTCCATAGTGCATACCATCGCTTTAACTTCATCGTTACACTGCTGCAGCTCCTGCACTTCTATTTCCAGCCTCTCCACAGTGGGGTCTTCTTGCAGGCTGGTGACCACCTCGAGCGACTGCTCAAAGAGTGTCGTGCAGTCCTTCACTGCACTGTCCACTGCTACTACGACGTCTTTCACAACTTACTCGCGTTGTTCTCTGATTTTTGGCAAAGTCGGACGCTGGGCATTCAACTGCAACTCTGCGATTTTGAGGTTCCATTCCAGCTGGACCTTTTCCAATTCAGTGTGTGCGTCGCGTACTCCAACAGTGACATCTATTGGCTCAGCCTTGAGAATGTCCAGCTCTGGGATAGATCTGCATGCCTCAGCCATGACCTTAGCCATGTGTTAATTCTTGTTCGTAAGGTCTTTCACGAGGTCAATGGTAGAGTCTCTTTGTACAGCCATCTGGGCGTTGTTGACCTTCTGCTCACTGATTACCTGTAACACACTTTATTTGCGGGCCCACAGTTACACGATCACACCATCCTGCAAAAGGTGAAGCACCTCACTAGGAAGCGCAGCCAAGTTAAGTCCAACTCCCTTGAGGGTACTGACACCCAGGCCTGTCAGCTTCTATCTCTATAGTCAGTGCTCCATCCGGTAGCACGATTTCTTGGGGATCCCATGTGCGCAGCATTCCTACGGCTTCTGAGGTGTCAGGCACTAAATAGGTTGACGTCGCGTCAGTCTGTACTTGTGGTGCGTGGATTTTCAGCTCATGCAGACCCATCTGGATAACACCCAAAGGTTGTTGTTATTGTTGCTCGAACTGCTGCAACAGTTTCATGGTGGCATCCCTCACCGTATCACCTATGTCATTCAAGTTCCCCTTCATTAGGGTGATCGGGTCAAGAGATGTCTTTCTAGCCTTGGACTTCTTCCATGACCCTAATTTTTCTGGATCTCTCTTGCACTTGATGCGAAACGGAGTCGTCTTTGGGTCTGCTCCTCCCTGCTCCATCTGTTCGTCCTCTTCTTCTGTCTCCGGGGAAGGCGACTTCTGACTCCAGTTAGAGCCGTGCTCCTCTTTCCTCCGCTTGCCCACCTGTTTGATTCGTGGCAGCACGCTCTGCCTTGGCCTTATCCTCGGTCTCCTTTCTTCTCTTCATGACCAACTATTCCATCTTCAGCTTGGCTTCTTCCTTCTTTCACTATGCGACGGACTTGTTAGATCTCGATATCAAGTCTAGGGCAGTATGCCAATCTGCCGGCCAGTGGTCGAGGACCACTGCAATTATGTCATCTATGGGAAGTATGGTAGGTCATGCCACTTTTGTTCAGGGTCCTTTCATGCACGTATTGAGACATGGTGGAAGTCGGCCTTGAATTCCACGTACTCCTGCAACTTATCAAAATTTATTGGTGACAACCATGGCTTGCAGTTGATGGCACTATGGATGCTCATCTCCATCAAGATCCAGAAGATCTTGTTGTTCTTGATCCACTGAGGATCCTTTGTAGCCCACAATGAAGTGAACTTCGCTGCTTCCAATAGGTCTGGCACGAGCGAAGGAAACTGGCTATCCTCGGGTAGCTCCCACACAACCAACACTATGGACAGCAGGAGCCATGCATAGTGGAATGTCTTACTATGATCTTGCGCCTTGCAGCAGTTCGCGAGGAACTCACCACAGAGGTAGCGCGCCCATTTAAACTATACGCCCTCCACGCATTGGGCCGCCAAAGCTATCACTAGTGCTGGCACTTCATCTGCGTGACACTTCCTCATGACCTTTCCTGCCAAGATTTGTGTCACCACTTTGACCGCGGGGTCAGAGATACTTGTGATGGCATAGTTGCGCGACTTCTTTACTAGCTTGAATTTTTCCTTCATCACCTCAGTAAGGGCATGGTTGTCGACTTTTCTGCCAAACGCCAGCTGGATTTTCTCCTAAGTGCGGTAACCACATGTTCCTATGGATCAGCATGTCAGTGATGGGTATCGGCTCCTCCAGCCACAGACACCCATCGTGCACCAAGCATAATAGCTTCTTGATCATGATCATCGTGATGGGCGTGCAGTTGTAATGCGGCACCCATAGCATGTTTAGCAGGCCTGCCTTGTCCACGCCTTTCAGCCACTTCCTTGGCTCCAAAGCGATCACTCCAGTGTTTTTGTGGAAGACATGGTGCATAAGTTGGTCTATCGCTAAATGAGGGAAATGCTCAGTGTCAGCTAAATCCCAATCTTCCAATTTTAGAAGGGGGACACACCCCAAGCACGGTCCCTCAAGGACAATTTGCTCTGGCAGTAGGGGTGTGTGCAAGGTGACTTTACTCTCATCAATATCCTTCGGCACCTTCGTCTTTCCCCTGCGCGAAGGAATGTACTCAGGAAGCTTAGAAATGGGGTCAAACCCCTCAACCTCAACATCCTCCATTTCCATCGCAATATCCTCATCATCCATGGGGATTTCTTCAACCTCTTCTTCTGGCTCTAGGTCAACCACCTTGCCCTTTTCCTGCGTGGTGGGCTTATCCTTCTGTGGGTGCTTTCTAGGTGATGTGCGCACCGGCTGCGGTGTTGCAGCCTACTTGCCTTTCTTGTTCTTCGGACCCTCCTTGGTCGGGGTAGGCCTCAGCCTGGGTGACCGTGGTGACTTAGGTACTTCAGTTGGTACTTCCACAGTTGCAACCTCCAGGGTAGCTCCCTCGGCTACCATGGCTACCTCTGGAACAACTCCTTCGGCTGTCATTGCTTCCCCAACATTTATAGTCTCAGTCGGCGTCGACATGATGCTATTCAACAACTCTTGTGTCTCCTTTGGCAACTTCTCAAATGCTGAACTCGCTATCAAAGCTTCAAAGTATTCACGGTTCATGCGTGCCTGAGAGCTCAACACCTCAATTCTCAAAATTCCAAGTGTTTTCTACTAGGAAACCCTTTGTAATTTATAGGCATTTTCGAATTTAATCAGTTCATTAATGCTATATTAGTGGCAAATTTTCAAAGGTCTGGTCCATAAATTTTGACTTAAATGTTGCCCCCCACTCCATTTGGTCGTTTTTTCATCATCAAATCATGAACAGTGACTTTAACGGTCACTTTCCGGCTATCGTGCACGGTTTTTCTTTTAGTAGCGCAGCTGCCTATGCGCTTCTGCGAGCTCTGTGACATTTCTTTATTCCGTGCAGTTCCCGAATCGCATAGCTCTCCGACCCAAGCAGTGTAGTTTATAGTCCCGCACTTCCTTTTAGTTGCCTAGAGTGCTAAGACTGCGCTTCCCTCATATAGTCACTTCGCTGGATCACTGGTGTATGGCTTCAATCCGCTGCCATTCACTTTCCCTGGGAAGGGTTCTCCATTCAATTTGACCAGTTGAACTGCTCCACCATCGGTAATCTCCTTGATGACATACGGCAGTAGCCATTGCATCATAAATTTCCCTGGAAATTTATCAAACTTACTATCGTATAACAAGACCAGATCATTTACCTTGAAGGTGCACAGTTTCATGTGTCGATTGTGCCATGCCTTTTCGCGCTCCTTTTGAACTTGTTGATGAAATCCAACTAGAAATTGGTCCTCCTCAAGCTTCTCTAGCTGCGCAAACCTCTCTTCCAGGGCTCTGCGATTTTCCATTCCTGTGAATGCTGCTATGCGCAGATTAGGTACAATGTATTCCATTAGCATCATAGCTTCTACGCCATACACAAGTCTAAAAGGTGTTTGTCCAGTCAACTTCTTGCAAGTCGTTCTGTAGGCCCATAGCACCGTGGGTACGCACACATCCCAGTCATTTCTATGAGTATTGCAAACCTTCATCAACGCTCTCTCCAGTGTCTTATTAAACACTTTCACCGACCCATTAGCCTATAGATGGTAACGCATACTTTTCTGATGATACCCCTGAAGTTCCTTTGTGAACGCACTAATTGTTTCATTAAGAAAGTGTGTACCGCGATCGCTCATCAAAATCTTTGGACACCCGAATCTCGTCAGGACATACTCAAAAATAAATTTTGTTGTTGTCGTGCCTGTGCAGTCCTTCACAGGTTGTGCCTCCGCCCATCTGGTCAAATACTTAGTCGCGATGATGATGTACCACACACCCGTCTTCTTTCCTTGAGGCTGAATTGGTCCCACAAAGTCAATTGCCCATTTTTCGAATGGTTGTAACATCACTTTCGGTATCAGAGGCAGCTTATCCCTTCACGATGGCCTACTAGTCCTTTGACATGCATCACATGCCCTACAATATGCTTTTGAATCCTTATGCAGGGTCAGCCACCACAACCTAGCGCGTAGAATCTTCTGCGATGTTTCTTTCCCTGCATAATTTGCTCCCGCGACTCCTCCATGAGCCTCAACGAGGATGTTGCTTCGTTCAAATTCATGCACTTAACGCCATAATATTTCATTTGATCCCATTTTGTACAAGTGCCCTATAATGATAGAAATTTTTGTCGCACGAACTGTCAGTTCCTTCTTCTATTGAATTGTATAACCTTCCGGAGCTGTTCCCGTCATCAAGAAGTGTATAATATCTTCAAAGTGACTGTCCACGACACACACTACAAAGAGTTGTACGTCAGGCAATCCTTCCTCTAAATTAGTAGGTTCCTCTCTAGTTTCAATGCGCGATAGATGATCAGGTCCCACATTTAGTTGTCCTGGCTTCACAATAACTTCGAAGTCATACTCCTGGAACAACAACAACCACCTACATATTTCCCCCCCAACACAGGCTTGTTGACCAGGTACTTCAACGTGGAATGATCCGTATACATCTTAAAGTGTCCACCCAACAAATAGTGCCTGAACTTCTGGAGCGCGTACAACATAGCTAATCATTCGCACTCTGTCGTGGAATAATTTTTCTCCACTTTAGATAGCTTCCTGTTAAGATATTCTGACACATAGGAAATAGTTAAGTATAACTTGGTCTAGTGTAGAGTTAGGTAAAATGTGTTTCTTTACTATGTACTTTTGTAACTTATAATACGACGGTCATGATATGTAGTGATCCAATGGTTCATTCTCTCCTTGGTATTACCGACATTTGATCCATGGCTTAACACCTGATTGGTCCATGATCTCTATTTAAAGAGCATGGAGGGTCTTTTGTAGGGTAACGTTTCATGAGAGAAGCTTATGTAAATTTTCATTCTTTTATTAATAAATGCCTGAAGTGGCCGCATTGGCTTAGGCTGTGGACTGCTTCCCTCTTTGAGGGTTTTAACCATGTCAAGAATACTGGTGTATTGATCTGTGATCTGTTTGTGAGTGGTGTCCTTTGGTGTTCTATCTGAGGAACTTACCCTGTAAATTCCTACATGGTATCAGAGCTATTTGAGGGCCACATCTGTTGGTGATCCGAATCTGAAACTGGCAGAACTACATCTGACTATTGTTTCCTAGATCTATTGTTTTTTATTGCTTTCGAGCCGAGAGGACTGCTCTATTGTATTAGGAGCATATGTTCTAGTGAGGAACCCCTTTCATTTCACGAGAAAAGGTTTCCAGTAGCCCTAGGTACATCATTTTTAAGATCCGGAGGTATATGGTGTTTATTTGCAGTTTTTAATTATTTTATCTCTGTTTATTTCGGCTTATTTATCTCTTTGTTTTTTATTACCGGATCGATACCTTTCATTTCTATGTGTGCTCTTTGCCCCGCGACTCTGTTCAATCTGGCAAATCAGAAATAGCAAGGAAGGATTTTTCTCATGCGTATGCTCTTTTCCGCTGCGCCTTAGTGTGATCTCGAAAAATAAAAAATGTTGAGGAAAATTTTTAGTTTCCGGGTAAAGCTAACTTCAAACCAGAAGGTTTGTTTTTTTTGTATGCCCATGTTGGGTGTTGTGGTTTTTGTTTTGTAGGCCAAAAAAGAGTTTTCCCAAGTAAGCACGCACCCCAAAACTTTAGTGACTAAAAAAAAAACACTCTCCTTCCCCTTTTCCAAAAATTACTAACCTTTTAAACTAGCTCACTTGGTCCAAAGTTATTTTATGAGAATAGAGGTCTTGGTTCAAGTCTTTCTTTTGTTGAGTTACTTTTTCAAAAAACACATGTAACTTATGTTTTAAAATTACTTTATGTAAAAGTGTTCTCACCCATTATAAAAAGTGAGTCACTTATAATTTTAAAGTCTCTTTATCTTTTATTCAAGTTACAATTTAGTGGGTAGCTCATAAAGTACCATTGTAAAAGTGACTTTCACTTATCTATAAAAGTGAGTCACATAAAATCATTTTTTTAAAGTGAGCTAATTAGATTAAGTTTGGAAAAGGGGAGGCGGGGGGGATTTTTTTTAAATATAACTTAAGTTACAATTTTGTGGGTAGCTCATAAAGTACCATTGTAAAAGTGACTTTCAAGCACTTCATCGTCATCTTCAACAAGTTTTCTTCAAAAAGCCAGAACTTCTTCATCCGGAAGCCGTTTTCAGAGCCATTTTTTTTTAATCAGCCTAATTTTTTGAGCTCTTTCCATTGGAACATTTAGTTTCAGCATCTACAGTTTTAGTTTACGTTAAAATGGAAATTCCATGCCAAGTTATTCTTAACAACACCAACTACTTCCAATGGTGGTCCTACATGTGGATTTACTTAGAAGTAAAGGTGTTTATAGAATAGCCTCAGGGCGAGAAACCAAACCTCAAGATAAAGATAAGGCAGCGAAATGGGAAAATAGGCAAGATCAAGCATGTGGGTTGATAGGGATGTTTATTTCTCCAAACCTTAGATTCCATATCGCAGAACTTGATACTCCTAATGAAGCAATGAAACAACTCACTAAAGTTTTTGGAATTAAAAATGAAATTAGAGCCTATCAACTCGAAAATGAGTTGCTTACATTGGACCTCAATAATTTTTCTTTCATTGAAGATTTTCTGTCCAAGTTTAAGACCCTTAGACTTCTCTTAGAAAGTGTTAAGGTTAAGAAAGAAGATGGTAGCCTTATCTATTCAATTCTTACTAAGTTGGGACCAACCTACTTTGTGTTTGTTTCCACCTTCCATTCTACTAGAGAAGCCTTTATTTCTCAAGGACAATACTACAAGTCCCCCTCTTTTGATGCTTTTTGTGATTCCTTAATAAGAGAACAAGAAAAGCTCTTATATCTTGGTCTTTTTAATCTTGGAAACTCTTCTAAGAAAGCCTTAGCCGCCCAATAGCAACCAAATTCAAAGAATCCTAAGAAACAGTATCCTAAAAAGAATGGTCCTAAGCAATTTCAGTCTCAAAATGAAAAATCATTTCAACGAAATGATAAGGCAAATAAAAACAAAGGGAAGAAGATTGATAGACATTGCCACTTTTGTAATCGAGATGGCCACTTAGAATCCAAATGCTTTAAGAAGATGGAAGCCTTGGAAGCAACAATGAAGAAGCATAACATCCATTTGGAGCACTCTTCAACTTCAACTTCATCTTCCAGAATAGCACTTTCTGCATGTGGTTTTCAATCATCTCAGTCTGGTTATGCACTAAATGTATCTTATTCTTCTCATTCTCATGAGTGGCTCATTGATTCTGGAGCTTCTTATCACATGGCCAAAAACAAAGCCATGTTTTCTTCTTTAAATGATTGTAACACCAAAAATATATATGTTGGTGATGATAGATCTCTTAGTGTTGTAGGGACTGGAATTGTTCATCTAGAAAATGGTCAATTTAATGATGTATTATGCGTTCCAAGCTTATCCTACAACCTTCTATCTGTATATCAGATAACTCATTCAGGGGAAGATAAAATCATTGAATTTTCACCTCATGATGTTGTAATTAAGGAGCTAAGAGATCCTAAACAGATTCTAGCTACTGGCATTGCTGATGATTCGACAAGGTTGTATAAGTCTAACAACTTTGGATCATCAAATCTTCCCTCGGTATTTGTTACTCATAATGATGAAGTGAGCAAACTTTGGCATGAGCGATTTGGTCATTTAAACTATCACTCCCTTGAGAATCCATGTAAAGAAAATATGGTGACAGGTCTTCCAATGGTATATTGCAGAGATGGTGTTTGTTCCGGATGTGTACTCGGAAAACATCATCGAGATAGTTTTGAAAAACGTGCCTCTTGGCATGCCTCAACCCCTTTACAACTTGTGCATAGTGATTTATGTGGTCCACTTCCAATTGTTTTATTCTCTGGCTACAAGTATTTCTTAACTTTCATTGACGATTTCTCCTGACCCACTTGGGTATACTTCTTAAAACTCAAGAGTGAAGTATTCAACATGTTCTTGGCCTTTAACGCCTTTGTTGAAAAACAATCTGGACATCAAATTCTTAAGCTAAGATCTAATAATGGCAGAGAATATGTTAACAACAAATTCGTCAACTTTTGCATTGAGAATGGTATTCAAATGCAACATACTGTTCCATATACTCCACAACAAAATGGTGTAGCTGAAAGGAGTAATCACACCTTAAAAGAAATGGCTAATTGTATGCTTCAATATAAAGGACTTAGTCTTAATTTTTGGGCAGAAGCAATTAACTGTGCAAATTACATAGTAAATCACACTCCTACTAAGGTTTTAAAGAATATCACTCCAGAAGAAGCATGGAGCTCAATTAAACCAGGTGTAAGTCACTTTCGTGTTTTTGGAAGTGAAGCATGGGCCCATATTCCAGATGAGAAATATAAAGCTTTAGAACCTAAGAGTGAAAAATTTATTTTTGTAGGATATTCTAAAGATGTCAAAGGATATAGACTTATTCCACTTAAGTCCAAAAATGTTATCATTAGAAGAGACGTAAAGTTTGCTGAAAATATATCGGCCTACGTGTTATCGGGAAATCTAGTGTCTATTCAGAGCTGCTAGTCCCACTAAGACGGGTAGCTATCTTAGAAACAAACAGATTAAAGTCACTTGTTTTTCCTTTATGAGAGAGAGATGAGAAAGAAGCAGAGAGTACCAACCTCAGTCTTCCGCTTGGCTCCTTGCTTGTTTCCTTTCCCCTTTGACAAAATCTCGCCACTGCTTCCTTACTTGCCCCGCTTCAAAGAGCACCTATAAATTCACAGCAGCTTAATACCATCAAAGCATAGACATCTTTCATTGTAAACAATATAGGATCAGAAATATATTGACCATACAAATGCATATATCAACACAATATTCAGAGATACACAAGAATATGTAGGAAAACTCAAATAACTTTATTAGTAAAAGTAGTAGAATAGAGGATTACAACCACTCGGTCTGACCTAGTGCCATCCTCCCAGCTTGAAAGCCCTCTTCACCTCACACAAAGCAAGATCACCCAACAATGTCTTCAAAGAGAAACCAGCAGCACCTCTTTGCAAATTACCAAATTCCAACCTTTGGATCTCTGGGATGAGGGATCCATTTATAGATATTTGCAGGGGGGTGAGTCAGCTTCTGGGATTTTGATTAGTGTCATCTCTCTGATAGTTCTTGGTTCCATTTGGAGATTTCATGATCTCCTACTCATCCTTGGGCGAATTCAGGGAGGCAAGTGTCAAATGAGCAGCTTCTAGAAGATTCTTAGGGTCTCCACCTAGCAAATTGCTTGTGCCATTTGTCTGCTCTCGCTCATCGCACCCTACAGAAGGGCTTTCTAGTATGCATTGCACTTTTTGCATGTGGTAGGTGAGATGCATCGCACCCTTTGCACTAGGCAGTTTGTATGGTCCTGCTTTGACCATTTCTGAGTGGTTTTTCATGGAAAACTTTTGGGAGATGATATAATCAGTTGACCTTGCTCCTTTAGGGCATGAAACAACACTTTTGGGGACTTAGAAGCCCTTGGTTTATGGACATATGTGATTGGGGTTGCAGTGCCCAAATATGTCTATAACAATTGCCCCCTAAAGCATGAGGTCGTAAATCTTTTGATGTCGGGGGAAATGCTTTATAATGAAGATCCGAGGTTTTTCGCACTGGAAGGTGACTTGTAATAAGATACAATACAATACATTATCTTCATAATATTTTCATGATCTAGCTGAGGCGGGCATTCCCATGCTCAGTGTGATAAATTCATTTTCATGTACATAGGACATACAGCCTTCTGTGTGCAGACTGATGCTTCTGGTAGAGCCATCATCCCTTAGTTTGGATGATTATCTGTGCAGCAATGATGCACATTTGATGTCTTTATTTTCCTAAATATATCGCAGCCCAAATGGATGAAACTAGATCCTGGGTCTTCAAAACTCGTTCAATCTTCGCTTGAAAGTACAAGTCGATCCATGTGAAAAGATGTTCTGATGTCGAACATGGAAGGACATTGCCTGATTACCAGCCAATGATGTAAGCTGTTAACAGACGTGAGAGGAATCACCGATGATGATGATGACCCTCAAGGTACTACAGTACAATTCACGTGGTGTGAATACATGAGTTGATGTCGAACACCATGCAAAATCTTTCGGTCGAAGGCCATTAGTGTAAACCTGTTGCTGGAAGTGAGAAACTTGCCATTGAGGCATGCAAGCTTCAAAGTACTGGAAGGGTTGTCCCTATGTCGGCTTCTTGGATAATGAGCTGATGTCAACAAGAAGTGATCTGTCGTAGGAGGGCATTAATGGATCCCACATCTATGACACGGAACGGAGCAAATGATTTTGTAGAGGTGAAAACGATCTGATGATACAAGGTTCAGGGTGGCGATCATGAAAGAATGAAGTGTGAAGGTATTGTAGCAGATGAGACACAAGCTGGGTAGGTGAATCCTTTGAGCGACTTCTCTTGAACATATCGGCGACACTGAAATGGATTGGTAGCGTTAACCCTAAAAGTGGATGGTACGGTGGACCAATGGTGGTATGACCGGTGAACGGAATAACCCAACCTGACTCAATCATGGTGATGGAGTGAAAGTGTCATGTTCAAGAGCGACCTGCTACCAATAAAGTTTCTTCAAGTTTTCTTCCCAATTTTCCCCTTTCATTTCTGACCAGTACCTATTTATTTTTGTCAAGCTTGAGGAGGATAACATATGCTTGTTCTATAATTTTCCCTTCGGGCAAACCCGTTGCTATGTTTTAACGAGCCTAGTGATAGTGAAACTCGCTCTTGTCTGAATGGACAAGTTTGTCGCTATTGTTTTAACGAGTTTAATGACAAGGATAACTCGGTCCTTTTCAATTTTAGAGAATCTAAAAAGTGACAGAAAGAAAACTCCAATATTCCTTTTTCGTAATATAATCCCTTAAGTCCGAAAAAGTATAAAACAATGCGAAAGGGATGACTTTTCGATAGTTTTAACGAGCCGAACAAGACAAACGCTCGATCTTTTTGTGTAATAATCCCTCAGGTCTAAAAAGATTAAAATCTAGAGGAGAGATAGCACTTCCGATCACTTTAATAAGCTGGAGAGGCCAATTGCTCGACAATCTTTTCATATTTTACGAGTCAGATGAAAAGAGCTTAAAGGAGAGTCGTTTTTTGAGGAACGAGTGATGTTTTTAGATAGTCGCTGGTTCCAGGTAAGGTTTGGAACTTTCCAATCACAACAGTGTAAAGAAGGTGGCTAATAGGATGACTCGTCGCAGTTGTTCCTCAAAAGGGGTAAACAATCAAATGGAGGCGAATGATCGACTAAAACAGAGTGGAGGTGATGGTAAGAACACGACCAAGGCTCAAAAGCTGATGATAATCATTCACAATGGTTATTTACCGAAGGTGCGTTCATTTTTTAATGAGCTTAAACTCTGGTGGAACATATGCTCATTGATAGGTTTAATTTTTAAAGAGCTTGAACTTCACGTAAAATTGCTTGTGCCAGTCGTATAATAAGGATGTCTCATCGATAGGTTCATTTTTTAGGGAGCTTGCACCATTCGAAATTATGCTCCGACTCCTTTTATTATGTAAGCTAGGAACAACCAATCCTACGAGTTTAAAGGGTTAAGAACCTACAAACTAAGAAAATAAATGGTCGTTTTTCACTTTCACGCAAAAAGGTTTGCATGCCCCCAAGTATAGCGAAGTAGAGTTTCCCAGGTTACCCCTCAATTTGTAGACAAAATATTTGTTCTATCGGGAAAGGCCTACCTTTTCCAAGTTACCCTTCAATTTGCAGACAAAACATTTGTTCTATCGGGAAAGGCCTACCTTCTAACAGAGGTATCTTATTCTGGTCTAATCCCATTTTCCTAAACGGACGGGTGTGTCAGACCAGTCATATATCCTCTGTGGAAACCTACCCTATATCTGAAGTTTTCCTGCTGAAGTAAACCATGGTGCATGCCCCCTAGGTTTCAGTCACGACCACCGAATCACTCGCTCTCATCAGGTGGACGGACTGGAGATTGATGAGACATTCCTTGCGTAAAAGACCTGTTAGGGATGGCATTTGACTATTAGCTATGTGTGAATCGGGGAATGAAAGCTAGTCTATGAGCTGGACCACTTTGCCTTCATGCAGAAAACACATTACTCAAAAGAGTGAGGAGACAATGGCTCCCATGCTATAAATGTAGTCATGCCCAAGGAGTAGATTGTAATCTAAAGGTCCTTGGACTACCATTATGTTCAGATAAACGATTTTCCTTCTCAAAGTTATAGGCAAACTTGGAAGGATCCCTAACGGTCGACTGGTTCCTTTATCGAAGCCTGTTAGATTTTGCATCTTAGGCAAAAGCGATGGCGAACCAAGCGCTTTCCAAGCAATTGAGGAAAGGATACTCACAGAAGCCCCTTCATCTATGATGGTACCAACCATGACCATTTTGTAAGTTTGCACTGTGATTCGAAATGGTACATTAGATGGTAAACAGGGTCTGCCTAGTAGATTCCAATTGAAGGAACGACTAGGTTGCATGGAGGTGGGACCAAATAAATGGCCGTATACAACTCTGACGAACTTCCTTATTGTGGTAAAGGGATGGGCAGATTGCCCCATGTTCATCAGACTCTGTGTTTATGAAAAGAATTTGAACGGTGTGGTTCTCGTTCTCTTTGGTGACTGTATCATCTAAGGGTAAGTTTTCTGAAGCCAAGATGGGGTCGACTGCCGTCTCGACCTGTTGACTTTGGTCCGATGTGGACTCAGAGGGTTTCTCTTCAATGATAGGTGCTTCGACCAACACCAAAGGTGGGTCAATCAGATTTTCAACTAGCAATGGATTCGGCAAGAGTTTCTTTTATCCAGGAGGGAGTCGCTGCGGTGATGTAGGACGATTATCCAAGACTCTTTTAGCTTCGTCCAGGAAGGGACAATGGTGGAGGGCATGATCGCCTTCACACAGTCTGCAGGGAAATTTAGATTTTCCTTTCTGTCCGGTGACTTCGCTTTCACTAGTTGACGGTGTACTTTCAACATGATCGTCAGAGGTTGACAACACCAGATTATGCAAGCGGGGAGACCAGTCCCTTAGGATCCGTGGGATGCAAGGACAATCTCGGTGATAGTGGTCTCCTTTGCAGATGACACATGGAGATTTAGGTTTGGACGGTGCAGTGTGTGGATTTTCGCTAGACGATGCACGGTTGCCCCTTTTTGCCGTTGGCTCCTTCTTCTTCTTCTCAGTTACTTGGTTTTTAGTTTTACTATCTTCACCAAGCGAAGAGGAAGAAGGAGAGGGAGAGACAAACGAAGTAGAAGGTTGGGGGGGAACTCTGGTATCATCTAGTTGCTGATTCGATTGTTCAGGAATCATGGTGCTTTGAACGACAGAGGCCGAGAAAAGCCATACTGACAGGCCAATTGTCAGTCGTGGAAGGGACAATGTGGCCATATGAGGTGCACCAACATCTCCCCAAGAGGAGAAAGGACTAGGATTCCCCCTGAGGGGAAATCCTTGGTTGGTGGACTCCATTTTCTCAACATAAGACCAACGAGAGAACAATGACGTTATTCCGATTAAAATAAATTTTAGACGCTTTGACACAACTTGCTTTTTCAATTTTTAAGAGTCGAGAAAAATCTAAAGATGACTCTAGTCGCCTTCGATTTTTAATGAGCTTGAAGTGACAAGTGCTCAGATGGACCTTTTTCTTTAAGGAGTCTGAAAAGGAACAAAAGGGACTACTCTGGAAATCTAGACAGAGGGATTACCAAACCAATCGCAAAACTGCAGAATACTTTTTACGGTACGACAGTCAATCTTCCCAAATGCTGTGTTCAGTGCATTGCAATCGATAGGGCGGTAGACACAACTTCCTAAGGATAAAGGATATAGCCTATTGTGGTCTCCCAATATATACTCGACGGTACATGGGAGCACAAGTCCATACTGGCACTTGTCATCTCAAAGAGGAGGAATCACCCAACCTACGATGAAAGCGATAGTTACCAGGCTTTACTATGCTGGAATACATCTCTAGCCTAGATTTCTAGATGTTGTGCGTTAGGTTCCAAAATGTTTTTATGTTCATTGAATTTATTTTATAGTTGATCTTTCTTAAGAAATTTGCCTTTCAGGTTCACCGCGTGATGTAGATATACAATTCCTAAAATGCAATCTAAGATGATAAACAATCATTTAATCTTCTTTTTGCAATGAAAATCCTAGCTACTAAGGAAAGAGAAATGAGATTCTTTCAACATAGAGCAGAGAGCACACACTAGATGCACTGTCCTAAATCACAATCAACAAGCAGTCTAAATGCAAATGCACATGCATGTATTTGTTTTTCGCTTTCTTAATGTGTGAATGACAAAAAGAATGCTAAGCACAAATCTGAATTATATCTTCTTTCAAAGCGACAGTACTAACGATTTTATTTTCAAAAAAAAAAGGGAGACAAGACGACTCTTTGCGATTTTGAATTGAAAACTACTTTCGACACTTGAAGTACTATTAATTCAGATCAAATACAAGAGTAATAGTGTAATCGACTATCAAAAAGAGAAGGATTCTTTTCCTTAACTGAAAACGACACTTGTGACACTTTCAAATCCAAAGACGACAATTCGATTAAGCTACCATTTTGTAAATGAGAACTGTGAATGGCGAAAAATACATAAAAACATTCACAAATCTTTGCACAGTGGAGGTTGGATGATGCAAAGAAAGGGTGTTTCAACTGTGGTCTACTGATCACAGACAACAAAACTCTTGAATAACGCTGAAGAGAGTGAAGAAAAACCAAAATCTGGAGGCAGAACTAGTCTTGTCTGATCATCACACCTGTAACACAGGGAAACAGGGATGCATCCCACCTACTGCACATGGGAGGTGCGATGCATCCAGATTGCCAAGAAGAGAAGGTGCGATGGTCCAAGGACGAGACTTTAACTTGGTTTTTGGTCATAGTTTGCAGCTTAGTTCAGGGATTTAGGCCGAGCAAATGATAGTCAGTAACTACAAAGTACAGGGGCTGATCTAATGAGGTTACTCAAGCTACCTCTAGGGCACTTAGGATGTTTGCAAGTCAATTGTTTAGTTCATAAACAAACCCGGAGATTGACTGAAGCAGCATTGATCTACTTTGCACTTGCATAGCAAATGCAGTTCGAAGGCTAGCTGGCTTAACTTCAGGCTCCATCTGTGGTTTATGAATCAAACAAATAGAGACAAGCAATCAAACTAATCGCTCCCCAGTGGAGTCGCCATTTTGTTATCAGGAAATCTAGTGTCTATTCAGAGCTGCTAGTCCCACTAAGACGGGTAGCTATCTTAGAAACAAACAGATTAAAGTCACTTGTTTTTTCTTTACGAGAGAGAGAGATGAGAAAGAAGTAGAGAGTACCAACCTCAGTCTTCCGCTTGGCTCCTTGCTTGTTTCCTTTCCCCTTTGACAGAATCTCGCCACTGCTTCCTTACTTGTCCCGCTTCAAAGAGCACATGTAGATTCACAGCAACATAATACCATCAAAGCATAGAGATCTTTCACTGTAAACAATATAGGATCAGATATATATTGACCATACAAATGCATATATCAACACAATATTCAGAGATACACAAGAATATGGAGGAAAACTCAAATAGCTTTATTAGTAAAAGTAGTAGAATAGAGGATTACAACCACTCGGTCTGACCCAGTGCCATCCTCCCAGCTTGAAAGCCCTCTTCACCTCACACAAAGCAAGATCACCCAACAATGTCTTCAAAGAGAAACCAGCAGCACCTCTTTGCAAATTACCAAATTCCAACATTTGGATCTCTGGGATGACGGATCCATTTATAGATAATTACAGGGGGGTGAGTCAGCTTCTGGGATTTTGATTAGTGTCATCTCTCTGATAGTTCTTGGTTCCATTTGGAGATTTCATGATCTCCTACTCATCCTTGGGCGAATTCAGGGAGGCAAGTGTCAAATGAGCAACTTTTAAAAGATTCTCAGGGTCTCCACCTAGAAAATTGCTTGTGCCATTTGTCTGCTCTTGCTCATTGCACCCTACAGAAGGGCTTTCCAGTATGCATCTCACTTTTTACATGTGGCAGGTGAGATGCATCACACCCTTTGTACTAGGCAGTTTGTATGGTCCTGCTTTGACCAGTTCTGAGTGGTTTTTCATGGAAAACTTCTGGGAGATGATGTAATCAGCTGACCTTGCTCCTTTAGGGTATGAAACAACACTTTTAGGGACTTAGAAGCCCTTGGTTTATGGACATATGTGATTGGGGTTGCAGTGCCCAAATATGTCTATAACACTACGAGCCTAGTTCGGTGGATGTGCCACCTCTCTCTATCCCTTCTACTTCTGAAAATATTTCTTCTTTAGATGACGACAGAGAGGATGACAATCCTCCCCCACCTTCTTAGGATCCTCCTTCAGCGCCTCAGCTTCCAAAATGGGTCCGTGCTACTTAGGATGTAGTAGGTGCTCTTGCTGGTGATCCTATAGATCAACGATGTACATGTTCTCAATTCGATAGAGCCTTTTCTTTACTGGCTCAAGCTTCAACGAATTATGATCTTGACACCTTTGTAGAAGCTTTAGGCCATCCAGATTGGGACACAACTATGAATGAAGAATATCATTCATTATTGGCAAATGAT